>SRSE01000593.1:8792500-9392500 GCA_005024645.1 Planiliza haematocheilus | reverse complement strand
ATACATCCTTTAAATCCAATAACCTCGATTCATTCTGCTTTTCTTGGTGTCATTCTTCATTGCAGTTCATTCATTTACTCGTTCTTTGAGGTCTCCGCTCATTCTTTGGATTCCCTTTATTAATGCGGTCCTTCCTTCCTTACCTCTCACCCCTCAGTTCCTCGTCGCTGTCCTACCATCGGTGGACTTGGTTCCCGTACTCTTAATTTGCTCTTTCTCTCCGAGGGAGGACTCTTTATAAAAGCCTTGTCGTTTCCCAATACTGATTTGAGTATCACTAAGCTGCACCTTCACACATATTGTTGTCTCGCACCTTGTGCCAAATATTCCTTTGTAAAGCCTTCCCCCATCCCCTGCCTGCACCTGGTAGAGATAGTGTTCTTTCAGCCGCAGGCTCTGCCTTCTATACAAGCAGGGCTAGGATGGCACAAGCAGCACACAGCTGTTCCCCTTGGTAAATTGATAGTGAAGGGTAGTGGAAGGGGCTTTGAAAGCGCCGTGTGCTATTTTTATGACAGTTGTAGATTTTTTTTGCTGTTTAATTCAATGTGACCAATTACGCTGCTGCTTTCCTCGGCAGGGGGGCCGGGAGTGCAAATTAATGCTCGACTTCAAAAAGTTTTCCTAAAGTGTGTTTGCGTTCTTCATCCTTTTGTCGCGGTTCAGATGCAAGTTGTCATATGGGGACCTGATCTCACTTCCCGCGCTGAGGGAAGATGCGTGCGTTTCTCTTCTCGGTGTCTCTTGTCTAATTCCGTCTCCCTTGGCCTCGGCGGGAGCAAACTTTTACAGCGAAAACAGCGCGTTCACTTTTATTGTTTAAAAGTCAAACTCAGGAGGGAAATGCGACAAACAGCAGCAGAGCTGTTATTCCTTTGGGTTAGCCGCAATTCAGGCTGACACACTGACCCCTCTCCTTAATGCAAACACGCGCGCGCACACACACACACACACACACAAGTCCGCAACCCACCCATCACCTTGTGTTTCAAGGACTCTTCGCAAACACAAGTACCACACACAGAAAACCAAACCCACTGCAATACAAAAATCCAGCTTTCCGCTCACACCGCTGCTCCCTCTCCTGAGTGGATTGCCACGATGAGTGTTCCTGGGAGTGAATACATGTGTAAGTGGCCTAATGACGCCTAAACCCATCCGTGAGGGGGAGAGAAAAGGGAGGAGCAGCGTTGAGAAGGGGACGCCGGGGTCATGCTTGTCGTGTCAGGCGGATTGGAAGGCCATGTTGGCGTGAGGGAGCACAGCTTTGAGTAAAGCAGCTTGTTTCAGGCAGGGATTGTGTTTGTGGACCCTACTTGTAGAGAGGGAGCATGTGTGTGTGTGTGTGAGAGAGAGGGAGAGAGAGAGAGAGCGAGATCTGTGCCTGGGCATTACAGACCTACAGCCTTAATCCACATGGCCTGACATTCTCCGTTATCCGGCCCTCGGCAGCCAACTACCCAGACTGATGGAGGCAGGGCTCTACCCCCTGCTGCGTCATGCCATACAGACCCCCCCCCCCCCACACACACACACACAAATACACGCACGCACACACGCATGCATCTACTACATGTTTTGCTGTGCCACCCACTCTCTTCCCCATAAATGTTTCCCACTTCCTCAAACCTACAACGATTCCTGGTCGCAGCTCATATACTCTTATTTCCTAAGAAACAGGCCTGTCCGCAGTTCCTCATTGCTGCAGACATTCACACACAAAGGTTACCGTTCGCACCGGCAGTGATACACATACGCACTCTTGCTCACACGTCTCGAAAATGGGAGATGGACCTCATCATTTTAAATAAAAACGGATCAAAAATTAGTTATGAGTTGTTTTTTTTATGAGTGACAAAGCCGTTTGTTTGCACACATTAAGAGTTACTGAGTCAACTTTTTGTGATGTAACCATACAGTGCTTGCAACTTAGTAATTTTACTCTCCTGTAAGTACAACTTTAAACTGTTATACTGAACATACTTGAGTATATCCATTTTATCCAACTCATATATCTATTACATTTTCAAATATTGCCCTCCTGCACTGAAATGAAACTATTTGCTGTTTTGACTTATGATCCACAACAAATAAAAATTCTACCTCAGAAATAATACATCAAGGAAATTCATGTGGAAATGGTTCAAATGTACTCTGAGGCACTTTAAAGGCCCCTGAATCCTGTTTTGTGTGTAGCACTGGACCCAACGTGTATGTAGATGGACCAATACATACATAAACTGGCCCTAGCTACAACAAACGCACACGGTTGTCTAATAATATTCAACATCTCATTTGGTTTTGATGCTTTAACTTCGCTGATCTACTTCTGCGCTTTGGCCCTTTGCAACGCAGTATATTTCTTCATTAAAGGCCCTTACAGTGTGAGCATTAACCCTCTGGTTACATTCATGTACTGTACAAATAATAACACTTCAAGGTTCAATAGATGTTCTAGCTGTTTTGGAATCACAGAGAACTTCCCACGCCTTTCCCTCTTCGTTCTCGCGCAAGCATTAAAGGTTAGTCACCTCATAATTTCCCCCTCCCGTAATTTAAAAACATGCAGTGAGAAAAATCCATCCTGTCAGGCAGGCTGAAGTGGAATTACCCCAAAGTTTTTGCAAAAAAACAACAAAAAAAACAACTAAACAAACAAATAAAAGAAAAAAACTGGCTTACATGCAACACATCACATGGCTGTCAAAGGTGTTTTCCAGCTAAACTGTGTCAAACTGTGTCAACTTGTAAGTAAGTCAGATAGATAGATAGATAGATAGATAGATAGATAGATAGATAGATAGATAGATAGATAGATAGATAGATAGATAGATAGATAGATAGATAGATAGAAAATCAATGTATAATATGACTGGCTGGTGTTTTCTTGTTGTTGCCACAAGAGGGGGTAAGTTACAGTAATCCCCTGGTCATTACTGAGCCCTATGGCAACAGACGCACAAGTCAGAAGACCCACGAGCCACGCAGGACTCATGACACCCCCCCTGCTTATATCATAACACATAGCATTGTATTATTAATATTGTTATTACTGTTATCCTTATTATTATCACTATGATTATTATTATTATATAAAATTGTGTTCTTGACTGTTTCTGGTGGGACTCATCTTTGATCAAATGGATATACGCACGGTGTGTGCGTTCACGTTGTCTCATTTCCTGACTCTGCCCAGAGAATGAGAGAGAGAGAGAAAGAGAGAGAGAGAGAGAGAGAGGAGATACGGGGACACGGTGAGAGAGAGAGAGAGAGAGAGAGTAGGGGGAGAATGAAATAGAGAGAGACGGAGAGAGAGGAAGAGAGAGAGAGATAGACATGCACAGAGGAGGAGGAGGGGGAGGCTCCTGATACCAAGACACGGAAAAGCAGGGGAGGGAAAGAGAGAAAGAAAAAGGGGCTGGTGGAGGAAGAGGAGCGGGGAGTTGGAGAAAACGGGGAATAACACTTACAGAAAGCACACACAGGAGAGGAAGGACAGTACCCACTGCTTTGGACATCCTCTCCTTTCTTCTCTCAGGCTGTCACACCAGATTGGACTCCGAAGGACCGACACCGCGTCCACCCCAGACCCCATGGGGTAACAGGTATGTCTGACTTCCTTGTGTTACTAGTGGCAGCATTCAGCCCTCGCTTCCCTGCTAACAGGTTTGAGGTTTCATTCAGACGAGGCGGATATCGCAAGATTTCAGTGCCTTCGTGTCATGTCAACAATTAGTTTTCTGCCTCGCGGAGAGCCGTCGCGTCCACAGCTGATATAGTTGGTGGGCGCACAGGTTGGAGACGTGACACAATGCAACTCTTAGCGATCGTGCCACTGTTTTAGTTGGCTACTGTATGGAGGCCTGTCTGTCTGTCTGTCTGTTGTTTTGTTTGTTGTTTTTTAATATTCTAGCCCAATCATGTTAGCCACGGCTTGAGTGGATCTTGACAGCAACGTACCCGACCGAGTGAGCAGGCGACAGTCTGAAAGTACGCCTACCTGTTCCATACGTGACAGCCAGCTGTCTGTTGCGCTTGTTGATATTTGGAGACGCTGTCATCCTCTGACGGGATACGCACATTGTACATTTCACACGTTTTGTAGCGGATCAGGGAAAAAATCTGTGTAGTTCTACTTTATAATATCTCTGAATCTGTGTTAACATTAATACATTACCAAACAGTTTTGAATGAAAATCAGTGACTGGTTACTGGAAGACTGTTAAAACACTTTTGGATGTTGTTCAAACAGCGCGCAGGAGCAAAGAAATACATTTCCAGCCCGCGTACTATTATTTTTTAAATGAATATCTCATGCACTTTAAAGAAATCTCTCCCCGTGTTTTTTACGTCAACGTGACGCCCGCGCATCATCCTCTGCTGGGTTTCATATCAGCTGATCGAGTTTTGATGAAACAAGCGGATCCTGGTGAAATTTGCAAAGTTTTCAGCGGCATGACAACCTATTGCCACATCGGCTTGTGGGAAATTGTCATGCACACACATCGTGCCACAGGAGGGGGGAAAAAAATACACGGGTGATGCTCAGCGCAGCCGTCTGGAGGGGATTCAAAATGAAAGCGCTCAGAGCGTGGAAGACAAGGGCTTAAACCCTCCTCCTTCTCCCCTCGATTAACCTCCAAAAGGGGGATTTCTCCAGCTGGAAATTTCTGCTGCGTCAACACCCAACCCTAGAGTACCAGACAAGACAGAGGGGGGATTTTGTTGGCAGATAGATAGTGCTCTCGGGTATTTTTTTTATTTTTTTATTTTTTTTTAGTAATTGTTGAGGTACAGCTGATCATCATCTGATCCGGGTTGAGAGTTGAAAAGAGTGGCGTCAAGTGTTTTTTTGTTTTTTTTTTGTCTTCTGTTTACTGGCGACTGGAGCTGAAAGCGTCTGTCCTCAGTCTGCCTCCCGTGCTGCGCGTGTAGAGATGTCTGTGTCTGCCCTCTCAAACCGGTCAGTTCCGTCTTCCTCCATTTTCTGCCGTGTGAGAGGGGAACAACCCCACATCCTTTCACGCATCTGCACGGAGACGAGCAGTGCGCGCCTGGCTGTCGTGCACCCCCGGCACGGCACAGCCAGGTGAGTTCCCAGCAAACGCTGTGTGAAAGTGACAGAGACCTGAGTCACTCTTCATCTAATCATTTCCCCCCCTCCCATTTTTTTAAACCCATAATATAATTTAATTTAACGCCTTATTAGGTTAAAGCTATAGTGATTTGATGGTAACAAAGGGCAAACATACAAACATGTAAGAGTACATGTAGTTACACCGCTGTGCAAACCTAAAGCAGCTTAAACCACTACATATTTTGCAAGTGATCCTGTGACTCTGACTAGAGTGATGTGAAAATAATTATCTGTTTAGTCTGAGGAACTTTACACTGAAGTGCACCCTTCTGGCTTAGAGGTGCACATGTGTACAACCGGTTAGCTCTAGGCCTTTTCCATGTTTAAACTAACTGGATCTCTGGGATTAAAAGACTATTAAGCCATTTGTCCAAATTGTCTTAGGCGACTGTGGACCTTTTTGGTTGTTTTGTTCTTCCTACAGAGTTAAGGGTTAACGTGATAAACCCTCCAAAGTCTTTTATTCAATAATTCAATTACCCCAGGCTTGTGTGTGTGTGCGTGTCCATTTATCCGCAGTTTGTCCTCACAAGGAGGCAAAAGCTCAATTTTCTCGCGATCTTTAACTGTCGTGGGATTAAAATAACCATCCATCCGGGGCTGTCACCTTAGCAGGACTACCTCCTGGAACGCTCTGGGTCTCTGGGTTTACCCCCCGCTGCAGCCGCCGAAGCTGCTTCCCCAAGGTGGAGCTGGGTAGTATTATCATTACAGGAACAGTGGACGTCAGTGTGAGTGTGTGCACGCATGCATGTGCCTGCACCTCCATCTGTGTGTTCCACGGGGAAAATGTAGTACGGACCAAGACAACAGCTCTGAGGAGGAGTGGAGGAGGAGTGTAGGCGAGATCGGCCGAAAGATGGAAAAAATATTAGCTGTGCGTGTGCTTGTGGGACTGCGAAGGAGGGTTTGAAGCACTTTCCACTTGCACTATCTCTCATGAATGGACCTTTGAAAGCGATTAAACAAGATAAGTGAGTTAAATTTACTTTTCTCCCTTTTTCTCGGTTGAAGACAGAGCTGCGCGCCGTGTTTGTTGAAGGTGGCGGAGGTTGTTGCACTGAATATTAGCCACACGCACGCACACATGGCTGCAGAGTTTAGACGTGTGTGTGAAGCGGTGAAGGTGTGGCTGGCGAGGTCGAGAAAAGAGGGTGAGAAAGTGAGTCGGTGGGGCTTGGTTTGGTGGTGGTAGTCAGGTCTGAGGCTCAACGCTTGCCTCTTTGCATTGTGCGCGTGTTTGCGTGTGTGTAAGCTTTCACTCGTGTAGGTGGTACTCAGTGCTCCCATGCAGGTTGTGGGCTGGCCGCATTGTGTGGTAGCAGGTTAGTCGACTTCAGCTACTCTAACCCTAGGGATGCAGAGCACTCCACCCTCACAGTAGTATGTATGTGCGTTTACGCACAGCCAACGGCACGACAATGCTCTGTGCAATATCTTATTTACTCGAGGAGAAAGGCTCCATAAAGACACGTTTGTTCCGCCGTTAGCAACCTTGTTCTCCATTCATCTCTCTGTCTCTATCCCTCTCTGCCAGTTTTCACATCCCGATCGCCCCTCGGAGCTCACTTGTTAATAAGAACACCTGTTTGGCTAACACGCTGCAAAATGAACCATTTACACTCACACGTACATCCTACATCTCTCAGGAGTTTTCTGACAACTCTGTCTTCTGTCGCGAATATCATCATTTTCACGTTTATTTCGATTCAAGACAGTTTGGCACACATTAACCCCCGGCATCTAAACCACTGCCATCCCCCATCCACTAATAAGTCCCAAGGCCCTTTAGCTTAACTGCTTCTATAGCTCATTGTGCCGCGCTGAATACAGGTGTTCCTAATCCCAGTGGGGTTGCACGGATGCAGTGGGGGATGTGTGTGCGCGTAACAGCTGGCCTCCCTACCTACCTTTTTGACATGCTCCCCCCTCCCCACCTCCCTCCAGCAGAGAGAACAGGTGAGTTTAAGCCATCCCCACCTCAGACCACAGGCACAAATACAAAAAATACTCTCCAGCCAGCTTGTCCTTTCACATAGGTTTTAATATTTCATATGCGCGCATGCACGCGTTCACCTGGGCATACAGCAAAGATGTCAGGGAAAGAAAAAAAAAATCTTGTTCTTTTCATCTGCTCCATTTTAAACGGGGGAGGTAATCTGCGACGCTCGCTCTAATTTTTAATAATCTACAAGTGAGAACCAAAAGTCCCGGAGCATAATTATAATTTGACTGCAGCTAAAAATAAAGTCGAGGGAATTTTGAAAAGCAAGATCTTTTCTCAGGAGTAGTTGATATTGCAAAACACCTTTTGGATCACACATTCCTGAGAAAACAGATGAGGGATTTCACTTTGTGTGCTTTCAGCGGGGTGTGTTTTTCTTTTATTTAGGAATGCGGAGAGCAGGGTGTCTCTTTCCAAGCAGTATCTCATCATCACGCAGTGCTTATCAGCGTCATGAGTAATTTTCAGGAATTTACATTTTTCTAATGTCAGTTATCAGTTGAATCAATGCCCACAATCGGGCAGCCCCTCTCCATTTTTCTTTCTTTTTTTTTGTGCCTGTATTTAATACACTTTTAATTGATGGTCTAATATTCTGTACTTTTTCCCTCAGTCAGATTGCTGTCACAACGAAACTGACAGTAGTTAAGTGATGATGGCAGTTGTTTAACATGTCAGGTGATTCAACCCATAGAAAACTTGCACTTGTTATTTTTACAGCTGTCTTAAGCTTTCTGTCTGCGTCTATTTCCATATCCTCCGGCTTCTTTATTCATGCTATATGCAACATTTAGTCCATTGTTAAGCCATGAATCACCGCACGCTTGTGGATATTCTGACTGAAATCGTTGAAGTTTTCTTTCCTGCTTAAGTTCCCTGAACTTTTTGTTCCAGGATTAGGAACCTTTCAAGGAACTAAAAGGTTCCTTCAGCCCCTTGATTTTCTGCTTTTTGTTTTGCTGCCACATGAAAAGTTGACGTTTCTGTGCTTGGCTGTACAATGACCAGCTCAGGAACACTGCAACAACAGCAGGGGAGGAGGTGTGACCCCAAGTTTAATCAAAAAGAGACAATGAGAAGTTGCTAAGTAATCAAACAGATTTTACAAGCCATTGCTGAGACTGTCTGTGGTGGCCCCACCCCCGAGTTTCCGTAATTGTGACTAGTACTACTCCCTGAGCAGATGTTTCTGACAGATAAAGCAATTTCCAAAAATCTTAATTTAGAACTCACTCCCTGCTGCGACAACTTAGGGGGGACCTCCAAAGGTTCCCAGCCTCTGCGGAAAGTTCCTCATGCCTAATGGTTTGTGTCTGCAGGACTTATGGTGAAGTGATTTGCATCTTCTGAAACATTAGCCACTGATGTCGCCTCTCTCTAGTAAGGGGTAAAAATAGGAATGACTGCTGTCGTTGGTGTGATTTGCATTCTTTCGCAGCAATATTTTACTCTCACGGTTTTAAATTATTCACTCATTTGCAATTTTGTTTTATTTGTTATGATTCCAGTTGTCACTTTATTTGGCTCGGCGTGTAGACGTGCTGGTTAAGGAATGCTTAATGCAGTGTAATTACCTGGCTGGGGCGGGACTGGGAAACCAGTGGGAAAGAACGGTCTACACAAGCGCGCACACTCAGGCAAATTACTCCATTGACAAGATAGTTGGCATCCTCAGCACTGCGCTTTGCAGAAAGGTCACCATCTTTTTTAGTCATATTTATATAAACTATTAAGAACTTGAAGGTTTGGTCTTGGAAAAACCGCTTTGTAATAGTCTGGGGTTTGCAGGCTGCTGAAAGCCTCATATAAGTACGTGGTTGTTACTTGTTATTTTCCCAGTGAAAGAGTTTGTCTTTTATACACGCAGTGTGAGCATTTGATGAGAAATTGAGCGGCTTTGAGCAAATACATCTTTAGAAACAGTCAACTAGCCTCGGGCTGTGGCTGGTGAGAGATTTCCATATCAAAGCTCAGGTGAGAGAACGAGACAGGGGAGGCAGAGAGAGGAAGGAAAAGAGGGAACGTGAAGGAGAGAGACTAGGGAGGAGGGGGTAGGTCGGTCGGCCGGTTGGTTGGTTGGTTTTGTGATGAAACAGACATCCTATCCAAAAGAGCTCTAGCCCTTGTTATTCTGTCGCCTTTTTTTTTGTGCAGCACAGTTTAGTCTGTGTGTGTCAGTGCTGTCTGTCTCAATCTAAACTCCCGCGTAAGAAAACACACACACAGAGGACAGGTTGGAAAAATTCAAATACGAACCAGCACCTTTCTGCACTCGGATACCACACAAACAGCGTATGTTGACCGCAGAGACACCGTGTGGAACAGAGAACGGTGTTCTCCCACTAACGCTGCGTAACATCTGACCTGCGAGCTTCTGGCAATATTTGGATCCCTGTTTAATATTATTACTGAAGCATAAAACCATCATTTTCCCTGGAACTCGTTCTCTTCTTTAGCTATAAGTATCAGACCTGACCCCATGGAATTGATGGCGACACTCTAATTAATGGATAGAGTTTTCGTTTTGACGCTTTTCAAAGATGTGTGCGCGCGCGTGTGTGTGTGCGAGCGCGCGTTTTCTGACGAACATTATTCTGCTTTGTAGAGTTTTGTAATCCAGCCATGGACTCAGGCTAGAGTGCTAAAGTGCTGCTAACAAGGCCTGTTTAACATTCTCTCCCCTGCTCAACATACAATTATTCCACTCCGCTGCCATTAACATGTACAGTAGGACTGGGCTTTTAATTGGCCTGATATGACTAATGCCAGATCAACTTGGATTTGCTAATTAGTTTTTGCTTTAAAAGTGCCATCAGGACATGAAATATTCATTGATGTGAGGTGGAGCGAGGACTGTGGGTGGTATTAGTGGGATATTAGTGGTACGGGCAGGCTGCTCGAATGCGCTGGGAGAAGAGACTGAACCTACATTGGCCTGTTGTGGTCGGTTATTCATACTTTGGGTGAGGTGTTAGTTTTTCGTCATAATTTTAGACACCCACTCTCACGCACACAAAGAGGAGGCGCCCGCGCGTTCGTCCCGCTCACGCACACACCACCTCCTTTCTCAGCATCACAAGGCCACCTCTTCTTCTCCAGCCCCCACCTCTCCTCTCCTCTCCTCTCCTCTCCTCTCCTCTCCTCTCCTCTCCTCTCCTCTGCTCTCGCCTCCCTCCCTCCCTCCCTCCCGTGCCCTTCTCCCCCTTTCCATTATTTCATGTTATTTTTCTCTTGCCTTCTCGTCTCATATCCTTTTCTCTCTTCACCTTTTTAAAGTTCCTTCACTTCACCCCGTAGCCCCCGTCCTCCCGCTGCCCTCTGCTCTGTCCCAGCTGCATCTCCCTTGCGTTTTTTTTTTATTTTCTCTTCTTCTCTCCAGGCCTCCTCCTCCTCCTCCTCCTCCTCCTCATCCTCTCCCTCCTCCTCCTCCTCCACCTTCTCCTCTTCTTTTTTCCCTCCCACTCCTTAATCTTCCACCTCTCCTCCTCCACCACCACCCCCTCCTCTGCTGTAAGTGGGCCAGGTGCCTCCTGTGGCCTCCCCTACTCCATTTCTCATTTTTACCCTTCCTCTACTCCTTTTCTCATTTTTACCCTCTCCCTGTTCCCTTTCTCATTTTTATCCTTCCCCCCCGACCCTAGCTCATATTTATACATCCTGTTAATGCAACGGTTAACAACACATGCAAGGTCTGGTTTTCTCTTAAAAACACCAGCGTTCCTTTCCGGTCTGATGCAGACGTAGCTGTCGAGTTGAGCCGTCCAAGTTAGGATAAGTTTTCTGCGAGGTTGCAAGGGTCATTGTGATTTTTAGGAAAGATTTTTCTTTGTGTGTGAGTGCGCAGCTAAAAAGCTAAACCTTTGGCTGTTGTCATACAGTATTAATTTTACACTGTAAATCAGTGAGTAAAGTGGAGCTGGACATTTTATGAGCTCTTCTGAGTCGGTACAGTTCCCTTTACGAACAACAGAGGTGACGCCGATCCAAAAGCGAAGAGAAGTGAGAAGGTTCACATCCCTTTTTCGGTGGCGAGGGGCAAATTTCCCCAACAGTGCTTTGGCTGCTCTTTTCAACATTACACACACACACACACACACAAGTGCGCGCACACACACACCGAAACATGCATATACATGAAAGTGTTTCCACCTTTTTGTTCTCTCCTTGCTCTATAAATGTGCACGGTGAGCTGGCAGTGAGCTTTTCACCTCATCTCGTCCTCTCTGTTTTCTTTTTTTCCCCCCACTCTTACTCTTTTCACTCATTGTCACTCCGCCTGCCTTTGTTTCTGGCTGGCTCTTTCCTGTGCCCTCTTCTTCTTTTTACTCTCTCTTTTTTCACCCCCGCACCCTCCCCTCCCTCCCTGCCTTCCCTTCGTCCTGTCTACCTCCCCCCCCCTCCCGGTTTGTTTTGGTGTGTGCGCTGGTGTGTCACGATGGAGGTGGCGGTTGATTGGTGGTTGGTGGTTTGGACAGACACCTGATACTGGCGCTGCCTCACAATGTGGGAATGTGCGACTTCTTCAAAATTAGGTTTCCGAGGTGGGTGTCGTCCTCTGCGATGGCGAGCGCCATGATGAGAGTTTGCACAGTGGTCCTTTTGTCTCTCCCTCCCTCTCATTGTGTCTCCCATGTTTGGCTGTGCCACTTCTGTACATGAATATGCAGCACTTTCCGTTGCTGTCAGGGGAAAAAGAAATAAAAAAATAAGCAATAGTTTCGAGAGCCTGCGAGCTATGGCGGCCCGTCCGCGTTAGTCAACAGGTGACAGTCAAACGTCAGAGCGCATTCAAGTAAACGCGCTCTGACTGAACAGACTGACGGATAAGGAGGGGCGCTGACGGCATTGAGGATCCAGGTGAGGGATTTGTCTGGTCAAACTTTGGTCCTAGTCAATCACAGCGGACATGGTGGCGCCTCGGGCCACGCTACCGTCCATGTGACAGTCCAGTAAAGGTTTTTAGATATTACTTTACTTGAAACTTAACCTTAGAAACCGCTGCGTCAAACTGCGACATTTCCCTAATCGCAACACAACACAGAAACAAGGAGCTGGAATGATTCCGTCTCCTCACTGATTACTACTAGAATTTAGTCAGCAGATGGGCCGCGGCCAGTTTGTTGAATCTGTCGAAAAGATCACTGAAGGGGTAGGTCCTCGGCATCGACACAGCGCATCGACTAACACCTGTAGTGATACACTATGCGGCGTATTGAATTCTTAAGTCTCGTGGACAGAATTGAGTGTCCTCCATGTCTAGTTCTCCAGAAGTCCACTAAAGCAAGGCTGCGCTAGATGAGAAACCACCGAGGCTGAGCAACCATCGATCTCGGGCTGCACGGAAAACTCATTCCTCTATTCTATCCTCCTTTTGCTTCGGTGCCACTTTTCTCCCGTCTCTATTCCCTTTCTCATTTGTCCCCCATCTCTCTCTCCCTCTCGCATCTCCCGTCTCCCTCCCTCCTTCTTACCCTTCACTGTCTCTTTTCTGACTCCAAAACGCGAGTCTCTCTTCTCTCTATATTTAGATGCTCTCCTCCTCTCCCCTTGATTTCTCTCCCTTTATCTCACCTCCTTTTTTTTTTTTTTCTCCCTCCCGTTGAAGGACAGATTCGCAAAAGCGCTCCAAGATTCATCAGTGTTGTATAGTCGCTGCTTTTTGATCAGCTTGATGAGTGACAACGCAGCCTCGGGCTATTATATACAAATGTGTTTTTATAAACGCTCCTCGATCTATATGTAAATCGCTGAGCTGCTGTTGTACAGTACTTCGCGGGTTAGTTATGAGCGAATGCGGCCTGTTGGCGGCTAAGTTAATAAAGTGAAATAATGTTTTTTTTGTTTTTTTTCTTGTTTTGTGTGTGCTCTTGAGTGTTTGTGAATTAGATTAGCGCGGGAGTAAAGTCTCTCTTAATATTTGCTCAGGGGGGATGCAGGGTGTGCCTGTTGAACTTGTGAGCACACACTTAAGCTGCGGGCTTCTTTTTTTTTTTCTGCTCCCCTCTTTGCATGAGCTCATTGTAAGCCGCGGCCCAGTGTGGATTTGAGAAAGATGCCTCTGTTTGCTGTCTGACAGAGCGACAGTCACACCAACTTACCCCTGCGCACACAGACACACTCTCTGGACACCCGCCTCGGCACCAGATAGCGACTGGCCACCAGCAGTGACTCACCAACGTTCAGTCATTCACTCGCACACTGAAAAACCACACATTTTAACAAACAACAATTAGCTTTCAGCCAGTCGTCAGACATTTCAGATACATATTCCTTAAGGACTGTATTGTTAAACTATATGATTTTTTTTTTTCTTCTTCCCTCTGGTAACCCATTGTTTCATTTCCTCCATACTAGTCCCTTGCTCTATATATGTGTGTGTGTGTGTGTGTGTGTGTGTGTGTGTGTGCACATGTCTGAGACCTTTGGAGCTGGTGGCTGCAGTGACTGTTTTAACAGCTCGGGAACAGGCTGCTTGTGTTCTTTGTGGTACAGTCATGTACAGTCGTGTCTAGCTGAGTCGTGACAGGTTGCTTTTTTGCTGTGACAGGTTTTGTGTTAAGACCTATGAGAGGGACTGGACAACCACACACAGGCGCGCGCGCACACACACACACACTGAGTGACTTTCTGGCAGAGAGCGAGGGAGAGAGAGAGAGAGAGTGAAAGAGCAGGGTTGGTGTTAAAAGTGGGTATTTCATAGCATTATATTGTTATCATCACTTAAACCACAATGCCATTCGGTGCTTTACAATACAGAACAGAGATTTGCCAAATGACAAAAAAATAGAGAAGCTAGAGGAGGAAAGACAAAGGGGTGTAAAAGCAAAGCCAGTGCTGAAGAGCAGAATTCTAAATTTCCGTTGTGTAGGTGACTACACAGTGACAATAAAGGTTATATTTTCTCATCTTATCTCAATTAAGGCACACACTCCCAACCGTAAAAATATTTTTTTTTGTACCCACCCATTTCACAATTCTGAAATAGTTTGGACTACTGCGCGTCTTTCTTTAGAGTAAATTTAAATATATGCGTTCGGTGTGGAGGAGCTTGACCGACTGCACACAGCCCCGATCTCAGTGTCCTCGTCCAACATGGGTGCCCAACTTCACTGTCGCCCTTGTGCCTGAATGGGAGAAAATCCCTGCAGCCTGCTAGAAAAATCACGCCGAAAGCCTTTTCAGAAAAGAAGGAGACTGTTAGCGGCAGCAAATTAATGCCCCTGATTTTACAATGGGATGTTCAGCAATCACTTACTTTTGTGGCCACATAACACAATTGTTCAGAGTTTATACTTTGATTTCAAAACCTGTTGGATTATTTTATATTATTCTTTTTTTTCAGTTAGGATGACATTTCTCTTCAATTTTCCTTTCATACAAATAGTGTTTCTCTTTAGCCTCTATGATCATCTGACCGCTCATGTTCCTTCCCCTGTAGTGTTAAGTGAAATGTTTTATTATTATTATTATTATTATCAGTACGAGTGTTAGCTAAATTACAAAAATAAAAAGAGGGGAAATTACTTTCCATTCATCTGAGAGCATTTCATACACTGTCCCTGTTAGGAAATCAAAAGTACAAAAATATGACGTATGTGTGACCCATCTATGACCAAAAAAAATAATAATAAAAATAAATAAAAATGCCTTACACAATACACAAAATTCCCCCGAGGGTCATGAACTAATCCTGCTATGAGACAATGTCACACCTTCCTTACAAACTCCACCTGCTGCGTTCCCTTACGTTACCGGGGGGGTTGGCGCAAGGTTCCACTGACGAAACAGGGGTTTCTCGCCAGGACGCCACGCAAGATGATGTGGTCAGTGACACATGAAAACCCCACCCTTGACATCGCCGGCACTGTCAGTCCCCACCCACCCGCAAAACCAAGTACTCGCGCTTCCTGTTGGTAATTTCACATCTGCGTACTACGCGGATGCTCTTTTTAGACACGTTGTTCCTGTCGTAAAAAATACCCACAAACCTGAGTAATTATGAGGAAGTTACGGGCGTGTATTTTTGTTTAGCTGCTGTAGTATTGACATGATTAATGAGAGTGATACAGTGAGTAAAACTAGTAACTAATAATCCTCACAGGGAGCAAGAAAATGATCAGTCACACACATATATATACGTACAGTATTTGCAAGCCACATATTATATTTGGGCTTATACATTACCTGCACATACATTACGCGTGACTGCACTACGGCCGCAACTGAAGCTGTTGACTAATGATCTGTTTTAAACTTTAGCATGAAACAGATAAATGGAAGATTCCGGCGCGTGTTGTTTGAAATGAAGTCCGCCAGCTCACAGCCTCGTTCATCAGGACTCCACCTCTGTTTGCATACGTTGCTAGCCGTGGCTACTCTCTATGTTAATGGCAACACGCACAAAACAAAAGACTCACTGTCTGGCTATCTGCTCCCATCCTTACATCCCCCCCTTCTCTTCGCATCCTCCCTTCCCCTTTTCTTTCCTCCCCTTGTTCCTACTCCGTTATTTCCAGCTCTCGCTCGTTTCTCGCTGTCCTCTCACCTACCCTCCCTCCCGCGTCGCCCTCTTTCGTTGTTTTACAGTCACCCCCCTCCTCCCCTCCTCCCCTCCTGCTCTCTCCCCCCCTCCCTTCATTTTGGGTTCTCCGACAGTGGTAATGAGATGTTTCATTATTTGCATTTCACAGCTTTTAATAGAGAGAGAATTTAGGCTAAGCCCCGGGTCGTCAGTCAGGGAGTTACCATGGGAGACATAGCAGGCTTAGGGGCCTAGAGAAAAAGATAGCCCAGAAACTACACATCCATGCACACATGCACGAGTGTAAAGGAAGACACGGGAAAAATGACAGCGTGGAGACGGTCAGACGGAATTTCTCACCCTTTTCTGAAGCTCTCGATTTGTCAAGTAGTATCACTGACCGTTTGTAGGTCATTGGAGGAACTTTGGGTGAAGTTGAAACTTGGCCCGCGGTATTAAAGGACATCGACAGGAATGTCTTTGTGTAACACCTCTTTTCCGGTCACTCTGGGATGATCCCGGCCCATCCTCACCATTGCTGGATTTCCACAAGATCAGTTCAGGATTAACACCTGTGTGGCGGAAGGTGAGAGGACATGGTGACATAAAACGCCTGGGGCGAAGCGTCGACATTAGCGTACATATTAGCATCTTAAGCTGCACAGAAGGCGTATAGAGGGCAATTTTTGGCAGGTGGGCCGCATGTGCGGCAGAAACAGAAAGAGCGGCGCAGACGACGTCGGGTGCCACCGAGGGCGGCCCAGGTATTGTTTTGGGGTCATGCATGCAGGGTGGGACCGAGGAGAGGAGGGAAGAGCAATGGATGAAGGGAGCAGCGCTAAGTCTCCCTAAGCCTCCTGGATCCTCTTTGGTCCCTCTCCACATGACATGGCTATCCTTCTTTGAGTCAATCTCTTCCTCCACCTTGGATCCTTGGACACTGGCCAGAAAAACAGAGAGGGGACAGAGAAAGGGAGAGCGAGGTGGAGGTGCAAAATGTGGCATGATTAGAGCTGGTGGGGAAGGTGGAGAAAATAAAGGTGGACAGATGGAGGGCGTGTGATAAAAGAAACAAGGGAAGCTGACAACACAGAAACGTACAGGGAGATATCAAGAAGTCAGAGATAAAAATGGGAGACAAACACGAACAACAGTTTGTTTTCGACAGAAAATAAAGGACAAAGAAGCTAAGAACAAGTCATTTTCAGTTAATAGCTTTGTTATTTTTTCTAATTGTAGCCTGCATGCCTGCCCGTCTCTGGCTGTGTTTGAGTATGTGTGTGTTATTTTTGTCCGTGCCTGCCTTGTTGATGGACTGCCACCCCGGCTTGTCCCGGAAGGCTGCCAGCTCCGTCGGATTGGGGATTAACCCCGGGATAATGGCCTTGATGCCCAGTTGAGTGGAAGCAAAGCTGTTTAAAAAATATTGGCTGCCTGAGTCACTCTCCCTTCTCTTCCTGTCTCCCCCTCTTTCCGTCTTCCATCTCTATCGTTTCAGCCTTGCCGTGCCTCTGACTCCGCTGTATCTCTTTTCTCTCTGATTCTCACCGTTCTTTATCTCTCCCATAGAGCCAGGGAGGCTCTGCTTTTGCTTTCTCTCCTTTGACTTGTCACCTTGCTCTGTGTCTGCGCCTCCTCTGCCCGCGTTCATAACGACCCTGCATGGGCCTCACATATGCAAGTGTTCAGCAACATTTATCACCCATTCAGCTTTATACTGAAAGTAATAGAAGTAAACCTTGAAATCTAATAGAACTTTTCTTTTATGTTTAAGTAGAGAGAGCAGTATTTTACTTTAGATATTCAGTTTACTTTGAAACTGAATATTGCACGGTTTAGTCTTTCTCCCAGTGAAGAGAAAAAAAATCTTTCTGCAAATAATCAACTTCTTCCTCATATTATTTTCTTTTAAAGACATTAGCAGCAAGTTAAAGATTCCCCTCAGAAAAGCATCATTGATTTCACTTTGTTTTGAAAGCTTTACACATCCAATGCCGCCCTGTTTGCCTTTTCTACTAAAATCTTCCTGCTACGGTGCGATAGCATGCCGGCGCAAGTCGCTACTAGAAAATATGCAAAAAAAAAAAAAAAAAAGGAGCGTGATGCCTTTTTAGCTTAACTGATCATATTTTGTCGACGAGGCATGAAGCTGGGACGGTTGACAACGTGAATGCCAGCTCTTGGCCACGAGTCCTGCCTCGATATCTCCCCCATCCTCTTTCCTCCTCACGTCCATTTACTTTTTCAGGCTCTGGCCAGTTTTTGTTGCGTCCTCCCTGCTGATTTTCAAACGACGGCGCCAAAGTCATGTCGAAGGGATGGAATATGAGATGTCTTCACATAAGAATGAAATGAATTGATCACACATTGGTGCATAATTATTAGAGATTTGTTGCAGTGCTGCTGGACTGACTGTATGGCGAATGCTGTCTGTGCTGAATAGAATACAGGCCGTCAACACGGGCACGTCTAATATTTGCTCGTCTGTACCTAGTTTTTGGTTTCGGTCAGCTCTTGATTTTAAGCACACAGCTCGACGGCTTTTAAATGCCTCATCATCTTTAGCTGCTCTTTGGTATCAGTTTACTGTTTGGTGCCATGGCAGCGTCACGCGCAAACAACAGCTGAATAAAATGCAACACGGATGACAGCTCTGGGACGGCAAAACCAAAACGAGGAGGTGAAAGATGCTCCAGTAAGATGGCGCATTATTGGACAAACTGCAGGTGATGATTATCTGTGGGCTTGCCCGCTTTAATGACCCTTAGCTATTTAATCCGTTGTTCAGCAGATCAGTAGATTTGCAAACATAAAAAAAAGGCGTCTATCGCCTTATAGTCTGCAAATGTAAGCTCAGGTTCGGCCTGCATGTGGCATGTATTTTAAATCAATCCATTAATTTTAGCCGGAGCCTTTCCTCTCTTGATTTATTAATGGGTTTACTTATTTGTTTGACCACTCACATGGGGTGGCAGGGCTGGGGGTGGGGGTGGGGGTCTGTGTAAGCTCATTCTTCACCATGTCTTCGCTTGGCGCGACATGTCAAACTAATTTTATCAAATAATGAGCAGAATTGTAATATTTGTCGAGCAGAGGGACACAATTTGAATGCCGAGTGATTAGCTGAGGGCGGCAGTTTTGCAGGCGGCGGGGCTGGCCATTTAATGATAATTTGCCCTGACCGACTGAAATCCCTTAATTCAAAATAAATATAACTGCAAGCGCACGAAGCCGCCTAGATAGCGCTAACATGCACGTGAAGGAGCGAGAAGCCAGTTAGGCCGCGTACCTGCCGACAAGAATTCCAATGAATCAATCAACAGGCCGCGAAGAGAAAGTGAGCCTCGGGATTTATTTGCTAAAATATGTTGTGTAATAACATATTATCACCTTGTTTGAAGATGTTGTAAAAATCTGCATCCAGAGCGACGTGCGAATACCTCGTGAAATCACGGCGTTAGCATGCTGTGAAAGTTCAGCGCTAAACTCCGCACAAACAAAGAAACGCTCCGCCTTTGATACAGAAGGACCTTGCGTCTCCGTCTTCCCGTCTTCCCGTCGGCCCTGTGCGGTCAAGGAGGCAGAGAAGAGGCTCGGAGGGACAGGCTGCATTAAGAGAAACACAAGAAGGAAGAAGCCCCATTCTCTCACTCCATCACACGTCTCATCTTTTTAGTTCTCTGTCCGGGGCCTAAAGTGACTTTGCTGTGATGTGACCAGGACAAACCGGGTGTGATGCCGTGACGGCTCTGCTAAGCGTGTGAACGTGGGTGTTTTTAGTTCTTGCATGTGTTTGTGTATTTAGGGGCAGGGACAGTGTGTGTGTGTGCGTGTTTGTGTGTGCGCTTATGTGTGTGTGTGTTTTGAGGGGAACGGGGCTCTTGATTGTGTGCGTGAAGAAAGGAGGGGTTAAGGAGGACAGTCACTTCTGATTTGGCCTCAGAAGGGTGACAGGGACTTGGAGCTCTGGTGGCATGCTTTAACTGAAACAATCGTCTTTGACCACAAATAAAAGCTCGCAGACTGTCAGCCTGTTTCCTGATAACTTTTCCCTTGCTTTTTTTTTTTTCATTTTTTTTCTTTATTTTTTTTTTAAAGTGAAATATCAGAGAGGGTTGAAAAGCTTTTTTTCTGCTGTGTGACATCCTGAAAGCACGCTTTAGTTTCTGTAGCCTTGGTGAGACTGATAATGCTTTGGATGAGACACACAAGTCTCTGCCCCTCTCTCTCTCTGTCTGTCTGTCTCTGTAGCTGATTATTTGACAAGTTCATTTTACCTTGCTTTCCAATCTTGTATGGAGTGTGTGTCTGAAGAAAAGCACGCCACAAATCAAGGCTGCGCTCACATGGTCGAAGGAGCAGCTTCTGGTATAGCCTCGCGGGCAAACGCGGAACGGCTCTCCGAACGTGTTTATGCATCGTGGGGAAGTATGTTGAGATTGGCTCTTCTTGAAAAGGGATCTTTGACTGGAGGGAATACGACTTGCCGAAATTAAACAAGCCAATTAGGCAAGCAAAGAGTTTAGAGGTCAAAGCGCACTCCATTAAACCTCCTCTTCTCCACGTAACTACTAACTCAGTGTGGCTGCGAGTCTGTTGAAGCAAAAAATCTGATTAGACTTCTCCCTCTCTTTCTGTTTTCCTCTCTCAGTCCCTGCTGTTTTTACCCTCTGCTGATCATTGTTTTTGTTCATTTTTGATTCACCGTTTAACGTGTCTTTTCGGTGCGATCCGTGGCACCAAAAATCCAGCTCCTTAAAATAAATTTAAAAAACTTGCGTTGCCGCTCTGACACCGGGTCTTCAGACACACATTACCGCGGAGAAGGAAAAGTTGCTCTAATGAACTTGAGTCCCAGTGGTGCACACGCACAAAAAAAAAGGGTTGCGCTAAACTGTGTTAAAGTAAGCTCAGCAAAATTACACAAAAAATATGTTTTCTCACTTGCAGAGTGTGCTGCGAAAGTTCTGTGATCTCTGCGGCTGACATTTCTTTCTCCACTCCATTACAATAGATTTGCGTGGAGGCTGCTTTCTACCCACGGTGCAGCTAATGATTACTTCTAATCATCTCCCGATCTGACAGGTTTCTCGGTTATTGAGCTGATCTTCTTGTTTATAAAATGCCTCATAAAAGCCTTACAGTGTCTGCTTTTTAAGCCAACCGACTTTCAAAATCCCAAAGAGACTCGGGACGAATCAAGGCTTCCAGTGCTCAGATTTAAGAAGCTGGAACCAGAGTTTGCCGCTGCTGCTTAATTTTTTTTTGACTAAGAAAACCGCAAGTGAAATTCTCTTTATCTAAATTGCATTGATGTGGGAGCTGAAATTTCACAGATGAATATCTTAACTCCTAACACCAAAGATCAGAGGCTTTTTTTTTGGTGTAATTTGAGTGAAAGGACCCTTTAAATTCATCAGTTCCCTTGCTGATTGCACTGCTTTGGCTGTGATTAATACGCAGCTCATTCAATGGAGAGCTAGTCATTGTTGACGCTGGGAGCTTAAAAACGGTAAGAGCGATGCAAACAGAGAGCTGGCTGACCCTATACGCAACACTTGAGCGATAGCAGCTTTGCTCTGGCTGCTGATTCGGTATAGATGGCTTTCTTTCGCCGCATCCTCGGAGCTAGCAACGGATACGCGCCTCAAATGGGAGTTGCTGACTGGCGTGGTCTGTACGGTGACCCCGTGTTTCACAGTCCACATTGGCTGGAAAGAAGGAGGTGGAGGAGTGGAGGAATCGGAGGAATATATCTTGGTGAATAAATGACTCCTTTTGTGTTTCACGTGGCTTTGGGGGGGAGCCTATAGACTGGGCTGTACAACTGAATGTGCCAGTGGCCCTTAGAGAAGAAGGGCAGAGAGAGGAGGAGTGGATCTGCTGTGTCTTTAAAGCCGCTCGGTTTGTCTCCAAAGGTTAGAGGTGAAGACTCTCAATACCTCCATCAGAGCAATGCAGAAAGGGAAAAAAAAAATTCTCAAGGTTAGACCGCCAATAGATTTTTTTCAGAGAATGTGTGAGCCAGAGGATAAAAACACTTGCGTCAAAGCTTGCCTTTTGAGACACTGAGGGACAGCGTTATTCTGCATTCACATCCCAAGTTTCTTCCTCCCCACAGTTCTCTCTCTGCAACTCAAAGAAACACCAATCACAGCGAAAGAGCTAGAAATGGATTGATTGAGGGAGGCTTCAGCAGTTGTCGCCGCCACTCCATCCGCTTGTCCACCGCTTGTTCATAGGAGGTGTGTTTGTCCAAGTGGACGTGGGAGACACTGTGGATTTATCTGATCTTACAAGCCATCAGGTTGAGCAGAGCTTTGCTAAACATGACCTGAAGTGTGCCGGCCCCCGAGCAAACGCTGCTGTCACCTTGGCCAACCCGAGCTGTCATCTCTCAGAATGGCCCATGAGAGCTGACAGCTGTGGCGTTCCCAAAACAAATCACTGCTGCGTTTGGTAACACTCTGCGTCCCCGCGATTTAGCCCTCACCGAGACAAGAGCGGGAGCGGCGGCTGCTAATGCTTCGGCTAATGTACTGTCGAAACGCGCGCGTGTGTGTGCGCTCATCTTTTTTCTTCCTCTGTGTGTGTGTGTGTTTGCCGGGGCTCCTCTTTGTTTTTCCGCCACCTCGTTGCATGCTTCAACGTTGCGATGTTCACATCTCCCTTTGTCTCCTTCTGCACTCACCTCACTGTGGTCTCTTATAATGCGTCCTCATTCTCAATGCTGCTTGTATGTCTTCGAACCTGTACAGGGCAGAAAAGACGCACGCTATAATGTTACATCTACACACTTCACATGTGAGCTCAGCATGCCTAAAGCCAAAAGCAGAGTAAACTTCACGGGCTGACAGATTGTACACACTGAGATTTGGAGCTTTTCTAAGGCTTTTATTTTGTAAAAGCAATAATAAAATATGGCAGTGTTCCTACCACACCACCATGCATGCATGTGACAGCTAATCTAGAAATTCGGATGTTCATTCAGTGACAGTTGAGCAGCTCCACAATTTGTCATTAAGGGATCTTACTCTGTTCTTTGCATAATAAAAAAAACAAAAAACATTGTGTTCTCAACCTGGACTGAACTGTGCAAGATCTGAAACTCGGGGGCGAAAGTTCAAGAGTGGAATTTTCGTCTTAACTAGACAGCTGATTGAATATTCACAGTTCAAACAGGATGGAAAAAAAATAACAAGAAACCGAGGCTGTGTTTATTGATAAATTAAATGGTAAAGTGTTCTGAACTAAATGAGGTGTTTTTCTCTCTCAAAACTGTTTCGTGAAAGGTGTTACACTTTTTAACTGACATTTTTAATGAGCTTACACGCGCTCTCAGTCGCACACACACACACACACACGCATACACACACACACTCCCACTCACACATAAATGAACCTGTCAGACACGGTTTAAACACAGAGATTTTTGACTATTTGTTACTGGGCTGTTTTTAGACATCAAACTACAGCGGTTGAGATGTGTCTTCTATTGATGTCATTGTTTTTATGTCACAGTCATTACTGACATATCCTTACCCTGGCTCATCTTTAAAGGAGCGGTTCAGTTGAATTCAAGTATTTTTTATTTCTTTTTTCCCCCGTTTCATTAAAATAAAATCAATGGTTTGCATACAGCTATCAGGCACTATATATGTATAAATATATATATGGCCTCAAAGGAGAAACGTCTCGATATGTTGCCTCATTTTCCTTTGTAGAAATATACAAAATGTCCCAGATTTCTTTGCTCTTATATTCCAAATTTCTGTTCCTTTCCATCATAGTGAAATGACAACGATATTTAAACGCTTTTGATGAATTGTCCTGTGCGTCCTAAGTCGCCTTTCTCATTTTCCAGCAGATGCTTGGAGGAGAGGCTTTTGTTCAGCTACACAGATGAACAACAGGAAGGAGGACATGGAGATCTCGTCTCACTACCGTCAGCTCCTCAGAGAGCTCAATGAGCAGAGGCAGCACGGCATCCTCTGCGATGCCTGTGTCATTGTGGACGGAAAGATCTTCAAGGCCCATAAGAACGTCCTCCTGGGCTCCTCACGCTACTTCAAGACTCTTTATTGCCAGGTAAGGGAGCGAACTAGGGAGGACAGGTTAGGGAATTTAAATATGAACTTGTGTTTTCAAGACTCCTCCGCAGCATAAAACTAAAGACTTCTCTTTCCTCTCACCCTGCAGGTTAAAAAAGGGGCAGAGCCACACCACCAAACTACTGTCACTCACCTGGACATTGTAACGGCGACAGGCTTCAAAGCCATCCTGGACTTCATGTACTCCGCGCACCTCGCCCTCACCAGTAAGAACGTGATCGAGGTCATGTCAGCTGCCAGCTACCTGCAGATGACGGACATTGTCCAGGCCTGCCACAGCTTCATCAAGGCTGCACTAGACATCAGCATCCGCTCCGAGATGGCGGATGAACTGGCCGACTTTGAAATGGGAGCAGTTGCAGCTGCCGGCCTAGGGGGAGGTGGAGGAGGTGGAGGAGGAGTGGGCATGGCGGGACCAGGGGGTGTCACGGGAGCGGGTTTAGGAGGAGGAGGAGGAGGGATAGTGGGTATGGCGTCTGAAGCCCTTGCCTCCATCATGTCTGGTCGCAGCACCTCCCCGTGGTTGGCGCGCCGCACCAGCCCAGCCAACTCTTCCGGGGACTCAGCCATCGCTAGCTGCCACGAAGGAGGCAGCACGTACGGGAAGGAGGACCAAGAACCTCCGAAGAGCCACGAGAGCCAGGAGGAAGCCTGCCACGACTCCCAGCCGGCCTGGCCACATGACTACAGGCCTGTCACTGTCAAAGAGGAACAGGTGTCCCCTGCCTCCTCCTCCCATCCCCGGGACACTCCTAGGGGGGCAGCACAAAGCCAGGGAGAGCAAGGAGCTGGTGGCGCTGGTGGAGGAGGAGGAGATGGACCATGGCAACCCCTATCAGGGTCAGGACGGAGGAAGAACAGGAAGAACAAGGACACAGTCAGACATATTACCCAGCAAGCTGAGCGAAACTGGGACCGAGAGCGGGACAGGGAGAGAGACAGGGACAGTAGGCCTGGATCTCCTCTGCCCTCCATTCTGGCTGTACCTGGATGGAACTACAATGGGCAGGATATCCCAGGTAAGGCTGTGTTCACTGTCTATCTGTGAAACGTGCTGTTAGAGCTCCTGTGAAGAGAAGCCAAGTGTTTTCAGATCAACATAAAGTCGTTTTAAATTGAATTTGGTGCTTAAATTAGTCGATTAATGTCATAACAGCAGGTGGCTTTAACCTGACCTGGCTCTCATAAGTGACAGCAAGGTACGCGGGCCAAAGGAAAGCCATCTTTGAAGGTGCTGAATTGATTACTTTGAGGCTTTACTGGAGTCTAGAGAGTTTCTACAGTTTTGTAGTGTTGCTCCGACTTAGTGCGTTATCCAGTCATGTAATTACTGGATGACTGGTGAGATAATAAGATTAGGTCAGGTAATTGGGTGAGAGTGTCATCCCAACACCTAACTATGACAGAACCTAATTTATTTCTTAAAATGCCTTTCCTTATAAATAGCGCAGCAGTTTCATGGAAACAATCAAAACTGTATTTCTGACATTTGCTGAACTCAATAGGATGTGCATGACGCTTTACAGTGCAGTACAGTAGCACTTAATGCTTTGAATTTTGCATGGATATTTCAGTGCATGTCAGCCATGGGCACAGTTTGTTAGTATAAAATGACCTCTTTTCCTCCTCCGGGGTGCGATTAGCGAGCTCATATACACTAACGTGTTAGGCCTAAGATGATTATCTCAAATCTTGAAGGTGTGAGGTGAAGCCTGGGTAAATGCAGATGGATAATGCAATCCTCTCCTTTCTGCAGTTTATGTAAGCCACACTCCCACATAAACAAGCGTATGCATACACAAACACACTCATGAACATATATTTATTCTGAGAAAGCCTCACTTGATCCTCAGCCTAGCAGAATTGTTTAGTGAATTCCTTTACACTGAAACTTAAAAACTTACCTTTGCGTGTTTGTGCATGTGTGCGCATCAGTGTGTGTGTGTGTGCGTGCGCGCACGCGCCGTGGGGCCCAAGGCGTCGATAGGTAGATCATTAAAAGTAAGAGAAGCTAATCCTGGGCGCATTAAGGGAGTTGGCTGTGAAATGGGCACACGCGTCGCACAGCGAAAGAAAACAGGATAATTGAATTGACCTGGGTCACTGCACGGATTACCACCGCGTCCTCGCCATCCCAGGCTCCTCCCACCCTCTCTGGGGTTTAGGGAAGGACCTTCTTGAAAGGGCGAGAGGAGGGAAAAGGAAAGGAGCGCGGTGGATGAGTGGGGTAGAAAGAGAACAGAGAGACCAAAAAGAAATGATTGGAAAGAGCACCCGTTTGGGCTTATGAGGGTTTGTCTGCTTAACTTTAAGAGTCCTAAATCCCAGATTTTGTGACCTGCCAATGGACTTTATCAGGGTGCCCAGATACAGCTTGTCTTCAGAATCACACACACACTCACAACCGCATACGCCCACAAAGTAAGTGGGACTATTAAGCCAGTGGGTCAGTTTCATGGTCCTGTCCTGTTACAGAATTAGAGTTTGAGTCTGGCTTTGGTGAAGCAACCATTAATGAGAACGTTTTTTTCTCACCTAAAGGTTAGAGGAAGTGTAGTGTTGCTGCAGGTGTAGGCTCACCAGGTACAAGCCAAAAGACAACCATTTGGACTAGTTTTCAACTGGCTTTCAGGACTGGGACCAAGATGGTGATGAGTGGGAGGACTGGGTCTCTTTCAGGGGGATAGGCTTGCCATTTAAATCATCACGTTACCTATGTGCTTCCATTACCTTTCAGAGTCTGTAACAGGATGTGTGTTTCACTGTTGTGTGTTGAGTCAGTTTGCAGGGGGTGGTGTCTGTGTGCTTAGTAAAGGTTTGGGGAATTGCCGAACAGGTTTAGTGAGGTCACCGCTGGTCCGAGAGGCTGCGAGGAGAGTGGTGTGATGTTTTGGTTGTGGGAGTTGCTCCTCCGCGTCTGTCATGCGATGTCCATAAGTTCTTTTACTTTGACCAAGCCAGGGTCAAAAATACACAGGATGGGCTTATGAGAGTTAGTGTGCTTAAGTCTTAAGACTCCTTAAGTCCAGGATTTTGTCACCTACGGTCGAAGATCCAAATCAGATGAACAGGCATATGTAAGGGTCAAGGGATTAGAAAGTGGTGCACAATTCTATTTAAAGTTTACTGTAATAATATTATACAACACTGCAACATACAGTATGACCGCAAAGATCTGCTGAGTGAGACTTTTCAGACTTCTAAAGAAGGCTAACTAAATTTATCAACAGACAGAAGACATGATTTTTCCTTTATACTTACAAATAGAAAACCCACGCTGTATTATTTTGATGATGTGACCCAGACAGGCCTGCTACTACATTCTTTAGGCAATACGACCTTTAATCAGAGAGTCATTTGTTATTTGTTAACTGTGTTTCCATCTGTCAGTTAAATTAGAAAAAGTCTCCTGACCTTAGAAGCTGGAACTTTTGCTTTGTTTAAATCTAAATAGAGTTTCTGTCGACTGGCTAACAGACCATATTCACAGTGAACACTTTGAGTTGTCACAGCGGGAAAATAAAACATATAAAAAATAATAATAATGTTGGATCTATTCCATTAAGTGTCTCAGTGAGCCATGGCAGCGGGCGACATACATAGATGTGTAAAGTCATTAGTTATACCTGTGTTTTTCCCCAACAAACTAGTATCTCTTGGGACAGGCGTGCAATTGATTAATTGACTAATCTTTTTAGCAATATGAATCCCTTCGGTGAAGGAGTAAGTCAGCGGTGTAGGGTTAAGTTTAGAGACCACTGGTGTGCAGTGGAGCTGTAGTTCCATGAAGTCAAGTTGTTGGTTTCCATGAAAGGATATGGTAGGTATTAAGGAGAAAGGGCACCTTCAGTCTGAGATTAGCTTAATTGCTTCATTCTTTATTGATGAGAAGTGCCTAGACGTACTTTCTCTCCCTCTCTCTCACTCATCTGTAATCAGTGCCCATGCTTTGCTATTAGAAACGCTCGTATGACACACAACACGGGCGCTGCACGGCCGAGCATTTCACTGGATTATTCTCTAACATAAGGGCAATATATGGCTGCGCAAAGGCTCAGTGTATTAGGCCGCTTCAGAAGCATCTGTATGAAAATGCCATGTGCCCATGTTGACACAAACAGCTGCAGGAATTAGGATTTGTTGTCTTTAGATCCCCGTCCCTTGCAAACATCTGCTGCGTTTACTTGATGCCATTATTGAGGCCACTGAGCACCCAGCATCCCTCTGTGTCTCTCGCTGACGCTTCATCTCCCCGTTCCTCAGACCCACCTTGTCTGCTGATAAAGATGTTTGCGATCTGAAGAAAGGAAGCTGCGGTTGCTTTTCAGTGAAGCAATCATGCGTGCATTTTTTTCCCCCTTTTTTTTCAGCGCTATATTGGCGGTGACAATTGTTGAGGAGCGCAGTTTTAAATAGTTTGCACTTCTGCCGCCCCTGTGTCCTGAGCCTTTAAATAATTACTTATATTTAGTTTTGCCCCTGTTGCGTTTTACAGACCTGGATTAAAAACTCAAAGAGAGAGAAAGTTATAGATATCAGGAGTCAATTTTTTAAACTGTTTACTATATTTGTTCTGTATTGAATGAAAGATTTATTTAGTTTGGTTGTAAAATTTATATTCTTTGTTTTCTGGCGGGCGCTCATACAAAATGTGCTGAGTAAACATAAGATGGGCATTTTACACCATCAGCTTTATATACTACACACAAAAACTAAATCAAATAAAAAAGTCAGACCCCATAGTTCATATCATAAAAATATTCACCGAAAAGTACATATTATTTCAGATCTCTTTAAAATGTGAAGAAGCAAACACACTGTCTGTCTCTAAATTTGCCTTCCTTTGTTCAGATTATGTGCTTTGTTTTGATAGTGTCCCTTCTTCTAAAGGTGGACATGTCGGCCTCTTTCTCTGGCATCGTCTCTCTGTGATTGGGTAGAAGCCAGAGCTGGTGAAAACATGCTAACGATTGATTTCCTTCCTACTGACTTAAGACTTGGGGCAAACACCAACTTGATCTTTATCCCACATAATAACAGTACTGGAAATACTTTTTGTTTGTGTGTGTGTTTTTTTTCTTGCTGGTATTAAAACACACACACACACATACACATGGTGACCTTTAGTGGCAGCTTGGGGGATTTTGGCAATCCGGTACGTGGCCGGTGTGATATACACACACTGACATACACACAGCTTAGAGCATCTGATTATGTAGACGTGAACAGTTCAATCACACGTGGGCTGTTCTTTCCATTTCCCTCTAGCTGTTGCACATTGATTACATCGAGAATCTTTTTTAAAATCCAACATCTTTATCTGACTCTCTTCCTCTCTGCTCTGTGGCCTCAGAGTTCCCCTCCTCAACCACTAATACACACTCGCTCACACAAACACACACACACACACACACACTACAGAGATGTGATAAAAAAAAAAAAAATTTGAAACAATTCCGTGGAACCCGGTCAGGTTTATTCCTGCGCGCTCAAGAACGTTGAAGTTAGTGCTGCGTGTTTTGGCTTGCTCAAGATCCCGGAGTCTCCTGGACTTACCCGGGGCCCACACGCAGGTGCTCTCAAAACTGCCCTCTAGTTTGCACTTCCGCATAAACTTTCTCTCTTTTTTCTCTCTCTCTCTCCCTGTCTCTGTCTCGCTCTCTTTCTCTCCCCGCGATCGTCTCCCCAAGTCTCTGCAGTCTAAAGGTGAACACTTGAAATAATGAATCGGATCCCCCTTTCGCCCCCTTCCTCTCTGTATTCCAGTTAAGACTCTCCCCATAGTATTTGCACTTCATTAAACTTGAAATAGGTTTAATATTTAAAACACCGCGAACAGATTTCAACCCCCTCACCCCTCGCACACCTCTCCACTTTTTCTCTTCCTTCTCCTCGCTCCTCGGTTTAATAATCTACTCTCATATTTCCTCCCTAATTCACTCCTCCTTCATTAAAAACCAAAATAGATTTAATATTTCAGACTGTGTGGACTTAATTTTTAACCCCTTTCTCCGCGGCTTAGTGTTTGACACACGATGGGTTAGATAACTACATCGTGTTGAGGCTTCTCCTCCTGCATTTCGTTCTCTGGGTCTTTTTTTTGTGTGTGTGTGTGACTCCTGGTTCATCTTTCTCACTTTTTCCACAGTCAGTCTATTATCAGTTCTGTCTCTCACTGTCTTTGTACTCCAGGCCTCTCTCTCGCTGCCTCGCTGTGTCTCCCCCACCCCCTATTTGCTCTGCTTCTTTGTCCTCTGACTGCATAGATGATTTCAGCCCTTTCCTCCCACCCTATTGACTTTTGTGGCCTGCTCACCCCACCTCCCTCAGTTTCCCCTGCTCCCTCCATCCTCTCCTTCCCCTTTCTGTCCCCTGCTACCACATACACAAACTCATTTTACCCCCCCTCCACACTTCTCACTTGTGTGCTTCTTTTTTTGTTTTTGCTCAGTGGGGAGTTGTGACTGTAACACGCCGTCCTCTCCCCCCTTTTCCTTTTTCTACCTCTCTCTCTGTCTCTCTCTCTCGCTCTTGCTCATGTGCACCTCCTGTTTGGTCCCCACTAAATGAAAAACAAAAAAAAAAAGTTCCATTATCACTGTGGAAACCAATCATTTCTCACCGCCCACCAGCCATCTTTGTCATATGACCTCACATCCTGCTGGACATTATGGGCAGTCCACCAGCTAAAAGCCCCTTCTCCTACTCCACCACGGCATCACACACCACACACACATTCACACAATTTTTCACACTCTTGCTGTCTGTCTTCTCTTGCAGCTCTTTCCCTCTCCCCCAGTCTCTCTCTCTCTCTCTCTCTCTCTGAGTTCTCAATACTGACACCTGCTCTATTTATAATTCTCTGGCTTTAAAAGAACCATTTTGGACAGGAAGCTGCCCCCTCCCTACAACTGACCGTGGCTTTTTTCCAAAAGTCAGTACCCCCCACCTCCCTACCTCCTGCCCCTGGAACAGGCCAGAGAAGGATTGCTGGGTGGAGAAGAGGAGGAGGAGGAGACGGGGTGTGTGTATGTGTGTGTTCAAGGGGGTTAAAGATTAGCCATCCCACCCTGAGTGCACCTGGGTTGGGCCCGTGTGTGTGTGTGCAGCCTCTAGTCGGCCGTGGCCCACGCACGGACTCCACCGCCTCGCCCTCTAACTTACACGCAAGTATATAAACACATCCATGCATTATACATCTTCTGCTAACAGTACAATCCCTATATTTCATAATGCATGTGGTTAAACTCTTAAGCACGCAAAACACACTTTTTGGCATCGATCGCTCAGGTCTAAGAATTAAACTACCCAGAATGCATCCTGACAGGATGTCCTGTTGGCACGACGCAGGGCTGGGTGGGTCAGGAGGTTTTTGTGGTTGAACATTCACAGCAGTACCCCCACAGCTGAAACCTGGCCTCAACACATCAACACTACGCACACTCTTCAAACTCCACTGCATAGACCCCAAATATCTATACGCAGAAATGGCTGCGGTTGATTGAGCAGATCAAACACTCGCCTAAAAATCCAGGCATGAGACTACACTCCACATCCTCTCCAGCTCAGCCCGGTTACTTATTTCCATTTTAAAAATTTCCCTTGCAAACACGCTGTAGTTTTACCGTCCGCCCAGATACTTTGTAATAAATAAATTGGTGCGGAATCAGCGGGACATTTCTGCTCTGAATTTCACTTTCTATTATGGAAAGCATTGTCTAAGCCCCCCACCCACGCAGACAAAACCAAGTGTGTCCCTGATAATAATAATAATAATAAAAAAAAAACCCTGCACAATCAACATGTTGAAACATGGAAAAAATGACTGGACTGTGCGACTTCTTAGATTAGCTTTTGTCTCGCTTCCTTTTGCAGGCCAGTTATGATCTATATTTCAGAACTACAGTTCCCAGAGTGCTTTGGGATCTGTGAACAGGAAGTTGCCTTTGTGTGTGGTAGTGAAATGTAGGCTATAAAAGTAGACTTATTTGGATACTGAAGAATACTTAAAAACTACATCTTTGTTCTATAGTTTCTGTTTAAATTTAACATTAATTTGCAATGGATTATAGATAATGATAAATACCGTCTCAGAGTCTGAATCTGTGCTTAGGGTGGACTGAGTTAGAACAGGAACAAAAATAAATACAGGCGGCGATTGAGGGTTTTACCTCATTCACCTCATGCAGTATCTTTTTGCGACCTCATGCGACCTCTTTCCATATGAGCAGCGGGGAGACGCGAGAGAAGCCTGAAGATGATTAAGAGCAAAGGAGATGCAAAAGGATATTAAGCTGAGTTTAAAAAAATAAAAAAAAGTTTTGGGAAGTAGAACTGTAAACTGTGGCGTTTACTGTCCTCACTGCGCGAGGCGATTTAGGACCTCGTAAAATATAGTTTTAAAGTAAGCTTCAAAATCCAGTGGCTTTTACTTCAGAAGACGTGGGAAACCTAACATGCTGAGCTTTATGTATGCCTCCTGCTTCCCCTCTTCGATGGTATATCCATGACAAGACTCCTCTTTTAGAGATATGAGATGTGATGTGATGTGTGCTACGATGCCTCTCCCTCACTCCTCCAGTGATCTGATAGCCAGTAATGGGCCCTGTAGCCGTGAGCCTGGCAGCACAGCTCACTGTGGCTTATGTGTCACACTGTACCCAGCATTCACCAAGAGTTAGTCGAGCGCAAGCAGCCGGGATATTGAGACTAGTAAAGTGTGTGTGTGAGAGAGCGCGCGAGAGAGAGAGAGAGAGAGAGCGAGGCGGACATATATGCTGGCACTCTGACTGACAGGAAGAAGCAAAAACAGCAACTTTAGAGAGAAGTTTAACCTTAAAATGAAGTGCTTTAGTAAGCTCTCAGCTGGGTCTGTGCTCGCCTTCTCTCTCATTTTCAGTCAACCTGAAGTTCCTCTTTCCTGGTCTGTTTATTTTAGAAAGGTGGCTTTGTTCTATTTACTGTACCCGCTCCCTCTGCGGCCTCTACCCCCGTCAGACCAGTTAGAATAGGGGAGCGACAAGGAAGAAGAGAGGGAGGGGGGAAGAGAGAGAGAGAGAGGAGGGAAGGGAGGGGAAAGAGGAGGAGGGGGGTGCATGATGTTTGGACAAACGGACAACCCGAACAGGATATAGAGGTCTACAGCCTGTGGGTGTGTCGGTTTGGCCGTGACACAGCTCACACACAGACACACACCGGTGCTCTTACACACACGCACGCACACACACATGTGTACACACAATCGTGGGAGTGTTCCCGCTGGAGGGCAAAGTCTCCCTTCCTCTTACACATTCATTCTCTCTTTTTCCCTTCGTTCCCCCTTTCCGCCGTCACACCCCTCCACACCTCCTTCCTTTAGACCTTTCTTTCTCCTTCATCCCTCACTCCTTCTCTGGTGACATCCCCACCCCTCCTCCCTCTCCACCTCCTCCTCCTCCTCCTCCTCTTCCTCCTCCTCTCTTTTCAGAAGAGGAAAAAAGAAAGTGTTAAAGATACAGAAGAGTTGGCCAACAGCAATGAGAAACTAGGAGGGAGAGGCCAAAATCACCACAGGGGACAATTATGGCTTGGGCTGTGTACATGTGTGTGTTTGTGTGTGGTTCTTCTTTGGGTTTGATAGTCACAGAGACGCTGAAGACAGTCCTGGAAGCCACTATCTGTCCTTCACAACTATTTGTCCCCTCCTCCTCCTCCTCCTCCTCCTGCTCTCCTATCCCTCCTTCCCTCCGCCTGCTTGGACCTTCCTTACAATCCTGTCAATTCACGCTGTCACTTCTGTTTTCGCTCATCTCATACGCGGGACTCGTGCCGCCATTTCTTGTGTACACTGCGTGCGTGTGCTTTCACTTTGAGCACATGGGCTTCAAATAAACGCAGGGTTAGGCTTCCTCCTCATCACTTGGATCCGTGTCTGTTTGTTTGCTTGTGTAAAACCGGACCTTCCAGGTTAGGCTCCAAAAGATTTAAAGAGGGGGGAAAAGAGACTACCCCTGTAGTCACAGTTGTAATAATGCAAATATATTCTGCAGATATTTAAATAGCCCTAAACTTTGCTCGTATCAAGTCCAACTCATTTTACTTTCCTCTGCTAGCTACTGACACATATCAAGTCTAAAACTAAAACACTTATCCACTAGTGCAACAAAATTTAGGCTGATATACAAAGTGCGTATAAGCTGAACTGACAGGATGAGTGCGTTCAGCTGTAATAGAAACAAGAGGGTTGGATTTATTAATCATAAAACAAATATAAACCTCCAAGTCCGCATATTTATAGATTAGATACTGCTGATTTAAGATCAGCCGGGTTACGTGTAAAGCGACTCGATTTGCGTGTAAACACATATCAGAGGAGGCTGCAGAGAGGCGTTGACGGTAGGCTCTGCCTTATCACTAATCACGGTAAAACTTTGAACCATGTGTCATATTGTTTGTGGTTTAGTTGTGGGTTTAAGGTAATCGAGAAAATAACTGGCTTTGACAGAGCGTACAGATAAATATTTCTCCTTTCATGACAGCAGCTAAACCGGCAGTGACGCCAGAACCTTGACTCTCTACATCCTCCGTAACACAGTCGCTGAAAAACAGGCCAAACTCTTTGTTCCCGCCGTCTCCTCCCCAGCCCCTTTGCCCCAGATCACCTGCCTGCCCACACTCCTCATTGTTTTCACCTTCCTCCCCTCCGCCTCTCTGCAACTCTTTCCTCCTCGCCACCCTCATACTCTAGCAGCCGCGTGCAGAGACTAACTTCATCTGGTCCATTTAATCTCCTTTCCTCTCTCTCTTTCTCTCTCTATCTTTCTTCAGCCCCCACCCTACTTCCTTATACGTCAGTATCTCTGAATCTGAAATGGGTCATGGGCTTGTTTCAGGTGGTACCCGCATCATTTTTTTTTTCATTAATGCTAATTCCCCAGTTGAGATTACACCTGACCGGAGTGGAAAAATGTTTAAGAGGCCCTCATGAATTCAGAGTGAATAAGGAAATACCTAAAGTGGTGGCTTAAAGACGTATTGGTATGTGTTGGGGAGGGTGGAGAGATAGGGGGATGCGTGTGTGCATTGGTGACCCTGGCAGGTATTTTTTTCTTCTTTTTTTTCTTTCCGTGGTTAGACTGTTTGGCCTTCCCATAGTTCATCTGGCCTCGGAGACATCCAGATTCAAGGTTCAGTGTGTGCTTCAGTGTGCAAATGTGTGCGTGTGTGTGTGTGCGTTGTACATGAGAGGAGGAGAAAGGGAGCGTTGGGGGTGAGAGGTGGCTTCGATAGTGCGGGGCACCCAGACCCATCTCCCTCCTCTCTCCCCTCTCTCCCCGCTCTCCCCCTCCATACCCCTCTGTTTAGGCCTTGATAAGTGGAGCCGCAGTCTGTGGGGGTTAGGGATTCCTGTCTGGCACGAACGCACATGTACACACGGAGGCGCACACACGCACACACTGGGACCCGCCCGCTCAACATTCCTGTGTCCGACTAAGGAAGCAGCCTAGCCGTCTTCCCCTCCACTCCCAAATTATCCCCTTCTCCTAAAGTCACTGCATACTTATCGCACGCCTCTCCACCTCTCTTCTACTCTGACTCATGCGAGCCTCCTCTAGCCACCGCGTTTCCATCCCCGCTATCCCTCCACGGAACGCACTGCGAGCGGCGTGCCTAATCATCACGCGGCAATTCGTAAAATGTTTTATGAGACAAAGTGAGAAAGATCTGCCAGTGCGGTGACAGAGTGTCGCCTTTTGGCAGCGCAAACACACGTTCGGATCCCGTCTTGTATCATTTTCATGACAGTTGGGATGCGATCAGTCGCTCGCTAGGAAAACACCTGGAATTTAAGACATCAGAATTGCACTCTTAACTTTCCTCCTTTCCTCCTTCTCCTCCTCTCATCCTCTCTGTTCCTCTCCCTCCCCTTTTCGCTATCCGAGTTATATATATTTCCCCTTTCTCTCCTTCCTTCCCACCCTCCCTCCCTTTCAGGGGTGTGTTATAGGGGTTAGAAAGGGGTCATGTGGTCTCACACTGCCCTTCTCTCTAATGGCTTCTTAATGAGCGAGTCAGGGAGAGGGAGAGGGAAGCAGGGAGAGGAGCAGTTTTAAGAAGCAGGGTGAGATATCAGCACTTCTGCTTAGGGCACTGACTGTGTGTGTGTGTGTGTGCACGCATGTGTGTGTGTGTGAGGCTGCGTGTTCACATGGCCGCACTATTTGACCGACCCCGTGCTCCGTTTGGAACCCTTTCTCCGCTCTGTGTGCCTCTCTGGGGAAAGAGGAAATGACACGTTTGTAGCCTTGAATAAACGCTGCGGCTCGTCACACGCACCGTCCACTGGCTGGATGGGAGATGTTACGGAGGTGAGGGAGGAAGGGGGTGGAGTGGCGGGGTGGCCCACTCTTTAATTTGCACAGCTTCTGCTGATTTGATCATAAGCAATTAATCTCAATGGCTCTACTCAGCTGCAGTGGGGGGAGAAAAGATGAACACAGTCCTCTGTGCAGGCGTCCCTCTCTCTGGCTTTCCTCTCTGTCCACGCAGTGTGATTTCTACTGTTCTTACCTCTTATGCTGGCATCACAGAGGGAGCGTGCTGTGACGATCCCTGCCATGGCGATTGTTTCTCTTGTCCCATGTGATTTTCCCCTGCAGAGCCACCCTGTCAAGTTTGGGGACAAATCATAATTCTCCTAATGTGATATTCATAGTGTTTGAAATGGAGTTAATTAAACGTATCAATCACATCCAAAATCTATTTGGATTTACAAGTTCGGGGCTCATCATCAGCTCGATGCGGGCTGCGGCACCAGAACTCTGATAATGGAATCAGAGCCGCGTAAAGCGAAGCCATCCTCTATTTCCATGGCTTCTTCACAGGCTTTAGACAGCTCAGAGGCTCGGGGAGTGGTGTGAGGTTCAAGGTCCAGATCTGTACTGTCTGATCTTGAGATACGTCCAACTTCTTTCTGCTCAGGAGTGACACAGATCTCAGCTGATCCACTAATACTAAGCTTGCAGCTAGCGCAGGTTTGGCACCCTCATCCGCGTCTCGTCTGTCTCGCTTCCTCCTCCTGTTCAGCCCTTTGCTCTGTTCTCTCGTTTTGACCTCGACGTCTGTGCGCGACGAAACACCGCGACTCGTTCCTTCGCTCTCCCTTTCTGCTCAGCCACTCTGCCAGCTTTCCATCTCCCTCTATCTCCCTCGCCCTTGCTTTTTCCCTCTCCATGGCACCATACTCCTCCCATGCTGAGGCCAGAGCTCTGTCCATTGTTGGAGGCAGGTTGCCAAGGATACAAGCACAGAGAGGCACAGTCTTAATGTTATGAGATGGGAGAGATGAGCGGAGAGAGAGAAGAGGGGCAATAGCCTCTCTGGTCACTGGGCAGCCCGACAACACGCTAATGCTCTCCAGAGAACGCATAACACCCCCCCGCTTCCCACTTTGTGGAGCGTCCCCGTGTGTGGACGGAGCACAGTGACACTGACTGTTTGCGGAGGAACCTTTTGTACGGGTCTCCTGCTCTCTGCTCGCCTGTTGCGACTGTAGTGTATGATTGCTCCGAACGCCTTCGTGTGTTGTATTTTTGTGCATTTGTCAGGCAGCCCCGCTTGGTGTGGGCGCACGAGGGACCGATCTACACGGCATTTGTTGTTGTCTGAAAAAACATTTGAGGTCATCGTAAACTCACGCACAAGTTAGCAGCCAGCAACAAGTTAATTTTTATATTTCCTATACATCTTGCGTTCTCTAAACAATATGAAAGAATCTGTGTAATAATCTACGATAATCCAAACCAGTTGCGTACAATCTGACTCAGATCTTTCTTATTCTGTTGCTTTGACTCTAATTTTGGAAAAATTCTGAGAAGATTGCTGCACATAATAAAATGCTAAGGTGTGAGAAGGCTAAAGCATTAAATATGTAGGAAGGAGCACACTTAATGGACCAGTGTGTCGTATTTTGTGGTATCTTGTGGCGCTACCAACCTAATACTCCTCCCTTTTCCAGTATAAAACAATGCACCAGCAAACAAGTGGTCCACTCTAGCAGTGTTTGGTTTGTCCCTTCTAGGCTACTGTAGCAACATTATGAACATGGTACTCCGTTTGTGCTAATGGATGCTCCTAAATCACAAAACATGTGAGCGATTATGTCATGATATTTAATTAACGCAGCGGTTTAAGTAAATCCTTTTGTGAAAAAGCTATGAATCTTTGTGTTTACATGACGTCCGTCTCGTTAGACTCATCTTTAATTTATTTCCAGGGAGCGGTAAAGAAGTAGCCGGTTAGTTAGCCTTGAGCTTTCCAGTTGGTCAGTGTGAGTCCAGCAGTGTGTTATTAACCCACACAGCCGCAGCAGCCCACAGGCTCACTACAGCATCTCCACCCAGAGTCTTTGTCGCGTCCCTCCTCCACTTTCCATTATCCCCTGTTCTCAACCTGTCCCTGTGTCCCACCTCACCCTTCAAATGCGAGCCCTGGACCGGGGCTGGACGTGGCTGCTGGACTCGTTCGCCAGGTCCTCCCCTGTGCGTAAAGCCAAGACACAACCTCTCTCTCTCGCTCTCTCTCTCTCTCTCTCCGTCTCAATCTCTTGATCTCTCTCTTTCTCTCCCTCTCTCGCTCTCTTTGCTCTTAGCACAAAGCCCTGCGTGTCTGCCTTCCTTCCCCACCCAGCATTCTTTCCCCGTACAGACCTCTCCCCCGCTCTCTTTCGTTCTCTCTCTGTCGACTTCCCTCCTACCCGCCAACTCGCTCTGCCTCACCCTACCTTTCATTAGCCCACTCTTTATCTCGCACACTCACTCGGCTCTCGCTCTCTCTCTCTCTCTCGCTCTCCCTCTACGCTCCTATCTCTCTAGCTTTTACACTCCCCTCTCTCTTTTTTTCCCTTTCTCCCCCTTCAGTTGCTTTGGCTTTTGCTTCTGATACATCTTCATTTATTCCTCTCTCCCTCTCTTTCCCTGCTGACCCTATTATTTTTATATTCTCTCTCTCTCTCTGTGCCATCACTTCCCCTCTCTCCCTCTCTCTACCTCCCTCCCACTCCTCTCAGTCCCTCTAAGCTGCATTAACTCCCCAGATTACCTTGAGCCCTGCAATCCTCCATCCCCCACGCACTCACCCGCTCTTCCTTCCCTCCCTTCCTTCACTCATTCACTTGCTCACTCAGACTAGAGGCTGCTAATTTTGAAAATAGTTATAAATGTGCTTTCGTGTCATTTTGATGTGCAGGAGATACAGAAACACTTCAGCTCGGGAGAAGCAACATCTCTTGTTCCTTGTGTTCAGCAGTACCGTGGATCACTGGAGTGGGACAGACGCAGCCAAGTTACGGCTGAGTTCTGTCGCCTTCCGCTCCGTGATTACCTAGTCATTTACATTTCTGTTTCTGTTGTCAGACAACTGAATGAATAAAATAAAAGCTGATCGTGAGACAGCCAAGTTACCTGGGAACCTTCCCTGCATGTTCTGAGACTTCGATCAGTATAACATCCAGAAAACAATAATAACAACTCTTCTGTAGTCGGCCGTTTAAAATGATGAATGAATGAAACATCAACGGGAGGGTTCAAGGCGACCGAAAATTGCCTTCTGAACTTTACTGCCGCTCAGCCTTCAACCGCACTGCTTTCAACCACCTTTAGCCCATGCTCTTTGACAAATCTGCAACGCTTGCATGTTCACAACTTGGGCTATGTACTTTGTAGAGCATAAAAGACCCGGTCACGGCAGCATTTAAAAGGGCAAAGAAAGGGGGAAATCAGTTTAATCCCCCTGATTGACATGAAAATAAACCTAAACAGAGGAAAATTATTGTAGCTCATTCGCCGTGTTGTGACATCCACTTTAATTTAATCTTCTTGTCAGAATATAAACTGTTCCACACGAAAAATGGAGACAGATTTGAGTCAATGGCTCAAATACATTGACATTTGACTAAACCGCATGAACTTAAAGTATTTAAGTAGTCCCGCACTCAAAAGCCTACTAATACTGATTTATTTTTCTTATTTATTAAAATAAATATTATACAGTCTTCAACTCTACTCAGCAGTATGCACTGATCAGCCACAATATTAAAACCACGACAGAAGAAGTGAATAACATTGACCATCTTGTGACAATACAATGTTTTGCTGAGAAACTTTTAGACCTGCCATTCATGTGGCCGTTACTTAGACATGTACCGCCCACCTAGACCAGACCAGGCACCCCCACAGAGGGTCCTCCTCTCAACCCATAGGACCCACTAACAATATTCTGTTGCCAGACACAACAGGACACCCTCAGAAGGCCCGTGTCCATTCTCTGATGAGTCACAACTGTATTAGAGGGACAAAGAAGACCAACACAAAGTTAGGAAGGTGGTCATAATGTTATGCCTGGTTGGTGTATATCACTTTTTCTATAGTGCACAAGGAAAACAAGCCAAGAAGAAAGAAGACTTATGAGAAAATAGAATAAGTAAAGGTAATTCCTGAAGAAATGCCAGGAGGGAGTAAACAACCCATTGCAAAGACGCTGAACGAGTAATTGTGAGTGATGGGAGCTAGCCTGGCTGGCTAGTATGTTAGCACTCAACTCAACACGTAGACAAGACCCATGGGTATGTGTGTCAAGGAATTTTGCTGAGACACTCTCGATTGTGACCACCCCTTTTAAGCGACGCATGGGGACCTCCTCTGGGTCTGCAGGGATGTCTTCTCTGGGAAAGTGAATTCAAAAGAATAACACTCGTCTTCTAATGATATCACACGCCATCTTATCGTAAAATAAAACAGCTCTTCCACATCTCGCGCACGTGAGCAAAAGCGCAGAGAAAAGGAAGCGTTTTCAAATTGAACTGCTTTACAGTAGACGCACTATCACACAGCCGTTCGCCCCCACCGTCGCTACCCAACCCTCCCTCCCACAGCCTCTATAACCTCCCCCTCACCTCTCCTCGCTTCCCCTTCCCTCACCCACCCACCCACACTCCATCACCCCACCGTCCACCTCTCACCCCACCACTCTTGCAATCGTTGTGCTCCTCTTCTCTCCTCCCCTCCACCCACACTCTCTCTTTTTCCTCCGAGCCCCCAGCAGTACCACCATCACTACCAGCACCATCATCTCTCTCTCTCTCTCTCTGTCCTTTACCACTCTCTTCCCTCTGTCCCTCCCTCCTCCAAAGCCTTCGGGCTCTGCTTGATTTATGCTTGCCCTCCCTATCCACACCACCCCCCAGCACCACCATCCACCCACCCACCCTTCCCTATCTCTCCTGGAGGTTGTGGCCCGGCTAGTCCCTAAAAACAACAGAGAGAGAGAGAGAGAGAGAGAGAGAGAGGGAGAGAGAGAGAGAGAATAACAACCTCTTTTACTTTCCATCCTCCCTCCTTTTTAACCCAGCATTTTTTTCATTCCCCTCTCCCACACTGCTTTTAAATTGCCTCTGAATTCTTGAGCTGTTTTAGTGCCTCACTCCCCCTTCTCGGCTGAAATTACTTTTTTACCCTCTCAAACTCTGGCATGCTGAGGAAGCAAGTTCCACCTTCACTCCCCTCTTTGTCCACTCGAGGACAAACACGCACTAATCACACTGGCGGTGTGCGGAGCTGCGCTTGCGAGAAAAGGTGGAGGAGACGCTCTCGCCTGTCCCCGTCTGGAAGGAAGCTCGCCGTTGCAATGTCGCACGGGCAACGGCGCAAGCAGTGGAATCTTTGTGACAACATGGCTCTTGTAATGCCTTGTCCTTTTCAACCTCGGGGCCGGCCGAGCCATTAACCGGGCCGACTTGGGGCAAGGCTTCTTTCTGTGTCTTTCACACACGCGCGCGCACACACACACACAGAGATACACAGTCAGAGAGTCTTTCTCCTTTGTTTGCACTCTCCCATACTCAAACATGCACACAAGCCCTACTTTCTTCTCTGACAGCTCTCTTGTGGTCGACAAGCCTCGGTAACTCGTTGCTTAACCACCCTGGACTTTTTTCCTCTCCATTGTGTTTGGCTACTGTCTCTGTTGATTTGAAGGCGTGGTGAGTTGTGGGAGTGTATGTGTGCGACTGGAGGTGTTAAAGTCATGCGTGTGTGGGAATGGTGGATGTGTGCAAGGCTATTTATTTTTTCATCAAAATCTACACTTTCGGAAAATGCAAACTCCCCCATACAGCATCTTCATTTATAGAGGCATTTGTTGAGGGGGATGCACGCACACTTAAACAACTCACTCTACACACACACACACACACACACACACACAATCACACAATCAGAACAGAAGATCAGAGGTCAAATTGGGTCAGCTGACCCTTCCCTCCCTTTTCAGGCCTTCTCTCTCCTCCTTTTTACTGCGTCAAAGCGCACTCTCTAATAACACGACTCCCCTTGTGAAACACACACACACACACACACACAGATATAAAGTCCAACCGCAGCGCATGAAACTGTATCTTCTATCCATTAGCCGTAACCCACTCAATAGATGATAAATGCAGTCTTCCTCATAACACATTTGAAGTATAGTTCAACACACACATCTTTTATTCCAAGGCAAGTCTTATTCCTCCTTTGCTTTTTTCCCACTCAAGCCCCTACATAGCTTGCAGCATCGCTCTCTCTCTCACACACACGCACGCACGCACGCACGCACGCACGCACGCACACAAACACACACACACACACACGTGAACAAAGAGAACCACCATTTCCACATATTTGTCTCTCCTTTTAAAAGGGGGTTTTATTTAGCATAAATGTTGAAGCCAAGGGTGCCCGGCTACCATGGCAACCAAATTAAACGGAGGATCTCTTCAGAAAGCAGAAATCTAAATTATTCGGACTCTTTTATGAAGGGGAAAATGAAAATTCCCTTCACTGTACAGAGACCGCTGCACTGTAAAGGCGGAAGAAAGGAGAAAAGAAGATGAGGGGAAAATGCTATTGTTTTTTGTGTCTGACCACGCCGTTCAAAGGCATATTCCGTGCCATTGAAATTCATAGGTTGTCTCATGACAACCACTATGTTAACACTCAGTGTATGTGCACAAAGGAGTGATGTAACCACAGTGTCTCTAAAACTCCAGATAAACCTATTGCCTTTCTAAGACACCACAATATGTGTGTCTACAAATCCTCAGCTGAACCAGGCACACGTATGATGAAATCCATAAGCTGCGTGCATGGGATTAGGTGCGACTGTTTCTGGTGTGGTAAATGATTTTATCTGTCGGAACAGGATGAGGTTTAAGTAACACACCATCTACTCGGGGCCCGATAAGGTTTACATAAGTGAAGGAGGATTATGCGGCATATTCCGATTATTTGGCGCGCAAGCCATTTTGCGGTCAGCCGAATACTAATTTCTAATATCGCACGCTTAGTCTCGGGTACGTGGATATATCCTCAGAAAACAGGATACCGTATGTGGCACAACAGAGCCTGACAGCGAGACGGAGGGAGCCGCTCGCTAATGCGTATAAATTTCACACATTTCCCGCGCAAGACAGAAGTTTGACTGATTTCTTTCAAGGAAACACTGAAGCTTCTTTCCGCCACTCGTTTAATCTGCCGAGTGTGACTGAAGCATTGTTACTGTATGACTGCGAGGAGGGCCGACATGTTCCATCTGTAGATGCACGTGTCCAGGGGATGCTGGGAAAAGTGGTCAGGGGTCATTCACTCATCCAGTGAACAGATGAGTGGAGGGAGATGGGGGTCAGAGATGACCCTCTTTTTTCTCTCTCTCTCCTTCCATTTGTCTGCCTCTCCTTTCTCCAAATACGCGTGTGTGTGTGTGTCACTGTGTGTGTGTTGTTGTTGGCCAACAGCAGATCTATGTTATTGATTGACTCCTGTGGCTGCTGGGCTGCCCACTGAAGGAGGGGGCAGAGCTCTAATGAATTCCTGCACCTCCATGCCCCTTGCGCCAACCCCTACACCCCCTCCTTAATTAACTTTGTGTGTGTGTGGGACAGAGGGTGTGTGTGTGCGTGGATGCGTGTGTGTATCTTCTGTGCTTCCTCCACAGCTCAGCACCCCCGCTTTTACACTCCCCCTGCCTTTTTTTTCTCCCTTTATCTCCCTTTCTCTTTCTACCTTGTCCGTGCCTCCTCTCTTCTTTCTTCTCCTACTTTATCCCGCCGCTTGACATCTTCCGACGCGCCTCCTAGTAGTTTGATGGCGGCTGATTACTCCCTATGTATGTCACTCTTATCTGTCACACCCCATCTCCTTCTCCCCGTCCTCAATAACTCACTCATATCCGCGCACCTCTCGGATCCACCGTCCAACGTGCGACCATGCATACCGAACGCGCGTCCGTCCGTCTGGTCGGTGATCGTTTATTGTATATACTGAGCGTGAAAAATGACTGACAGCGTGTGCGTGTGTGATGAAGGGAGAAAGAGCGCGGTCAACACTGACCTAGTAGGCTGTGAAAAGGCTGTATACCCATCGGTATTCCAGACGTGGAGGCAAACTACTGTCTCTGTCACCTTGACTCCCCCTGCAGCAGACAGGCTCAGGGCTGCACAGGAAACACTTAGCACTACCTGACTGTAGTTAAAACAGACAATGGTTCTGTTTGTTTTCTTGCTCCCTCTTTATTTTCTACTTTCTCTTTTGCTTTCCCATCCACAACACCCCCCTGCGCCGGCCTAGCTCCTAGTTCCTTCTCTTCACTTCCCTTTACTCTTCCCCATTAGCCTTAAGTGTGATTTCAGCTGTCGCGGCATGGGATCTGTGCAACCATAGCCTTATGTATTAGGATGTCAGAAGGTTTCTGTCCAGAACAATCAGCCGTAATTATGTACACACCACCCCTTAAGGCGACACTCAAGTCTGCATTAGCGCTCAGAAGTCTGTACGCTGAAAATGTAGACAAGCCATTCTTTCAAAGTCTCTAAGCCAGTGATGTGCCTGGTGTGTATTTTTGTCTGAGTCTTTGTTAGAGAAAGCAACCTGTCATCAGTTAAATGTCAATTAGGAGGCAACGAAAGTGTGCTTGCGCGTCTGTATCGGTGCGTGTTTGTGTGCGTCTGTTTAAGTGTTGAGCGGAGCTGTCGTCAGCAGTGTGGTCTGACAGTCTTGTAGATCTACAGTGGAACCTCCAGCGACATGTCTGCTGCTGACAGCTTCTCTCTGCTTTCAAGCGCTCTGATGGCTAAACGCACACACGCAGGCGTCGTACGCACGCACACACACAAACACACCGCGTCTGCCTTCCTCTCTTTCTCTGTCTCTTTATGATCTCCCTGTATTTTTGTTGACTGGTGATGATGAGGTATGTTAGGGAGTCGAGGAGAGAGAGGGAGATGAATCAGCGCGGTGACGTGTTGGTGGTTGCTACTGAAAAGGACTGGGTGTAAACGATGACTTGGCTGAGGAGTTTTTAAAAATAAAAAAAATAAGAAAATTGTTTAATATAGTTGTGTTTTTCTTATTTCCGCTCTTATACCTGCCAGGTGAAACCTTTATGACAAGTTTTCAAGCACGCTTTTTATCCCCTTTGAAAGCATTTTGCAAAGTCAAGAGTGACAGGATTTACAGCCTACAGAGAAGTGTGTAATCCCTCAAATTAATTAAAACATCAATAAACGAACTGTTGGAGTCGTTGTCCCTTAATGCTTTCTTGAATTTTTGTTGTGCTGCTGCAGAAAAAAAACATTTTAATTGATGGCTGCACAAGGACAGAAGAATCTCATCCATCTTCTCTTATTTTGTTTGCGTTCAGGGGCAGACGTGACCGAACCCAACAGCTCAGACAGTCGCGGCGAGCGCCTCGACTTCTTCCTCAAGCAGGAAGAGGCGCTCACCACGGAGCAGGGCTTCCTGGGCCCCAACGAATCGGAGGAGGCCGGGGGAGGAGCCGGGGGTGGAACGATCTCATCCGTGGCCAATCTGAAGGCGGCGCTGATGAGTAAGAACAGCCTGCTGTCACTGCGGGCTGAGATGATGGGAGATGATAACCCCTTGCTGTATGAGTACCTGCCCAAAGGAGGACACTCCCTGTCTTGTAAGTCACTATTTACTAACACTGCGCTCACACCGATTGTTAAGTGCACGCGCAACCTGACACACATCCCAGTTCAACTTAGAGGTCTTGGCACACAAACACATTTGCACATTCTCTAGTGTGTCTAGTGTGAGCACCCGCGGTCACCTGTGAGACATAAAACACACAGGCTCTGGCGCTGGCACGCGATTTTCCCCTCGCCAGCCGCCGTATTTGGATAAACGCATGCGTGCCTACGTACGCGTGTGGTGCCACTCGAGTGTGTAACCAGTTTTTGTGTGGCAACGCCAGCGATGACTAGTCAGCAGTGACTCAGTGAGAGAACATTTTGCAGGGATGGCTCTCGCCGTCTTGAGAGAATTTGTTTGGTTCTGTGTTTCTTTGTGCGCATCGGTGGGTCCTGCGGCTGAATTTCACTGCAGCGAAATAACAACAAAAACAAAAAAACAAGAAAGGCTTCTCGCTAAATTGTTCGGCTTTTAATACAAATAATTGTGCGCCATTGAGAGCATCCTAAAGATTAGTCATTACTAATTAAAAAAAATAATAATCGTAACTCACAGATGACCTGTGAAATTACAGGGAGCAATAGAAATGTGAGTATCTGTTTACCACAAAATCTGTTTTCCTGTGATTATGTGCGACCGGGTATGAATTGTTTTTGTCCGTTGTACTTTACATGTGTTACGCTTTCAACGACCTTCCTTCCCTTTTTTATTGAATATCTAAAAATTTGAGCTTTGCTGTGAACAGGAACGCTTCTATCGGCTATAACTTCATACACCTCATACTTCACTGTGTGTAACTAAATTCCTCCAGTTCTTGTGGAATAATCCTTTTCCTAATCGTATCAATAATACATCAATAAGCAGTCACGTTCGTGCTTATGTTAACAAGAGATATTTTTTTTCTTTGTTCAGTCAGTTTTGGATTTTTTTTTTTGCCTTTCACTGAGGGTGTTAAACTGTCAGAGTGTGTACTTGTGTGAGCGTGTATTTGCTCGAGTCCATGCCCGCGTGGGCACATTTGTGCGTGTGCGCTCGTGTTCAGCCCGCGCGAGCGCGTCTGTGTGTGTTTCTTTTGCTTTTACTGGCTAGTAATTGGATCTTTTGTCCCGAGTTCTGCCTGTTTTTGTGAGCGGAAGAAAAGCAAGGGAAGGGTACAACTCGGAGCCTAGTCGTGTCTTTTGAGTTGAGCCCCACTCACCTACAAAATAAAAGACGGGGCCGAGGCTGAATAGACCAAAACACGCTCTCGCCGCCGCACACGCCCGCACACGCACGTCCCATCACATCACCCCTTTTGTGCAAGTGTTAAGTGTGTGGGATTGAGATGTTTCTGTTGGCTTAAAGAGGAGAATCAGATGCTGTCACAGCGCAGATAGACAGCCACGCAAGCCTCAGAAAAGAGAAGAAGAGGCTTTTTGATACAGTCAGACTTTACAGATACACTCAGCCTTGACTATATGAATAGGCGATTTTGAGAATTCAGAGAATGTTAATCAGTTGCTCTGTGCGCAGAAAAAAAAACATGTTGAATGAGCCCTATATCTGTATCTCAGTTGTCACCAAAGAAACCTCAGGGAGATTTTTGGTTAGCCAAACCCTATTTTCTCTTCGCTACACAATAGGGGCTGGGGAAATGGGCTTGTCGAGATGGCCAATAACCTCCCCTCCCACCCCTGGTCTGTCTCTGTGTCTAAATGAGGACAGAAAATAAACAAACACTGTACCTCAGATTACTGGGCGGAGGATAAGTCTGCCTGGTTTGACAGATCACCGCTCCCCGCCTCCCTCCCTCCCTCCTCTCGGCCCTTTTTTCCCCTTCTCCTGTTCTCCTCCCTGCTTCTCCTTCACCCCTGCTTAACATCCTTCCTGTCCTTTCTTTCCTCCTGCACTCCCCCTCACGCCATCCCTCCCTCCTTCCTTCCCTCCATCTATTTCTCCTTCACCCCTCCTTAACACCCATCCCTCACACTCTCTCTCTCTCTCTCTCCCTCACTCCCTCCCCTTCTGGCCGGCTCTTGCAGTTCCTCCTTATTTGTCTCAGTCCTGTCTCTTTCCCCCCTCTTTAACTTCAGCTGTGGAGCATCAAAGCATGTTGGTTTAAAATCCTGGGAAAGTATTGATCCAGGAAACGAGGAAGGTAGAGAGCAAGGTCACCTGGCCCAATTCAAGAGAGACCACTGAATATCAGCTAAAGGCCTTGACATGGAGCTTCGGTGTCTCTCTCCTCTTTCTCTCGTTTTTTTTTCTTGTAAAGGTTCGTTAGTGCTCTGCAGTTTACTCGCTGAATACCTCCCTCCCTGTAATTTTGGCAAGTCAAACGGATTCAGCCCGATCCTTGCTGCCAGGCCGTTCGAATGCACAGCCCTTTGTTCGCTATCCTTCACATGGGTCACGGACTAACCCCCCCCTTGCGTGTAGAATGCCAAAATACAGAGGAACCAGTTTGTGTGTCAATCAGTTCTCAAAATCCAATTAAGATCATTGGGATTTGGCCGCGCCACCCCTCACTGCGTCAGATGGTCAGTGCCAGACAATGGATTTTGCCGGACCATCCCCACGCACATGCCCACGCTGCCACCGCACACGGGCAAGCAAAGAACATCCAATCAACTTTAGGGATCATACTGACATTATTGAACTTTTTTTTTCTCTCTCTCTCCACCGCCAGCTCTCATCACTTCACATCTACTTTTGAAAATTGACTCACCCTGCGCAATAGCTCCCGGTGGCTCCACGGCTCATCTCGGGGGATTTTTTTTTCTGAATGTGTTTATCATGCGCTGCGACAAAAGTTTTCGCTCCAGATTTAAAATGTGGGTCCTGTACGGTAATGCCTCGGCGGCTTCCGTCTATCCCCGCTAAGTGGAACAGCGGCATTAAAGGTTAAATATATAACCGTATCGATAAGGGACACAGAAATCTTCTGGCGTGGCTGGAACCTTTCCAAAAAACTCTTTCCTCCGTGGGGAACATCACACACACTGTCTAAATGACAGAATCCAGGTTCTTTCTTTGGTCACATTGTTTTTTTTTTTAAACAAAGAGAATAAAAATCCACAGAGGTATTTGTGAACAGCCCGGCAGTAATCCTTTGTGTCACGGAGAGAACTCCAATCCAATCTAGTTATTTTCTCCTAACAGACTTATCAAGTTTTAGTTAATTAGCTATTGGTAACTGGGCAGTCGCCTCATAGTAATTGCTGCTCTAAAGCCTAAACAGACCTAATAGGTCTTAGCGCTGTTGTGATGGCAGGTGGAGGAAGGGAATCAGGTTGCATTTTCAGTCACTCTGGGTCTAAGTAAACCAATTATTCTACATTGTTTTCCTTCTTTTTCAACCTGCTGGTATTTGTGTTTTCCGTACTCTGACGGTCGCGGCTGCAATATTAAACAAAACAAAACAAAAAGGAAATACGTGAGCGCATGCAAAATATACAGATGCAGTATGTGATGCATGTCCACAAGAGGCTTCAGCCTAAACTGTTTACCCCAACCAACGCAGTTATCCCGTAATAGCTCTTTCCCGAGAAGCGCCCGCTGCCAGAGCGCCATTTGTTAATGAGCTTCTCCCTCTCACCTGTAGCTCATCCCTTTACTCTCTGTCTCAACTTTTCCCTCGCTCTTAATGTTGTTTCTCCTGTCACTGCCGGGGTCGGGGAGAAGAGATGGGGAGTCGAGCGTTTGTGTGTGTGTGTGTGTGTGTGTGCTCTCTCAGTAAGTGGGAGTGGGGAGTGTCGGGCGCGGTAGTTTAACATTCCAGGAATCCATCCACGGTTGAGCCTCATGGTTGTGTGATTCTGTCCGCTGAGCAGAGGAGGGCAATGAATGACTAACCCACTGCATAACTCTGGAGACATTCCCCAAAATGCTGCCCACACTGTCTCACACACACACAGAGTCTAGAATAACCTGCAGTACATTATACTTTGATTAATATGCGCCATTAATCAAAGCAGAAAAATAAATAAAAAAGCTGAGGGAAAGGAGAAAAGAGATGCACTCATTGGTAGCGGCTAATGGGGATATTAATGTAGCAGAAAAGCTCCAGTGTGAATAGTTACGGAAAGCAAAAAGCTCTGTGAGAAATTTGAAATTCCTCATCCAGCGTGCTTTAACTTGTTGCTGGTAAACATCCTACTTGGTCAATGTAGTCGTCCTTTACCCTGCGTGCACAGAAAGCCTTCACTTGAGCTGCAAGATGGCTCCTCTCCAAAACAATCTCCCTCCACGCTACAGAGGATCCTCAAGCCCTCTCCTTATATGCATTTTACTCGCTCACACAACACATGCACACTCCCTCACAAAACACACACCCGCTTGCCATCCTCTGCGCAGGCATGTGGGTGGAAGGAGAAGGAGAGCAGAGGAGCGATAGAAAATAAGAGAGAAAGAGAGAAGAGAAGCCCTAACCCTTTCCCCTTGGCTGGTGGAAAGTGAAACTTCAGAGTTTTTCTTCCTCCCCCTCTCCATAGTGTTTGATAGCGTAGCACTGGCAGCCTCTGTGTGCCCCCCTGCCCACTCTCTCCCGTTGTGTTCTGGTGGCCAGCTGCTAGCAGAGTTGCAGTTGTACGTGAGTGGGTGGGTGAGACTCGTTTCCTGTGCTCCTCAGGGCTCCGCTCCAACAACTACTGCAGCACGCTCCGGCCAGGGGCCACGGGGGCCACTATTCATAACAAACAGGGGGCTGGCTCCTCTCCTCCTCCTCCTCCTCCTCTTCTTCCTCTTCTTCCTCCTCATCTTCCGAAATCATCACCGCCATCCTCATCATCATCCTCATCATCAACATCAGCATACTGCCCACCCACTCCACCCACGCCACTGCACCCCTCTGAGCCTCGGCCCCTGGAGGCCCCCGGTCTGAGGGCTGGGGCACCCCTGCTGCGCTCAGAAGGATTGGACATGGAAGTGGAAGAGGCCCCCGAGGGCCCAGAACCCTCCACCCTGCCTGAGGTAAGCACACAGAGCCTGGCTCCGCTCCAGGGTGGAGGCTGCTCTCTGGGTACTGCTCCTCCACTCAGATAAAAGTTTGCTACAGCGAGTGGAGAGAAGCATCCGGGGGAGCAGCTCCTCCCTGCCGCTGCTGCACACACACACACACACAACCGAGGGGGGTTGAGAGGTGATGGGGAGTTAAATGTGACCAGTGATGTGGCGAGGGGTGATCCTGGCAGTTTCATTTGGAAGATGTGGGGGGGTTGGTTTGGTTTTAACACATGTGCACATCATTGCTCAACCCCTCTCTGCGTCTCATTCTCTTTGTGGATGGGATCTGGCATATTTCCTGCTACGTTGAAGAAGACATGCAGTCTTGTTTTTTTTTTTTGTTGTTGTTGTTTGTCTGTCTTTCTTTTCTGTATGCTTTGTTTGCTTTCTCTTCCTTTCAGATCGCCAGTTGTTCCGCCCTTGCCGTCCCTCCTCAGATAATCTTTTAATATAGCTAGACCCGAATTCACCTTGAAGCTCGGGAGCTCCTTTTTGCGTGCGTAGCGTTAGCGCTAAGCCTGTAGTAGTTACATTAGAGATGACACGTCTCGTCACAATGGCAGCGTGCGCTTTGAGATGGCAGATAACGGGCAAGGTAGTGCGATGAGACTGAGTAGAATCAATACTAGTAGACAATGAGAGGTTTGCTCTCACAGCCCAGGAAATTGTTTGTTCTGCTCGGTGTGTGTGTGTGTCAACGAGAGAGCGAGGGAGAGTGTGGGCGTGTGTGTGTGTGAGAGAGAGAGAGAGAGAAAGAGAGCATGGCAATATGAGCATGTGTAGTTGTGAGTTTGGTGCCAGTCCGCTGGCGTGTGTGTGCGTATGTGTGTGTGTGTGTGCGGGTGAGCATTTAGGAGCAGCATTTGATTTCAGTGGACCTGCCTCCCAACAAGCCTCCCTATCTCCACGGACAAGCCATCTGTTTGCCCAGTGCATAGTGTTCTGTTCTTAGAGTGGAGGAGGCGAAGGAGGAGGAGTGAAGGGGCCGAGCGAATGGGCGGGGGTGAAGGAATGGTGAGAGTAGACGGAGGAAGGGGAGAGTTGAGCTGGGGGTGCAGAAGTAGGGGAAGAGTGGGAGTTGGAGCCACCTTGCTAACACCCAAGGGAGGTTTTTAGTGACGTGCATCAGGCAGATAATATTATTAATGCCGTAGATCAACATAACTGCTCGTTCTGTGTCCCATAAGACGGCTGTAGCATCCAGAAACTGTCAGCTCTTTACTTTTTCTACGTCTGCTTTCTAATATCCAACCTGTCTTTAATAATTATGATCTTGTTTCTCTTCCTTTTTTTTTTTTTTTGTACTTTCCGTGTTTTCCTGTCTTTGTTTCTCTGTGTGTTTCTTCCATGTTGAACAAAAAGCTTGCTTTCACAGCTTGTATCACCTCCTTGCCTCTTGCATGCCCAGACAACATTCCATACAGACTGTACTAGTGTGTGTGTTTGACATAACGGGGTGTTCTCTGTTTACAGGAGGACATCAAATACAAAGAAGACATGAAAGAATACAGCACAGGTATGGGCTGGGCTTTGGAAGTTGAAGTATGTCGTGTCTTGATAACTTGAAGAGTTTACATGGTCTTTACGCCGCCGTTTCTCTCACTTTTGACTCTCATCCTCCCTGTCACTGTTTCAGCCTTGGAAGGTGACCAGTCTCCCGTCGAGAGGGATCAGATGGGCGAGGGGAGCTGTGCTGATGGCTTGACTGTGCCTGCGTCAGTGTCCATGGCTGGCAGAGGGACTAAAGGGCTGCTGGGTCAGGGTGAAGAGGCAGCGGGATCAGGGGAAAGAGTCCTGCCAGAGCACGGCGCCTGGCCCGCTCAGGGGTTCGCTTGCTCCCTGTGCAAACGGCTGTTCAGCAGCCTGGAGCATCTCAGGGAGCACGAGTACCGCCACACCCTGTCTCTGATGGCCTTGTCCCTGGACTGGCCGAGCATGCAGGGTCCTCACCACCAACCCATCCAGCCCCGCCACCAGCCACAATCCCAGCCCCTCCACTTCCACCAGTCTCTCTACCGCCCTGCAGCGGCTGAGCCCGCGCCGGCACGCTACCTCTGCTCTCAGTGCCCCGCCAGCTTCACCCTCAAATCCAACGCGGACCGCCACGAGAAGACCATCCACTTTAAGAAGAAGCTGATGCAGTGCGTGTACTGTCTGAAACACTTCAGAGACCGCACAGACCTGCACAGGCACCTGTCGTCCGTGCACTCCAAAGAGAGAGGGCACACCTGCCCTACCTGTGCCAAGGCTTTTAGCACCCAGAAAAACCTGGCGACACATGTTAAAGTGTGCTGCCAGGTGGGGTCAGTGCCAGGGGCTATACTGGGAGGCAGCACTGGAATGGAAATTTCTCAGGGTGGGGTCATAGACCCACTGTGGCAGCTCACTCAAAAGATGAAAGTTGACAATCATAATCGCAGCATAAATGTGGAAAACTGAGAGCGGATCTCCAGGCTTCAGGCCACGCACATTCTGAGCCGTCATTTAGCGGCGTGTCCTCTCGTGTGTTTTTTACGTTCATGCCAAAAAAATGCTCTGTAGTGTCACTGCACTGACAAGGGAAGAATTCCTTTTAAAGACCAAATGTTCTGTTCACACAATTACAACATTCAAGGGACATTTTTCTTTTTTTACATCTTGTTGAATTATATGTCCTTTTTATTTTTTTAACAGTGACTTAATAGAAACTGACAACCTACTCTATGTGTCAAAATGCGCAATTGCTATGCAAAACAGATCTAAAATTATTTGTGGTATCCTGGGGATGTGTAAATAGTTGTCGTGAGCACTGACTGGACAATGAACAGGTGAATTACTTTCCACTGCGGTGCCAGCTCAGGAGACAGGGGGTGTCTTTCCACCTCCCTAACCTAAACCACTTGTCTGACTGCCTGTCGCCAGTCACCAGTCTGACTAAACTCTTCTCTCCTTTTTTAGGCAGAGAGATCTTTATCTTTGCGTACACCCCTGCATTACCAGCACACAGAAATTCAGACACAGTTCAAATCGGCTTGGCACTGCCGTGACTCACAGCCCACACAACCACACCACCTGCAGGAACTTTGCAGAACTGCAGTGTGTGGACAGACTTAAAACCAAAATCAGACTGATTGAGCCAGTGGCAGTGCTCCTCATCAGATATTTTTTTTAAAAACGGGCTTAAAGGAACTGAAATATAATCGGAAAATATTGGTGGATACTTCTTTATAAGTCCGAAGACAAAGGAGCGCAGTCACGCGTCCACTGAACACGCCAAAGCTTGTCCTCGGTCTGACGTGACTACCTTCAGCCAGACCAGTGCAGATGGAGGGGATGTGCTGAATGAGACAAAGCCAGCTAAAACAAAAGACCAGCTCGGATGGGGGTTGGGTGGTGTCATTTTCTCGTTCTCTGTCCATCTCCTCCGTCCCAGATCCGTAAGCCTCGAAGTGGCTGAGTGCGGCTGGAGCTGGACAGTAATTGGTCCTTCACGGCTCCGGCCCCTCTTGACCCCTGACCCCTCGTCTGTAGGGGAAGTGGGGACCGGGGGGGAGATGCCCTTCAAACCAGATGAGCTCAATGATGTCACAGCCGCTGACAAGATAAGAGTGGAGTTGCGATTGCGGCGTAGAAAATAGGGAACTGAAAAACAGGATAATAATTAGGGAGGAGGTGAGGGAGGAGGTGAGGGCCGAGCTGGGCGGAGGATGTCGGCGAGCGGGCGTAGGGCTGTGGGATATTGGAATCAGCGCGAACACTGGCTTGAAAATCGTCGCTAATGTAAATTCACACTGATTTCTGCCAAAAAAAAATTCTCATTCGAGTTAAGCTGCAGCGGGAACAAGATATTGTCTTGACGCAGCCCATTTTTCAAGATTGATTGCGTGCACCCATACCGTGAATACTAAAGGGGAAGTATCCACCTGTGTTTACCTCTAATAATGATAATAACTCCAGCACATGTAATATATATATGCTTGGTAAAGGCATGTGTGTGTGTGTTTGCATATATGCACAGGGAACTCCCACATACCAAATCAGTTTTTACAAAAACTCATTCTTTCAGGTAGCACACTCTGTCCTAGCCAGCAGCTGAAGCAGACCGGCTTGCTCAGAGAAGTCAGGAACTAATCAGGAACTCTGCAGAGCCAGTCATTTACAAAGAGAAATGGAAAATACCGCGTGTCCGTCGTGTGTGTGCGTGCGCGTGTGTGTTTGACACTTAAGCGTTTGAATAAGTGTTGCTGTAAATACTGTAAGATCAATCCAGATTCTGCTGTCTTTCACTGAACTCCATGTACTGTACAAAGATCTTTTTCTTTTCTTTTTTTTTCTAAAAGCAGAATGAGATACTGCTTGTAGATTTTATGCTGGAATTAAACTGTGATGGAAAAATGTGAAAACTTCGCCGCAGTTTTTTTTCCCCCTTCCCTTCTACGTGGGCGTCTGTTATGTACACATTCACACATTCATCGCAATATCTCTTCGGATTTTTTACCATGTAAAAAAAAAAAAAAAAATCTCGATGCCTAAATCTGTTGTGCAGCTCCTGTTCGGTTCTTTCATGCTTTTCTTGTCGCCACGCCGTCAAATGTTTAATCAGAGCAGAAGTCGATTTGCCGATGGAGGTAACTATGTTGTGTCGCTTTCAGCTTTTACCCCCTTCACAGTGTGTTCAAGCCCCTCCTTTGTGTACAGTAGATGTGCGCCGTGTACGTGTCGTGCTTTTGTCCTCATCTTCCATGGCCACACTCTCTCTATTCCTTGGCTGTAAAGTTTGTCATCGCGAGGAACACACATGCACACGTTGCCCTTCACCTGGCTAAAGTACCATTCAAGCCTAGACTTGAGATAATTGGCTTAGCAGACCTCTACACAGGACTGAATGAATATTAGTTGTTTTCTGTCTTTCTTTGCCGTAGCCTCCCTTTGTGTGATTTTATTTTCCCTCCCTTTGTGTGGGTGATTTTATTCCCGTCAGTGTCTGTGTTTGTCTTTCTGTCTTGCTTTTGCTGTCCATAGTAGAGACCCTCTAGAGCAACTAAGGCAGACTGACTGTTGTGTCATGTGTTTATAGTATCTCTTTGCCTTTATTGCTTTAGTATGGAGGAAGAGCTGTTGCCAGGGCAACTGTAGCTTTGACTGGGATTGGGGTGGCCATGGGAATTGATGGTACATTTCTAGACCGCGCTGCTAATTAAATGAAATAACTGAAAAGTAACGCCTCGGTTTACTTAAACGAGCTTCACTCAACATTCATTTATTTTTTTAATTCTCCTTCTTTTCCCTCCCCTCCCTCTGTTCCCACGTCTGTCCTTACAGTGAATGACTTCACGGTGATCCGTAAAAAGTTCAAGTGCCCCTACTGCAGCTTCTCTGCTATGCACCAATGTATCCTTAAGAGGCACATGCGCTCTCACACTGGCGAGAGGCCCTACCCCTGTGAAATCTGTGGCAAGAAGTTCACCAGACGGGAGCACATGAAGAGGCACACGCTGGTGAGTGCAGTTGCACAACAGGGGGCAGTGAGTTACACTGCATCCGTCGTCCGGCTTCAAGTTTTGAAATGATGTCTTTCTCTCCCACAGGTGCACAGCAAAGACAAGAAGTACGTGTGCAAAGTGTGCAGCAGGGTCTTCATGTCTGCAGCCAGCGTGGGAATCAAACACGGCTCCCGTCGCCATGGCGTCTGTGCCGACTGCTCTGGCCGGGGCATGGCGGCCCTGCTGGACCACAACGGGGAGGTGGGTGGAGACATCTCCCCGGAGGAGGAGCTGTACCCCGGCGACCGCTTCCACGATGACCAGGCGGAGTGCGACGGCGACGGAGAAGGGGAGGAGGAGATGATGGTGGAAGGGGACGGGGAGATGCTGGGGGAGGGCGAGGAGGAAGCGGGGAAGTGGAAGGACTCAGGGATGACCGCTGAGGCAAACGGAGCACTGGACAATGAGAAAGAGGAGAGCGACTCCTCGGCACAGGAGGGGGAGCAGCAGAATGGGAGCGAGAAGGACTTCACCTGGATCTCATAGGATCCCTCAGGCTCCTGTTCGTGGCTCGCCGACCAATCTCTGAAGATCTCTGGACGATCTCTCAGGCAGAATCCTCTGCTCTCTTTACCCATTCGTCCCACCGCGGACAGGCCTTCCTTTGAATGGAAATGCTGTAGGGTGATGCGCGACAATGATCTAAAACCAACACTCAAATGCACACACACACACACACACACACACACCCACGCACACACTTATTCTCAACCTTAACTGCCATAACAGAAGAAGAGTGATCAAGAGATGGCTCGAGTGCAAGGCTTTTTCTGCTTACCTCCTTTACTTCTGATGCAGTGTTTTAGTGTTTCTTTTTCTAGAGGGTTCAGGCCTGAGTCCAGTAGTTTTCTACTCTGTCACAACAGGAATCAACGAGGACGCTGCCAAGGACGCGGCCAACGCTAGACTGCAACTTTGTATGTTTGCCATCACAATCACCATGGAAACCAAGGATCACTGACAGTGTAGGGACATAGCCGGGAGGAGGGGTGTCTTGGTCCCTCCTCGGCTGTAATGTTTTGTGGGGAAAGTGTCTCTCTGTGAGTGAAGGGAGAGTCTGAATCTATTGCAAAGCTAATGTGTGTCAGAGGACCGGGCAGCCCGACGGCACACTGTTGATGCAGAGTCCTACTGCCACAGACTTGCACTTTAACGACAACTGACTCCTATCAAAGCCCTGAACCCGTGGTTTACATTTTTGATCTGATCTTTACTTACCTAAACAACTCGGTGACCGCACCTACCTTTAAGGATATACTTCATGTCCTCTTGACTGTTATCACGATATAGAAATCACTGAATCTTTGTGCAGATTGCTGTTTATATAGCCTATGCCTCTCAGTGGGGTCCTTAATCTTTTCTTCTTCGCTTGAGTTTACCACCCGGTTTCTATCGATTCCATTCCAACGAATTCTGGAGATTTGACAAATGTACATAGGATTTCTTTGGGAGTTTAAAAGGGGAACAAAGGCTGCGCGAGAGAGACTTAAAGATACTTTCACAACACAGGGTGGTTTAGGTGTCTTTACACGCAGAGTGGACGTCAGTTTCTGCTTCCTCCTCGATCTCAAAACTCAGAACCCCGACGCAAGCACACGACGGATCCGCACGACCTACACTAATGACTCTTTCTGTCTCTCTCGCCGTTCAGTTTCTCCCACACTGGAGTTTGTTGTTGATAGGACCTGAGAGCAGAGTCTCTCGCACCTAAGGAGGATCTGCCTTTCGTTTGTGTTGTTTGCTGTTGTTTTTCTTCTTCAAATTTCTTTTTCTTTTTTTAAATTATTTTTTTTTGTTTTTCTTTGTCGGCCGTGTAACTCCAGTTCCTGGATACAGAATATGCAGACTCTTCCCATGGTTAATCTTTCTTTTTGGCAGCGATCTGCTTGTTCCGGCTTCGTATGGTTAAAAGAAGAGGATCAAAATTGTGCTTGAAGTTTCAGAGTTTGATATTTGTAGAGAGTGTAATATTAATTTGCTATTTATTGAGAAAACCTGTTTGTGGATTCCTAAGTTTTTGAGAAATCATGCCCTCCTCCTCCTCCTCCTCCCTCTTTCCCCCCTTCTCTCTCTCTCTCTCTCTCTCTCTCTCTGCGTGCGTGTGGGGAGGAACAGGACGGGTGTTTGTATGCAAGAGTGAGTGTCCAGTGTCCAAAAAAATAGTCTATATTGATTTTTCTTAAGATTATTTCCGTGTCTTTTTGGCAAAGTTATCGACAATTCAAGTGAGGCAGACGACGTTGTCTTATTATTATGAATATCAGAACTATGATTACTGTTGTTGATGTTACTATTATTAATTATTATTAAGTGCTGGATGCTAAGCTTTATCGTGTGTTCTTTTTTTGATATTTTATATCTTGTATAAGAAAAAAAAAAAGAGCTTTTATACTTTGCCTTGTTGTGGACAGCAAGCCATGGGGCTTTTATCAACCTTTTCTTGTGCCAGTTTACGCTTTTTCTGTCGTATTTGCTTTTTTTAAACACTTTTTTTTCTTTAAATCAAAGGGGGAAAAACACATTCACTGTCTAAGCTTCTCTGTTAGATATTGATTGAAGCATATATTCGGCACACGCTTTTCTTTTTCTTTTTTCTTTTTGCATCACTAATGTACACTAATTGATCAATGTCGAACCAAAAACAATCTTGTATACATGAAGTGCTTTTGTTCCGCGGTCTGTGTGTGCAGGTGCTTTTGGGTTTATTGTTGTGGTAAACAGTTTTGTTGTTGGGTTGGTTCTTTCTTTCTTTTTTTTTTTTTTTTTTTAAACCTGTCACTATTTGTCACAGTTTGAAAAAAAAAGTGCACATGTTATGGTATTATTGTGAATATGAAGGGCTGTGTGAAAGGACCAGCTAGCTTTTGAAGACCCGCATCTTAAAACTGATTATTTTTTTCTGGTTTCTACTGTCTCACGCCTTGAACGACACACAATCAAAGCAGTAATGCAGCGCGCAGACGAAGCGCCGGTAGTAGGGTGTTGAGTCTGCGTGCTGTGTTCCTGCACGCCAGGGCTTTACTGGCTTTACTTCATTTACCTAAAGGGAAAGTGAGTAGTAGGAACTCTGGGAAACATTTTGTTCCAGTGCTGGTCACACACACACACACACACACACATCAGGTGCCATGGACTGCACTTCCCATCAACCCCTGCTGAGGAATTCTCAGCTCATCGATGCTCTCATGACTGTCTTATTTTTATTATTTATTGTGCGTCTTTTGTTTGACCCTTTTGTCAACTTGTTTTCTGGGGTGGCAAAAAAAAAAAAAAGTCGAAAGACGTCGGGGTGGAAATATTTATGAATGTCAAATGGTGGGTGTGGAAGGAGCCCATGATCAGTGACAAATCTCTGTCCTGTGGTGCTGTGGCCACTGAAAGACATCTGGATGTATGCGTGAACCCCCTTCCCCTCCCTCCCCCCTAGACCCCGCGCTCTTCTCACGACCTGTACTGTACGTCTTCTTCCTCATTCTGGGTTGTGCTTCAGGAAAACGTCCGCCATCAACCCCTCAATATGTGCCTCAATGACATTTCACCTGCGTGCTTGCGAGAGTGTTTGGTTTCCGAGAGACGACTGAATATTTGGGACGGCGGATGGAGGTGGATAGAGATTACCGAGATGCGACTGATCAGATTAGAGGTGCAAATCCTTTTTTTCTTTTTTTAATTCCTTTCCAAGAGACAAATCAAGATGGGCGACCAGATTCTCCTTCCCACCGTGTGTCTGTGACCTTTCGTGCCCTGATTCTGTGGTCTTAACTGCATGCCTGTGTTCATTTTGTCATACCAAAGCGACATCTTCGGCATCTGCACACAACTGTCTCATTCCACACGATGCAAAACTGGAACTGTTTGCTCTATTTGCAGATGAATATGGGTATTCTTAGACATGTACAAATTGCAATCCTCATTTAGCCTGTATAGCTTGATTCACACGTGCAAATCATGAAGCCATAGATATGGGTATATCTATATTATACTATATTTCAAAATTGGCGCTTTTTACTTTAGATTTTGTTCTTCTACTAAGAGTGATGTGTGTATACCTTCATATATATGAATTTATATTACTATTATATATTATTTATTTTCTCTCTCAAGTTTCAGAGGGTCTTTAATTTGTAAAGGGTCGCACTTGAAGCTTGAGGTTTGTTTATTTTCATTGGGAATATTGTTCAATATGATACTGACTTTATATTGATTATCATAATCCTGTGTTTGTAACAAAATGTGCTAAATAATCAAAAAAAAAAAAAAAAAAACCTGTCCTGTTTTTACACCTGTTTTGTTTCGGGCAGATTTAAGTGCTCTTGTGCGGATATTTTTTCAGTTGATAGTACTGATCACAAAACATTTTTACAGTCAACCATGAGCCTCCTGTTTTTGATGTTGGGACGGGCCCGCCTGGCCGTCCAAGCCTCTTTCTAACTTCATGTTTAGTGGAAGAATTAGCTTGACTATTATTTGCAAAAACCAATCAGTCTCAATAAATTTTGAAATTGCTGCTGTAAAGAAGTGACCGGCGTGTGGCGTGCCTTTTGTCTCCGTGTGCCCGTTGGGACTGGTGTTGTCACACCCTCTTTTGTCCACAAGGGGGAGGAATAGACAAGTCAAAGAAAGCAGATCTAGAGGAATGTGTCCACTAGGTTGAGCTTGCCTTATTTATACTCATGTTGATATAAAAAGGTAAATAAGTGGATATAGCAGATGTCTTCCATTCAGGTTTATTTTCTTTCTGTCACATTACATCACATAGATCACATTATCAGCATCATACATTGCCATCCATCTTTTCAAGCCCTAGTCACAGGGGCTTGACATTCACACAAATACTCCTTGAGTGCACCACTCCTCAGAAAGTGCTTCCTCCGGGTGTGTGGGACTGCTGATGAAGACCAGAGGCCGAGCCCACACACAGGAGAAATCTTGCCCTCCAGTGAAGACCCGAGGCTGACGTCGCGTTTCCCCTCGCGCAAAAAAAAAGAAAAAAAAGCGCACTGTGTGTGTGTGTGTGTGTGTGTGTGTGTCGGCCTGCAGTGAGCGTTTTATACATTTAGAGGAAAACAACCTACGTTAGCCCTGGGTTATCAGATACTGAGAGGGAAATCTAACACATAAAACCCTTCAGTGTTGTATCTCCAAACAAACAAAAAAATAGGGAAAAAAAAGAGCGATGCTAGACATGCAAAATAACCTCAAACTCAACCGGACAATCAATAAGAAAAGGGAAAAAAAAAGCAAAGGTTGGTTTTCACACCAGCCAGAGTAAGGCTCAGTAAAAACACAACAGGGGGAAAGAAATGGTCATCAAATGAGAGAAGTGACAGACAGGTTGAACACTTGGACGAACAATAAGAGCACGGTAGAAGGAGCAGAGAAGTGAGTGGAGCTGCCATTGCAATGCAAAACATGTGATTTGGAAGGAGATCTATTGGCTTTGCTGCTGCTGGTTTACACACAAATGAAAACTGACATTCAAGAAAGCAGCACATGAATTTTGACATATTTGGAAAAAAGGCTTTTTTTTTTTGATGCACATTTCAAGGGTTTTGTTTAGCTTAATATACTGGGTAAAGGCTTGGGTGGGACCACAGTAAAGCTGGATAGCACAAGAACGGGAAACCGAAAACGATCGGAGAAGAATCGGCGTAGTGAGAAGGAAACGGGTGTAAAAGGATGTGTCTTTTAGGAAACAAGTGGAAGACACTAAAAGCATGCTGTCTGTTGGAATGTGCAGGGCAGGATAAAGTCTCCCATAAGGTTAAACTTTCCATGGTGACCGAACGTCGAAAGGTTATCCTGCCTAACAACAACTTAACGTCACAAGCACAAACAACATCCACGGTAACCACACGTATTTAGAGAAAAATAAAACCTACTGTTTTGGCAGGGTGAAAGACAAAATGGCAAGAGTGTGAGCGAGCAGCCCAGATAGCATCAAAAAGCAAGTTAGTTCTTGTTCCATTGTAAAGCATCTCATTGCACAAAGTATGATAGTAAAGCAATACTGCATGGTTGTGTTATTTTATATGATTTAGCAGTGTGGCGACAGCTGTCTGTGGGTGTTAAAAATTTGGATACCAAAATTGGAACGCACTACAGGTTCACTATAAACTAGCCAGCAACTATAACAACAACAACAACAACAAAAAAAAACTTTTTTTTATAGGTTTTACATTCAACAGGTTTTGTTTTTCTCCCCTTTGCCTATAAGCTACAATATACATTGAATATTTTCACTATAGCTTCTCAATCAACAAAATGAAAGAAAAAAAAATATTCTGAGCAACGGTACTGTAAAAAAGTTTCCTTTTCATATAACAGAGAAATAACAACAGACAAAATAAAACAACATTTGAAAAAAAAAAAAGCCTCAAGGTTCTTTTTATGTTGCATATTTACAAGAAAGCCCTGAAACTGCGAATCCATCTTTATCGTCACTGCGTGTCTCGTGTCTCGTGTCCGTACACTGTTAAATCTCCAGTTTCCCTACACACCCATAAACGGTCAATGTCAAACTCCATCCTGTGTTTCGTAGGTGACTGCTGTAACGGTTGAACTGTTTTGTAGCCACAAAAAAAGCTCTCTTGTCCAAGAGCAACTTTAAACCCAGGTGTTTGTTTTTTTTTTTGGCCATGTCTAGCCAAGCTGCACTCAAAGAACCGAGCTCTTACAGATCACAGGCTAGGACGTTAGTTATTTAGCTTAACGTGCTAAAAGTCCAGCTCTCTGCCAGCACAATCACTGGCCTCAAAGCCTAAGAGCTCACACCGAGGATGGAGAGAGACCTAATGGGTAACATGTCACACTACATCAATGACCAAACCAAAGATTTCTAAATTAAAAGTGGTATCCAGCACTAACAGTATGTACATTACTGTCTCCGCTCAGTAAAACTTAAAGAAGCAGGAACTTGTAAGTTGTAAGTCAAGGAAGCACACGGCTGATTTTATGGATAAAAAGTGAAAGTATTGTGAAGAGACTCTCTAATGCGCGTGTTATCGAGACGATAACGCGCAGCTACCGACTGAAACTGGCGGTTTCCCATCACTGAAGCAAGGCTGGTACTGCGAGCGGCCCTTGGCACTCATCCAAGGAAAGGCAAAGTGACTGACAACTACTGAGTACCTCGCTGTACTTCCAGTACCACACTTCTAAAACTGCCAGCACCACTGTGTTTAGTACAATAAATCCGACACAGCGAGTGAGACACCAACTGTTAAAATCACTTTCTAATAATGGAGAAGCCCAGAGTTTCACAACCCCTTTCCCTGACACCCCATTTCTTCCACCGGGCAGTGACGATACCCCTACCACCCCTTTGAAAGACGGAAAGGAACCCTTTCACTTAAAAATGTGTGAATAGAAAAGATCCATGTATAAAAACATGTGTTTGCGCAGTGCAACGTAGTGCAATTTCATTAGGTAAGTACACCTTTTCCTTTTTGTATTCTTTTCATTGGCACTTGGTGAAGTTGGTGAACTTTGCGACTGGAAGAGGCCTGTTGACCTAGCTTATCTGGGATTCCACTGGAATAAACACTTTACAGGGAGGACACATATTCAAAACAACACAATGGTTGGTAACAGGAACTGGATGAGATATTATTAACAACAGCCACCGTGTGTGCTTAATGTTGACTTCACACATCAGCTTTCATCGAGAAGTGATGGCTGGCCGCCCGTCACGTGGTATCAGCAGACAAGCACATGCGACCCTGTGACGGCAGAGGACATCACGGGTGTTTCTATGGAGACAGAGGTCTGAAGTCGTACTGTACCTCAGTCAAGGAGGCAGCTCAAAGACGGCCAGCTCATATAGGAGAGGACAGGCACTCTGTGTTTGTCATGGTTTGCTACTGAGATCAGATCAGCTCAGCGTCAGGAGAGCAGAGGACATGCAGCAAAACCAACGTTTAAAAAGCTGCTACAATACAGCGTGAACATATAACAAGTTTTAAGGGTCTATAAGGGTGTCATAATGTGTAGAAAGCTGTTATTTGGGGCTACAGAAATAAAGAATTTGACTTGCATTTAAGGTTTATGGGAAGCAGGTTAACATTATGAAGATCACTAGTGTTTAAATCTAAAAAATAATCAGGTCAGAGAATGTTAATGACGACTATTCATCACTAATAAGAGTAAAAGCAGAAAGGAAAAAAAGCTGTTCTGGGGGGATCTGCACCTTTACTATCAATTTCTGTCTTCTACTTCCATCTTAAATATCAACAATAAGAGATAATTAAGCCAATTACGAGTGCCTTTCACTGAGGTTTACAATTTCTAACTGGCAGCGTCCAAGACGGAACAGCCCATTTTTAGAAAATACTACAAAATTGTTATTATATTGACAAATGGGGTTTTAAAACGAACAACTATCTTCGGATGGACAAAATCGCTGGAAAAATTAGTGCAAGGGGCCATATCAAAAAACTAAAACTCAAAGATTTCACAAATACAAGCCTATACTAAAGAGTAAGACTCTATTTTGGTAAAACATTTTTCAAAGTTTCAGTTTACAACCAACTGCTTTGCTCTCTGATTTGATTCCCACTATTAAAATGTTACACCAGAGTGAAATATCCTTTTAAATGATGTTTCTGTAGGTCTGGTATTTAAAGTTAATGTTGGTTATTGGCAATAATTCCAAACCTCTCCATTTCAACCTGCAAGATATGAATTATATACCTGATTATACTCGGGTACTGATTGTTGGGCTACAATCTCTGTGTTACTTACTACACATGTACATAATTAACATCAGTCAGACTGTGGGGTAAAGTTTCAGAGGGCAGTTATCATTCATGTATCACTGTGGTAAACAATCTCTTTAAGAACATCCACTGTCAAAATAAAAGAATGATGCTTTCTGCCTCAACACGGCCCCGAAAACAACAACAAAATAAGAAAGACAATATTAAATGCTGAAATTTTTTTGCTGATTGCACAGTGCAACTGCTAGTCGCTTCAGCTAGTCATTGCTGAAAATAAACTATATAAGAAACAGCTATCATCTCTCAGGCATACGCTGGAGTTACAGTGATACTCTGAAAGACGGCATATTTCTTCAAGGTGCATATCGCTAGGGTAGAAGTATAAAGAAGAAGAGAGGGAAATACATTTCATATTGTGTACATCTCTCAAAAACGGGAGAACTTTTTGTACCACTAGGTGCGAAGAGTTTTGTGCAGCTTTGCAAAACTACAGGAAGTATAGCTGGCTGTGTTGAATCTGAACAAGTTGTTTGATATTGAGCAATATGTACGCAGACATGCAGTCAATATCCAGTAAGACTGCCGAAGACAGTGATGTTAGAGCTTACGCCAAAACTGTCGGCTGTAAGTGAACAGGCTTTTTGCATTTGGTAGGTTTGAAGTCCCTTAAACAGTGACAATGAGAAACGGATATGCTACAGGTGTCTCACCGAGCACATCTGGTGTTAACTCTTGGACAAAGGTCATGATCCATCTCATGAACAGTAGCTTACATTTTGCTCTGATAATGAACAGAGTATACCAAAAAAAAAGCTTATCTGTAGTCTTTAAACATTGCCTTGAGTTGAAGCAAGTGAAAAACAAAAATCAAACCAGAAAGTTCAGAATCGAATTTGAATGTTTCTTTTCTTATTCGTCAGCAGAGTGAAAATGTCTTAGAAAAAAAGTTTCCAAACCTGCATTATTTTTTTTTTTTGATTTTTTTTTTTTGTTTGTTTTTTTTGTTGTTTTTGTTTTTACCCACCAGTTTTATTTTCTCTCTGTGGTTGGAAACACAAGAAAGAGATGATGAGCGCCCTTTCTGAGCCGGAGGAGAAAGCAGCACCGAGAACTCCGTCGAAGAAAAAAACCTCCCCTCATCTGGACGGTGGAAGAGTCCACCTTGCTGTCGCTCCAAGTGAGGGAGCGCTCACCTCGCAAACCAGGGAAGGGGACTGGATTAGTCAGTGAATCTCTGACAGGCTTTTTTCCAGCGACAGGCTGTGCACCACATGTCTCTCTTCTCCATGCCGTACACCTTTCGGCACTTCTTCGCCTCCCCGCGGGGTTTCCTTGGTAACAGCAGATGTGACAGCTTAAGGACATGCACACAGACATCTAGACACCCACACGGGCAAAAAAAAACACACACACATATATGTGCAACAGACTCAAAGGCAGTGGGAGGTGTTTTGGGACATGCACACAAACACACACCAGTCTTTCGATTAAACAATTCAATACAATTGTGATTCAGTACAGGCCACGTTTGAGGCTGAATATTTCATGTATAGTAAGGGAAGTTTTTTATCTGATTTGATATGATTCAGCACTGTGTGTAGAGCAACGCAGGACCTTTAAAAAGCAGCTGTAACAAACTAACAATGTGTGTAAGCAACTGAGGGCTTGCAGGAAGTTGCAACTTGCAGGAATCATCCACTCAGGGTAAGAGCCATCACGGAAGCAAATGTCTAAACACAATTTGGTGGGTTTCTTCTCATATATTTGATCACTAGCACTGAACGATCTTAACACAATCACAGTCACAGAGGCACACCACACGGTCGATGCATACCTGGCTCCTGGTGTCGACTTGGGTGCTGGCGTTATTAAAGCGTGGTTCTTGTTAACAGGGGTGTGTGCGCTGGCTGCCGGCTGCCGCTTTTCACCGATGCTAACTGTTCGGACATGAGTCACAGGCCCCTGGTGGAAAATTTTAAAGACACCGTAAGTGTATCGCTGAATAATACACTGACTCACTGAATCTCCGTCGTCTGGTGTAGGTTTTCTCACACATAGCTGAATAGAGACCATTTTCCTGTCAGGATAAACGACAGTTGGCTCAATAATAAAATATAGCACATAATGAAATATGCACACGCTTTTCCTGTTATTATATGTTATTTCTTAGCTCAAGTAACTTCAACAGTGCTTTATATTGTGTGGTGACTTTCTAAAATGATGCAGTCGTATGCAAAATACTGAACACCCCTGGCTAAATTACATATTTCGTTGGTTTTTGAAATGAAAGGGAGTAAATAAAACCCCTGCAGCTGGCAGACATTTGAAAGAAGCCCTTCCTCAAATGTCAATGCACAAGAATGTACAAGAGGATGGCGTATGAGAAATTTCAGCCACCCCACATCAGCTCTGAGAGAGAATCATTTTTAATGTTTGCTTTCTTCTCCAGTAGTTGCTTTTACAGGCTGAAAAAATCTTTATTGTCCTTGAGTCCCATGAGCCACTATGTCACTTTGTGGAGCACTGTACTGTACTGTACTGTACTGTACTGTACTGTACTGTACTGTACTGTACTGTACTGTGAACATCTACAAGCTTCCTATGTCAACAGGAGGGAGACACAAGCAGTGATGCAGACTCCATATAGAGGTTCCTGCAACACCTCCTGCAGAGGTTCACATAAACCATTGTACAAAACATGCAAACAACCATTTAAAAAGTAATGCTACACTACTGACAATAATACAAGTCAAAATCAACTGATATAAAAGTGTGTCTGTCTATTTACAACCATTATTGTGTCCCTGCAGTAGTTGACTGTCAGTTTTATTATTGATTTTAAAGTCCTTTTATTGGTTTGTAAATCTTTTAACAGTTCAGTGCTCGGGGACGTCTGATGTGCTTTTAAGATGCAATATGTTCCTCCTACATCCCTCAGGTCCGCTGACTCTCTCCTGGCTGTCCCATGAGCCAAGACTCTTGATTCAATTCAACCTGCCTTCAGCTATTATAGCTAAAGCCAAGCAGGGACACAGAGGATTTTCAGTGTGAACATTTTTAGCTTTAATGTTATACAATGAACGTACTGCTAAATTTTCTGCACACCAAAATAATATTTTTAATTTCACATTTCATTCACTGTAGTATGACCTCAGTACTTTTACATGCATGCAATTTTGATTTCTTTTCTTCTGTTTCAAGGTCTTAGCATCCTCTGATGAATTTTGCTATAGAAAGAAAGAGTGACGCCTCTCTGTAAAAAAAACTACATTGTGATATCAACAAGGAGAGGGGGAAAAACAGAGTGACATAAAGCTTAAACGGCAAAAGCAGTTTACGGTAAAAAGCTGTGAGACAAAGCCTCACTCACCAGGACGCCTTTAAAAATGACAGGAGGGGACTGCCACGACACACTGATGCCATTCCCAGTCCCAGTCCCAGTTCCAGGCCCAGGCCCAGGCCCGATCCCATTACTACTGCCTATCCCAGCCAGCTCGGGACCCACTGGGATACTCACTGGAGCAGTGGCCTGGAACATGGACAACCACCCCCGCATAGCCAGGAGAGGACACAACAGAAACAAGGAGGGACAGGAAATGTGCAGAGAGAAACAGACGAGAAGACAGAAGAAATGGGTTGTATTATTAGTGGGGATGGCATTTCTCCAGCTTTTAATCTTAAACGTGAATTCAAATTAACGCTGATCATGCACTGACATCAAAACTGCCAACGACTCCCCCCATAAATAGAAAACTGTAGAGTAAGAATCACAGTTAAACAAGGCACTTGGAGAAAGTGGCTCACAATCACTTCAAAGACACCATCAACTGGAGTAGAGAAAATTAAACATGAGAAGTAGTCACTGCAGTTTCGCCATCACATCCATACTGTAAATCTATTTTTATGTGCATTTTGCGTTGCCACGGCAACTGAAAGTTCAGTACTACTGATCTACAAACCACCGCAAAGGACTGAATTGAACACTGAATATTTTAAGTATTTTGTACTTTAACCAAATGTGTTCTTCCAGCTGAAACCATTTCGTTTTGCCTCCAAGGGAATATAAATGAGGAGTGGGCATGAACCGGCATAGTACGCAGAAGGGCAAGAAAAGGAAGGACGAGGAGCAGAAGAGGGAGGAGGCATGGATGCCCAAAGTAACCACAAAGCAGCTCAAATAAGGTGTTGCAAGAGTATAATTGAATCTCAAAAAGTTTTCTGCCTTCAATAGAATATAAAAATATCTTCTGACTTCATTCTTCATGTGAACTTATGTTAATGTTTGCAGCAAACTTGTGACTCTCCTCCCGATTTGTACTCCCACACAGGTGTGGGAGATAAGCAACTCATCCTGACCTCTTTTTTTTCATTTATTTATTTTTATTTTTTTGCAGTGATCTCTGCAGATTCCATGTGATAGAAAACTGCATTCTGGCATATTGTCTTCTAAATGTTTTCATCAATTTCAGAAATTAAATTAGCCATGAGTGTGTGTCTCACCTGGTAGGCGTGGTCAGTACGGATGTGGCAGAGTGTGGAGGGAGCTGATTGACTGAGCAGTGTAGGGGCCTGGATCTGCAAACCATTCATGTTGATATGCTCGGAGTGCGGGACCTCGGTGAGCGGTGGAGGGAAGATGGGCGGAGGACCTGCTGTGGTGGGGGAGGTGGGTGTGAGGCTGGACAAGCCCTCCGTTAGACTGTCCATGTTGACCTCGATCTCTGAGTAGTAAAAGTCCTCCTCTCCGTCGCTGTAGTCCGAGTCATTGTTTCGCCTGAGGGGACCAAACAGACGCTACTTCAGAACTATATAGTACGAATGTTTTTAATAATAAACACATAATAAGAAAAAATAATGAACAGTTCAGAAAACATTATGCTGCCCATCCTGTTTCAGAACTCTAGTTGTGCCACTGATTTCAATAAACAAAAGCATTGTAGTCATTTAGATGACATCACAGAGTGGACTCTTTAAACCAGCAGGGGGCAGTAAAGGCCAGTGTGCTGCAGAGTTTCTCAAACATACAGGCTTTTAGTGCAGCTGGTCTCTGATTAGGATGTTAAACTAGCCCTTAGTGTAACCACCCCCCTGATCGCTCTACAAACCCAAACAATAACAACAGTGATTACAACAGCAATTTCAAAACCTCTCAACAACACAGTTTAGAGGGGATTATATTTATAATCCCATGGGCACATTTTCATTTAAGGTAAGGCACCTGCTGCGTTGGGCAAAAACAGACACAATCTGACTAAAATAACCACATATGATGCAACATGGAACAATACATACTCATAATCAGTTGGTAACACAATAAAGTACACTGAGAAAGCGCTGCAATGGAGACATATGTGCATTACAGGTGTGAGTTGGATCAGTTTGTCTTGGTTTATTTGTCTAATATTACCAAAAATAATGTTCCTGAAGAACTAAATTCAACCACCAAAGTATATATTTACTAATAATAAATGCCTCTGGTATATTCTGTTGGTAACTGCAAACGCTTCCAACTCACTAATACTGTTGGACTTCATCGGCCTGAAAACGGCCTTGAAGTTTCCAGTCACATGACCAAGTTTCCATGGGTACAAACAATTCCAGTTTAGTCTCATCACTTCATAAAACAGACTCTCAGAATTTATTTCTTGTATTTTCACATGACCATCCATCTTCTTTTTATTAAAGTTCTTATTTTTTTGTGTGTAATGAAATAATTTCTTCTCTTATCTCTAGAGTCAGCTCCTTTATCTTTGCCGTGTTTGCTACTCAGCTTGAACACCTGCATAGACACGATTTATATCTGTATCACAGCTGAGGCGCGTTCAGTGTTCACAAAATACTATTTTTGTGTTTTGGAGCACTTTGGTAGGCTTATTAGTAAATGATTAAAACGGCAGTATTGGATAGGGGTTGAGGACTTGCAAAAAACCTTGCAACTCAGCAAGATAATGTGGCACATATTCATCATCTATTCAGTGTGTCAACTCAAACAAATGTTACCTATAAAAAAATTCTGGACCACGGACAATGTTTAATGTGTAAACCTTTAATAGCTCAGCAGATTTAAGTGTTTTTTTTTTGTTTTTTTAAACTGTGCCTGAGAGCAGACAGTAATAAAACAGCTTACCTCTGATAGTCACATGTAAAGGCAGGCCGTTGGACAGCAGCCAGGCTGCGACAAGTCTTACCACACTATTTAAATCACAAAGTGTGGCACCGCTTCCCTGAAGCTGCTGCAAAAAGACTACTAAGATGACACCTACATGGCAAACATCTTTACTAAACCTAAGCCGGCAGTTCTGTAAAACACGTTGAGGACCGATGTTGATATATTAACATCACTGACTCTGACAGTAGCTCGATATCAAATACATAACACACTTTTAAACAATCTTACACTGAAGACAATTAGTGTGACTCACAGAGATAATTTTACGGTCCGGTGGTGATGCATGTGTGAGTGTGGGCGTAGAGATTTAACAAAGAAAGAAAACTGCGGTGCATGTAAGAAAAGAAACAAAGATAAGGTGGGGATCCTAACATATTAAATTTCGATATCAGTTTGCAGCAGATTTGTAATAGATACGAGTAGGCCGCTAATATCTGGTGAGTTTCTGCTGAAATCCAGGAGGCAGTAATTGAACCGGACAATGTGTGTGTTCAGTTTTCTGCTGCGATAATTAGTTACTCACCCCAGGTGGACGGTGCGGATGTGTCGCTGGATCCCTGAGGAGGTGCTGAGGACCTTTTCACAGTTCTTCCACAAGCACTTGAACATCACCTTCATAGAGTTCTGAAAGAGACATTCACCAGAAAGCAAAAACCATTCAGGTGGCACCACAAACACGACAGAGTGGCTTGCAGAAACATTGTTGATGTGAGTCATTTTCTCAACAACAGAAAAGGCTGACAGGCCTCACAGAAAAAGATAGAAGATGTGAAACTTTTCAGTTGAGCACCGTTGAGTATGTCATGGATTTTGCGGGCTACGTGTTGTTGCATTCTTCTTTGATTGCCTCAACAGGAAGGCCTTCGTGGGGGGGATTGAGTGCCATTCTACAAAGAGCTGCTTCTCGTTAGAAAACTATTAGGGCAACAAGCCTTTAAAAATAGAAGCCCGGCATGAGATAATAATAGATGTATAGAGAGGGAAAGAATAAAGACCAAAGAGGGAGAAAGAAAGAAAAACGGGTGGGGGGAATGAAACTACAGTAAGAGAATAATATTTCAGTCTCCATCTGCTGTCTGTGCATGTTGTGAGTTATACACCATACTAGTATTCCAAGTAACAACAAAAAGATAGCACTTAAAATTTTTTATCATATCTGATCCTTATGAAATCAGATTTAACTTCTGGAACCAAGATAATCCCCTGGGGTTTCTAACAAGATGCGAGGAGATGGACTGATAGGATGCATTTGTGTTTATTTCAATTCATGTTCTTCGCATTTTTACAGGCTGGCAGGCGTCCCTTGAGCAGGCAGGGGCCTGCATCACTGCTAATGAAAGACAGTGGGTGTGTACTTTCATTATCTTCCAAGAGACTCTGGAGAAAGAAGGGTGAGAGAAAAGGGGAGGGAGGGAGCAACAAAGAGAGAGGAACGATGAGCAAGAGAACAGGTTTTTATCAATGGTAATATTAACTTTCTCGTACAGTATAATACGTCTTAACCACTTCTCATCGACTGGCTCAGCTTTTCATTGTACTCACAGCCTTTAAACTCCTAGTGTGGTACTAGCTATATGCATGCATCCTATTATGCTGCTTAAAACGACATGCCTAATAAAAAGGACACCGCAAAGCTAGTCTTTAATTCCACAAACAATCACAAATCACTTAATTCCCTTAAGCGTTATGCTTCCATCTTAGCACAGTTATATTAAGACTGTTGATTGCCATGTTTAATAATCCTCTTAACTCACTGCCTGTAAAAACTCTGACAGCCTACAATCCAAGGGGTGGAAGGTTTAGACCTCTTGATTTAGCACCAGCTATATTACAGAACAAAACCAACTGGCAGTTTAACTCACCTTTTAGCCTCCCTCCACACGACCTGTTTGTCCATATTTCTCCTAGCGTCATCCTCTTTAATTTCCTGTCTGCTTATCTATAGAATAACACGACTTTTTGACAGCATTGTCCTTGGAGTCTTTGTGGTTTTAAATTCAGCAGCTCAATAATCTTCATTGCTGTCTTAGTTGAGGCTGAACTGCAAACTCCCACACACACACTCCGTATGAGCTCCCCTACGTCCTATGTCACTGAAATATTGAGATTCATTTTTCTCCCTGCTGCTACCTTGAGCATCAATTCTCTTTTCCTTCTGTACACCCTCTGTCTGCCCTCATTTTAATGCATCCCTTGAACTCTTACTTCCTGCTGTTCATTCCTCCCCCGTCTGTCTCCTCTCCTTCATTCTTACGAAATCTGCCGACCTCCAACCTGAAAGGACTGAAAAGGGGATGGAAGGCTTCCTGACAGTAAAAACACCTTGCCGTTCGGGACTTTTTCTATGGCACAAGAATGAAAGGAAGAAAGAGCACAATCCTTCATCCACAGAAGCAGAAAGAGAGACGAGCCTTGTGAGAGGCTCTTAAACTGCATGCTGTTGAAGTTTTCACAATCTGTCTCATGCGGAGGCAATGCGGATTTCCATCTCTACAACACAGGACGTCACGATTATCTCCATCATGTGTAATGCGTTAAATGTGATGTGTGTAAATAGGTTACTGCCACTCCTCCTCACTGTTATTCAGCAACAACACTCTATTAGACTCCTTGAGGGATGCTGGCTCTGTACATTTGTTCTAATTTGTTTCTAACTATAGACACGTTCATGAGCAATCCCCCCACACACACACATTTTACAGTAAAATCATTCAGGATACGTCACTGAATGAATTAATCAGAGCAGCTTTTGAATTTTTAATTCAAAAAGAAAAAGCAAACCGTAACGTGGCCTGCAGCGGGACATCCATCTTTACCTTTCGCTTCCGAGGTATGGGGTCCTCAAACATGAAGTGCGTGCTCTCTGTGACATCCTCATTGACATCATCAGCCTGGGACGAAAGCAGGAAGCTCTTGTTGGTATCGTTGGAAAGTGGCGGGGACGGTGTGGATGGCACTGATTGGTCGCTGGCATCCCAGCTCCAGTTGCCACTGGTTGAACTGCTGTAGCTGGCTGACAGCACCTCTTTCCAAGACTTGTTGGCTGGTTCCGGGACTGAAAGTTAAAGAATACACACAGTCTAAAATAAGGATGTAGGAAACAAAAATATTGGCATAATAGCCAATAATGTTGGGACAGTTCGAATTGCAATCCTGAGCCTGTGTAATGAAAATAAAAAAATGTATATCTATAAAGCTCTAAAAGCATACATTGTAATATCTTATATACAGAATGTACTTTACAGCTCTAGGATTTTTCAGTAAGCTTTATTGAACATTAATCCCACACATATTTTTCCCAGAGCATATACTATACTATTTTTCTTTTCTAAGTCTGGATCCACAAACCTTTGCCCTTTAGACCAATTCAATAATTCTTAGCCTTGATCTAAGGCTCGATAATTATTACTTTTCCTCTGGAAATAGCAGTAAAAAACAAATGATAAACCCCAGCATAGAAAAAGCTTTAAGTTTTCTATGCTGGGGATTAACATATATATACCAATAATAATGCCCTATAGAAATATAAGGTGCAGGATGCCAGTTTATCTGAACATGTAGCATACATTGACTCATGTATGAGGATTACTGCACTATTTGAGAGAATTATTAAGTCTGCTCTGGTGGCCCCTGTGTCACCCCTCTAAGACAGAAACAAATCATAGCATGGCCTGACCCATTTCAACTCTAAAGAATCAAGATGGAGAAACTGTGTACTAATCACAAACAACTGCATTTAATATCAAACTACAAGCCGAAACCCCTAACCCACAAGCAATCTTAAGATATTCTCCTGAAACTCCACCAAATTGTAATAATACAAAAAACATATATCAACGATTATCTATATTCAGCAATATTTTGAGGCAAACCTACCTGCTTGCAACCCACCAGCATCTGATAAGATTTAATAACTGCCTAATTTTACAAAGAAAGATTACAGAGCACTTTGGCCTTGCTCCATTTTGTGCCAATTGGTACACCGGTGTCAAATGGGGTGGCCCTCAGGAATATGCATTGCTACATGATGCCTGGGAGCAACAACAGCAACCTTGGTTTAATGCCGAGCTTTAAAAAAAAGCTGACGGGACTTTGACCGGCTGGTGGGGTTGGCATGGTAATAGCAACCACAGCAATACTGGAAACAGCAAAGGGAGCTGTGGTGGTAGGGTCAAGGCTAAACAGTTCTCAGCAAGTGCCGGGCTTGGGCAAACATGCATGAATCCCAAGATAAGGGAAATAGTGCTAATAACACCTAAATACAGGTTGACACAACAATGACTAAGGAGCTCAAGAGATTTGTGATGAGTACTTCTAGTCACTGTCTCCAGCGACTGAGTAACCCATGGTATAATTATAAGGGAATGTCCTTCATTTGTGTAATACTGTGGACAAGTCTGTGTGTGATGGAGCAGCTTCTGCTGAATGTGCAGAAGGTGCAGGGTTAAATGCAGCCGATGCCGAGGCAGTAGCACTACCTGTGTGTGCAGGGTAGAGCACCAGAGGGGATGTAGACAGTGAAGTCAGGACGGTGGCTGCCATCACCTCCTTATCAGCATGACCTGAGGGCTTCCTGAAAAACAAACACATGTTGACGGTCAGGTGCAGTTTTTCACTAGTGCTCTTGTCTGCATATCAACTCTTAGCCAGAATATGTTTGGGCAAAACCATTTTCAGGCGTATTTTGTAAAACAGTTGTTTGTTTTGACAGTGTGTCAGAGTAATGGAAAATATTTCCGAGAAAAAAAGGCAAGTCCCAAGAGAAAACAAACAGATCTCAAAATATTGGCTGTAATGATTTAGATGGTGCAGCAAAGACATCCACCAAGCAGCCGGAGTAAAGAGACACTGAACATGACTCTATGCATTTTATGTCTGTGTCTCTGTGTGTGTGTGTGTCAAAAGATCTGCCTATGTGTGTACATGAGGATGTAATGGAAAGCCTCTAAAGTGAAAGTGTTTTGTGGTGTGCTTCTGCACAGCTTGTGCAGCATTGCTTAGAGAGCAGGAGAGAGATGCTTGTTCCTCTCTTCCTGCTCTGTGAGCCCCACGCTGTGCAGTCCACCCTGGTCTTAAATCTTATTTATACTGCCCGCTTGAACTGACAGCGCACACATACACGCAGTGCACATACACAAACACGTACACATGCACAGTGAGCCCAGGGAGTGTACTTTGGCATCCAGTATTCTAATAAAAACGTAATAGAACAGTCATTTGCGTCATCCTGCAAAGACGAACAAACTTATCTCCTTCACAAACACTTATTCCCTCAATCGATTCTGTTTGGTTGTCTTCACCTCTGGTTTTGCTGCCCTTGAAAGCAAAATGTGGGTAAAATCTTTTAAGGCATGGCCAACAACTTTCCCACACACTTGGGCACATATGCACACGCAAAAACAAACGTCTGTGCAAGTTTCGGAAAAAAAAGTGAGCGGTCAAAGCCAGTACGGTGATGTACTTAAAATGCGTACGCATTATGTGTGCAATATACAAACGCACAAAACACATCAAGCAGACGCACACTCAGAGGCAGAGAGAAACAGAGTCTGCAGCTTTAAGAGGTCCTCGTCCCGCCCCCAGACTTCTCCACTACACAACCAGAGTAAACTGGTTTGAGGCATTCTCTCAGCCAAGCCCTAAGCCCTGGCAGAGATCCACTTTGACTCTGAGTGCGCACACACACACACAAAAGCACACTTATTCAACACAAAAACTTTAGTCTGGAGTCCACAAACAAGTACAGAAGCACGCTTTAAATCAGCAATCCCACATGTACCTGCACACACACACGGTCCACACGTACACACAAATTACTCTGGAACATTTTACAGGCGCAGAAAAAGTTCAAAAAGTGGCTAAGCTCCCACGCTGATGAGAATGTGGTGGATGGGAGCGAAACAGATCACAACGGAATGTAGCAGATTTGGAGGAATCTCTCAGAGTCAGTCTCAACGCTCAACACAGCGGTGTCCACACAAAAGACGTCGACTTGACTCTCCTAACGTGGACTGAGAGTTTTTTGTGCGCTGTGAATACAATGCGGGCAGTTGGCAAAATATTTTTGCGCATAATTATAGAATACCACCATGGAGAGAATCTTGCATTATGCAAAGAATAATATCCACACCACAGCTAAAAACTGAAGACATACCCAGAGGGTTGAGGTGGGTAATGCACACATACATAGAAGGTACACAACACGCACATCCGTTTACGTACATAAACACACATACACACACATAGTCTGGACAAGAGATAAAGAGATAACAAGATTAGCCGTGTCCTGTTTCAGTCATTAGCCTTGTTTTCGGCACTAAACAGGGCCAACCAGGGACACACTTTAGATTTATGGACATCTTTCTTAATAACATTGCTGTGCTGTTTTTCTCGTTTCGTTGGCAGCGTGGACATCATGTTGTCGGCTTGACTGCAGAGTTGAAGAAATGGTTCTTTTCACTTCTGCAGAGTGTGTGTTTGGAGTCCTGGTTAAGTCCCATTAGGCATGCCTAATGCCAACTAGCCTATTAGCTGATGCCAGAGCTAATTCAAACTTTGATATCCCTCTCACACACGCATACAAACCACATGCACCAGACCCCATTAATACCCACCCCTCCTACCCAGCCCGATTTCCTGACATTGAACGTTTTCCTTCCTTCACTTCCCAGAACAACCATGATACTCCACCGCAGTTTCACTACATCTGGTGCGAGTTTTTGCATTTGTGTGAGTATGTGTGTGTGCGTGTGTGTGTGTGTTAAGCAAAAAACAACACCAAGGGCCTAAATTAGACAGTAGTTCCCAGGGGGGGCAGTAGTGAAGCTAATCTACTGTTGCTATCAGACTGACTTTGTTATCAATGCTTTCACCAAGTTAGAAGCAGATGGCCGCCACTTTCTGCCATCGTAAAAAACCAGCTCGGACAGATAACAGCCCCGGTGATCTGGTGATTACATCACTACATGCAGATAGTCACACTTCTGAGCGGGCCGTGAAATAACGGCAGAGCCTTTAAACCTGGTGGGAGAGGAGGACAGGCAGAAGAGCAACAGCCTTGTCTCACTGTAAATCTGTCTGCATCGTCTTATGAGAGGCTATATTTTGGAGTGAGTTAAACTCGGGGTGCCTTTATTTAGTGTCCAGAAACAGGCAAACAGAGAGCAGAGATCGCTCTAAACAGAGTTTGGCTCTGTGTGGGATATATATATATATATTATATAAATATATATATAGGTTCTGACTCCCCAGATCTGGATGTTTACAAAAGCCATTCCATTTATCCACGGTGCATTTATGACACGCAGTAAATTTGATGATGACATGACAAACACAGCAGTCCTCCCTCATATGCAGAAGAACATGTGTCGGCACATCCACACTACGGCGCAGCAGTTGTGGTATTATAAGAAATGTAGCGTTGGCACTCATTCTTGAAGTTCCAATTGACACGCTGACAAATGAATTCCGTGAAACCGGCACTATGACTCAGTTAGGGATGCCTAGCCCTGTTTTTACTGTACTTGCATGTGTGTGCGTGTGTGTGGCATGGTCGGAGCATTTGGCAAACTTTAAGTGCATGCACAAACAAAATCATACACTCACTCTTTTACATCCCCACACACAACAGATGCCCTCTTACCTTCCTTCCTCCCTCAAGTTGTATTGGCCTTGACTGGGCCAAGAACACTCCCCTCTGGCAGCGGCACAACACATGGCCCAGCTTAAGTCAACAAGCCAGGCCCAGGCACATACAGGGAGAGGGAGAGGAAGAGACTACTGCTTTGAGCCAAGCCGAGAAGCAAGCAGCAACAACAATCTCAAAGTGCTCAGGAAAGTGACGTGCTTCTAACCATGTGTGTATCTGCATATTGTATGCAATGAACAGGTATCTGAAATCCATCTGATAGCGCCTAAATGCCGGTATCTGTGAGTACACCAGTCTATGCACTGATCTGATCCCACATTTTTTCCAGTGTAAAACATTGCCAAATCGCTGACATTTCGCTAGCTCTAGCCGGAGCATGCCACCATGTAAAATGGCAGCGTCCAAGGCCGTAGGTTTGAGGGGTAGCGCCTGAGATTCAGCACCAGAGTAGGCAAAGTGTGTTTGTGTGTGTAGGGAGGGGGCATTGGAAACTCTTGAAATATTGAACATTTTTAAATGTCTTTTGTTTAACAAATTGTGGCAGCACTTAAAACCCTAAAACGTAATGTAAAATGTGTCCAGACTCAGAGTGTCTCTATGGAATGATTTTATTTGGAAGAAAACCTTCTCCCACTGTAGTATTCCCCCAACAGGTCCTGCGAGGACACTTAGACTTTGATACTGCAAATAGTGATGTGATGCTGCCGTGTTCATGTTTGGCACCGCTGCTCTGTACTATAGTCGGCTCTTTGCTGTTGTTGGGGAGACGACAGGGCCTCCCCTCTATATTTAACACCGCACCTCTAGTTACCAGCCGAGTAGATCTGCCGGTTTATAGCACGCACTGCTTTCAGAACAAGCCCACTTTAGATCAAGGCCAACTGCCACATCTTGCCACCTCAAGATGTTTATCAGTACTGGCCTTACTAAGGATTTGTTTTTTCCCTTCAGATTTCCGGCCTAATATAATATCTGTACGAGTATCTCACCTGTTTGGTAGTCAGCACAAGACATCCCATAACGCCCCTCTTAGACACAGCTTTTTCTGTCTGTAAACGGGAACGCTATGAACATTTTACAACAATATTCTGTTACAGAGTGAGACGGTTTCATTCTCAAACGATTTTGGCTGCATTATGGATTTAAGCCAGAGTCTGACATAAAGGCTGCCTTGAAGAAACCAGTTTAAGAAGGTCAGTAGATGTTATTGTTGTGATTGTTATTTGTATTTGTCCAATGTGGCAAATACAGACCACACTGGGGCCATACACTCCCAGAAAAAGTGTTCAGCAGTGGTCACTTTAAGAGGCATTGTGACTAACATGATCCCCAAAACAAGCGGCAGTGTCTCTGTATGTACTGTATGCGTACGCATGTGTGCCGGCTTCTTCATATCCAAAGCAGCTGCACAGGCCTCAGATTGGAAAGGAGGCTGGGTCTAAGGCCTTGGGAGAGAAAAACACTGTCATACAAGCACAGATCAACGGAGTCAACTCTCTGTTAGAGCTGTGACAGTGACAGAATACACGTTCAACTCACACTGACCACATTTTCATATAACTTTTATTATGTCTGCTGCCTTCTCTATCTCCCCTCAGCACAAACAAATGCAAATGTACACAGCGGTAGATAGGCATGCCAAAAATAGAGGTAATGTTCCCAGTCGTGAGATAAGACTTTTCCTCAGGGAAAGTCTTAAATTTATCTCTAAAACATAAGTTTGCATCACTCATCCTCACACACTCAGAGGGGGTGAAACAATGTGAGAGAGGCTGGAAGAGAAAGAGAGTGTAACCACAAGCTGCAAAGAGTATTGTTAAATATAAATTTTTCTGTCACGTGTTTCGGTACGCATGTTTCTTTCTTATTTCTTTTCAGTGTGTTCTAGGCTCTGAGGATCCTGACAGCCAAAATAAACAAAATTGGGTCTGTAGATGAGTCACTGTGTGTTTTCCAAAATCAAAAACAAACATAGATATAGATGACTGCTTTTGTAAGTGGAAATCTTGCATGAAAATATAAAGTAATAAAAACATGTAGGGACTAACATGATGTTTTCAGCTGATATATCCTGTATACTGAGGTAGCGTTCTGACAACTGATGCTATTAGACCTGAGCAGGGTGGTGTTGAGGATCGCCTGCCTGCTGTGCAGCCTGACCAGCTACCCACTATTAATAGAACACCCACTGCTCTCAATCCTACAATCCCTCTGTCCCCCTTCATTCTGCCTCGGCTACACAGTATTACATAATATCCTCTGTTCCTCTCTCTATCTCACTTCCTTGCTGCGGGTAAACATTAATGACTGGCACTGAACAGTCTACCCCTCCCGACCCAACACAAACCTGTGTCCTTTATGCTTCCAGCTGTGATCCCCTGTCTCTGTCCCACTTTGTGTTTCCTGTCATATCGTCATATAAGTAGAAGGCATAGTAAACAGATACAGACACAGACCTGTGTGTAGGCATCTGCTAGTGTTGTCAATTGGATAGCATGCCTGTGTGTACGTCTTCATAAATCACCATTATCGTGCGGTCTACACACATGTTGGCCCTTACGTAAATCTCCGGGCCCTGAACCCCCCGGAGAAGGAGAGGCTGTTAGGCAGGAGCCGTGTCTCTTTAATGTGGGCTGTGAGCGTAATGGCTATTCAGTCCTGGGACAAAAAGCCCTCTCTTTCTCTCTCTTGATCCTAGAATGCAATCTGTGGCCTTAGGGATAAGCACAGACAACAGATAGCTTTGTTTTGGCCAAATAATAGTGGACAGACATGGAGCAAAAGGCATGATTCCCTCTGTAATGTCTGATTCAATATGCCGAACGATATAGACAGAATTATATTTATATATCTATATTTCACTCTAACAGCAAAACCACAGGTCAAATGTCAATAAGAAGAGTGCGAGGTGACTTGTGTGCTCACATGACCCACTACCAGACCTGCATGTGGTGTCCACGTCACGTTGAACAGGTTAGACCTACGGATATTGCAGATCATTACGTCTGGAGTGTGAGGCCAAAAATACTTCAGTATTACTATCAAACATAAGTGGAACGTGTGTTGGTTGTTGGTATAAATCAAACAAATGGTAGGTGACACACCCAGCTTTACAAAATAAAATAAATCCTGTAGTAATTCTTTGATAATTTGAAGGCTTAGGTCTGGATACACCTCTAGCTCCTGCTACTTCTGTCTATCAGTGAGACATGACATTAAAAAGCAAATGACAGAGAACTACAATTAGTCAAGAGCCTGTTAAACTCCTCTAATGTTCATCCAGGCAAACTGTGAGTACCTTACTTCATTTCCCCAATGTCACTTCAGACTATACAATAAGATTAACTTGTAGCTATAGCAACTTCCTTCTCGACTTTTGTCTGTCTCCTCCAATAACAGGGTTGTTGCTGGGGGAATGCAGGGCAGTCTCCTGACTAATGGCTTTAGTTTGTTTAACCCTTCTCTACTGAGGGAAGCAAACAGGATGGGCCTTTCTGCCTGAATACATGGCTTCCTTATAGAAACGCATGTCATTCTTCATTTAAGTTGATCTAGCTAACCACGGAAGTCAAGTGCCAAGTGGCTGTTGTGTCTTTTTCTTTTTTCTTTCCACGTGCAAGTCCTGTATGTTAGCAACTTAGCATGTTTCCCTCTGACTTATACAAAAAAAGAGAGAGAAAATAGGAACAATGTCAAACCATGGACTTTGATATGCAATTCAGAGGAAAAACAGGAAAGGCAAGAAAAGATAGAAAGGAACCAAAATAAACAGAAACAAATATGTCTTGAAGCTTGGAATGAAAAGCAAAATGGCAGAGCTCCCTGAATACTGGTCAGTTCTCTTTCTGCAACACTCATGCTCTTATTTTGTTCCTCATTCTTCACTTCCCACTCCCACTCTTGCCTGCTCCCGAGATTTGCCCTTCTGCCATCACAAGCCAGAGCAGGCCTTTGCCTAGTTTCCTGTGTTTTGCAAAAGCAAACCGATGCTGTTCCAAAGCCACTCTGCTCTACTTACTCCCATGAAGCAAAATATCTCCAGGGCACCGTCAGACAAAGACTCCAGCCAGTGAAATAAACTGATCAGTATCTTTTTATTTCTAGAAAGAGAAGTTAAGGGAGTTGAAGCTCAGCAGAAATAAGTACAGAAGCACTTAGTTAGCGGTTAGTATGTTATAGTCTTTTTCCTCTGCATTGCTTGGAACTTACATTGCGATCAAAACCAAACCAGACTGTTGGTGTAGCGGACTCTACTCTGGAGAAAGAATTTAACTGTGAGTGTACGAAACAGTATCTGTGTGTGCCTCTTGGTGCCCATACCCCATATCTGTGCAGAAATAACAAGTGTGTGTTTATAGTGCAATCTAAGTAGGCATTTAAAGGCAGCACACTCATACTCTGACACAGCCGAGTGCAAATATGACGCTGGTTATTATTCCCTTAACAGCACATACTTAAATAATCCTTTCTGTCTATAAAATAATCCTCTATAAAAACAAATGTGTATTAATGTGTATTTCTTTAATTTTATGATGTTGTCCGTGTGCTTAAGTTAGTGAATATCGCCCCCATCCTCAGCCCCTTGCTGGCCCTGACAGACTGCACTGGATAGTGACTAATATAGAGAAAGAAATGCCATGAACCACATCTTTAAAAATGTAAGTCTCTCTGCAGATCGTCTGGCCCTGTGCCCACAAAAACCATTCACCTCTTTCCAAATTATCAGAGCTTTAACATCCGACGCGTAAAGGCAGTGACACCATTGGGAATAAGGAAAGGAAAATGGTTCCTACATCACCCTGCGGTGCCAGCAATGGGATAGTTAATAAGATGAATGGAGGCAATAAGAGCACATCATGGAAACACTAGAGAGATGATGATGACGATAAAAATGAGTGTCTACCTACAGACAGCTGTGGAGAGACAGAGAGCTGTTCCTCCATATCTGAGATATTAAACCTTGACTCGGGACCAACCTGCTAGTATTTTACCATTAACAACCACAGTGAAATATGATGGCTGGATTTCACTACATGCAGTGAAACTGACTGCTAGTTGGATGCAAACGGCTGGGCCCCTTGTGAGAGTTGTGCACTTTATAGCAAGGCCAAACCTAGGCCTTGGTCAGAGTAGGACGGAGGCTGTCTCCCCAGCAGACAAACAGACAGATGGGAGTGCTTGCCAGACACAGCTTTGGCTCAGGGAAAGTCATATCTTATGAGACTGGAGTGTCTTTCTGTCCAACAGTCAAGTCTCCCACAGCCAAGTCTCCTCAGCCTACAACCAAACACACACTAATTCAATTCATAGAAATGCAAAAAGTATTGCACATTGATGACACGTATCAGCAAGAATCTGAAGTTCAAACATTTACAGTTCAGTGGATAAAATACTCTGCTTATGACGATCATGAGATAGCAAATGTGGACCTTTATTCAAAATTAATTTGTCAACTTCTACGTTACAGCTAGGTTACCACATTTATTCACATATACATGGGATGCAGAGATAAATGTACTTGACGTGTCAAGTGTACTTGACACGTCAAGTGTCCCTTGCAGCACACCGTATCTATTAAATGCATATTATAGTGAGGTAAAAGAAGGTACAGTGATGCCTTTCCTTCTCAGTTTCATGTTTTGTCTTTTAAAGAACAATACTGTTGTCATTAGTACTAGCTACATCCTATTTTGTGTCTTTCCATAGATATCACAAAAGATAATGAGCAAAAACTGATTAACTGATACAAGTGCTAAATAAAGAGAAAAACTGAGTTTTTAATGAAGTCAGACTAAGCTTTAAGTTCCTTTTCACTTTCTCACTCACTTCCCTTTTGTCTCGTGTCTCTTCAGGCCTCATTTTTCTATCTTTTACTTGTGGTGCAATTATGGTGGACAAAATGCAGCGTAAACACATGCTAGTATATATACACACCGCGACCATGGTGTTGATTTTTGGAACAAACTGGATTTGGACAAACTGGACAAGAGTGGGGAAAAGCCAATGCCAATTGCCTTTTCTGAAAGTTACAAACAGGTCCTAAATGGTACGCCAGGCTTGGAGGGATTACACTATTCTAAATGAACAAAACAACATGTTTCTCTGCATGAAAATGGAATGGACATGTAAATGCATTTGATCAGATATGAGTGACAATAACTAGAATGTGAAAATCTTTCAGTATTTCCATGGGCAGCACACCTTTAGAGTTGTAGATGGGTTTTTTTGGGGATGTGATTTGTGTTCCGCTGCACCTGACGGACAGCTTAACACACTCAAAGCTTTGTGCAGCGGCATGTTGGTGCTGGAAGGCACCACCACAAAGATTAAGCGGGGCTACTTTCTGTCGCTCCCCAGGCCGGAAAACTCCATGTTGTCTTGGCAGCAGTCAGAGGAGTCCGGGGTGTGTGCCGAGACTAGCCTTTCTTCCGTTCAGCACCTTCGAGTTGGGCTTCCGTTAAAACCCGATTTGAAAACCAAATGTATTATGCAACCCTCATTCTAATTACATTTGAATTATTATGATAATAAAAACAGACCCGAAAGCACGGGTTATGTAAAAAGAAATTCTACAATGTCCCAATGTGCATATCAATAAAATTGACTTGTGTGTAAATACTGCTGACTAGCCCAGCAGGGCACAGGTAAACACGAATGATGCAATAGCTAGGAGGAGAGCAGACAACAGCGTTACTGGCAGTTTGGTGTTAAATGAAACCTGACTACCTCACTGTGGCGGCAGGATGAAAGTGTGTGCATGTGTGTGCGTGTTGATGAGAAAATGAGAAAAATAGAATAAAAATAAACACACAAATCTGTTCATTTGTGGAGCTGCTTGAGCTCTTGTGTTGTCCACCTGGCACCGTTTGTTAGAGGGCAAGAGGATAAGTCATTATCCCGGCCCACACAGACCTATTGATGAGGACGTGCACGTCGACACACACACACTTAAAGACACACACAAAGCCCCGGGGATTTCTAGGAACTCATGAGGAACAGGCACTGGAGGTTGCAACATGGGTGTGTTTTTAGTTGTTTATTCAAGCTGAATGTCTGAAATGTATTTAAAATATTTTAAGGACGTTTCAAGCTATAGAGAAAATCTATGCAGTGCATTCAGTCTTTTTTTCACCCTTTGGCTGACTGAATCCCTTGCACTTGAGGCATTTTGAAAAGTCAATGCACACATTACTTAACTGTGTCAACACAAAATCAATGGGGAAACACAGAAGTTCAGTGCGGCGCTCTTCCACGACTAAACCAAAAGACAGGGATGTCAATAATCATTTAATAACAAGTGAGATCTCAGACAACTGGCTCTCTCCACATACAAGTCTTTTCCATATCCCGCATACAGCCATAGTGTGGTGCAGTTAGTTAAGAGAGCAGTGGGGTATTCAGATTGTTGTCAAAACAAACACGTAAAACTAAAAACTGCCTAAAAGCTAACTGGAAAAAGCAGCCTGTTAAAGATAAAGTATTACAGATATTTCCTAGCAGAAAGAAAACTCAAACAAACGTCACACCAAAGAGAAAAATGGCACTAACACAAATACACTCAGCTCTGTATAATACAAAGCGTTTCTCAGGCTTCTCTCCGTTTGCAGTGTGGACTGTATTTTACTCCTTGTCATCAGCAGACTGGGATGACTTATGATGAAGTTGCGCAACGCACTGCGCACACGCGTGTCTCTGTGTGTGTGCCTGTGTGTGTGTGTGTTTTTAAGGGTATTTATAAGAGTAGTGACCGAGAGCAAGAACCCACCAAACTAAAACATACAGAACATTTTAAAAACAGTTACTTCAGACTTTAAAAGGCTCACACTCAGCCGCTGAGGATCTGCAAATGCGCTGGATCATTAAAGTGCATTCTAGAGAATTTCCCTTGCAGCATCGTGTCGATTTTTTTTTTTTTTTTTTACAGTGAGAAGCAATAAAACATGCAAGATTAGATTTACAATTGCAATTTACAGTTTAAATGTATAATTATATTATCTAATCAGTCTGTGTAACTTAAAAAAAAAATAACCTCGCTCAACAGTATGAAATATTTCTCTCTCCGAAATCAACCCTTGGCTTGTGAGTCTGCACATTTGCAATTTCAGTGCCAACAGAAACATTGTGAAAACTACGGCGATGACTATGCTATCATTTTCCTAGTTTATGAATGGCTACAGCTGCTGAAAAGTATTATCACATATATGCTGAAAATGTGTGTTAATGAGTGTCCGGGGAAAAAAACAGAAAGAGAAAAAGAGAAAGGCAAACAGACAGATTAGAATTGCATTGATTTTCTATAGGAGTCTGGTGGAATAATCTTTCTGGCGAGAGACCTGCATTGTTGAGAAGGCTTCATCTTCTCTGGATTTGAGTAGGATTTAGCTGGTCCTCCTTCTGACAAAGGGGAAGAGGGCAAAAGGCCAGGAGCGTCTGGAAATAGGTTGTATGGAACAGATAAAACACAGCGGGGGAATTTTACAAAGCAGAAAAGCAATTGTGACATTTCAGCTAAAAGCCTTGTAAGAATGGTGCAATTGTATATTGTACGGTATCAATGAGGCAGCTATAAAAACAACACCAGACAAGTTAAAGCTTAACTCCAAGGCATTTAACTTTTCAGGGACTTTTGCAGGCATGATTTAAAGACAGAGAGAGACTCAAAGGAGAGATAACAGCTGTATCAAAGATAACAGCGAGCTATGGGAGGGATTCAGAGGAAAGAAATGTGGTAGAGGCTGGGAGAGAGAGAGGGGAAATGGTGTAAGGCTGCTGTTTGTTGGTATGAGGAGCTGAGTAAAAGGACAGAAAGGCTGATTGAAGAAAAGGACTGACAGTTAACTGTGGCATCTCTAAATGCTACTGAGGCAGAACAGGAGGCCTTATGTAAGCGTCTATTAGTGTGGGTGAGCAAGCGGTAAAGCATTTTACTGCAGCGGTGCCAGAGCTGCGCAATAAGAGTTCCTTCCCTCTTGATAAGTGTTTCTCTCTCTCACTATCATTAAGGCATCATGCTGGAGGACTTACATTATATACAGTATTACACACACACACTGGTAGGCATGGCAAGGCACTCGGGGAGTTATAATTTAACATTTAACCAATGCGTAAAATGTTGGTGCCACTTCTGACTTCATCCAGTTTTGCAGCCGACTGTTCGCAGAAACATTCTTACATGCATCCCACTCTCATCCTCATTTATGAAACCAAAATGAAATTTTGCCTCTCTTCTTTTCGGTATAACAGCACATGATTAATGTCACATTAGAACAATGTACACACACACACACACACACACCCACACACACTGAGCACATATTTCACCCATTAGCCGGTGCCTTTTCCAGAGGCCCTCATTAGTGTTAAAGAATGAATGATTCAGAGCCAGCCACAAAGCTGCACCCTGAAAACACAGATTAAATAAAAAAAAAAAAGTTTTTCTCTTTGATACCAGATCCTTCCTCACTCCTCCGCACACCTCTAAGTCAGGAGACAAAAAAAACTGCAGTGTTACATGATAAGTTGTCTGATAGAGTCTTCAGCAGTTATAAATTGCCTATGCTGCTCATAACCCAGAAACTGAGGCTGGCCTATAGCAGCCAGGCCAGATGCTTGCTTGCGTCCTAATCTCACCCACCCGTCTCACATGACTCCATTCACTGAGGATGACCTTTCACCCCTGCTCATCAGTGCAAGAGCTTTAACCTCTTGTGGTCTGGACGGCTACATGGAAGGATGAAAATGTCGCACAAAGCTGAAACAGAATATTTCAATTAATGGTAACACTGACATGATAAAACACTTATTCTGAGAAAATATGGAAATATAAAGAAAAACCACCACCTGAAAGGGTGTGGGTTGCTTTACTAAGGAGGCAATATCAGTTGTCTGGATGTGGGTTAGATATCCCAGACTAGAGTGGGGGGGGGGGGGGGGTGGGTAACTGATTGACTCTGACCTTCAACAACCGGCTGTAATGTCTCCTTTGGGAGAAGAGGATTGGTGGTGAGGTGGTCAGACGGGGATGAGGAAGTGGTGGACCCTAATCCCTGCCAGTGACTCTTATGCAGACTGAGTCAAAGGCTGGTCAGTTATTATGGTAAAAACAGAACTGTCTTTTTCCCCTCCCGCCACTGATATGTATCTCCCCCACCCACCCACCCCCACTGCAGTTGGCTGCATCGGTGTCTTGTTTATGCCGACTCAGTGTTTTCCATTCATGTTACCCTGCTATGGTGACAGTGTACCTGACCAAGGACAGATAAGAAAGAAAAGCTTTTCACATCAAAACAAAATACCCACCCCCTCCCGCTCTTCATTTCATCAGACCTCCCTTTTTGTTCATTCAGACTGGTCTCTGTTCTGTTATCAGTGCGCTGGATCCCAAGCTGATGAATATTGACAGGTTGAACGTGCTCTGCTTCGGGGTGAGGGTGGAAAAGGAGACTCAATCAGAAAGAATACAGAGCAAGAAAAAGAGACAGAGGGGAACAACAAACATACAGTATGTTGTACATTTGACTTTGTTCTACTGAATATAGACACACATGTATGTGCGAGTAAACGCTTCAGTTCCTTCTCTCTCTTCCTGCAAAATCTTTGCCCAGGCTTGTCTAAGGGACAGTGACCTAGTTTTCACCACTTGCAAACTAACAAGGTGTGAAAATACTGCACTGTGCACGCGGTCATTATTAAACAAACAGAGGGCTGAGCTGCATCTTTTTTAGCTAAGGTCTCTTTAAACATATATAATCCTGTAATAGAGTGACAACATAAAAATAAATGGTTTTGTTGACATTATCCAAAGCAGTGCACAGCGTGAGCTTTGGTCACACCCACATACACAGATGAGTGCACGTACTGCAGTTTGAAGGACAACCTCCCCAGTGTCACCAGCACTCACAGAAAAAAATAAAAGGTGTCTCACATCGTAGCACGACTCTGTTACTCTGCGAAATCAACCACGCCGAATTTGTCAAAACCAAATTACTGTAAGTGGGTTTATGTGGCAATCAGAGTCCCCTTTCAAACTGCTCTTATAATTCGTAATGAACACCACATGCACACACATCTGGATAACAGACAGAGCTGGGATGAGCCCAAGAAAATTAAGCAACTATTATCGGTTCGGCTTCTAGATTGAATCCAAAAAAATGTTTTACTACAGCTGAAACCATTAGTCAATTACCTGATTAGTCAATCAAATAAAATGCAAAACTGCTCTATTGCTTCATTTTGATAACCTCCCAGTAATTTTTTTTCAAGCTAATGGTCTTTTTCCAGTCTTTCCATCTTTGTGTTTTGTGCTATATATCAATTACAAAAAGCTATTTCAGGACCTCACATTTTTTTTAATGTTTTACAGAGCGCACAACTAACTAACTCGTGGTAATAATTCATCTACATTAAAGCAAAAGCGTGAATGTGGATTAAGACAATGGCTTCATGGTAAGAGAACTTCCTGTCACTAAGTGCAAAACAAAAGCCAATCTGAGCAGGGAAAAAGACAGAGAGTTAATCTGCAAAGGTCAACGGAGCAACAAAGAGTCCTTGCTAATATGACCACAGAGTTATATAATGTTACGTAATGTCTTTTAGCGGCTGGGTAGCGTCAATGCGGAGCTTGTTATTGTGGTACAAGTGTGTTGAGATAGCAATCAACATGCTGTGGAGACGTTTCAAATGTGGTTAACACATGGACTGAGAGGTGAGAAGAACCACTGTGTCGCCTGTAGTGGGCAAAGCTGCATACTCAATCACAAAAAGGTAGGCTTATGATCCCTCTGGTTTAAAAGCACGCTCAGGCGAGTGTGCTCCCCAGAGACGCCCTCACATCATACATGACTGACAGCACGTGAAATTCACGTGATGATGAAAGAAGGAAGGTTTGTTTTAAACCCCCAAATACCTACACAACCCACACCTGCTATCGAGCACACTCGGGACATTTGTAACCTTATCTGTTGATTGACTATAATCAGATGACCATCTATCTATGTACAGAGCTGTAACATCCTAACATTTCTAAAAATGATCATACAGAGTCTCAGAAAAAAAAGAGAGAGAAAAGAGATTTAACGAGGAGCAGTTTTTACTCTAGTGTACTGCCACCAGGCATTTTGATAATATGCAAGCACCGCCTGACAGGCAGCAAGTTGACAGATATTAACCAATAGGCGTGCAAAAAGAAGGAAAGAGTGCTTAGGCACCACCTACAGCCTCTCCCAGTTCTCCTTACTGTTACATAATCACTTATCAGTCCGCTAGGCTTGGCCCTGGCTGCATGTTCAGCTTGCTCTGTGGGAACGAGCCTGTGTGTGTTTGTCGGTCCACCGAAGGACACAGGAAGAATGATCTGGCCTCAGTGTGCACGATAATGTGCAAATAATGTGGAACAGTTGCAGAAAAAGCAAACTGCACTGCACAAGAAACATGAAACAAAACACACAAGTTAATCTTCTTGCCTGACACACAGCGGGAACATCACACTAATATATGCAGCCTGGTGTGTCAAAAGGAGATCAATAAAGATAGCATCTAGTAAAAATGAATGATCCCAAATGCTTATCAGTGAAGCATACTATAACTATCTCGTGTTGTCTCCCTCTTTCCATTCTGTCCAGTGATTGAGCAATCCTGGCCCTCAACTCAAGCTCTGTCTCTCTTAAGGCTTATTTCGAAACTATTCTGGATGGAGTACCAAACATGCGGTCAGTTAACCAGTACGCCCCCATACCATTCATGCACAAACCACTGTACAGTTGTAGCCACATGGTGAATTCCACTTCGAGGCAAGACTTTCTTAAAGGACACAAGAAGGGAGTTGAATGTGAAAACTGCATTGTTTGAATTGTTTGTTTGTTTTTTTATCACCAAAAAAACCCCCAAAAAACTGCGCCAAATTAGCTTATGAAGTGGTGTGCTCCAGAAACCTATGGGCTGCTGCATCTACCCAAAGAGCGCAGTTAAATGCCAAGCCACAGTCTAAATCACATCAAATGGCAGCATTGCTTGACAGTGATGTCTCTTTCATTTAATACACAAGACTCCAGGAATGAAACCAAATGCTAAGATACACCAAACACTGATGACTACAGATGACATCAAGCTCTCCATACCTGTTTCTGGGGACAGGGATGTGGGAGGAGGGGAGGGGCTGTCTTTCAGTCTGTGATACGTTCTGCCCTTGTGCTGCCCTGAAGTTGCTATTCAGCTCTGCCTGTCTCCCTGGGTTTCTGATCTCCAATTGCATGAAGCCGGCTGGCAGCTGCCCGTTTATCACCGGACAGTGAGTGGGGCTGGCCCTCTTCAAGACCCCTGTGGAACCAGCATCTTTTTGGTCCGCCGCGCCAGTCTAGAAAACAAAGCAAAAACATATTAAAGTCAATTCATCGTTGTGAAATTATCATGCCTATATTTGAAACAATGTGTCCAATGGTGTGTTCGAGTAGTTTTAGAGTTGGCTACAGGGGGTTAAACTATTTATCATGGCCAGGAAAAAAAAAAGCGGAGAAAAAAAAAAGCAACTTCTTTAATCTTTCTTCCTCTCATTTAATAACTCCGCGGTTGTTGCCCTTTCCACTGGACACGAACCTCCATGAAGTAAACAGAACAAAAGCAACCTCAGATTAAAAACTATAATATAAAACTGCTCCTGCCACCCATTTACAAAATATATGCATGTAAAAAAAAGTCAGAGTATTTAACAGTGTCAGTCCAAGAGCTACAAATTGTCAGTTTAGTGACACAGGACAAAGAAAAAAGCAGTGCATGCAAAATTCCCGAAGCAATCAGTTGATAATCAAAATAACTGTCCTCCGATTGACTTGATTGGTCTAAAGAAGATTCAGAAATTCGATTAATCTTAAGATTCACATTGCCATGTTAATATCAATCACTGCACTTATTTGAATCAAATGATTCTTATCAAAAGATGGTGTCATTCGTAAGTTACACCAGTGACAAGGGATGCTTTCTAATGTAACAGTCCAGTGCTGACTTTTATTTTCATTAAGATTATGGTTCTTATCACTTGTGTAAAATAACTGAGTGAACCGTTGATGCAACTGTGTTTTCAGTTTTGGGGGATGTGTTTGCAGCACTATGGCACTGTACTGTTTCTATTATTTTGACCATCTCATGTCAGTCAGTACACTAGTCTAAATAACAGGAACTCCGCTGTGTCGAAGTCAAAAGTTTACAAACACCCCAAACTGCATCATCCAAGATGAATATAAAGTTGAACTACCTAATTTATTAAGATGTTTCAGCATGAACTGAACAATATAACAGTCATGAAGCAAGATTTAGTGCATCTGAATGCATTTTTTGCCCCGCTAGGGTACCTCATGAAGTGACAATTGAGTGTATATCCTGGCTGTAAGATACACATGTACCTCAATTTGCTTAAAAAAAAAAAAGACAGCATTGTGACTAGTTCAGCAGTGTGTGGTGGATGGAGCCGGGCCTTGCTGTGTGCAGCCAGGAAGCCCACGCTGTAGCTCCACCCTGAAGTTATGGGGGAGGGGGGTTAGGCTTGTAGTTTGAAGTCCCTACCCCCCTTTTTTCTGTAAACTTTGCACACAGAATGAGCCGCCATTTAAAGCGGGCAGACTACGGTGAATTTACTAAGCATTAACAACAGTTGAACTTTAAACAAAAAGCGGTTTATTGTCGGTGCCCAGTAAAGAAAATAAAAAACACAACACAGTAGTTGAAGTCTCGTGTGTGCGTCGCAGTCTCAACCGCTAGGAGATAATAATGGCATGTGGGAGCGGTGTAAATAAGACAAACTTACAGTGTAATGACAGGTTAGCTTTACATGCGTGATGTTTTCTCAGTAGTAACTTGAGTGTACAGGTGACTTCACCGGCTAATGGAGTCGCGCATGCACACGCACGCACACACACACACACAACACGTCTGAGCGCCACTTACTTTTTCCGTGTCGTGCAATATTCGCCCACCGGGAGGGAGCCCGTTCCCTTTAGGAGAGGTCCTCTCGCCTTTTAGCTCCGCCGCTGAGCCGCCGTCCACTACAAATTTGTAAAGCACGGGCCCGTGCGTGTACGCCGGCACGGAGCCGCTTTTTTCCACCATGGGGACCCGGGTGTCGCGCAGCACGGAGCGGCCTGCCCGGCAGTGAAAATCCGCACCACCGACCCTCGTCCCAACCGACGACTTCTCCAAAATGAATTTGGACTCCATATTCAGACAGGGCGAGTGGAGACTAAAGAAAGAAAACCAGCTTTCTATAGGTTTTAGTGCAAATTGCTAAAGTTAGATACATTTATTAGGATTGTCGCGAGTTGATAGGTGCTGTCTGTGTCTTAACTTCGAATCTAGTCTACATGTAAAGTTTTCCACCACTGCCGCCGCCGCCACCACCGCTACTACCCAGGATATCCAAAAAGCCGCCCGGTCAGGAGGATAAAAGATTGTTTTGCTTCTTTCCTCAAAACGAATGCCACGCCCCCTCCACTTCACTCCTATTGGTCCTCCGCATTCATAAACATTACACTTTGGCACGCGTCCACCATAAGGAAGCCTCTGATTGGCTGCTTTCTGCCTGTCAATCACAATTTTTTCTAATCCAAGTAATGTGGGTGGAAGAGAAGAGGGGGGCGTGTCCTGCAGTTTACCGGCCGGTGTCTGTCGACGACCGGTCTGCTATGGCAGGCGAGGGAGGGAGCACAGGAAAAACAGTTTGCAGGCCTCAGCGGCTAACTGCGCATTTATTTTTTTGCAAATCAAATGGCAGTCTAGCGGATTGTGAACCATGAAGCATACGTAAAAACGGGCTATGAAGAATCAAATGAAGAGATTGCTTCCTGCCCCTAAGGTACAAGCCCTTTATTATTTGGTAAGTGTTATTTTTTTTAAAGCCAGACCCAAAATTGCTATAATGTAAATGTAATAGTATAATCGCACTAGCTGCAAAACAGTCTTTAAAAAAAAAAAACAGTATATGCATTAAATATGAAGATTATGATTCCAGTTTCTACTTATTTGTGTCAATTTTAATTTTTTAATTTGCAAGCATAATTGCAGTATACTGCAAAGACTTTACATGTTGACCTAAATTGCACCCTATTTTCATGTGTGCACTTCCCATTGTGGGAAAAATAAAACGTGAGGAGTCTAGTCAAACAATATCTGATGATATATCTGATGCATTATCTTTTTTTTTGCCACAGCTTTCTCTTATGTAGAATTGGTAGAAACGTGGAATTGACATTACCAAGCAACTCCTGTTATTAAAAGATGCCGCTTTGCTGACTTCTGCATAAACACATTTTATTGCAAGATGTATGCTACTCATTTGAGGCTGCAGCAGAGTCGCAGTTATGGGACACTGAAGTGCCGTCTGGTTTGGAGCCATTCACCGAGCAATAATACGACAAAACAAACATGTTATAATGTGCCACTTTATTAGAAAAGTAAAAACTCACTTTAATATTTTATGAAGGTTAATATAAAACATTACAATCTTTTGCATATCTGCACTGTCACACTATATTTTATTATTATATTTATCATTTTTAAACTAAACCCTGTGCTTTAAGAACATACAACATTGGCTACAGCTGTCACAGCAGTATTGGCCCATAATTATATTTGAAGACAAACAGCATCTGTATCTGCATGGAAAGCATGGGACATTTTGAATCCACAAAGTACAACGTGTCTGTGATAACCATCTTTTTTTTTTTTTCTCGACAAATATACTGTATACTGTATGTTACATCGGAACAACATCAGAACAGCAACAGAGTATTTTACACATTTACATCATCATACTGTATTTGTGCCGTGAACATCTGCCTCGATCGGTGTGTTCAACTAAATATATCAGATCAGTGCTTTCTCTCAGGATAAAGAAAAAGTGACACATTAGGTGACAGGCAGAGGAAAAAGGGATTGTGTGTGATAGCGATTTCCAGCCGGTATTGTTTAAGGGAAGCCTCAACAGAGCTTGTTAAGCGTCTCAGCTGTTGGCCATTTCTCATATCAGACAGTAGTGGAGCCGCTGGTGCATTGTTGATATCAGACTGGGGTTGGCTTGACCCACAGACTCTGCCCCCTCCTCAACCCCCGTATCACTCCCTGAGCGCCTCAGAACTGGACATCAAAGGCCCCTCCCCTGTCCAACCAGGGAGAAAGGTGAAGCAAAGAAAAGAGACGTCTGTGTCGGTTATTGGACGGTGAACACAAGCCGTGGGAGGGAGTATATGCAAAGGCTGACCAAGTGGAGGCATAACGTGCTTCCTCCCCTAAACTGGAAATGCACATGGCTGACTCTTGCAGTGTGCGTGCGTGTGTGCGTGTCTGTTTGTGTGTGCACACGTACACATTTCAGGAGGAGGAGGAGGGTCCTTTGGCTCTGTGTCCGTTTGCAGTGATCCTGACCCAGCTTTATACTAGCTGCGCACCCCCACCTCGCCTCTATCACTCCTTCTTGCTTCCCCAGAGTAGAGAATAAACAACACTCTGCCGTAAACTCCCAGCGGCTCCTCAGTATCACTCTGTTTCACTCTCCCCGGTTTCTCCAAGTTGTTGCTTTGAAAAAAAAAAAAAAAAAAAAAAAAAGAAGAAACCCAGAATGCTAGCTTTGCACCACATGGCAAAAAAAACAGAAACAACAGAAAAGATCAACAAACAAGAGATCAATTAAGTACCACAATATTTGTTTTCATCTCCACATATTAAAGCATGCACTTATTTGATCAAGCAGGAAAAATTGCACCAACAACATAAATATACTGTTTTCATGGCAGTGGTATGAGCTATTTAACCAATGGCATTATCAGTTAGGTAAGAAAAAATAAACAGTGCAGTAAAATACAGAGTGCATTTCTTTTTACATACTTTCTCACACAGTAGCATATAGAAATTTATGTTACTAACCTTTCTAAACCCGTCTGCTCTTTGCATGGTTCTCTCACATTGAGAGCACTGAAATGCAACCTTCATCTCTCAGCCTGTGAGTGGTTTGCATCCCTCTTCACCGCTTATATTTATGCCCATTTATTAAGCCTCAAATGTTTTGTTTTCTTCCACAGTTCTTTCTTCTTCTTCTTCTTTTTAATGTTCCCCTAAGCTACATGGGAAAGACATTGTTTATAATGGAAGAGAACTCAGTACAGAGGCTGGAGACAAGGGTGGGGAGAGGGAGAGGGGCAACCTTCCAAAGGACACTCGCTGATCATTTTCATGCCTAGCTCTCTATTTTCCTTGGAGTCCGAGCCTTCTGTTGCTATTTCAACCACCAGACTTATGTCTAGTGAGCTAGGGGGAGCTCTGGCTTTGACTTGCCTCCAGACAGCGAATCAGAACCGTGCTCCGATGCATGTACGCCCTGTGCTTTTAATTCACAATTAAGCCCAGCAGTCCAGCAGCTGTCCAGTGCAAAATTACAATGGCCATAAAATAAGATGTTTACAATGCCCCGGAGATGTATCGGTTGCACAAGCTGAAGCATCCTGTATTATTTTGGACACCCTTTCACTTCCTTATTTTTGAAAATATTCTTCTCTCGCTTATCCCTGTAATACAGTAAATCTCTCACATTGTGAAATCGGTCACCCATATCACTGGGGAAATTCTTGCACAAGCCACTCGATGCCCCTGACCTGATCACTTTACCCTGCGTGACTCTGCCAAATATGTGTTGATCTGTGTGAGGGGGTGATGTTCGGGTGTGTCAACATGCCTCTGGCTACAGAGTGTGGATTTTTTTTGACTAATCTCTTAATTTAAGTTTACGTTATTGGGCAAATCCCACTTTTTATGGTTACCACGAGGGCTGTCACTGATAACTGCCAACAAGCCCAGAGCACATTCATTATAAACTGTGGAAAGAAGATAGTGGATTTCAGCTTCGGCCATTGTTTAAGCAGGTCTACAAATTGCAGGTTTGTGTTTGAACAAAGCACCGCAGCGCTGTCCGACTGACAGACAACAGGTAAGTGCGCACAGAGAACCAGTTTCATATGTTTGCTTAGGGAGAGCTAAGCACCACAAATCTGTGACATCCATATGCTATGCTTACATTACATAAGAACCTCCCACGCCCCCTCCCCCTCGAAGTAGAGGCGTGTGTGTGTGCGCGCGCGTGTATACTGGTGACAATAGCTAACAGTGTCATTGCTACTACTGTCTATTTTCATGTGTGTTTGCACAATGCATGCACATTTCTTTTTTTTTTCATATATATATATATATTAAAGTGTGTTCTTCTCAGGTTAAGATACACCACATACCCTTTAAAGAGTACAGTGTTCATATAAAAATAAAGATATTATGGAAAATGAAGCACAAACAGGTGAGTATGGCCAGTGACACAGTAGATTGAACATATACGTATATTCCAGTTGTACTTTTTGTTTTTCTTTCTTTTTTTGTTAAAATGTATTTGGTCCATATTTGGGCTGGACTAGGCTTAGGCTGGATCTGAAGCACAGGCCAATCGAGGGAAGTCTGAACCTGGATTTTGACCCTGTTTGTACCTGATGTCAACACAAAATGGATCCTCATGTTGCTTGACGATAGAGGGCCTTGTGTGTATGTACAGCAGTACCAGTGGATTCCTCTCTGCCAGCTACAGGCCAGTGACGTACATCTCCATCCCATCATTGAAGGTGAAGATGGTGGTAGTGCCGGAGCTGTTGGCCCCTTGTTTCACATCACTGATGGTCTCATAGAAGTTTTCCCCGCCGGGCAGGCCTCTAGCAGGAGGGGCGGAGGGTCCTGAGCCTTGAGGTGCTGCTGGTGCTGCCTGCGGCGGCTGCGGTACCGGCTTCTTTCTTTTCAGAGTGGCAGTACCCCCACTTGTGCTGTTATTGGGTCCCCCCTGATCACGTTTCCGGTGGGGGTCGATACTAGCGTACGCAGGATCTGATTCAGGCATCGCAGACGACCAGGACCTGTCTCCTACCGGCTCATAGCAGGGCTCCTCCTGGGAACGTGCCTGGCCCTGGACTCCTCTGCCTCGACCCCGTGAACCAGCGTTTCCTCTCTCTCCACCAAAGGAGCGTGGGAGGGTCTTTGAGCCGTTGTGTTCCATAGGAGGTTTCTTCTTCTGGGTTTTACATACAATGGAGTAGGTGTCTGCAATCTGAGAACACACACAGAAGGAGGGAAGAGTATGGTGTCAGTTAATAATCCTGAACTACATGCAGCTCTAGCCTGTAGTCTCTGGGTTACAGGTCCTTAAATAGAAGGTAACCATTACTTCAATTTGCTGTGTTTTTATACAGATGAACGACAGTATTTAAATGCACTGCATTAAATGACAGTCTGTCACATGTTTCACAAGTCTCAAGTTTCCGAGTTAGATATGAATACTTCCTGTATTTGTGCAACTGTGTATTTCTGTCTGCGCGTGTGTGCCAGAGAGAAACGACCAACATGTGAACACGAGTGTATAATGCTAATAGACTGGTGTGTGCAAATGGTTGTGTGAGCATGGATTGTATGTGCATGTGTATGTGCAGTAGTTTGCACAAGTGTTGACAGAGCTTGCTCTGTGCTGTAACCTGACCTATTTTGATGGGGCAGGATAAGACAGAGTAAACTGTGTTATCAGTCTGTTGAACTTAGGTTAGCCTAGCAGTGGATGGACCTGTTAAAATTTCACCACAGCTGCTTTGGCAACAGAACAGCAGGGTATGGAGCGAAAGATCTGGATGACATCCAACTTTGTTTAAAAAAAAAAAAAAGCTCATTGTTCACTAATGGACTTTGCTCACCTTTCGTTTGCTGGGGTATATGTGCACATATTTGTGGGTGCATGTAATGCTTTGTGGGTGCAACGTGTCTGCTCATGCATGCACACACACAGTTACGTGCATGCGCTTATTTACAGCATGTGCGCCCACGTCCTTAAAGCATGTAAGATTTGATATCGAAGGATCTCAAATGAAGGGCATGTATGAGGTCCTGCAGGGAATTCTGAGAAACCGGTACTGTGTCAAAATTCCACAGGGGGAGCACAAGAGCAGAGGATTGTGGGGCATGGTCATGTTTACCTTCCGCGTTCACACCCAGACCAGCAAATCTGCTGAACTGGCCCTGAGAAACACGGCCTATGTAAACTCTCTTGCTATCTGGCGCGTGTGTACACACGCACACACTCACACATAAAGATCAGCCTTGTTTTTGTTCCGCTCCCAAAAAACTGAAACCTGAGAGCACAGTGACAATGGGCATGTTTCTTAAAATGTGTGTGTGCTTACCCTCTCTTTACTTTCGTAGTGCCGTTATAATATATGTCTTATACATTGGCTTTGTCGCAGGAATAAAATTAAACCACTGTGACTTTATCTTAGAATCTCTTCCTCTTTTATTTTTTTTCCTTCCCTCTCTGACAGACCTCAAGCGACACACTTACCCTACCCCCACAAATCTCTTGCATGACCTTTTTGGATAAACAAAGACCCCGGCGTATGCAGACAATGCGCAAGCGTATGTATGTGTGCACACAGAATTTGCAGTTCTGTGCAGCAGAGGAAGGAAGTCACAAGACGATGGGGATTTCAAAACTGGGCTGCAGCTGTTGAGGAAGCTTGTGCATTGTATGTTTTCTTTTCTCCTCCCCTCGCCGTGCACTGCTTTCTGTCATGTTTCGGTGCCTTTGCTCTGTGCTCATAGGCCGAAGGCTTCGATCAGTTTCTGTGCACTGATTATCTGAGTAAACACAACCATATGCTTCTGTGTGCGGTCAACTTTGTGAATAGCAAATACGGCACAACTTATCCAAACGGTCCTCTGGCAGTTGATAGTCATCTGGTAAAGCATGCTGCATGCAACGTGATTGGTCAGGGAAGGCAGCGCCTCCTAATAGCCACGAAGGGAGTGGAGCAGAAGTAGAGAGCGCCAGAAGAGAGGAGGAGTTTTAGCCGGGAGTGGAAACTCAACACCTTTTGACGGCTGCAACTGACAAACTCCAGAGGATACAGACTATATAGGCATGTTAGGGCAACAACAAACTCTTGAATGGAAAAACACAGCAACAAAGGGAGTGAAAAGCTTGGAAAAGAAAAAAAAACTTAAAAGACAGTTAGTAAGAAAGGAAAAATAAACCGAGAGAGATTGGAGAATGTGGTGAAGGCCAGCTGCTCTGTGTTGCAGTCTGATTTGCAGAGCTGGAGCTAACGGCAGAGACTTAACCCTTTAATCTCCACATGCAGCATCCAACTCAACACGGGCTTAGACAAGGAAGCTACCAGCAGCTTAAAACGTGTCCTAACTGCTGCTCTGTCGCTCTGACATGCATCCCAACATAGATGCAACCACCCCCGTCATTTTCTGCGCTTTTTTAATATGAGCAAAGGAATCATTGATATAATAATCAAAATGCACTATGCTTAGTTTCTGTGTCAAAACCTACTTGTGTGGGAAAATGTCCCCCAGACGACACAGATGATAATGGGATAGAGAAGTTCAGTTAAAAAAGACACTAATAATAGACAGCGGTCTATTTCAGGGACATCCAACCATCTGGCCAGATTGTCTGCCCTGGACCCCCAGGCATGACAAAAGTTCTCATATTGCTTGTAACTCTCTCAGTATGTTGTACCGCATCCAGCAGAGAGCAAAGAAAGGGGGGATTGAGAGTGGAGAAGTGGGGGTGGTGCTGCTGCATGTGGAGGCGCGTGTGTTGGAGTATGTGACATGATTGGCGGGTGCAGACGTCCCCCTCTCACCACCAGGCATGCTATACCATATACAGTACATATATTTAGGTCAGTTTGTGACCCAGATCCAGGTCCAGGCAGATCACATTCTGCCCGCTAATTTTAAACAAATGAACGCAAAGTGGTGATCAATTGTACGGCAGCAGGTGACGTTGATGTCTGGCTCGTCTTGTTTGTATGCTGAAGGCCGGATTGATGAGTCGGGGCGCTGGGAGACTGGGGTCAAAGTTCAGGCATGTGGTGGCATGTAACGTAACCTCTGGCTGCAAGCAGAAACTTTGTATGACAGGCAGGTCACAGGGCAGCCGTGTTATGACAGCGTGCCCACTCAAATGGGCGCCCCCATCGGTAAACACAGATGTAATCAGAGACCTGTCCGTCTATCCATGTGCTTGTAGTCTTTCCGGTTTAGCGGTCCCTCCCCCAGCTTCCACCACACAAATTCATATATGCTACCTCCTTTGCAGTCGGGGGTGATGGGTGACCCTGTCCGTTCTCTCCGCGGGCTGGAGGTGGGTGCAAGGTGATGATGTCATCGTCCTCCGGAGGCTTCCAGATGTACTCCTCCCCGTTGCCGATGAACACTGCTTCCTGTGGAACCAGATCAGTGGAGCAAAATCAGGCAAGTATTAAAAGTATGAGTCGAGACAAAGTCATTTCACACTCAGATTAAGAACAAAAGACGCAGCAGAAATGCGTTTCAGCATGAATGGAAAAGTGTGCCTAACCGTCTGTTTGTCTTTAGGTTTTCCATGTTTGTCTTGCTTCACAGGTAAACAGTGACCATGGTGCACAGCGTGGGCGACAGAGAGAGTATGTTTTGTTTTTTTAAAGTCAGATGTCAGGATTTTGTGGCAGTTTCACACACCTGGCACATGGTCTGCTTATATTAAATTTATTCCCCACCTAGTGACCAAACATAGCTGCGGTCAGTAAAGAGTTACTTCTAAAGCTTTTTGTTCTGAGTCTCCCTTCTCTACAATATCTGCTTTTGTTGAATGACTGTGGCTTATATTTTGCTCTCCACAGTAGCTTTTATGTGAAGATCAAAACAAATATCAGCAAATGATGCACTCATAAACAGAGTGGAAGCTGGAAGTGATCTCGATAGGAGGCAGCTGGTCTGAGACCAATTTCAAACTGGAGTTAGATGCTGGGAGCATGCTATGTTTCTGTTGCTATTAAGAGTTTTGTTTACTAGGTAGCTGGTGCTACGCTCGTGCCCAGGAATGGTGGCTCAGGGCTTGAATTTTCAGCAAGTGAGTTAATGAGTTCCTCCTTTCGCTGCGACCAACTGTTCCACAAGGGTTTATGCAAATCCTTTCACTCAAAGATATCCTGCTAACAGACAAGCAGCCCTACTAAAACTCACACAATGCTGCCAAAACATAACCTCCGTTATCTCCCCGGTATGGGGTAAATTTCGCAGGATTTTAGGGAAGATGGAATACAGATAAAAATCTGTGTTTAACAAAAATAACAAAGGGCTGCGGCTGGCTCCATTCACTATATGGTATTGTGTGAATATTATATATGATCCTTTGCTGAGAGGGTGTCTAATGCAAAAAAGAATAAAAATGGATGTAATAAAAGAATAACTGTACAAGTAACTGCTCTTGCAAAAATGTTTTATCACTGCTGGTGATCGAAACCAATTAGTAGCCAATTAGAAAACATGTAGTGGTGTGTGCACATGCGACCGAGGATGATTAAACTTTTATACGTTCCTCCTGTGCCGTAAGAGTGAGTAATAGAGGCCGGGGCAGAGTAAATGGCTTCAGTATGTGAACAATTATTATCCCCACACTGCCTGCTGGCTACCTGTTAGCCGTCGCTAGATAGACTTGCTGATAGATTCAACAGGAGTACACACACACACACACACACACACACAAACACACACATATGCACACACATGCTCACTAACTCACTCACAGGCAACTGGGCAGCCTGCCAAAACTCTTACATAATCAATCCCTCCACTCCTCACTGTAATGCCTTGCTGCACAGCCCCGGTGCAAAGGGGCGGAAGAAGCGCACGCATGCAGAGACACACGCGTGCAGAGACACACGCGTGCAGAAATGCATGCACATACACACACACACATACACACATTATCAAGGATTTGGTACAGACAAATTAAAAGTGCAGTAGGCTGACATCCGCGGCCAAGACGAAACAACCGTATCAGTGTTCTTAAAAAACAAAGTCACCTGCTTTATGCTGTGCCAAACACATGCTTAACCGTGCGCGAATACATGGAAAAGGTGTGCCAGTAAATCCACAGGAAATGCTGCTCACCATTGTCCCTCTTTTTCCTCTCTGTGTGTTTATAAAAGAACATCTCAATAGACACATCCAACTCTATCATCTGTTTAAGTATTCAAATAAAAGACAAGGCCATAAAAGCGGGGCCTAATGGTTGTTGTGTTCCTGAGGCCATGACTCTTTTTTTCTCATTTTTTTATTTCAACTGTTATTTTTGCAAGAGCACAGGGCCAGGTTTGTTTGTGGACAGAGCCCTCTGGTGGTGAAAAGACAGAGCTACCGTCGTGGGTGCAGTGATGTGTGAGGTTAACACAGAGCACATCGATCCGATGATTCGTACCTTTGGGAAGGAGTGCAGGTGAAACGGTTCCAGCGGTTTGCGTGGAAACTCCTGACTGCGGTGGAGTGGAGGAGGAGCAGCGGACGGTGAATCGCTCACGCTCGATTGGCTGTCTGACTGGCTGTCAGCCCCGTTATTGTCCTTCCTGTTTATCTTGTCAGCCTTGAGGTTTTGAATCACCGGTGAAAACGTTACACTCAGAAGCTCTCGGGCAAGGAACAAAGCAAACTAAAGTCCACAAAGTTAGGCTTTTGGATTATGTCATGCATGTCAGAGGATTATTAGGAGTATTGTTAGTATTAGAGAGATGATGTTAGCTGTCCTTGGCAAATGTTTCACCTAGAAGCTTAGAGAGAAGCTAGACTCTTTGAATTTACCATCACAATGCATGAGAGAATAATATCATCACCTGTGTGAATGCAATATGTATAACAATATATATTCCATCAAATCAAGCCAATAGAAAAACTAGTTTATCTTTTACAAGCCTATCCTAGACTGGCTCAGTAAGGATCATAGCTAGTCGTTTAACACAATCAACAAGGGGAGCATTGTCTCTCTCATTTCAAGTTACCGCCTTAATAACTTTCATAAACCTATTTGCCGTTACCTTTCTGAACTTCCGTATGGACGCGTATTCGGCTCCGGACGGATCCTGAATGGCCAGAGAACTGACAGAAGACAGAGGGGACCTGTTGACACCGCTGGCCCCGTTACCTCTCCCTGTCATCAGTCCATTGAGGGCGCCGTTCCCTCTGCCGTTCCCTCTGCCTCCCTGTGAGAAAAAAAACAGCAACAATAACAGAAACAAAGTTTTGGATTGAAATGTCCCAGTTTACTGTCACAAATCCAAAAAAGTAAAATCAATGATGCAGAGCACTCTGAACGAGGCTCGAGCAGCATCTTTTAACTTTACAGTTCCTCCCAATAAAGGAGGTCAGACACAGGGAAATGAAGTGCTCTATTGTCTACTTTGCTACCCTTTTTTTGCTGTGTCGAGAACAGAATAGCATGTGTATGACGTCTCTGAACATATATATTACTTTATGTCTGTGTGTCTACGTACATTCCCGTTTCCATTGCGAGCTCCGTTGGCGTGAGCTGGGGGGCTCTGCGCAGCCCTGACCGTAGCAGGAGTGTTGGCCGGTGTGATCGGCGGGATGGCGGGCGCCTTGGGCCCCGCCTCGCTGTCTCGGACCCCTACACTTTCGTACAAGCCGTCGTCGAGATAGTGGGTAGGGGTGGGGTTCTTGCGGAGGCCGACCTCGGTGTACGTGTGGTCTCTGGCTTCCCCGCCACCTCCGCTGCCTCCTCCTCCTCCTCCCCCATCTCCTCCCGTTTCACCTCCTCCCCCCTGGCCAGATCCCTGGGGGCTGGTGGGAATCTGGGGGAGCTGGCGCCCGTGAGAGGGTCTCAGGTCTGTTTGGGAGCGCCGACTGTGGAGGAGGAGGAGGTCCATGCTCGCTGGCCGGCTCTTACTAACAGCTGAACAGAGAGAAGGAGGAGGAAGGAAGGAAAGAAAGAAAGAAAGAAACCAATGGAGGGTCAGGAATGATACAGCGCAAAGGCACAGTGTAGTAGATCAATTATTGTCACATATGAAGTGTTAGTCATCACTTACAGTTTCCATTGCAGGGAAAGCGATTAATCTCATGCAGCCTGGTGTCAGATTTACTCATGGAGTTCAGTTTTGGATGGCGAAGTGTACCCTGCTGTCACACGCATATGGACTTGTTAATACAGGGATAAAACATGCAAACACATGCATGTACACAAACGGCTACCGGGGGAGGAGGGAGAGGAGCAGAAGTAGATGGAGACAGGGGGGGGAAAGAGGGAGAGAGGAAAGGGGAATAAAAAAATAACAAAAATGAAAAGCGCATCTCACCATATTTACAGATGTCCCCTTCTCTCCGGCTGGGGGGTGCTTGGTCTTGCTTTTTCTGACACAACATCAAAGCGAGGAAGGTCAGCAGAAGCCGGTGGACGAAAAGAGAACACACACACACACTTAGAGCAGATAGATACGATCAGCATCCGGCTCTAGTTAAGGCACAAAAGTCCTTGGTTGATAACAAGAGCCCAGTCAAACTGTGAATGGAGCGTGACTCGGGTCTTTTTTTTTCTCCCCAGTGCCAAGCATGACCTTCACTGCTTTCTTTTAAAGATAAGACCGAGCGCACCCACAGTTATTACTTCTGCAGTTTTGCTTCATGCCAATTCTCCTACAATTTTCCCTCACTATCCTCTGGTATCAGTTTTGTGAAATGCATGCATCTGGAGCAGTGTTACGCATCGCCGTGGATCCCTGGAGATGGCTGTAGCTGTAGGAAACAGTTGATATGGTGAGAGAGTGACGAGATAGAGTAAGAAGACAAAAGCGCCTAGCTGCAGGTGTGAATGTGAGAACTGCTCTACCCCCACGTCTCTCCTCTCACTTCGGAGGATGAGGACCTGCGTCGTCGCATAGGACGTGGAGCGATATGATTGCCGTGATAACACGCTGTAGCAATAAATAGTATTTCTAATTTGCGAACGCACGCAGGAGTCACACGGTATCTTATTTACGAGAACTGCTCGAAACTGAACTTAAACGCTTATTACATGAGTTACTGGAGCTGGATATTGTCTCCTCTAGCCGGCTGGAACTCCTTTGTACAAACATATGGCCGTCATAGCCCAAGGGAACCATGAGAGGGTGAGGAGAGCTCCCCTTGGAGATTTTCATAATAACACGGCACAGGAGGGGGTTTAAGGTAAAAAATGACATGAAGGCACAGAGTCATTTCAGAAAGGCTCCAATTATTTTGTAATTTTCAGGCCAAGATTGTACAACATATCCACTGCAATCCTTAGCAACTGAAGGTAAGCGGTGCAGTTGTGTATTCTTAAATCAATAGAAGGGAATCAATAGTGGTAGGATTGGTATTTGGACACGACAGAGCGGATTTAAACTCTTGAACTAGAGAACACAGCACGGCAACATTAGCAACATCTATCGGGCGTGTGTGTGTGTGTGTGTGTGTGTGGTGGGTGGGTGGGTGGGTGGGGTGGGGGGTGTTACATATTATTCTTTAGATTTTAACAGTACAGTGTGGTTTTATTTCCATGTCATAAGCTGGCTTGACATTTCTCTACATCCTTATCTGTGTATCCCATGGCAACAAAGCCACAGTGCAGCCTCTGATTGGTCCCCGAAGGTTCTGAAAAAAGAAAAAGATAAAAAAAAAAGGCATAGGCTGTTCCATTGCTCCTGCCTGGCTCAGAGCCTGATCTTTTTTATTTAAACCGTGGGGTGTCCCACTGCTTTTGCCTCGCCGAGGAGTTTGCTTGCTTGCGCGCGGAGTGACGTAAGGCTGCTCCGACTCTGGCCCGTCTCCTCAGTGTCCTGTAAACATCATTTCATCTGATCTGACACTCGCAGCCATTAACATTCATTACTGCCACTCCGCTAAGAGTGGGGGATAAAAGAGACGCAGAGGACGGATGGAGGGAAGAGTATGAAGGGGAGGAGAAGAGTTCAGAAGAAGTGGAGACACATAAAAGAAGGAGTGGATGATGAGAGTGATCTCCGAGGGTATGGGAAGCCGGCAGCAGAAATGATAAAACTCTGGCTGATCTCTCTCTCTCTCTCTCTCTCTCCCTCTCTTTTTTTTTTAAATCTCATTCTGCACCCTAGTTTTTTCCACATTTCAAGTCACATAGCCATCTTACCGTTGGCAACCAACACAGACAAGGACAATGAGGATGGTGACCACAAAGGCGGATGCTGCTGCTATGGCTCCCAGGAGCAGCAGGTTTTTGTACTGAGGTTTTCCTCCATTTGTTTCTTCACTCCCATCCATGGCACCCAGTCTGTCTTGCTCCCTCGCTCACTTTCACTCGAGCTCAAACTCTACCAGTCAGACCGTCTGCTCAGGAAAACCTGCAAAGATACAGGAAAGGAAAAAGATACCACATATGAGTGACATGCGAGATAAGAAGAAGGTGAAGAAATGCTGCATAGAGTGAGGTGAGAGATACTGTGTGTGTGCGTGTGTGTGTGCACGCTTTTGGTTTGCCTCTGGCTTTTTGTCACTGTCTCTTTCTGACATATCAGTTTCTATTTTTGACTCACCGGAATAATGCACAGAAAATAGAACACCTTACAAGGCAGCCGGTACGAGCATGCCAAAAACAGGTTTCATCACATTCTTTCTCTTTGCTGTTAAAAAAAGATCAAATGATGCCGTAACATTCATTTGACTAGCCAGAGAGATTCTTGTGTTAGTTTAACAGAAAGAAAAAAAAAATAAACCCAGCTGAGCTCCCCTGAGTGGTGCCTCAGAGACGGAAGGACCAGACTCACTGCTGCTACACTTCATTTTGCCCGGCGGAACACTCTCCTTCTCCAATCAGTGGCATCTCGAAACACTGACGACATGATTTTTTAATCTTTGGAGCGGCGGCGCATATTGCTGTGAATGTTTTACTACACACACGGCGGCAATTTCACCTCAAGTCCTTTTACCTTTCTGGCGCACAGGGGTAAATAAGCCCTCCACAGCCACCCACAAACATACTCAGTTCTCATTTACTGTCAGACAAAATTATCCCACGCTGCTCCTACACTAGCTGGATCAGTTTAGACAGATCTGCATGAATCACGCAGAACTTCTTACATGTTGTTTCAATCTATATTTTATATACGTTCCTCGATACACTAAGCTAAAATCTGTCTGCAGATTGGAGCGCACTAGTATATTTTAGAGGAGCAGCGTAATTCAGTAACATCTAGCAGTTCCCAAGAATGCTGGATGATATATGTTGGACATCACAGTGACGGGTTTGTCTGCTCTGGGCTACCGTAGTGGTGCGGATGTTGCGCCACCAACCTGGAGGGCTCCACGCAGGAGGACCTGCTCACCATGAATGTCTTACTCTGAGCTAACAATAGAAACCCCACAACAATTCGTAGTTACAAGTATCAAGACATAAGAATGGTCCACACGTTCAGTTTCTGCATCACACACACTGGTCCTTTAAATAATGGAATTAAATTGTTTGTCTGCGCTTTTAAACTACCGAAAACATGCTAATTCAAAGTGGGCATTTACATTTAAATTAAAAAAATACCAAATACTGTTAAAATGTGATGTTTTTTTTTACAGAACTTCTTATTTCTGGCATAAAATACAATCGTTTACTCACCCATATAACATTGGTGTCATTTGGAGTGGTTCTGAAAATATTTAGATCCAGTGGAGTGTTGCGTATATCCAAATAGTGGGAGTGACTGGGGCACCGAATCGCAGCCTCTAAATAAGGCATTATCTGCTATTTTACCAATATTTTGTTGTTTTGTTATTTTGCTATTCCCCGTTGAGTCCGGAGTTACCTGTTATCATCATCCAGGGTCTGTAGATTGACCTACTAACCTCTGACCTGGATATTGTCATCTCTGAGTGTTGGGTGCACCTGCGACAGTCAGCTTGTTTACCTGTAATTTGCTACTGCTAGGTTTTTCCCAACATGGCTGAACGTTTTTTCTGATTTTGAGGTTGTGGACAACAACTTCACTTATGATGGACGCCCTTGCCATTTTGTGCCAGAGTATATGGATGAGGGGCTTGTTGAAAGGAGGATGCGGAGGCAGAGAGAGGCAGAAGGCCAAAGAACAGCTAACCGCTAACCGCGAATAGATAGTAACTGGTGGTGATCTTGTGGACAATGTTTGTCTATGACAACAGAGGAATGCCTCTGTTGCTCAGTGGGTTATACATGAGGAACAGCACTAGTGTATCATGACAAAAATATTGGTGAAATGATCAAGTTTCGCAGCAGTTAATGTGTTATTTAGAGGCTGCGTTTTGGTGCCCTGGTCACTCCCACTATATGGACATACACGGTGATCCACTGCACCTAAATATCGTCCAAACGACTCCCGATGACACCAACGTTATATGAGTGAGTAAACAATCGTACTTTATGCCAGAAATAAGGTCCAGATTGTAAAAAACGGTAATTCCCCTTGATGAAATGAAAATGAAATGCAAATGCATAGCACGTATTACTTATACTACAGTACACACATGGAGGAACTAGTATCAGAGTTAGTGGCCATGTTGTTTAGCACTGGTGGCAGTATTTCCTTACACCAAACCTATTTGGTCAGTCAGGCCAACGTCACACTCTTCAGTCTAAATGGGTCAAATTAAAAACTAAAAAAAAAATCTGTCAGTCATAATCTCTTTATAGCAGCATCTAAACTCCCAAACTAGTTTTCCTTTACTGAAACACAGACCTCCTCTAAGAGAACCTTTAAGTTTATACAGTGAAAAATGAGATGAACACAAGACGGTGAAACCCTCCTACAAGATGTCACTCGAGAAAAGAGTGCGCTCCTAATTACCGCCCTGTCAGCAGAAGGTATTTGGAATCGGGATCAGCTGTCAATACCTGCCCTCGCTGCTCTGCACAATTCCCATAGGCCCGACAACAACACACACACACACAGGGACACATGTGTTACAAGTGCCGTGCATCCCTCTGGAAACACAGACAATGCCAGCAGTCAGGGTAAAGTATTAGATTATGAAATAGAATGAACAGCCTGGATTTAAATGACAAAGCAAGCAATATGTAGGACAAGGAGGACACGGTAATATGTGTACAAATCTATATGTTGTGTGTGAGAGGGACAGATGCTGGAATGTAACACCACCGAATCTCGCTGAGGGTTTCTGTTTCTTGGAGATAAAACTGCATCTTTTTTTTTTCTATGTCCTCTTTTCTTGGTCCCTCTCTCCCTCTCTCTCTCTCTCTCCCCCCCTCTCTCTTCCTCCAGATCTCCTCTCCTCCTCTCTCTGTCTGTCTGCCTGACCCTGCAGATATGTGAGGCGATGCACAGCGAATGAATTAGCAGAGCAGAGGCCTCAGACAGCCCTTTATGGAATAGACAGACAGGCAGGCAGGCAGGCAGGCAGGCAGAGTACATCACAGTGGAAAGAAGGGGAATGAGACGGAGACAGTGAATGAAAGGGAAGGGTAAGAGAGAGGTGATCAGACACAGGGGAAACGGAGTGGGATGAAAGGAGGGAAAGGTGGGAGAAGATGCAAGAAGGAAGGAGAAATAGGGGAGCGCACTTGAAACGCGAGGGAGGAGTGAGGAGGGGAGGGCACGATAAACAGTGGGGGAGGGAGGAGAGAAAAGAGAGTGATGAAACTAGATGAAGATGAAGACAGTGAGAGAAATAGCGGGGAAGCCTGGGAGAATGTGCGAGGAGCGCGCGTCAGAGGGTGGCGAGGGGGGGGGGGGTTGGCGGCAATGAGAAGGAGGTCATCGGCGGTCTGTTTCTGCTTGCGCTTTGTCGGCCCCCTTCTGAAATATTCAGAGGAGAGACACATACAAAGGGCGCGTTTCTGAGCTGCTAGGGGGGAACGCAAACGAAGACGGCCGCACATGTCTAGCAGCACACTAAACAGCGTGCAAAGCTCACAAGTGGTGAACAAGACTCGGGAGGAGGAGAGGCAGTTTGTGCACGACGCACGACGCCCCTGCAGCATGCTCAACAGTGACACACAGTTAGGGTGCAAGAATGTTTATCCCGGCATCTGTCTTCATTTCAGAACATTACGGGTGAAACGATGACAGCGATAACAGCAGCATATTGAGAATGATGACAGCGGCGGTGATAGCCCTATCGACGCCTGCTGCTGGCGATCGCAATAAAGATGTCAGCGAGGGTGACGAGGACGAAGGGTGCCGCTGCTAATGCTGACGGTAATGATGGTGGTAATGAGGTCAAAGTGAGCGTTGCAAACGCACGACGAGGGGCGGATGCAAGCAGCAGAACTGGCAGAGCAGCAAGCAGGATGCAGCGGTGCAGCACAACCACAGGGTGGAAGGTTTCCTCTGAGATCACACACGGCACACACCAAAACACACACACACACACACACACACACACACACACACACACACACACACACACACACACACACACGGCACAGAACGCAAGATTTCTTGTGCTGCAGATCTAACGGCAGTCGTTGAATTACACAATCGCTCTGAAGGGAAAAGTCAAACCGGTGTCACTGTTTAACCCCAGAATGTACAACAAATGGGGTCTGGCGGAGTCTGCAGACTTGTTATTTTGCTAAAGCTAATTATAGATTCTTCCTTCAGTTGCTGAAAATAGATAGTTGAAAATCAGCTCATTTTTCTCCTCGTGCACAAAATCTGTTTTTGAGACAAAGCAGTGTGCCCTTAATTTCTCAGCCCACTGCTTTAACGGAGCACAGTTCTCTCAGATGTGCATTTATCTTATCCATCATGTGACAAAAGCAGCAATGATTTAACAGATCCTGATTCTCTTTTTAATGCAAATTACTACATACTACAGTTTTTATGTGTCTACTGTTTAATTGGAGACTTACACGAATGACTAATTACCACAGAGCTATTTTACGAACAATGATTGTGACTATGAAAATATCTCGCTGGGATTCCTTTCATTTTAGCGTAACCCGATTCGGCTACGTCTCTGGGATGACTTTTACACATCTATTTACGTTGAGGATTACATCACGAGTTGTCATAAAATGTTAATGCTCTCGATGGTCGAGAAATGTCAGTTCAGCTTCCCGTGCAGGGTAGCTTTTACCGAAAGAGCAGAGCAGCAGAACAAAACCGACTTCAATACCAGTGGGGCCAAATGCTGCACAAAGCATAAACTGGGCGGCTTTGGGGAGGCTGAGTATATAAAAGGTATATTAAGGTTGACCTCAGCATTTCACAGGTGATTCCCTGCAGTCATGTGTAATTAACGACGGTGCTCTTCTTATTTTTGTGCGGCGGACGGTTTCCTTACACCAATTCACTGGTTACTGTCTGATTGGCACGATTCATAAAATGAAATAACAACACAGGTGCATAATGGAGGAAAAAAAACAAATTAGGGTAATATGTCACGTCATGGTATTAATAGATAAACATAAAATAAAATAAAAAGTGCGTCTAGACTTGTTGGGTTTTCCCAAAGACCTTTCGCCTGTTATCCAGTGGCACCTTCAGCTCTGAATGACTGGTGGGGAGTTTAGGTTTTTATTAGGAACATCTGTGGGTGGTGCCCACCTGAAACTCATATGATAAAATTCCCCGCCAGTCAGAACTGAAGAAGCCCCTCGGAATGTCTTCAAGAAAACCAAACGAGTTCAGTTGCCTTTGTTTTAGCATCATTCTCTGGACATATTAGGATCAGTCGAGTTGATGGAGTCCAAATATCACAATATTCTGTTTTCTAATCCTATTTATGAATGTATCTGAATCACTCCACATCAAGTAATCTGTCACCAGTACACATGAACACGTATTACACTATGTACCGACGCTATAGTACCAGTACCTGTGTGCTCAGAATATGTTCGGTATTATGTAGCTATTAACAGCTACATATAGTTTTTGCTCCAAGTGAACTATAACTAGCTATGCAGTGGCTGAATATTTTTTATATATTCAGTACAACTTACATATCATTATGTGTAATTGACAATCACAAGACCACTCATAAGGCATGGGAAACTCCAGAACTTTCCTGAGAAACCTCAAAATAGATCTGTGGGTTCTTTAGCTAAAAGCTAATCGGTCCAATTTGCCCACACAAACACACACGCAGACTTAAATCAGTTAAAAAGCTGCACCTGCCACAATTATTGCATAACCGCCAGATCGCAGTTACCTGAACAGACGGCGATCATTTCGCATAATCTTCAGAATCATTTCCAATCGCTTGCGCGAAAACAGCTGGATGAAACTAACCGAGCATATTTCCATCATCGTTTCAACATCGCTTTCCAGCATCACCTATGTGGGGAAATTATTTATACGTGACGCAAACTGTTTATCTCAAGGTGACAAAACATAGCCAAGGATACGCAGATGCTGAGAGACAAGTGTTTAATGAAGTGCTGCAAAAACCTGACAATTAACTGAGTGAGGCAGTCCTGGTCATGGTCCACAGTTAACCAACCAACCTGCCAATCTACTTTCTGTTTACATACCCCCTTACAACCTAACAAATAGTCGCTATGACAACTGTTGACAGTGAGGGGATATTTCCCAGAATGACATGTTGCCATTTTCTCATTTTCTTTCTCCACATTTTAGCAGTAGAAACACGCTTTCATGCATTCTCCTCTGTACTACGCTGGTTCTTAGAGCACACAAATGGAAACCATCTGCACAGTTAGATAATTTCTCTAATTGATCAGAGTAAGTTCTTTAATACAGATACAATGTGGATCAAATTGATTTCGTCCAACGTACATCTTTTCAACATGTGCTGCAAATGGGTCAGCGCGCCAGTACATAGGTCGGTGCAAAAGAGATCCAACAAAACGTGAACTTCATATACATATCCGCATGCTATTTTTAGAGTTTCCAGAGAAGTTCATTTTTATCTTTGATGTGGTCACATGATGTGGCTGTCTCTCTCTGCTTTTAAGTTCAATACCACAAGCGTGTACGTATTTTTCCACAATCACTACGTAACTTATAAGACTTTGCTCTCACCTGAGAGCGGCACATTTCTTCCAATTCAGCCTCGCACTTATCGGTTCGCTCTTCTTTGTATCTCCCCGCCAAAGCTTTGTGCACTTATCACATAAAGCCTCGTCCTCAAAAAACCCCTTTTCCTCGCCACACTGGATTAGAGCCCACATTCATGCAATTTTCGTAATTGTAGCCAGACATTCGCAAGGCTGATGCGTCCCTGTCATGATTCTTAGCACGGCATTCAGTCTCTGCCATCACATTAGGACACATCCAGCTAAGTGATTATTATCAGCAGCAACAATGGAGTGAACCTCAGAGATAAGGAGATTGCTGTATGAATGTGTGCGTTTGTGTGTGATTGTGAAGCTCTGCTCTCGCTCAATAAACCAAGACATCCACTGAAGGCCAACAACATCCACCTGTAAAAACAGCCTGCCCTCTTAACGCCGCACCTTTGAATCAATTCATCACGCCATCTGAAGATCGGCCATCGATGCGCACGTAATCTTTCGATGGGTGGAAATAAATGGCGCTGTGGAAAAGGAGGATGCGCGGCGTGCGGAGGACGAGGTGTCGTCCAAACATTGTGAGGCAAGTTCATCAGAGGCCTGTAGTACAGCACATTACAGCTGAGAGGAGACGAGAAATCACATCATGTCCGTGGCAATCTCCAGCCCCGCGGGACACCGCTGTACTGTGCATAACAACACGGAGCGATGGGGAGACAGAGCAGTGAAAAGGGAGAGAGAGGGAGGCAGAGAGACGGTCAGGGGTGCACAGCTTAACCCTCTGACATTTTTTGCCATAAGCTGCAGTGTCTGTCTCTAAGCCTCACACGCTGAGAAGTAAGACCTTGCACAGGTACTTGGAAATTCAGTTTGCAGTTTAATTCCTATCCCAGAGTGACCTGTTACAAGCGGTCACATAACAGACCAAGTGAACACAACCTGCTGAGCTATTTGTCCCGGACTAACGTTCTAATCCCATAACATTTAATATGATTTGGAGTCTGCTAAAAGCTTTTGCCAGCATCCCCCTCTTAATGAGTGAACGTATTAAGTGACAAGGGAAAGGGGTTATCTAAATCACAGTGTTACTGTAAATATGATAACAGCTGTAATACTGTCTTGTCATTCTTATACTACTGTACATTATTTGCGCACTTTGTGGTCCAGTGATATCATATATTTATTACCAACCGACCCCAAGGACCAAAAGTATTTTTTTTCTGTGTGTCCATGGCTCATTTCTACGCGACACAGACCTATAATTATGCTATGTTACTCCGAAACTGCTCAAATCACACAGCGTGGCATCGGGTGAAGTGTTACCATTGCCACTGCCAAATACCACCAGTGTCATTTATTTTTAGTCAAGTCAACACACACCATCATCACACGTCTGTAAATAGTCACAAGAGCAGTAAATGTGTTCTAATCTGTTCAAAATTAGAAATCCAGGAAATATTTGAGTACTGAGGGACATTTTGTAAAGACTAGATTTCCCAGGAATCTTAGAAAATTACAGAAATGCCATACACTAAGCCAAATATTAAAATACATTTCCCAAGGAAATCAGAATGGGATTCATGATGATAACAGTATAAGTTTGTAATGGCACTGAATATCGATTTAATGCGATACACCTTTTTTCCATTGGATAAGTAGTAAAATCCTTCACATTGTGTTATAAATTTGTAGAGATGTAGTTTCCCAGTAGACTAGAGACCAGTAGAGATTTGCAGCATATTTGCTGAACTTTTACAGAGAAATGTGACACCGTGTCAAAGAAGTCGTTGCTGCGGTTGCGTTTTCTTAAAAAGCATGACCAAAAAGTGGAGTGTAAACTTTGCAGACTGCAGTTTGCATTTCACTGATCAAAAGCCAACCTGACACACCAGCAGACTAATTTGTCTGAGTCAGGAGGCTCTGTCAAGTTTCATATTAAAGGTTTTTGGCTTTGAACAGAAGTACGGGCAGGTGCACACAGGTCAGCTCTGGTCTGTCGTTAGCATTTTAAAATTAAATAAAGTAGATTAAAATTATCTAATATGCTGCAAATAATACTGCTTTAGGTTTCTTTATAATTTATTTGGGCTAATATGGTTATGAGGTTTTAAATTGATAAGCTGAAGAGTCGACCAAGACCTTGGCCTGCAGCTCTGCTAAATTATAAATTATTTACTAAATTAAGTAAATTATAGGTTGTCTCGTAGGACTGCAGACACTTATTCTGTGATTTGCTGATTTCGAAACCCTCCATGTCTGTGGACCACATTTACATCTTTGATGACGACAGGTATGGAAAAAAACAAAAAAACATCACTTGGTTAGAAAACGTTCCACAGAAAAAAAAAAGATAAAAGTCAGTCTCCTCTATTCTCAGCAGAGGACAGTTGGCAGCTCTACCCCGGTTGCTGTTGGGTATAAAGAACTGCGTGTTTTAGCTGTTCCACACCCGATCGAGCGCCTATGATGTCCTCAAACGGCAACCCTTGTGTTGTTTTATTTTTGGAGCTACACAGAATTTGACATTTCAGCTGTTTGCCTCATCCTTTGTCGCATGGCGAAATCTTTCCACCGTGATACAACAAAAGAAAATCCCAAAGGTTGCTCAACAGACTTCTTTGTTTCTTTTTAGTTGGGGGCTGGATGTGTGTGTGTGTGTTTTCCTGCTAAGTGCAGGATGTGCACAGCAGATAGCATCTCCCATAAATGGGTGTTAAATGATAAAGTGTGATAAATGAAACTGTTAGTGTACATAGCCTGAAACCCAATGCTGAATGGGAGCAGTTACTCTTGATGTGTATGTAAATTTAAGCCCTAATGTGAAGCGCGTGTGAGATTTTCAGTGCATAAAGAGCCTTTGCAGGTCAAGCTAATGAAAATAGGAGGAACAGACTAGATACAGTTTGTTCTATCCGCTGCTTTCTGAGTGCACGGAGGACAGTTCCAGTGAGAGACTTCGTAAGCCGCAAATACAGTATAGTGCTGATCCTACACACTCAGGGAAGGCAAGACCCTATTTTCCTCTCACTTGACTCGACTTAATTAACCAGAATGAGTCAGAAGCAACATTCAGGATTTAAGATTTATCCTTATGGGATTGGGGATCTCTCTCTCTCTCTCTCTCTCTCTCTCTCTCTCTTCCTCTCCCACTTCCCCACTCTCCCTCTGAGTCTCCCTGTTTATGGTTGACTTCAGTGCTAACTTCCTGCTCATTACTTTAATGATGGTTCTACTGTGAGCTCATGCTCACTAGTGCTGTTTGCTTTTCAACGCTGCAGTCTGGGAATAGCAAGAAACACACACTCACGCATACGGCGACAGAGAATCAAATGAAATCAAAATGCCACACATGCATTATGTATGCACGTTGTAGCAAAAGCTGGGAGGAGGGGAAAAAAATAAAAAACCCAAGAATCTCTCCCATCGTGTTATCAGTGCGATGGTTGCGGGACACTCTTACTGCTCCGTGACCATACATGCTCACATTTGCTGAGAATAAAGGAGTTAATGACAGAAGGAAAAGTAAATGGGAGGCAGGGTAAAGAGCGACAAACATCTCCTCTCTCCTCAGAAGTATCAGCCGAACTCCCAACATAACTGTTAGACAGAGAAAGAGTCTGACAGACAGATATATCCAACCCCAGCTCTCTGCTTTTGCTTTAGATGCATTATTCATCTGTGTGCCAATTTGGAGGAACCCTCCCAATCCCCCAGCTGGCACCAAAAAGACGAGAGGCAAGAAAGAGAGAGAGAGAGAGAGAGAGAAAGAGACCGGCAGACTAGAGAAGAAGTCGCAGCGAGAACGTCAGAAAAAAAGAAGGAGCGGAAAAGAGATAGACGAGAGAGAGGAAGACACCAGAACAAAAGAATGGGTGAGACAGATGCAGGAGAGCGGGCGCAGGCATGGCTCAATCTCTTAGCAGGCAACGTGGTGAAACATCCAAACAGGATTTCAAATGATCCAGGGAGACTTCTCCCTACATGTTTTGATATTCCCAGCTCTGTTTGACTCGTCTGCACTGAGCAGATTAATGACGATTTCCACGCTAAAGACTCTTAACCCCGCAGAAAACACGGAGGGAGCGGAGACCGGTGGCTTGACGCGCGCTTCTTTTCAGCCCGGAACCAAACTGCACACTGTTGCTAAACCTCTCGCTGCATTGTAAAAACGCCAGCTCGAGCGCGCCGTCAAACATACGACAAGACTTTCACAGCGACGCGATGATGCCAGCAGCTGCCAGTTTTGTTCACGGCGCGCCATCATCCCTTAATACCTGCGTCTTGATAACGTCAGGCTCATCCCAGCATGTCGACCTCATCTAGCAGCTGCTGGAGCTGCCCATCGAGGGACAGCCTGCCCCAGATTTAACCCCACGCGCTCACCCCCCCCACCCTCCAACCCCCCTTCCCAGGGTGGTTACCTATTATGGCAGCACGCTGTCACACGCACAGACCAGGGCTCTTTAAAATTACAACCTGGCTGATGATAAAGTGGTCACTTGTAGCGGCACCTCCTCACTGTGATGAATGTGGGTGGGTGGGTGTGTGTGAGGGGGGAGGGGGAGTGGGGATGGTACGTGTGTGGGCTGGATCAGTAGGATTGCTGTTTAATCTGCCGCTGTCTCCCCATAACGGAGCTCTGAGCTTTCAGACCTAACAGCTGGTTGTCTACCCTCAAGCCCATACATATTACTGATAAATATACATATATATTTAGAATTTCTTTTGCTGTCGACACCTATAACCTCACCATTTAACTGTAGGATAACATCCATCTGAATCGCATCAAATAAGTGATGTAAGGTTTATAGTTTCATGCCTCCTCCAACTATGCGGTCGCTTCTCCTGTAGTGGTATGAAATAGCATTAAAGAACGGTGCTGCCGTGAAGGGCGTTGGCTCGTTGCTCCTCTGCTGAAGGCTCTGTCAAACTGTGGCGCAGCTCTGAGGATTCGCCTGTCAAATTTGGCCTTATTTGTCAGTTCGCTGCAATTCTGCTCCCTCAGCTTTGTTGCTTCACCGTTCGGATTGCTTCAGAGGTTCTCCCGGGAGCCGCTCGCGTGGAGAGGGCTGCGCGCCGGGCCTCGCAGCTGATTTACATCAGGTCAGTCGTCGCCGAGACCAGACGGAATGCTTAAGCTCCGCCAATAACACTAGTTATGAAGGATTTAAACGGCTGCGATAATCTCCTGAGATGCTGCCGCCACAATCGGACTGTGAAAAAAAAATAGGTCTGGCTCTTGGAATTGTCAGTTGGTGTTAAAATATTTAGCGTTATATATTTGTAGGAACCGTGTCAAGGATTCATTTATGTGGTGTGACTTAAATGACAGCACAACTGAAGAGAGTGACAAATTTTAGAAACACCTTTCAATAATTCAATACTACAACCCCACTAACTAACTATGCACTCAAAATTACAGCAATGTCGAATAGGCACAGGGTCTTTTAGTGCATCAGAAACTTCATAAAGATCATAAAGGATTACATTCGACTGTACAACTGCAGCTCACAAACTAACAAGACAGAGACATTAAGCTTCAGGCTATGTGTCCTGTACTCTATGAGATCCAAATTCTTATTGTGTTCAAAATTGACTCAAAACCATCCCAGACGCTATAGGTTCTTAAAATCTTTCATGACGGCCCAAGGGGATCACAATCACTACTCAACTCAATGAAAGAAAACCATGTAGTGAGATTCTGGTGGCAGTGTCCCCTTATTTTTAATTCACAAACACTGGAACTAGTTTATAACTTGCTCTTAACTTGACCTGATAAGACACAAATTCTAATGACTGCACCACCTCAAAAACATTCACATACAAAAAAAAACTAAAAACTAAAAATGTTTCAAGAAACGTCAGACAAGCATGAATGCAAACAGAAGCACACACACGTACACATGTGTAGACCCACATGGCAGCACCAGCTCCTAGGTCTCGGGTGGCAAGTGATGTTTTCACACTTATGTGGGGAGATTGCTATTTCTGCGCGGAGCCAGATAACTCAATTATTCATCACGGATGCTGGTGCACTCACTTTACCCCTGTGAGGGTGGAGGCGGGCGCGTCTCGTTCTCAGTCTCGGCGTGTGCTCTACCCGTGCGTGCGTGTGCGTGCGTGAGGAGGAGGAGACCTCCAACAGAAGATGAACTGCTGACATGCCACACCACGCGATATGAGAGGAGAGGGGCAAGAGGAGAAAAGGAAAATGAGCTGTCATAAACATGGCAATCAAAGAGATATGAAGCGGGAGGTGGGGATCAAAGAGCAGAAGGAGAAGAGGCAAGGAATTAGTTCCCTTATCTTCTCTCTAAGCCAACTATGCACCTTCCAATCCTCTCTAGCTCAATCAAGGGTTACAAAGAGAAAAAAGACTTTTTGAATTGCGAGCAAAAGCGAAACTCAGCCACCGTGGCGTTCGCCCTCTCCTGCACAAGGGGCCATTTTTAAGCACCGTCTGCTGTTTTCCGCCTGTGGTCGTGAAATCAAGCCCAGCGTTTTGCAGGCTGTTAGAGATACCTGTTCATTTTCAGTCTGCACGTAATGGGGATGTTGTTTTATCACTTAACATCTGACTTGCTTATCTGTGGTTTGGAACCGCATGTGTTACTCTGTTCGGTACACTCTGTCACCTAAACAACCACTGTCAGAACACTGCACTTGAACGCCACCTGAAACTTTGTATCAGTGCACCATTTGCCGTTGAGCCTCAGAAAGGCGTATGATTATACTGTAAGTCAGTGTGTCAACTCCCACTACAGTGTCTGAGTAGCTCAAATAGGGCGTATTCAAACAAAGATGGTTGATGTTTATTTTTACATATACGGTGGAACACTACGGATTTCTTAAACGACATATTAACGTGATAAATAACAATAAGCCACAGACGATGGAACACTACCACATACCAAACCATGTATATTGTGCATTGTTACTTGAAACACCAGTGAATGATTACACTGCGACTAACGTTGCACACACCGTTACTGAGACCTTTGACGGCGGTCACATGACTTGATTCGTAGCACTGATAATGAATTTGATTCCACCAATAAACCACAGCAAGCAACAGCCTTTTTCTTTTCTTTTTTTTCTTCCCGACAACCTTATATCATCACGATTAGTGTACTTGTACTTGTGATGGTTCTATAGTTGATAAAGTTATATTATACCTTTGCCATTTTCGGTCCTTTTCAGCCTTCTATAAATTACTTACAAACTGATCACATCACCCTTTTTAGACCTTTGTCATAACAGACATCTTGACTCTGTTCAGTAGAGGAAGGCCGGGGTATTACTGGTGGCTCGGTTCTATTAAGTATCCCAGTAAGCAGAAGTAATGCACAGAAATAGGACCTCTAAGTTAAATTAGATTACTACAGCTGTCCTGGTCCTACTGTGATGAGTCAAGATGTCTGCCATGAAGATTATCAGGACTGTTACATACAGTGTGAGCGACATTAATCTGTTCTGAAGTTGATATAAAACTGAGCTGAAGTTGGTCTGCAGCAGGTTAAACTTTGGGTACAGTGGCCTCTACAGGCACAGCAGGTTTCAGACTAAACCACAGATGAAGTTCTAACTGTAGCGCACAGTGTCACAATTGTGGCTTCGGGCCTAACTGCACGTGCATAAACCCTATCGTTAATCTTAATCATGAAAGAAAAGGCAAGCTAGGTGAAGCAGGGTACCGGGGTGGACCCACAACTATAGCACTGTATACGTACATGGTTTATGGGCAGACACCCACTCAGCCGCAGACCTTTACACAGTGGAGCGCAAAGGCCGGGGTTCAGCGTATGCTGCCGTGAGTCCACGAGCAGCTGCTGACTGCTGCTGCCCCTAGAGTCCATTCATCACCCCTGACACCATAAGGAGACCTTGGAAGTCGTGAACAAACACATTCAATACACAGACATTATGTTCACATATGCACATGGAAGACAAGACAATCCCAGGCCCCAAGATAAAACAATCATTACTGTAGAGTGGAGACACACTATATGAAGAATTGTTTTCTATAGCTGCGCATTTTGCACACTGGCTGCATCTCAAGACATAAATCTTTAACTAATAACACGTGACAATGTGCACATATAGGACAGACACATGACTCTATATCAGTGGCAGCCTATCTCAGCTTGTGCTGCTGCCCTTATTTCCCTGAGGACAGATCCGACGAGCCAATTGGAGCAGTTTCACATGTCAACACTTCGGTGCAACCTTTTACCACAGCACACCCACCAAACAGGCTCTTTTCATCACCTTTACATTCTGTAACTCTCACGCAGACACACAGGCTACAGGTACTGTACACGCACAGAAACAATGACAAACTTCACATTTAGAGAGATCACACACACACACACACAGACACAGACAAGTCCCCCACTTTAATCTTTAAGGCAGGCAGAATCTATGAGCGATTTATTTTAAACCAGTCCCTGGGGGTTTTACAGGATTGAGCCAGTACTCAACCTGATCACAGCATTCACTTTCTATGTCAGCAATTCATGAATCCACCCCCTTTGTCTGAGTTTGCCCGTGTGCGCATGTGTGTTTGCAAGCAAGCTAATGAGGGATAGGATGAGAGGTGGGAAGCGGTGGATGTGGAGAGGAGAGAGAGGGGGAGACACAGGAAGAACGGACTGGCACTGTGATGAGTGTATACTGTAAGTTACCACTCTCTCTGTAGCACACACCCCCATGGTTTTGGGTGAGTCACTCTCTGCACTTGCAAGCTTGCAACCAACCTAACGTGCCTCGATGTGCAACACAATTTCTTGTTGTTTTTTGTTTTTTTGGGTGCGTACTTTTTATCAAACCCCAAAGAAAGCACACAGTGAACCTCAAACGCTGTGTAAAATCTGAGCTCTGACACAACAAAAGTCGGAGTGTGACACACCCTCAACCGTCGTGCTACCATCGCCCATTCACTGCCTCGTACTAAGTACCATCCAGATGACTGTGTCTAATTTCACTGGATGCTCCATTTCCATTTGAAAGGTGGTTAGTGCCCATTGAGCAGTGTTATCGTGGCAGTGCAGACAGAGCGAGGCTCCCCTGCTCCTCCCAGCCTCAGACGGAGAAGCCATCGATTTGATTCAGTCTTAAAAGCCAGGTCGGCCCCGACAATGGCGGCTTGTGGAAAAACCATTACCCCAGGTGAATTCTGAAATGTTAACCTACATGCATGTTTCCCATCACTCGCCTGCTTTCTCTTACTGTCCTACACAGCGCCACAGATGGAGCAGAGACAGAGAGAGAGACAGAGAGAGAGAGAGAGCAAACTCTGTGGGATGCTCGTCAATGGAGTATGCAGGCTCCTCTCTAGGTGAGTCATGCCGCCTTTCTTTACAAGTCTCGTCCAAGGCCACCTACCTCACACCTCCACTCCAGTGGAGCTGCTGCCAAGTTACTACGCCTGCTCATCCATTACGCTACATCACAGCCACTGACACACAGTAGAAAAGTCACAGATGACTAATTCCATCCAGCTGAAATGCCTACTGCAACAGTGAAAACGATAAGTGGTCCTTAAAGCTGACATCCACCGCTGTTAGTTAGAATATCATTATTTTAGGTCATTTGGCTGAGGGAGCCGTGGAAGATGTAAAGGATGGACGTGGTCGTAAGTTGCTATTTCTAATTGACCATGTTAAAAGTCCAGTTCAGAACTGGTCAAACCAGAGCAGGCAGGTCTCACCGTACATAGACATACACACTTGGTTTTAGCTACTGAGGCTTATCAAATAGAAACTGCACTCCTTCAGTACACCTTTTAATATAATACTAGAGAGAAGCTGGTTGTGCCGGCCTTGTGGTTATGTAAGTTTTGTTAGCAAGAGCTCTCAGGCAATGACGATATTGATACAGATTTTTTTGAGGCCTAAACTAATACCAACCTAGATACTATTTACTGACAATGACTACATTGACAGGAACACCACTTCTTTAAGACGGCTAACAAATCATTCTATTCAGACGTTCCCACTTGGTTACGCCTGGTGGGGGGTAGCTGGAAACATACCAGAAGAAGTTTTCTCACCCAACTTTATTGGAAACATCAAAGTAATTAATAGAAAATAAATAAATAAATACATAAAAAAACGACCAAGATGGAAACCTTCTGTTTCCATCAGAGCTGGAAACTCAGCCACATGATCTTTACCCTGTGTGTGGTAAGTATGCCACCAAAGAATGTATTCTCTACACTCCATAATTACAACAGGAAGTATTTACGTGGTTATTAGACATTACATCCCACAGACAGTTCATTCCTGTTGGACCAGATCAGGGCCTAGATCCTAAACCAAGTATCTGTGGGATGCACTGGAACAAGCCTGATCCACAGAGGCCCCTCAACCCATAAGGCCCCCAATAACATCCCGTCACCTGCCAGGCACCACAGGACACACTCAGAAGACCCATGTCCATTCTCTGATTATTCACAACTGTTTTGGAGGCACAAGAGAGACCTGCACACTATTAGGTCATAATGTTATGCCTGATAGGTGTTTAGGCACAAAGTCTTGACACATCCAGGTCTTCATTCCTGAAGACTCAAGCATTTTAATTCCAATCAAGAAAAATAAAAAAAGAATAAAGAACATCACCTTAATAGTTCACATGCATTAATGCTCAGCAAGGAAGAAGCAAACGGTATGAGTACTGATTTCACTGAACGTCTGACCTGCTGGCTTTGCGTGTTCGATGCCAGTGAGATCTATGCGTGTGCTAATGTAAGTCGGGTTAATACAGTGCTGGGGTTCTGCTAATTGGGTTAGCGCACGGTTTGGTTAATTGGATTGGCAAAGATTTCACAACGGCTACCACGGCGACACACACAGCTTGCTATCGATCTGACGGGCGGCTGAAGCGGACAAACAGCAGGTGCTTTCACTAAACAAGTGCGAGCACATGAAAACTGCACACAGGTGTCAGTTTACACTGGAACCAGCTACGTATGGATCCAATCAAACGTAATGTAATAATAAAAAGTGATATTTACAAAAAACAAGGCAGCAAATGGCTAAATAAATATGGATTGGTGCACACGAGAAAGAAAGAAAGAAAGAAAGAAAGTGTGAGAGAGGGAAAAAGACGGAGACCTCTTGGGACGCCAGCTCCCTTTCATGTGGAGGTGAATACATAAATAATAAAATTAAATGATCAAAAACAGCCCCAAAAATAGTCCCGGCTCTTCTCTCCATAAGACACACAAAGTAATATATGTTGCAAATTCTTCAAAGTAACATTAGCTGTCTTCAGAATTTAATAATATACTCTATAAATTAAAATGTCAAAGTGAAGACATACCAAACATTCATGCCAGTAACAGTCAAAAATTAAAATGAATGTCTCCCTGATTAAAAAAGCAATTCTACAACTGAACATAAAAGAGCTCTTGTGAGTAACGCGGTAGTTTCTCTTCAGGCTTTGACGTGCCGCTGGCTTCCATAGCTACCCATTATCTGATGGTGGCTAGGTGCAATCTGCAAGGTGTCGGGGGAGTAAAGAACTAAATAAAGACATTTTCAAGGATTTCAGACGCTGAGAAATCTCAACCCCAGTTGTGTCACTTCGCTTCCGTGCCTAACACAATCTGCTGCCTCCTGAAATAGCTCAGTGTTTCTCTGAAGCCAGGCTCCTGACTTAAAACCGAGACAGACAGATAGGGCGCATGCAGCAAAAAAAAAAAAAAAAGAAAAAAAAAAAGAGCATGTCAGTGCAAGAAAAAAAAAATAAAACCACACCATCCACGCTGCAAGAGGCGCACAAACCAACTGCAAGATCCAGAGATTCTTTTTGTGTGATCCCGCGGTGTACTATGTGATAGGTAGACGGATGCATTTAGTTGCTTGGGTTTTGATTCGGTGGGAGGATCACATGCGTGAGTGCTCAACATCAGATTCTCTGGTCCCCGTCTGAGCGCCTCAACAGTACAAGTGACCTCACAGGAAATACAACATGTTTGACTCTAACCCTTATGTTGAGATATTTCTCAAATTATTTGAGTGTGATAACTAAAATGGGTTAGCCCCCTCTTGTTTATGTTTTGATTTTGCTGTGAACTACTCTTTAAAGCCAAAGACAGCCTCTGGAGTGGAGTTCGGCCGATGTGATCTCTCTTTCCACAAGCCACTCTTATTAAGCAGCACCACTAAAAGCCTGAGGATTCTCTTACTAAACCAATCAATATCGGATCTGTCTTGCCGTGGTCCCCAGAGCCTTTGACTCCACCCTCCATTCTTCCTCCGGCTCTCACTGTCCCCGCTATCTCACTCATTCATGGTTAGCATACAGTGAGGCGAGGTGGATGTGCATGAGTGTGTGCACTGCGTGATCCCGCACGCCGGAGCCCGATCTGATGCCGAATGCACCGCTATCTCAAACCTCAAGAGGTGAAACAGGTGAAACCCGTCCTCAGAGGCAGAGCTGAGGAGCAAACCGTCTGTTAATGAATAAATAAACAGAACAGTAAGCACGCGCGCCCCGCTGTCATCGCTTTCTTTGAGCGCAGGGGCTGATCTTCCATCAGCAACACCTGTGCGACTGTCGGACGAATCGATAAGCGGCTACCGTTGCAAAGGTGAACTCGCTCGCCAGAGCACACTGCACTTCCCTTCTCTGTGTCTCTAACAGGAAGAGTCATTCACGCCACAACAGATACAGAAAAACATACAAATACATGAATACATTAACATGCAAATACCAAGACAGATTGCTTAGGGAAGGTGCAGAGACACATACATTCACAGTCAAACACACTCATGTTCATAGCATTAAATCATGCATCATGCTCCTCATCTGCTCTGCTCAGTCCTCATATAAGTCTTGATAGGTAATTCGTTGCCATACAACAGGACACAACAGCATTACAACAATTGTCAAAGCCACAGGATAAATTATGGAGAACAGTTAGGAGCCTGTGAGCTGATAGTTACTTCTGAATTAATTCTTGCTGAGCTATTCGCTCACAAAAGGGTTTTTATTTTGCAAACCAGCTCCAGCACATCACGGCATCATTAAATTATCTCCGTGTGCTGATGCAGGAGGCCAAATACTGAATGCATGTGTGTTTCCTGGTTGATGCCACTTGCCATGTGAGTGTAAGCTGCTGATCTGGACCGCTGCCAGTCTGGGTGTTTCGACAGACAGCGACATTAAGAAGCGCGAGGCAACATCTGAAGAAACACACCTGTAGAAAGCGAGCCGCTGGTTCGATGCAAATCAGAGCATGAAGAAGGGTTGCGCAACACTCTTTCTTAAAGCTAGAGCATGGCGGCTCTTTTATGTTAGTATGCCAATCTAACGGCGTACAACACAAAGCGGGGGCGCGACAGGGAAGAGCATCCCGTCTTTGCTAATGAGGCCCAGAAGAATCGCTGTGTTTGCGCCGATTAAACTGTTGTTGGTGTAAACACATCTCCACCCTCAGAAAGTGGCAAAGTTTAACAGTGACAAGCTAAATTAGCTCCTTTTGTATCGTCATAGATGCAGAGTACATTGCTGCAGTGTACAGCTGTAAGGCTCTCTCCATAAGACCTGAGATATTGATTGACATGTGTGGCAAGAATACAGTCTCATGCATCCTCAGTGCTGGAAAAGGTCAGGTCAAACTTCCTAAGGTGAAAACAAGATTTAAAACAGCGACCCAAAAGGTAACTCAGTTCAAACGAAATAACATTTTTGCTGGTTAGCACATCCATCCACAACTGCTTTTTGACCACATGCTAAACAGAGTTTGCTGTAACTGTACCTGCATTTAATCTACAACGGCATGCTGTCCTAGCTCCAGCTGGTGTCTCTCATGTATTAATATTACATTTTAGACATACGGCTAATCACCTGACTTTACCTAATCATGAAAACCTAGCGAACTTTTAACAAAACACAGAACATCTTACCTTACAGCCTCTTCGAGGAAATTCAAATAGAAGGGGCATATATGGGTGAGAGTGGAGGTGATAACTGAAAAGCCTCACACACACACATATCAAAAGGTTTTTATATCCCTTTACCAGGCGGCTAACACATCAAAATGGTAATGAGTTCAGGGCGGAGGGAAGTACATTTTGACCTGCTGATGAGAACTAGTATGGTTTCTTGTTGCTTGTTCTCCTGCACATCGAATTACCTGTTGAGCACCTGTGTTACTCGACTGCAAAAGGAAGAGCAAAGTTAATGAAGCAACAATCGCCGGCTCCGGTTTGACAAGAGGAGAACATCCATTTTCAGGTCACACTGCTGGTGTGTAAAACATAACCTAGATGAAATAATGAAGCTACAACGTTCAGAACAAGGACCCAATTTGATTATCCTCATATTATGATTCTCTCACTAACTGACATAATGGGAAGTTCACGTCGTATCAGTGTGAATCACTGCACTTTCAGTGTTTATTGTATTTGCTCTTGTATATAGTTGAGTTCAGGGACATTACACTGAAATGCTGCTGAGAGATGAATCAATACTTATGAATTACAGCGCTCCTACTCTAATGGCAAGCTATCGCCACGCTGAGCCCGAAATGTATTTAGAGCACACAACGGATACTAATCCTCCGGTGCACTCCACAATTAGTGAGGAGGATTCCGCATAATTGTTTGCTAAATGCGCGTATTGAAATGTCAGGACGTGTGACGCAGTGGTGTGAGTTGTTAGATGCGGCGTATGAATAAAATAAATAAATAAAAGACACCGTCGTTTGTCTAAGAGGACCTGAAAAATCACCAGCCAGCTGCACCTTTACTGTGTTAACCTGTGGTTGCTATGGTGATCTTCCTTTTGTTTAAATGTCATATTATTAAGTACATGTACTCACAGGCAAACATCCTTGGATAATTTGTGACTGAGAGTTTGCTGTCCGTGGATCTCGTTCGCTTTATCTTTTATTCGTGTTTGTTACATTTTTAAAGAAGCCTATTCATTGTCACTTTTTATAAGTCGACAACACGGCCATAAAAAAAACAAGTCCTCCCCGATTACCATTACTTGTTGATTCTCTCTCTCTCTCCTTTCTTTCCTCTGTTCCAAATCGTTGAGTGCCCTACACAATAGAATTAATAATTGAGAGAATTTTATGCAGACAGTGAGTTTTGGTGCCAGCAGCACTTTGGTCACAGATCCATGGCACTAATGTTGGGTGGCAGGCCAGTTTGAAGCCCTGCACTACAAGTCCAGGCTAGGGCACATCTGTCTGGCTGACTGGCCAATCTACAGCCCCCGCGCCACCACCCCACCCCACCCCCAGCCTAATCCCTGAGCTACTATGCACGCAGCTGGCATGCACACGTGCGTGCGCACACGCACGCTTTGAGGCTTCACGGACCATTTGCGCTGTGACCTGTAAAGCTCACGTCACACTTTTGCACCTTTAACAAACAACCAAAGGCCACAGACAATGACTGGCATTTTCAAGCCCCTCAGTAATTGCCATGTTAGCTCTCTCTAAACACTATAACTCACACTCACGGGCACATCATTAGACGCCCTCTTTATGTGACGCAAGCCGTTAGCGTGACGAAGAATTAGATTTTTAAAGGGTATGAGAAGGTAGCTGGAAAAGTATGTAGTTTTCTTTAAACAGAGGGTCGGTTTTGATTCTCCGCTCCTGATAGGCTCGCAGCCTTTCAGAAGAAGCTTGTGGATACTTACTGTTTTGTAGCTTCTAGCAATATTTGAGCAACAAGGAATATTTAATCAAGCCACAGAGCATTTTCAAGCCAACTTAAAATTGATTCGTCTGATTATTTACAGATGCCTTTGCCACTTCACGTTTTCAGGTCTGCAAATAAACAGGAAGTAAAACTGCAATGCTACTTAGATTTCAGTGGAACTCAGGTAACATGTAACATACCAGCATTTTCTCTTCGTCACAGGGCACTATTTGGTTTTGCACACACTACAACTCATACTACTCACTACAAAAATCATACAGTAAAATCAACGTTATTTTGTCTTGCAGTGCAGTCTGCCTGGTTTTCATTGCATAAAAGAACCATGGCAGCGTCTGCTGAGCATTTCTAGAATGCATGCAACCACTACATGCAGGGCCTTAGGTGAACCTGCAGTATGAATAAGTTATCTCAGGCCGTAGCAGAAACACTAGTTCCTTTGCACCACCTCTAACATTTGCATTGGTTTCAGTCTGAGTGTGTTAACACTGCGATATGACTTAAGAGTACGAGAAGATGTGCAGTCCTGGTTGTGGGAGACCATTAAGAGGTGAATGACAAGTTTGTGGCCTGAGGCAGAAGAAGTAAACTTTAGAAAACTAACATATTTAGTTTTGAATATATTTCTCTTTTATTTATTTATTTATTTTCAGCGGCCCACTTCTTTACCATGCAGCAGGAAGGGGCACCCTATAGTGTCAGGCCTCTTTAAACGCTAGGTCCTTGGGGCCAGGCTAAGGGGTGACGGCATCCGTTGATGTTATTCTCACGCAAGGCTACGAAACTCCAAGCAGAAACATTACAAAAGTTATTAACATTCTGCAAAATCACTGAAAGAGCTGAGCTGCATGTGCGTTTGACTAGAGCCTGGGTAGATTCGGTTGCCATTTTAAGAAGGCACACCTTTACAATGAACTGTGACTCACAACAAATGGAATTTCTGTATGTTTGACCTCAAGAATATAAATGTAGGATGTCGTGTTATATTCTTTTCCTTTCAATTTATAGAAGTCAGAATGTATGAAACACATCTGGATGTAGTGCGTCACAGCCATGGCTTCAGAGTTAAAACATAAAATTTGACTTTATGGCAGAGGAGCAGTGTAACCAAGAGACCATGTAAATCCTTGTGTTGTAGAGAACAGTAGCTGCTAGGATTCGTACAACAAACTATAACCATGGATATTAGCTGGTATGCTACGGTGTATATGAAGGTATAGTGATGTTGTGTTTGAGAGCAGGTTTGATTTATGACATAAACAGCCGCTCATAAATATTATTCCTTAGGCACATGTCTGCACGTGCGTTTATGAAAGAGGGTGCACATGCTTCATGTGTGTATGCATGCATGCGTAAGAGACGACGGGGAGACAGAAAGAGCACAGACACTGTGCAGGTGCGCAAGTGAACCAGGGAGAATGTGTTTTTCATTTCTCTGAGATGAAGGTGGGAAGGGATGATGGGATGGAGGGTGGATGAGAGGGGAGGGGAAGGGGAGGGAGGGAGGGAGGGTATGAGGAAGGAGGAAGGAGCGCTCCAGTCCTGTCGCCTTGGGTGCATCAGCAGCAGGAATTGTTCTCTGCCCTGTGGGGGCCATCTGACTGTTCTGTCACCCTCGACAGAAGGCTGACTCTGCCTTAAAGTGCTCGGCCCAGCGCTTGCAGTTCAACATGCTTGATGTTTAATACATACACAGGGAGAGTATTGAGGACGCCTCGGGAGAAATGCAGCACACAGGCTGTAAAGTGAGAGGTTTTTTTTTTGTGTGTGTGTCAGTTTGTCGAACAACCAAGAATAGAGGAGCTCCCAAATAAAGGGCGCATGGGGACGTAACTGCCCGGGATTCAAACCAGAGCCACAACAAATCTGTAATATACCAGATCTAAGAGTTAAGCACCTCTCAGCGAAATACACTTCCAGCAAGTGATGGACAGCCTCGTACCGGCGACTGCGTGATGCACGCACCAGACATCACATTCCAAAGCGATGCCAGCATTGAAATAAGGTTCGTGAAGTTGACGCACAAGCCGAAATGCCTCTTCCCATTCTGTAATCAGAGCGAGTGCGGTGTAATTCAGGGCATCACTCCTCAATAAGGCAGGAGAACGGGCCTCAGGGGTGACCCTCCTGCTTAAGTCAACACAATGAGTGTAATGAGGTGAAATACACACACACACACTCGCACGCACACACACACACACGCATGCGTGCACACTGGAGATGGGAACCTTTGCTGCATAGTAAGTGGATTTCATTCATCTACATGCACCGAGCCTGCCGTGGAAGTTCTGCTCACACCCACACAGTTAGCAGCACATCAAGGATTTCACTCTGTGGCTTATTGCAGGTGAGAAAATCATTTCAGACTGAATCAGATATGCAGCTGGATTAATGCTGTTTTCTACATCACTTAGCAATCGCCTCCTTCTAAAGCGGATGGCCTAATTGTAAAACCATAATCCGGTTGGACGGGCGTATCTTGCATTTTGTTGAAAGGATAACATCTCAAATGTCACATGTAAATGGAGAAATGTAAAATTGACCCTCCTGCATCTGATCCGGTGCACCTGACAGCCAGTGAGTTCCTCAGCTCTGAGTCCATAATTAATCATCCCCACAGTGTGTAAGTAAGACTGCATGGCCCCTCTCTCTTATCATCACGTACAGCAACCCACGCCCTCCAGGCCATCAGTGGATTAATGATGAGCGCCTATGATAGCAGAGCCCCTTACAAGGGCTTTATTAATTAGCCTCTACACTAACACTGTGGCCGGCACTGTGGAACACATGCTCACTCTAATCAAAACTTTAAAGGGACATGATCGACCCCCGAGTCACCCACTTGAAACGCACTGCGTGGCATTAAGCCTCGGTGCGCGCACGCATTAGGTGTGTTCGGGCTGAAAGTGCACCGCATCCAGATGAACCAACTTTCACCCAGCCAACATTACAAGGCTATGAATGATTGATCAGACAGGTGTGATCGAGGAGTAAAGGCGTAAATCGGAGGCGACAACGAGGGGGCAAGCATTTTGGACTGTCCAAAACTGCCCAGGTTGGAGCCAAAGTGGAACAAAAAATGAAAAAGACAAGAGGTCGGGTGCATCATACTCACTCGCCCCGGGTGTGTTAGAGGAGCATCCCGGTCTCTCAGGGCCAGCTCTTCAGATGAGTTCTCCTGGGACAGCGCGCCTTGATCCTCACTATCATTCTTCGTAACGCTCCAGCCTCCTCACAGCCTCACCGCGCTCTTCTTCCCTGGCATCACATGAAAATGAGGTTGCATGCCAAACGAAATTCGCCTTTAAAGTGTCGTTTCGGGATTGCGGTCGGCAGCGTCTCAGGGCTGGAGTGACAGAAGCGGATTCCTATTTGAGGGGATGCTGACGCGCAACCGGAGGGGCTCGCCTCCTGCCTTTTTCATCTGGCTCCATCAGCTCTCGGTTAGGCAGCACCATGTGACTGAAACGCTAGTCAAGACAAACAGAGCGATACACCTGTATTTCCGGTGATAGCTTTCAGAATAAGACACAATAGAAAAGGCAAATTTATTCATGTTTGGCCCAAAAAGCTGGATGATAAATAAAGGGCTGAACAAAATTAGACCTTATTAACAGCGAGCAAAGAAACAATCACAAGGGCAAAATGAAGAAAAGCTTTTTTCATGAAGATGGCAAATCAGTTCACGTTGCAACACACAAACGCACAAAATAAATAACTCAATGTATCAGCAGCATGATTTGATATTAACGCAAATGGCAGCAATAATATAAGAACCAAACGTTCACTATGTTTTATGGTAGATGTGTTTTTTTCAGCACAGCTTAAACAGCACAGTGTTATTTGCATATCTTTCCATATAATTATTTTACATATCAGACCATGAAGTTGGTAGATTTACTGGGTGATAGCATGTAATATTATTGTAGAGTCATGGATTTAGTTAATATTCGTGTTTTTGCAGATTTCGTTGTTGTTTGCTCACGTTATTGTAGTTTCCTTCATAAAAATAGTGTGTGTGTTCATATCAGCATCATGATACCTGTCTCAGTCTACCAGCTCCACCTTTTTTTCATCAAGTTTATTTGGGTCCAGTTTATTAATTTATAGTATCTCATGTTAGACTCAGAAGAAAGCATGGTGAAATAGTTAACTTTGTATTAAATGGAGGTCAAGCGGGAATGCTTTTATTTTGAAGGAAAGATGCATACTTCCTGTATTTTCCAGCTTCTGTGCGTCTTGACGCACCTGTGATGACAACCATTCAATTAAACCCGACCTCACGGAGAGAGCCCCCAAGCGGTCGCCCTCAGAATAACCGCAGCTGATCAAAAACCATCCAGGCGACCAGTGTTTCTTCTCCAAAGCTTAATCCTGTTATAAATTATTGACGCGCTCCCTCATAATAGTCTCTGTATTTATCCTTCATCGACTCCGGGGCGTTCTTCGCGGCAAAACAGAGGAAAGAAAATCGGATGAGACTCTGCTTTCAAGGGCACGTGTATAACGTTAAACTTTCATGAGCAGGGGCCTAAATAAAGAAAGCATCCACATGCTTGTCTGACGGGCAGGGTGGCTGCAGTTTTGCAGCTCTGTGGGGTAGTTTGTGTTGATGAAAGTCCTATAGCGCTGAGGGGAGTGTCTCATTTTGCTGATGATTTAAGGTTGGGTTGTGAGTCGATTATAGCCGCTCCGATGCAAAGTATCCTGTGTGTTGTTACCAGCAGCACTTCCCCAGGTGACACAGAGTATTTCAGACTGAGCAATAGCATCATTTGTAAGCCTTTGGAATAAGCAAGCTGCTGTTGCACCGTAACTATTTGGCCAAATCAAGTCATTGAGGCTGCTGTAAGTATAAGGACGGATAGAAATGATAAAGTGGCTGTTTGATAATGGTGAAACAGACTGAGTGCAGGTCTGCATGAGAGAGTAGGTCTGAGCGCCAAAATGTGTCAGACAGAGAAAGAAGAAGAAAGAAAGAAAGAAAGAAAGAAAGAAAGAAAGAAAGAAAGAAAGAAAGAGAGAAAGGGAACAGAAGCTACGGCTTCAGACGCTCTCAAAGAGAGAAAAGCCTTGTCCTTTTGAGGTCTTTTTTCTATTGTTGTCCACTATGAGCTAGACTCTCGGGTCTCCTCCACAATGCAGGTCCCCTCAGAGCAGTGCACCACTGGCTGTCCTGTCACTTCACATTAGTGTCTTTGTGGAGAACAGCAGCCCCGGAGGGCCTCACTTGTCATGAAAGAAGTGCTCTGGACACACACACACACACACAGAGAGAGAGAGAGAGAGAGTGGATCAGGAGGTGTTGGGCAAAATGGGCAAAATGAGAACACAAGTAAAACCTCCATCAAGCCTTCGAATCGAACTATAACAGTGACCTTATTTCATCCTCTGCCCTTGCCCCCCCCCCCCCCCAACACACACACTCTCGCTTTCTGTCACACATACACACACATTCTTGAATCATGTTCTCATAAGAAATGCAGCTGTGAAAGAGTGAGCTGCATGCATGGAGGACATGCAGGATGGTCACTAATGTGTTCCACTAGTAGCCCTCGCCCTAATCCGCTGGATGTGTAACGTAACACATGACTTCTACAAATAAACTGGTTGATGCCACTTGACTGCACACATTCAAATTTATACCTGCGGTGAGTGTGACACGTGTATGGCCCAAGCTTAGAAATTTAGTAACTTTATTTAAGGAAATTTGGCTAAGACTAAAACTTTTGTAAAGATCCACTGATTGCGCTAACGCTGTGGAAGGGGGTTGAGGCTAAGCTCAGCTGGCGGTGGGGTACACGCTGTCTGTCAAAGGGGCAATGCATGTGTTTGGACTGTGATGAAGCAGGAGCACAGGTAAAAACTAGATGAATAGTCACATAAGTGCTGCCATAAACATAGATTTAAATGGCAATATGCATAGCTGAACCAATCATACTGAATGAAAACTGAAGGGATTTGTAGTATAATCATATGTAGAAAACACATCTTGACGGTGCGCAGATTAAAACGCAGCACGTGCCTCTATCGCTGTAGTCTTTCAGGGCATCATAACGTGACGGAATCTGTTTTTAAAGTAATAATGCTCACTTTTTGTGCCTACTCTCATGCATCCATAAAAACCCTGAAGTTATTTTTGGCCTTGTGGGGTGGGTGGAGCACCCGGGCCAGCTGGACGCAGGTAGGCAGGGCGGCGTAGGAGAGAGCAAGAGAGCAGCGAGGATCGTTCTTTAAGAGGGGAAGAGCCGAGCAGAGGAGTGTGTGATGAAATGAGATGTGAAGTGTTCCCTCTCTCGGCCGTCGGACGCGTAAAAGATTTATCAAGCTGCTGAGGAAAGACCACTCCGAGAGAGAGAGAGAGAGAGAGAGAGAGAGAGAGAGAAGGAGGAAGGAGGAGAGCGTATGACTTGCTTTTATGATCTTTTCTATTATAAATCATTCCAGTCAGTGACTACCCAGGAGGCAAATATAGGTGCAAACAAACAAAAGGCGTGTATGGAGAAAGAAAGGAAAGGCTATTTGATATGGAGGGGAAGGTGAAATAGATGTGCGTAAAAGGCGTCTCTTAGAGGAGTTTCCAGGCAACTGTAACACATGTAATTATTTTTTAAACACTCTATTGCCCCCCTGACCTGTAAATTGTTGCATTTAAAAGTTTTCAAATTGTATCTGGGTAAAGTTTAGCTTCCATTTTGGCCCTTGAACACAGGCCTTATGTGGCTATTTCAAACTTCAGCGTGCGTGACATCAAATAGCCGCAAGATGGCGCCACCTCTCCACCTTTCTGCAGTAGCAGTGATCGAGGTAATTCAACACGGTGTACCACGTTACGTTTGTGAGCCCATCACACGAGTGTCATTAGTCAAACCACTGAATGAGACGTTTTCTCTCATTTCTAACAAACGCATTAATGAATCTTAAACACTACCTCTTAAATATTAACACAAATTGTATTGTATAAATCTAATTGGTCCGTTTCTATTAAATTGCCCTAATAGAAATGTATTCCTTCTCCATGGTAATAAATTCTCTGCCTCTGTCTAAACATTTTTGAACTGAGCTGCGCGCAATTTCCCCACTGTCACACACCACAGGCGGCTCCCTGAAAGCAGTTGACGCCCTCAGTCAGCCCCACCTCAGCCTGAATACACCACCAACACCACTGCGACCACCTCCCACCCATTCCTCCTCCGCCTCCTCCTCCTCTTTACACACCGGCTCGCAGCCATCCTCCCAGCCAGTCACCTCCAGTGCGACCGGCCGGCTGGAGCGCACAAGGCGTACGAACAGAATCCAAACCGGCCACAGGGACCGTGCCGCTGCTTCTTTTTCTTTCCTTTTTTAATTTTGAAAGCTCAGCAGAGAGACGCCAAAGCAGGAGAGGAGAATGGGACACCGGTGCTTGGATCAGGACTGAGTCTGGTCGGCACGCTGAGAGCTCCTCGTTTTCCAAGTCCTTTTTTCCTCTCTCTCTATCTCTCTATCTCTCTCTCTCAGAGTCACCGCGTTTGCATCGCTGACACAATGGGCTGCTGCAGCGGACGATGCACGCTCATCTTTATTTGCACTTTACAGTTGGTGAGTTGCCGCATCCTCTACTTTATCAACAAGTTTAACAACGCAAGAAACGCAGCAATTGTTTTGTTTTTTTAAACATGACTTTACAGTTGAATGTAAGAACTGGGCAGGACCCTGACTTCTGTTGGAGGTGGACATCCACATGTTGAAAGAGGAAATAGTCAGTGCATCCTAAAACTTATTTAACTCCCTCGCAAGTCCCCATGTTTTTAAATTTTATTTCCCTTCTCTTTGCTTGCGTTAACAATTGTTGAATTTAGTTTAAATGGAAGTCCTGACTTTGTCCTTTAGTGACTAAGGAGTGCTATTTGAAATTTACTGTTGGCAGTGAATTAGACATGTGGTGCTTTGGTCTAAAGAAGACAACTCTTCTCAGCCTCACCACAGTGATGCAAATTCATGACTGACTCCTCTGAGCCCTGTCCTGTGTTCAAATATAGTCACCGTCACACACCTGGTCTGAAACAGATGCCTGTGTTTTCAGATTCATATCAAGAGATCCTGCTGCACCGATACATATAAACTTGACAAATGTTTTCCTCAAACCAGCCGTACGCTGGGAAGTGTTGATCGCACACAAAAAAGCAGCAGATCCAGAGATTTTCTAGCCTGTTGGAGCGTTTCAGTTTCTAATCGCTGGAGTGTGAGCTGTGACATTTCACTGATGGTAGCCGTGTGGTTTCAGATGGCTCTTCCCATTGACTCACAGCCAGCCCGCCACTGCCTCGGTCCCCCAGTAGAGTTTACTTGACAGGCTGTGACAATGTTATTTATGACGGCATTAAAACCCAGCGTGCTCACACAATAGGCCCCGAGTAAATGCCACTTTTAACAACTACGGCAGTAGTAAAAATCTCCTCCGAAGAAAGAACGGGGGAGCTCTGCTGTACTGAATCACTCATGAGAGGGATTAAAAAAGTTAAACAGGGAAGTAACAGCTGAGCATGAGCTGCAATTTGTTGACTTAAGCCCAAGTTTAAGTAACGAAACGCTCCCCTACCATTTTGTAAAGCTGTATTTCCCCCAAGCCACTATTTCTACACCCCTCCACAGGATTTCTGGCTGCTGATTTGTCTCTGCACTCAGACATGCAAGGGAAATAGATTAACCAATCATTGGATTAAGTTAGTCCTTGCTGTCATTTGAAGTACTTGCTACTTCCTCTTTCCCCACTTCATCTAGAAAATGAATAGAGCGCTGGTGTGTATTTGTGTGTCACACCTGTTCAGCTGGTACATGACGAACCCCCGGGAACTCGGACATTAGATGGAGACGGCTGTGTCTTCATAGATTATTTCAGAATGGTCTCGGTATTGCTTCCTTATTAAAACTCTGACTCTCTCTCCTTGGCGCCACACACACACACTAATACACTCGCACAAACACAGCGCGCTACAAACCCACCTTGAGCTACACACCTGCTTTTCCTTCGCAGGCTTCAGACCTTTTTGCCTCATTAGAGAGAGAAGGAGGCCATTTGTTACAGGGTTTATAAAGCTGTCAACCGGCTGCTTAAAAAAAGTCCCGAAAGACTTGTGGAAGCAGCTTTATTTCCCCCCGGCACCATTTCTGGATGACCTGACACTTCCTGTCTGGAGCGACACACACTCACAAACATACACACCTGCACACTGATGAGTTTAACCCCGCAAAGAGGGGTTGCGTTAAACCCCGCATGACCTTTCGGAAAGGTCGGCGGATTTGCGCGCGCGCGCTCTATATGTGTGCATTTCACATGAATATACATGTGCGCGTGCGCGTCGAGCAGCTCCGGGGATCTCCGCTCTCCCCTGGCGGAAACCTATGCATTGACAATGAGCCAGGTTATTCCCAGTCCATTACAGGGTAAAACTACCATTAACAAAACAACATACTCCGCTCCTCAGATGTAAAAATAGCCCTTCTGAACCGCTGTGTGTGCTAATTAGCCAGGCAAGAGTGCTTTGATCAAACCTCTTTTGGCATCTCGGCCATCCCCTAATTGAATTGTGGTGCGCTTTCCTCATCAACATGGCCGAGCAGTGGGACTCATCTCGCTGGGACAGAAGGCAACAGATAATGAGCCTGTATTGATCGAAACGCCTCTGTTCCCTCTTCCCTTTGCTGCCTAACTGTTCCAGACAGTAGGGCTGGATGGTCGTCAGAACCCTGATCAGCCCCAGAGAATAGGAAGCGTTGGCAGGAAGCCCTGTCTGTGTAATGATTTGTTTGTACTCCGAGACGCAGGGAAAGCTCATTTTTGTCTCAACGGGTTGTTTGTGTGAGGTGTTGACCTGAAGCTGACCTGACGTTAAAAAAAAAAAGCCCGTCTAGACATATTGCGAATGTCAGCAACTGGCCACGACTAGGACATTGTCCCTAATAGAGCTGATGGTTATTGTGGTCCCACAGACGGTAGCTGATAGATGACGGAGGCCTCTTCAGTGGTCATGGTGGTTTCTCAGGAAGGGGCAGACGGGCGCGCACAGTCACACCGAACAAGGCTAATGAGCTCACAACTGAACGCTGACCCTGAAAATGCCGGGCCATAACCGTGCTGGCAGCAGTGACGGATGCCGCCTCGCAGACACGCACTATTTCATGCATCCCGCCTCTCACTCAGACACACCCGCATTCTAAACCGTGAGTTATAGGTTAGTGGGTCTGGTGTTGGGGTAAAGATTACAGCCTTTGCATAAGGGGAGGGAGCTGGGCAGCTTTGTTGGCCTCTCACAAGATGAGAGAAATGGAGGAAGGAGCTGGAAGAGATAATATCTGATCACAGGCGAGAAGAGGAAAAAGACGTCCGCGTTGTCACAGTGAGTGACTTAATTTGCGCGTGAGCAGGACAAATGTGCTTTCACCGCACAGAAGCAGAGGAGGAGATTTACCTCATTTTCACCCTTACAAACTATCAGCCCGACCCTCAAGCGCCATGCGGGGGTGTGTGTGTGTGTAATATCTTGCATCACACTGCCCACTTTTCCTCAGCTCTTTTGATGACATAGCAAGAGAATACTAACTTTGTAGTAAAGGCTTCAGAGAAGAAGACCGGGTTCAACCAGAGTGCTTCCAAGAAAGTTTCGGCAGAGAAGCACAGCGACTTATCCTGAAGAGTATATTTTATAACGGCGTCGCATCATCCCTTGGCAGGTGTCATCTCCCGCAGATAACAAAGGATTTCGTCTGTTTTTTCCACCTTGCTTCTAGCTCTAACTCATTTGCTGTGTGAACGCACTAACATTCAAATTTCCCGTTGAATATTCATGAAAGTGCCGTGTCTATCAACGTAGCGTTTTTGTGTACCTGAGCCCGTGAGCATAGATACACACACTCGCGCATACATACGGTCTTGGACCATAGTTTTGATGTTAATGCATCACACAGCTGTAATTAAGAATAATTACTGCAGCTGGAGCGAGCTGCATGGCCATAAAGCTCTGTGCACCATCAGGCCAGCAGACGGGAGCGTTAGGGTTACTGCTACTGTGCAACCCCCTTGTGCCTTGCCAGTTATCAGGAGGCTCCATATATCAAAACCTGCTAACTAGAGATATATGAAAGCCCAGCAAGATCTGGAATACATCAATTTCACCGGTTACAGATGCTTCAGACATCTGGGTAACTTGCTTGGTGGGTGTTTCGTTGAGTGTGTGCTTGTAACTTCTTTAGAGTGCCTGTGTGAACCTGGAGTCTGGTGTGATCAATGATAATGAACTGTATTTCCTTGGCACTGCCAGGTTGATGGAAGAGATGGGCCAGCAGGAATAGAGTGGACCGTCGCAGCTCTTTTATCTCTCTGTTTCGTTCTCTTTGGCTTCGCCTCTCTAGGCCCACTATTAAGTTTTCATAAAGCCTCTCTGGACTGTGATTCATATCATTGTGGGCACAAATGCATTTTTTTTTTCTTACTGTTTGCTTTGGCTTGCACAGATGGTGGCAGACTAAGATAGCACCCCTATTTGAATTAGCCATGGAGAAACAAAACGTGGTGTCTGTGTGTGTTAGAGACAGCGTGCTATACAGAGATAGACTCCCCGTAAACTAGGTGTGTGCACTGAATACAAACAGCAGTTCATCTTTTTTTTCTTTTTCTTTTGGGGCGGGGGGACTGTGGATTCTAACTGGGCTGTGCTTAGATATTTAAAATGTTTTCTTTTAACAAACAGGTTATTCGCACTGGACTTGTGATCTAAAGATATATAGCTTTTAAATTTAAAGAGCGGGCTACACCAGGCTGAAGTCAAAGAAATATTGACAGGCCAAAGGTTGTGCTGAGACCTTCATATGGCCATCTGCCGGGTGCAACTTACTTTCTGTGTCTGTGTGAGAGGAAATTTCCATACCAACATGTGGCCATAGTCTGTATTTGTTGTTCAAAAAGGGAAACCGGGACAGATAGGACTAGCTAGGACTAGCTAAGAAGCTAGGGATACCTAGCTTCTTAAGCTATACTCATGCATACCTGACGATCTGCTGTTTATTCATTCTAGATGCTCGTATTTCTTCTTCTTTGTTTGGCCTCTTGACTTTGCCGTTGACTTTGTTGCTCATGGCCCGGTTCCATTGGTGAGCGTCGATGACCCTTTTTTTGTGCCCCTCACCATTACCACTACTCAGACCTTGATGGCGGCTTTTCAGTCAACTGAGTGTGTTGATTGCAGTGATGAGAGAGATCGATGCGATTGACCGTTCACCTTAGTGCACCGGTGCGCGAGAAGATAAACCCATGTGAGAAAGATTTCGCTGAAAATAGAGCAATGAGACTGATAATAATTCACTCATGTCCTAGATTGGAATTCCACGTATCAGTCCTATTTCCCAAGGTACCGTTTTGGTAGTTTGCACAGCCCTGTTGGTAAGCCTGCAGGCGAAAATGGTTCAGCAGCTTAGTATTTTCAAGGGTACAATAATTGCTGGAAATTTGGTGACTAGCCATTAGGATCTAGTTAGATGAATTCCTGGTGAGTTGTTTTTGAACTGCGTGATTAAAATCTGCCCAGGTGATCAGGAAAGCCAGTGCAGCTGAGACAAAAGCAGCAAATGTTGGTTTTCTAGTCCGTTAAAGAAGAGTTCAAGCGGTTGCCTATTTGTTTTATTTCCTGAGATGCTGTGTTGGAGACAAAGGGCAGTAGGCTATGACATTATGTGATTGTGGGACGCAGAAGCTCCAATAGCTCAGATGATTTAAAAAAAAAAACCTTAACCTCGACTCACTTTGTCTTCAGGCCTTCTTTTCTTTCTGAAGGTCACACAGGTTGCCACAATTAGCTGCATGTGTGTGTGTGTGTGTGAGTGCTGAGCCTGTGCTGTCAAATAGACCCCTGGTGTTTAGTGCTGATTGTGGTCTTGACCCAGACTGTGTTGATTGCCATGCCTGAGCAGCGCTCATTCACAGAAGAGCAGATCCTGACAGGTCATGCCTGGCTTTGGCTGCACTACCAGCCCCGTCACAAAAAAAAAAAAAGATTGTTGATTAAACAACAGCTTACATAGAAACGCAGGGCAAGGTGACTCCATAATGAATTCGCACTCACTTCTTTGACTCCAGTGTGTCATCATCTCACCTTAATGTAACCTGGATACCCAGGGATGGGAAGCACTGCTTGAATGTGTAATGAATGTTCATTCTCCATCTTTAGCATGTATCCCTTATGATAACACGGCGAGGCGTTATCTCCTTCTCCCATTTTGCGTTACTCCACCCGTCCTTTGCCCTGTTTTCTCCCCCTGTTGGGATCGCAGGTTGGAAAATGTTTGAATTATTGATCACTATCTGATTTATCAGCGGTGCCAGAGTTACTGGAGATTTGGTGATGAGGGGATACAGATGGAAAAGCGAGAGAGGTAGCGAGAGAAAACGCGGGTGGGCGGTGGTTCGACCTCTCACTGGGCCAATTACGAGGGTGACCCCAGAGACCTGAGATCTCTATTTTTCGCTTTTTGCCCTCTCTTTCATTTTCTCCCCCATCTCCTGCCCTCATCCTGGTGCAGTGTTGCCACGGAAACCCCTACGTACACAACAAGATGCTGAAGAGCCTGCAGGTAATGAAAACCGGCTTGTCAGAAGGAGACATGGGAGTGGATGATGCAAATCAGTTCTAGCGTGCTGAGAAGAGAGAAGAGCGCTGGTGGATGACCTCTGGGGGTTAGACTGCCAAGAACATGGGTCTCGGTGCATCCTGCTCTCAAGACAACTGTCACTCTAAAGATAGCTCTGCCTACATATATAGCCCTTAACCTCACCACAAAAAAAATGACCCGCCCTAAAATGCAGCATAGCCAGCGTACATGCTAATCAAAAAGAGGTGGCAACGGTACTTTTTGTTTTCGACCTTCCTCAGAGTACATGTTGGTTTATAATAATATGTGTGTTCATGGAAAACCCATATCCTCTTTGTCCCCGGTGGCCCTTTTTTTACAACTGTTGGCCATTTTAACGTCTTCAATTTAACAGACCATTAATTATGTGGTTATAGTCGAAACCTTGGGCTGGCGAATGTGAGTGCGTTCACATTACCGGTCGGCGGGCAGGCTGCTGTTAGTGTGTCTGTGTGTGTTCCACATCAGTGACATTGCAATATTAAGCTATAATGGAGATAAAACTAGAACTATTTGCAAGCCCATTTCTCTCTTTCCATTCCAACGGTTCCAGTGGTGTCATTTGTTATAGTGTGGCATGGAATAAATTGCTTTGGGAGCACCGCAGCTGGGATGACTATCCTGACAGATCACACTCAGCTGAATGGCGGCGATGCAAATTCATCTCACTCAAATTTTCCCTCACACTTTCTGGCGTTCAGTCGTTGTTCTACAAGCAGCTGATGACTACACAGATGTTTTTCGCTCTAATTGTGCAGTGTGATCAAATGGTTGGACGGCACTGACGCACACGGCATAGCTTCCTCTGCGGTGGAGGAAAGATTAAGAGTGATGGTATTATGATGAAAAGAGCAACATTACTGACTCAATTATGGAAAGCAGAGCTGGAGGGTGCGAACTGCTGACAGCTGTTTGCCGTTCTTGACTGCATGTTCTTGATGAGAATTTCCTCTGTCGCTGCTCAATTGCCTACTTGTTAATTGGGGCGAACCCTAAACAGCTCTTTGTTAAATCTGGGACATGATGAAGCTGAAGTGGGGAGAGGATTGGCTGGTTTAAGCTGCTCTCATTTCATCACTTTTCCTCCACGCTCTCCCAGTTCATGGCATGTTTGGGTCTTATCCGCAACCGTGTTCTCGCCTTTCCTCTGAGAAATCAAAATATCTTTCTCTTTCACGTTCCTCTATTTGTAGATAAACACTCTTGAACGTTACCTGATATACTTTGTTTGCGGATTTGCGCGAGATGTGTCATCCCTCATCTTCCAGGCGACACCCACACATCAAACAACAAGTGAGGAGCCTCAAGAAAAGCAGAAGAAAAAAAAAAAAAAACAGCAACTCACGACTGACATTAATCCCCTTCTGCTGAGGCCGACATCACAACATCCGCTGCTGCTGCTGTATCCTTCTTCAAGACGATGCAGCAAAGTCTCAATTAACCTGTAACACTCCAAACGCTGCTGACACCTTTGCAGCGTTTGGAGCATTTTACGAGATAACGGCCGTGTGTGAACTTTTTTTTTTTTTTTTTGCTGTCACGGGGACGAATTTGGGTCATATCTCAGTGGAAGATGCTTCATCCTCGGCTTGGCTATTGACGTCTGTGCTAAAATCCTCTAAATGCTGGCAGGCCGGTTTTGTCCAGGCCTTGTAGCTACAGATGAAATTCCTAAAGCTCCTGAAAAACATAGTTTTAACCTTTATGGATGTTTTATCCCACTATTATTAAGATGTCCGATTCAGATGTAGAACAAGTGTGTAACATCATATTTGTTTCTGAATCCCAGCCACTTCAAACCAGTTAGAAAACTCCCATGTGAAATACCCAAAACTGTTTGAACCGTTCATACTTGTTCATATCGAGCCTAATTTACACTTTAGTCATTATCCTTTTTTATCTTTCGGGCAAACCTCACCACAACTCAACTGTGTCACATTTATTAATCTAGGCGACGGAGAGTGGGAGGCATATTTGCATTTAAACAGCCTCCTAAAAGTTCCCCAGCACTTCTAAATACATACCTGCGTCAGTTTGATTGTTTAAATTGAGCTATTTTATTTACAGAATGCTTCATGTCTTTTGGCAGCGTTAGATTTCTAGAAAGTTCATCAGAACAGACGGTAGATGGCATCTGCAAATATCTGCTCTGCCACATTAGTAGCTTTTGAAGGGAGCTGTAGCCTTTTTTTTCCTTTTTGCTGCATAAGTTGTAACATGATTGAAAGCAAATCCACTAAATGTGGACAAACAAATCTAAAGCAAAAGAGAAGCCATGTGGGATGAGAATACTCAATAGCAGATGGAGAGCTGCAAAGGAAGATCAGAGTGTCTCAGAGAGGGACAACCTTAACCCCAAACGAGGCCAGTCTGAATGAATTTATGCTAAAAAGCAAGCGCTTCCCTTGACCGAACTCCTCAAATGAACTAATCTCGGCTGCTCTATATTGAATTTAAATGAAAATGAATGTTGACTCCGGTTTGATCCTAAACCAGCTGTGACGGAGAGAACACTGCAACATAGGACCGACTGCAGAAGTGAAGAGTTTAAAGCTGTTTGTCAGGGTCCAGAGGGAGCTAGTTCAAAGCACTGGCTGTTATTGTGTTTCTTCTGTGGATTTGTGTGCTCCCAATAGCACTGACAGATTAGCATGTTATTAGCACTAAGAGCCCTGGAAGTTTAACATACAGTATTTCATCCCAAATAAAGAGCTGTTCAGTCCAGCTTTAAGAAACCGCTTCGACAAGAACACAGCGACGGCCGGCGCTTCACTCAGTGTCTGCTCAGCACCGTAAAGTTAGTCGGCACTTAAAGGGACAAGCCGCTGAGTGTTTCAGTGTGCAGACCATATTTCAAACAGCGAAGAAGAAAGTGGTTTATGAAGGCACCCTGCCTCTTAATCCCGTTCTCAGCTCTGCTAGACCAGGCTCCACCAAGGGCTATCTATCTATCCAACTCGCCACGTGCCCGATGAAAGCCACATACGCACACACACACCCCATCGCACACATAGTAAGATGGGCCCCATTAGTTACACAGTTACAGAAGGGCCAGGCAGACACCAGAGTATAATAACTTTACCCAGGCAAGAGGTGAAAAATTGGATTGAAAGAAAGTTTTTGAGAAGTGCTTTACTGCCTGCTGGGAGTCGCAGAGTAAAGACAAGTCAGGGCAAAGCACCGCACATTAAAAATAGCCAGCCAGCCCAGACTGATGCTGTCTATTGCTGTCTTTTTATTTATTTAGTTTTAGATTTTAGTCGAGGACCACGCACATTTTATGCAAAGTGACTCACACAGCTGTGGCAATCGAATTAGACCCTCCTCCACCAGATTAGATTAACAGATTAGCCTAGACTAGGTTTAATTTGTACCCTGAGAGGTGTTTGTCGGCTCTGATTTTGTGCGGCAGAGTTATTTTTCTGAACTCCTCGTACTTGTGTTACATCTCCTGGGGGGGATTACAGCACCCAAATGTGGAACCTCTGATTTACAAGGCCATGCAGGTACTTAGAAAACTGGAGTTAATGCAGGGATATTTTTATACGCGAAAAGGAAAATGAAGCAAAACTAAAATGCATTAAAAGAGACAAGCGTGAATCAGAAGCTAGCCGGGCTTTTAAAGTGTGCCATGTTTTGCCATAACGTGTTTTTGTTCCCAGTGAGTCTCTAAGCAGCAAGGTACCCGGTTAAAGGACTAGACAGGCGTGCAACAGCAGCGGTCAGTTAGATATCGTCTTATCAGACTTAGCCTTGCTGGTTAATTTGTTTAATCAAGTCCATTTTATTTATAAAGCACATTTAAATTCAACAATAGTCGACTGAAGTACGGTACAATCAGCTGTGATAAACACATTAATGAAGCCATTCAGCTAAAAAAACGACAAGAGCAGGAGTCGTCTTCACTTCACTCCCCACTTCCCCTCAGAGTTGTCCTTCAGACTGACTGTGTGAGTCACAGTTATACACTTGAACACAGAGGAGACTGACTCATGCAGCCTAAAGTCATACAGAATGGGCGCAAGCACTCACACACACACATCCTGATGACACATCCAGCAACATGTTATCAGAGGACATTTCACGGAGGACGCACACACGCAGAAAGAGAATGTGATTTATGGTATCTGGAGGCTAAGGTGGAGAGCTGTGGAAATGAGAGGGCCACCAGTCACCTCGCCGCTCCCGCTCCGGGCTAGCATCAGGTCCTCTCTCGCTTTCGCACCTAACACCTCATCAGAAATGTGTCCTACTTCTGCATATCACTGCGTCGTGGCAAGCGTCGAGACAGCCAGCCACATGTTTTGGCCTGAAATCCCGGCTGGATGCTTTAGTCAAAGCAAACTGTTTTTCATGCATTTCAGCCACTTATCTTGAGCACACATGCACGTCTAAATTGGCTCTCAAAACGATGCAGATCAAAAGTTTTTTTATTTTTTCTCTCCCTCTCTCTCCCTCTCAGACGTGTTCACTCTGATCCTCTCATCGCTCTTATGTGTAACTTACTTGCCTCGCTTCTTCATGGCGTATTAAAGAAGGTGGGGGTGATTGATGTATTTCGGGACTTTGATATTCTCTATTTTTATATTGAGGAAAGGAGGGATTAGAAGTCTGTGTCCACTTCTCTGTTTGCATTTGAATATATACAGATGCTAATGTCGTCTGACAGGGGCTTCTGGATTGAGGTCCGTGATACAAATCTGGTATCAAATGGCTGAAGGACGGAGCGATTGATTGAGAGCTAGAAATAGAGATTAAAAAAAATGAAACCAAAAAAAAACAACTACAGTGAGAAACTAGAGAACTATACATGGATAGTAATGGAGATGCGAGAGGGGCTTGTTGCATCCTGCTGCCGTACCCATCCCCTAATTGCTCAGTATTTATGGTGGGCGGAGCGGTATGCGTGGGCACATGCTCCTCCACATATACACACCTGAAACCAAAATACACACTAAGAGATTCCGTCACCCTAGAGGGAGTCATTTATGCTCGCAGGAGGTCTGCGGGAGGCTTTTACGGGCCGTTATGTTAGCCGGCTCACTGTTCCTGGAAGAGCATTGGTATCTTTTGATCAAATTCCACCCCACTCTCCTGTAACCTGCTTCCAATGAATTGTGGGCTAATTGCGCCATATGGGTTTTGTGCGTTTGTGTGTGTGTGCCTGCGTGTGTGTCTGGACGGGCAGAGGCCTTTTCCGTCTTTGATTGATTGTTGTCATCTTGGCGGATTATTGAATTAGCATTGCACGTGATAAGCTCACTGCAGCATGCATGCACACGCTCGCTCGTCCCTCACGTCTATAGACATCTTTAATTCAATGACTGGTGGAAATATTTCAGGGAGAGGGTCCATGGGTGTGTAATGAATACATCATGGCATGTGACGAATGTGTGCTGGATGGGGGGGGCTTATGCTAGGATATAGTATGTCTTCTTATGCTCCGGTTTGTTAAGTTGGGAAATTGGAGAGATCTCTCGGCCTGACTCGTTCCACCATCAGTTCAGCATGCTTAATCGGCTGGAAGGTGTGGGACACTTTGCAAAAACTACTGCCACAGGCGCTCATCGATGACCCGACACTGTTGGTTTGATGTGATGAAACCAAACATTTTCCATTGAACACGTATCACAAAACCAACCGTCACACTAAAGCTGTCATTAATGAATATGAAAATCTCAAAACCGTTTTCTGTCGCTGATTAGTTGTTGGAAAATATGTAAAGTTACCCCACAAATGTCTTCACTCTTTTAAGCTTTTTATTAATACACCCAGAGAAGACCCTGAGGCTATTTGCATTCATCTCGCCAAACAGAACAAAAGCTGTTTAATAATTTTTGCAAAGCCTTTGGATCTCTCTTTTTCCCCACCAGGATTACCAGAGGACATTCTTAGAGCTCAGCTCCACTTTCTTCAGAAAGATGAAACTGCATCCTGTGTACTTGTTATTTCATTGCTCCTCTGCTTTTTTTCGGCCCAGTCAGATAATAATTAAAGGGTAACTGCAGTTTTTTTTTAACCTAGACCTCATTTATGGCATAAAATATGATCATTTACTCACCCATATAACTTTTTTGTAATTTGTATTCCTTCGGGAGATATTTAGATCTGCGTATATCCATATAGTGGGAGTGACTGGGGCACCGAAACGCAGCCTCTAAATAGCACATTATCTGCCATAAAACTCATTAATTTTACCAGTATTTTGTTATCGTACGCTAGTGCTATTCCCCGCTGAGTCTGGAGTTACCTGTTATCATCATCCGGGGTCTGTAGATTCACCTGCAGCCCCCGGATGGTGTCTTCTGTTCTGGATGATGTCATCTCTGAGGGCTGCGTGCATTCGTTGGCTTGTTTACATGTAATTTGCTACTGCTATGGTTCGTCCACAACCTCTGATCGGAAAAATATTCAACCATGTTGCAAAAAACTAGCAGTAACAAAATACTGGTGAAATGAATGAGTTTCGCACCAGATAATGTGTTATTTAGAGGCTGCGTTTCGGTGCCCCAGTCACTCCCACTACATGGATATACGCAAACCTAAATATCTCCCGAAGGACTACAAATTACACAGAAATTATATGGTTAACTAAACGATCGCCTTTCATGCCAGAAATAGAGTGCAGTTGTCAAAAACAGTAGTTCCCCTTTAACATACAGAGTAGTGGGGGAGTGATGAGCAACATGAGTAACAACTAGCTGAGGAAGAAGAAGGTCAATTTGTTCAGTGACAAGGCAAGAGCATGAAAAATAAAACTTTAAATGAGCAGTAGGAAAGAAACCAGAAAGAAATGGTACAACCCTGACTTGTTGTCAGCAGAATCATCAGGAGAAAAGGGACTGGAAAAAAAATGACAGCTTTCCCCTGCAGCGCTTTCAGGCAAAGAGGCCTCAACCTGTCAACAACATACAAAAGAGCGATACACTCACCTGTCCTGACCAAACGGCTCACAGCGTACGAGTAGTTACGGCTGTAAACTGGCAGCAAGAAAGTGAACAAGAGGCCTAGAAGCTTTTAAAATATCTCCACGTGAACCATGATTGGTCTACATAACCTTTACACAATCACTTATCGTGCTGACGGCATTCTCCACCGTTAGGTTTATCATCCATATTTCAGGTTGCAAGTAATCTGCTTGTGTTTACTCATTAATATCGTTGATCGTGTATAAATCTGCCTCTCCCACGGTTTGTCCTTGAATTTAATTTGACGCAAGCTTGACTTCCTTATGTCTTCACACAGTGATGTCCATGCATCCTTCTGAAAGTCACAGCAGAGTAATAAGTCCTCGGGTGTTGTCCGTTCGAAAGGGTCGAGCCTGTAAACATCCCGCCCAAATTAACTGCAGCCTGCATCTCATCTCTGCTGACGTCCCCCGCTGCCTGAGTTTTATTGAGCTCCCTAACCATGACCCAGAGCTGACCAGAAGATGTATGACTCTTTTGGCTTTATTCATTTCCTTTAGTCCTTTCTCTATCCAGGGGATAGACAAAGGTTATTAAGAGAGAGGGGTGGGGGTCGGGGCCTCAGTTGGTCTGCTTTAGCATATGCCATTGTTGATTTTCTCTGCATGTTTTCCCTACTCTCTCACTGTTTTAGCCATGTTTTTCATGATATCCATCCCATCCATTTCACTTTTGTTTCCCAAACGTCATTTCACCTCTTTTGATGTTGGTGGTGACTGGTCTAGGTTTTGTCTTTGTGTTTTTCTTCCTATACTTCGGTTCGATAAAGCTTGGTGCACGTCGCTCTTCACTCACCTTGCCCTTTGTTGCTTCTCAACCCTGCCTGGGTTATTGCCCTCACCCTGTATGCAAAGAAGTGTTCCTTTTTAATTATCACTCTGTATTTGATCATTTCCCTCCCCTGCCTGTCACAATGCCTCATCGAGTTGCCGGTAACATTTCCATTACATTAGGAAAAGCAGTGTGTGTGTGTGTGTGTGTTGTTGCATGAACATGCTCGTCGGTGTGTCCCTATCAGTGCGGCAGAGACGAGATCTCTCCCTCTCCCTCATCCATCTTCAAGCATTCGGCTGTAAATGACATGTCAACACACAACGAAGCACACCGTTGTTTGAGCCTCACACACACACAAACACACAAACACACACTGGGAACGGAGTGGAATTGGATTGGCAATGGAATTTTAATTAAATGGTTTGCACCCCTTGCTTGGATCCCCCCACCCCACCCTCCCCACCCAAATGGCATGCTAACTGAGTTGATGCAAATCAAGAGTCACAGTCTTAAGGGTTCAAATTGCTTTGTTTAGTATTTTGCTGTTGCGCAAAATGTTGTACAGGAAGTGGAAGGAAGGAAGGAAGGAAGGAAGGAAGGAAGGGAACAAGAGAATGAATCATGTAAAAAGTCCCAGCCTGAAACCACGACTGCTGTAGACTTGGAAAGGGTAAACCTGTACTGGGAAAACTGTGGACTTTCTCTTCCTCGTGGAGGGTTTAATTTGCCCATGTGAATGTGTGTTTACGCATTGTTTTGTGAGCACATATTTTAATAAGCACATAAGCCGACTGCAGTGGTATTATTAAAGGAGGCCCTCGCCTCCCATAAAGTTTCCCAGAGCCTTCTCATTCCTGGCAGCCGCTGGCACGGAGGTTGGAAATGGTGACCTCCTCTTAAGCTCAGCAGGGGTTGAATCGATAAATCTGTCATTGTTTGTTTTAGAAAACTTCTAGTCTTCACCTCCGGGCGCTCCCACTGTCAGAGGCTAAACACTCAAGCTGTTCACGTCTAGTAGCTCAATAAAGGGATGGCTAACTGCCGGGAGGTGAACACATATTGTCTCCAATAAACTCCGAACAGTGCATGTTGAGATATGTTCACTTTTAGCTATCACCCAGTCGTTGGTCAGTGGCTTCGGACATTATTAAATGCAAATCTGCATTGCCTTTTTTACTTTTATTCTGCGCAGAGTGATTCTACCCACTGTTAAGCATTGTTTCTGCAGAAAATACAGCATGAATAAGATTATTATGTCATAATATGACTGGGGGTGGGACAAAGAGGCACAGAAATCTTGGCCCTCATATAGGGCCAATCTGTTAGAGGTGAGGTAGTTGAGGTGGTTACATGGGACTGATTGCGCTATTATTCCAGTTATTAGTGGAATACTAGTGTTCACTGTCCAAAACCTTTTTCCAGGGTAGCTTTATTGACTGTGAAGCATTGGTAACCTCACAACCCTACTTTCCGTGCAGTTCACAGTTGCACGGCTGCAGATCTCTCTTCTTTCAGTACGCCTGATTGTCTCTTTCTTTTACCCCTCGCTCTTTCAGGTGTTGGCTTTAGAAAGACAGGTCTTTGACTTCCTGGGTTACCAGTGGGCCCCCATCCTTGCCAACTTCTTCCACATCATCATCGTCATCCTCGGCCTCTTCGGCACCATCCAGTACCGGCCGCGCTACATTGTAGTGGTAAGTACACGTCACTTGCGCTGATCAGCAGCAAAATTAAAACCACCGAAAGGAGATTTGAATAACATTGACCATTTTGTGACAGTACAACGTTCTGCTGGGAAACTTTTAGACCGTAGACGAGTACCACCAGACCAGACTCCCCGACCCCATAGCAATGACACTCTTTGATGGCAGCAGACATCCCCAGCAGGAAGCAGCCTGACACAGACACAGGCACAAAAATGGTTTAGGAACAAATAAAAAAACATGAAGAACAGCACAAGTGTTGACCTGGCCTTCAAATTCAATAGATCCCAAATTGATGTGTGGGATGTACTAGAACAGGCCTGATGCAGTTAGGCCCCTCTCCTCAACTCATAGGACCCAAAGACCAGATACCTCAGAAAGCACATGTCCGTTCTCTCATGAGTCGAGTCACAGCTGTTTTGAAGGCACAAGGCAGACCTACACAATACGATTGATCAGTGGAAATCACATATATATATCACTGTAGAGTCTGTCACACAATCCTATTCTTCATGTTTTTTTAGCCGAGCAGTATCACATTTCTTCGTGTTAGCGCTCTGTCTCTGCTGTAGATCGGACGTGTTGTTGCCTTTCCTCTCTAATTGCAAAATGTGCTGCGCTCTTTTGTGCATTGTGCGACACCCTTAAATCACTCTAATCCCCTGATAATTAGGGCTAATTAAAGGGGGTGAGGTGTTAGGGGGAAGGGGGGGTGGGTGAGATAAGGAGCTCATAAGATTTATATTTGGCTTCAAGTTTCTGGACAGAGAAGGTCATTCTTTTGAAGCACAATGCTAAACATGTGCAGTATGTCGTCCCATGCTTTGTTAGAAAGCAGGATCAGGACTGCTCTGACACACTTCAGTTTTCATTTGACACCATAACGTTCATCTGAGGCATTAAAAGACAATTTTGAACGGCATTAGTGGAAGCACAGATGGTGATGTTAATGACAGAGAAGACTGGGCGAGTGCGAAAGAGATATAGAGGAGGAGAGTAAATAAAGAGAGACAAGGGAGATAAAGGAGGATAAACGGGAGCCACATGGGATAAGATGAAGAAACAGAGGAATGAGCAGGATTTGAATTGATCCGTGCACGGGGATGGGGAAGGTTGGAGCTATTTTCTGATGTCAAATGGAAAATGGGAGAGTGCAAGCTAAGGGCTTTCGTGATTCAACATGTATGTTTTTACGACTGTGCCGTCTCGCCCTTCGCTCTTCCTCTGACTTTTTAAAGGCACACAGTTCGTTGTGAGTCAGATGATTTCGCAACCTTCACCGTGATGAATACCACTCAGTGCCTCTCTGTGTCTGTCAGCAGTTGGCTTACTGGCTGTACAATTTTATAAATGGTTGAGTTGTGAACTTCATTCAGTCTCGGCAGTCTAAAAAACTGAATCACCCTCAGGGCTTAAATAGACCTGCTGAACTTACTGGCATCTCTAAAAAAAAAATGTATGGTGTGTGTGTGTGTTTAGTTTTGGAGCCTATTCACTCAGCCTGCCATGTGTTCAGTCGTTGTCATATTCTGTTCAGTTCATCCAGTTTCCCCGGAGCTAATCTGTCTGTGTGTTTGCCCTCCAGTACACGGTATGGGCCGCGCTCTGGGTAGCCTGGAACGTCTTCATCATCTGTTTCTACCTGGACGTCGGAGGCCTGTCCAAGGTGAGACTTTCAAACTTTCGGCCCGCCATTATCTCTGAACCTTTTCGTCATGCGTCTGTCAGCCAAGTCGAATGGCTTTGTCTGTGCCGTGATGAATGTTCTTTTCAGTCTAAGGTCATGGCTGGAGGCGAGTGGAGGAACAATGCCTGATTTATATTCCTGTGTCTAAGAGCTGTGCCACCTACACTGTAGCTGTCTTTAGGTGAATCATAATGGACGCAGACTAAGACAATGGAAATACTTGCTTCTGATTAATGCCCAAAGTGGACACTGAGGTTGAATAACAGGACTCTTCAGACGTTGCTCTTGTCAAACAGTTGTCCTAAATCAGAAATTAAATTGTATAATATGCGCAGCAGTTACTAACCATCCAACTAATAAAAAAAAATGGCCCATGATTTGAATGCAGCTCTCCTTTTTGCCAATGAAAGTGGGCCATCAGATACAGTAAATGCAACAACAGGAACAACAGAAAGTGTCTTTTCTTGGCTCTTCCTTATATTATCCACAAACCTGATAATTACCTGGCAGGGTTGAAACGTTGTTCTTTTTTAGCCCGTTGAAATGTATGCTACTTTTTCCTTCAGCGACTTCTCCACAGGCTCAGCTGCGTCCTGCCTAAATCTGGGGTCAATGGTGCAGACAAGATAAGATGGAGCAGGGTGCAAAGGGTCAGGTTGTGCTGTTCTGTGTCTTCTGACGTGGTCAGAGAACAGCATGACCTGACCTGACCTGAAAACCTCCTAGCGCAGATGGGTGTGTACCGCAAAAATTGCAAAGTTGCTTAACCGTGCTGAACATTTTCAGAACGTCTCTGAGGCATGGAGTTGCATGGGTTCACGCGCATGAAAAGAGGCAAAAAAAAAAAGATTGTGTAAGATGGAAAATTACCTTTAAACCTGGCTTATACCTACACGCCTGGCCAATATCTAAGCAAAGTCAGGGAATGCTGGACAGTCAGATTTGGAGAATAACAGAACATTTTGTACAAAAGCTAACCCCATACTACAATGCTGGTGGAGTGGGTTTGTGAAGCTCTTTCACCACCCAAGATACACTTTTTGGAGAATATTACAGTAGCACATGAAGTATTTTTTTTTTTTACTTTTATTTATCACTAACTATTCCAGTATAAACGGGTGAAGGCTGTGATGCTCCTGCGGAAGCAAATAACACATCACATTTGTCTTTGCATGTAAAAAGTTTATTCTGTACCTCAAACATATTCAGCTTAACTCTGACCTTGTGCCAGTCTCGTTTTCATTGCACTACCAAGTGAAATACTAAAGCATAACTGGGGCTCCTTGAGATTTATCGGCATATACAGTATATATTAGCTATAATCAGATATGATGTTGTGCCTACATGTCTTTGCGCTGAAGCCTTGGCCGTGCCTGAGTTTTAGAAGTCTGTGCTTTACAAATACATCAGCAGAGGTGTATAACTTGGCCTGGAAAAAAAAAACGTGTTTGACTGTTGTGTTTCTGCTGACCCGTGGGGGACACTTACCTCCCTGCTGAGTTTCAAGTGGAGGCTTAAAACTTAATAGGTAAATAATCAGGAACAATCCCCCTCCCAGAGCTCTGTGCAGCACATGCACACGCAAACACTTAAGTCTCAGTGCACCCCCTGGGGTTCCCGAGTGCAGATTAAATGCGTAATTTATCCAGACAAAGGCGAGTGTTTGGATTGTCACCGCTCAACAAACCTGTAATTTCATCCAACCTCTCTCCTCCTGCCATCTTGTTTTTTACTCTGTTCTCAGCTCCTTCGGTTTTAATTATTTACTCCACTTGTTTCTTAAAGTTTGCATCTCACTTTTTGGGCATCTTGCCTGCCTGACCACTGAGAATATTGAATTCAGTGTTCATGGGACACCTGCTCAGACAGCCAAAATGAGTTTCAGAAACACCTTCTCGGGCTCTGGCGACTATTTTGTCATTGTGTGATAGTCCTTGGCTCCATCAAGTGTGGCCGTCTCTCACTGCATATGTCTGCGTGTGTCCGCTATATATGTATGCGCTTGTGTGTTCCTGCATGGTTCCTGCTAGAATAATGAGGCTTGTAGGGGCCAGCTGCTTGGGGTTGGGGCTAGGCATTAACCTGACAGATGGAGCCAGCCTGGGCTCCCAGCCCTGCATATGGTGGCCAGGAGGAAAGCTGGCTAATGGAGCACAGGCACACACACCCCATACACACATGTGCGACCGAACCTGACGTGCAGCTTTCAGAGAAGACCCCAACACATTTTATGATAAAACAGAGTCAGCTAATTCTGCCTGGCTCGACCTGGCTGACGGTGACAGGACTGCACCGGAGGGTGCGCATGTATGGGTGTGTGAGTGGTGTTTGTGCTAGCCAGGCCCTCATAGTGAGGGGGCAGGCTGTCAGAGTCATATGCCACATGCTCTGTCACCTCCCATTGATCCCCTCCCCCTCCCCCACAGCGTAAGACAGACTGACAGACAGACCCCCGCTACTTTGCACACACCTCTGTTTTAAACAGTCCCCAGTCACCCACCGCTTCTCTTTTTATTCATTCCCTCTCACACTCTGCACACAGGGACTGCAGATATCGAGAGTTCGGCCATGTCCACACCAAGCTGTCTGAATATGAAAAAGATCATTTCCCTCTGGCACTTCGCTCTCTGTAACTATAGATTTAGGTAACTTTTTATTTCAAACTTCGTAACTTTCTTCACTGCTAAAACTTTAAAAAGCTAATCCTTGATTGAGCTGCTATGGATTTGAAAAGGTACTCATTCAGTTTGACTTGATCAAACGAACTCTTATGCAGCAGTTAATTTAAAAACACTGGTTTTGCTATTAGACATGTGCCAGCACTCTAAACACTGATACAAATGGACCTGTGCTAATTTGTCCAGTTAACTTGGTGGCAGTTTTGCTTGGATTAGGATGTCGCCTGGGCCCATTAACTCAAAGTTTCAGTTGGGACCAGGTGTCAGACAAGAAACCCAAACATATAAATGTATTGATATAAATGATTCAATTTTATGTTCGGACATATTAAAACCTAAATGGAGGTGAATGTGTAATAGGAATAGCCAATAAGAAATTTGACAAACAATAATATGGACTTTTAGCAGAGTATTCCTAAAACACATTTTCAGATTATCAGTCTTTTACAGCCTAGTAAGCCTACAGTAGTTTCTGCCTTTCTCTCACATATTCTGTTTTGGAGATGATAGCAGACCACCTTGTGCAAAGTCTATCCAGCTCCTGAATCTATACGCAACCACTGTGCCGGCACAACTTTGTGGAATTCAAGTAAGACTCATCAGAGACAGAATAGTCTACACCATCTCTGGGACTCAGAAACACTAAATCATGCAGAATAAGGTTCCAATCAATTGATGTTTAGCTTTATAGATCACCTTGTGTCTCTAGTGTATCCACTAACAGGACTGTCTCTAAACATGAACTGACTTTTGTTAAGAAACATAGTTTTACTGGTATATTCAGTAACCTTGAAACTATGATAAGAAGGGATTGATTCGAGCTTTGGGGTGCATGGGAGCATAACAAAAACACTCTTGACAGTAGGTTGCCAAAAGCCTCTTCAGTATCGACTGTTGATGCACTGCAGTCACGAGTGCGGCTACTGCTTGGATAGAGATGGTTTCCCTAGCTCGCGGGATCAATCAATGGCATCTGTCAAGTCATTAGTCTTTGCAGTCCTTCCTACTGACCTTCAGCCGCCCTTGTTTTTATGACAAAATGACAGAGCGACAGAAATAAAATAAGAGGCCGAGGGTGATGTCAGGTGATCAACAAGAAGAGTAGGGGGCAATATATCATTATGTTCACATTAAGTCATGCTGGATATTTTTCTAGCGGACACACGGATCTGCCGCTGAAAGTTGTTACGCCCCGTGTTATTATGTGGTCCCCATGTGTGCATGTACGTGTGAGTGGGGGTTGATAGGAATCAGAGATGTTTCCTGACAGCACTTGGCTCTGTTAATAATGCATGTCTTGTCACTGAGGGCCAGATGCGGGGTTAGATTGCTGTATTGGGGTATTGATTGGTGAGAGTGACTGTACGTCTGTATGTGCGGTCTCGTATGGCTGTGTGCAAATTGAACATCGCCAGGCTGTACAAGATTTACATGTATAAAATGCAGGCTGTAGAAGTTGCAGAAGTTGTAAAACCTTACTCCGAAATTGCAAATCTGTTTAGATTTATGCGTGTAATATTATATCAGCTGATAACACAGTGTTAGTTCATCTACATTTATAAATATTATTAATCTAGCTTTGCAGATGTTTTTGGTTTGTTTGGCCTGATTCTGAGATATCAATTTCTTAAGATGTCTGGCTTTGATGAAACACTGGAAGTAAATTATATTTTAATTGTATTCCCTGCAGCATTGAAAAGAAAAAAAACATTAATATAATGCAGCAACATCACTCAGTGAGGATTATGTTTTCACAAGGAAGTAATTCCAAAGTAAACTGTCAACTGTGAAGCCTGTAAATTATCCCGAGAAGTGGACAAATTGTTTCTGAATAGGCACATTACGAATTTAAATGAAATGAAACTTTTCATGCTTTAAGCATCACAAACAGAACAATTTCATCCACTTCACTTGTCACTTGGATGGTGACGAAAACTGGGCAAATGCAAAACTATCTGAAGAGATACCTCTTATGGTGAGCAAGAAGATGCTTCTTAAAAGTTCTTGTCTCATAGTTCAGGCGTGGACTGTATATAAAGATGGATGAATCATCTGGGATGTCGCCTGTAGGGTTCCTTGAATAAGTGGTGGCCCCTGCTCTCACCATCTGGGCTCTACCTATCTCCTTGTTGAGCCAAAAAAGGGCGAAGAGATAGGGCTGAACCGTGCAGGTGACCTCGGCAGACGGCGTCCAGTCGATGACTCTATGTCTTGATTAAGAATAAATTGATGTGATGTTTGGAGCGAGTCTCAGGTGACCATTTGAAGAACTGCAGTTTTTAACACATCCATCTTGCTCTGGTTGCGAGTTTGATTCCCCGCCATCAGCCACTGAAATAGTTCACTTTTTTGGTAGATTGCCATGAAGTTTTGTTTATGTTCTCCAGAGAAGTCATCTTAATGACCTTGGTGATCCCTTGACTTTTCCTCTTCCAACCTCTCTATCTTGCTGACATGCAAACTCATTAAAGACAGATGGTGAACACGTATATATTATATACATATTCAATTCACGATATATTATACTTCCTGGCCGTTTAGTATTGTTAGTTTGACAGTGTTTTTGTGCAGGCGTTAACAATTAGCTTGAAGCAGTGCTAACATGGCTAAGGCCTTGCAGAGGCTTGCTAGAGTGAACCAACCTTTTGAACAAAGAAACCATAGACTAAACAATTGAATAATCCTCTTATGTGCTGTACTTTTTCAGGGTTGAGCTCCTGCATCACAACTTGTCTAATGGCCTTGGTTTCCTTTCAGAGAATAAGTGAATGTACATCGTATTCAAATACAAGAACCCAAGCAAAGAAGTAAATGTTTTTTTTCTTCTTCTTTCAGGACAGCGCCCTGCTGACATTTAACATCTCAGCCCACCACTCCTGGTGGAGTGAACACGGCCCCGGCTGTGTGAGGAGAGAGATGCCACAGGCTCCTGGGGTCCGCACCACAGAGAGCCACTCCTACATCACAGTCATGGGGTGCCTCATGGACTACCAGTACATCGAGGTCATGCACAGCGGCACGCAGATTCTTGTCGCTGTGAGTAAAAACACGTAAAAACAGCACTGACATATTCACACGGAGATAGTGTGCATGCAGCACATGCATGTACACGTCCCGGGAACTCATCACATGATGGACAGGAAAGTGATGTTTTTGTTTCCCTGCAAGCTCTTTTCTTCCACGATGGTTTGTTATTTTGTCAGCCTCCCTTCCTCTGCCCCGGTCGCTGAATGAAAAATTGATCTGTTGTTTTGTCTGGCTGGGCCTCAGACCTGCCAGCTGCTAACAGGTTACTCAAACACTGGAAGGACTGTTATTGTCCTCTTTATACAGCTCTTCATCAATATACCAGAAGCTCACATCCTGCCAGCCCGCACATTTGCACACACTCATGTATGAACGAGTTACCTCAACCTGGATGGGAGCCAGGACACTCAGAGTTCACAGCAAACTCGCAAGCAAACTGTTCAGACGTTCACATGGCACATATTAACCCATAGTAACATTTACTCACACTCTGATGCCGTTGTCACTTTATTATATGTGGAGGCACATTGGTTTAATGAGCCTCGGCACTCTGTGGTATACCACTGGGTTTCAGAGTCATGTGGATATTCATTCGTAACAATAATTTACACCTGGGAATCCACTGTGAATGCACTAAAATTCTAGCAGAGGGATTACTGAGAATCACTGGATTGTATCATTCCTCTCATCACCCCCTTGGAGAAAGGTAATAAAATGGCTGACCTCATTTAATAGCCATGGCACTCTCTCTGAGCCTCGTTGGCCCTTACACTATAGGCAATGAATTGCTGCTGTTTTTGTTTGTCCACGCTTGGTGTCGTACCTCTTCCACCCCTCCAGGTGAGATGGCAACACCTTTTTAGCCTGCATTTTTACGTGATCTTGTCAAACCCAGCATTTGGCTGCATCTCCATGGGAGCAGCTGCCTAGAGGAGCGGGGAAATTGGTTGTAAAATCCCAATCTCGCTGGTGACATAATTTTTCGTGCATCCTCGCCTCCTCTCAGGCTAAAAGCGGAGCACCGCTTAGGTAAATGAAGTCCTCTGAGATGTCCACTCTTGTTTTGGTTAGTTTCTTTTCCCTCTCTGGTTGAAAAGAGGGCCGGTCAGGAAGGGATTTGAAGGTATGAATGAAGAGGGGAGGAAGAAAGTGGGGTGTCCCTTTGTCTTTCTTAGAGGGGCTTTCAAGGTCGCAGTGAGAGGCCATTAAATATTTAGTTTGGGCTCCAAGGAGCATGTTTCATTAAGATGAAAAATGTGGATCCATTGGCCAGTAATGGATGCGTCACTGTCATCTCTCTGCTCAGATTTGTCCTGAGCGAGAAGGCAGCAATTCAGACGTGAAGAATCAGTAAAGTCCTTCCTTGTTTAGTTGCTTATTGCTGCTGGAGGCAACATCCAGCCAAAAAAAGTTACTTCACAATTTAAAGGATGAGCTTGAAATGGAGGCAGCCTTTTCAAACTGGGATAATGTATTATTCATTCAACGCAGAGGGGAATGTTTTGCTCATTCTCTACCCTTCTATTTTCTGATGCCTCCGCTGACTCCATAGTTGCTGTTGAGTGGCTTTACATTTCTTACTACTGCCGTGATAATTACTAATTATCTCATCAGTGTAGTCAGCAGAATATCCACACGTCCTTTCTCCTCCCTCTTCATGCCTCCTCCTTTTGCTGCTGTTTACCACCTTCACTGTTAAATAAAACAGTCAAGTCTGAGAAAACGCCTCCAGTGCAAGAAGGGGTAGTCAGGAAGAAGGGTATATGAGAGAAGAGGAAAAGTGGTGCATGATATGATATTCAGTTTACATCTGTAGGCATAACTTTTACACGCTGAAGGGAGTAGTGAACGGTGTCAAGGGGTTGTCGGAGCTGCTGAGCTTCCCACAAAGCAGCCGGAGAAAGTGCTCTCACGCACGCGCGCAGATATCATATCATTTAACGCGGGTTATTGCTGCCACGGGCGATGCTTTCTTCAGTTGCATCTGTATTCCCTGGAAACCTGCGTTGGGTGGAGGTTGATAACGGGAGTCTGCGTCGCTCTCTCGTTCCACTGCTCATTTCCTCTATTTTCCGGTTCTTCCCCCGCGTCACAATCTCTCTGCTCAGTCTGTTTTTCCTGTGTCTCCTCTTCCTGACCAGATCTCACACTGTTTGACCTTCATGTCCATCAAATTGCCAACTTGAACGACAAAAATGCATTTTTTTTCCCTGCCCGCCTCGCTCACGGGCTGTCACTTTCGCTCGGGCTCTCATTTTCTCTTGAGCTTAGATGGCTCCGTCTAGTCACTCTGCTTTCTGTGTCAGGCCGTGGCTTGTTTAACAATAGGTGCCAGGGTAATGTAGGGGGTGAAAAATAGCTCCTGGTTGATTAGAGGGGTACCCTCAACGGGCCTGTCTTGGGCAGACCCCTGTGATTACCGCTGCAGGGTGTGCTTGCCAACAGGGTCGGTTTGTGTTCAGTGGTTGTCGAGGTTCACTCGACTCGGCAGCATGAAAACGTCCACCCCCTCATCCCTCCAAGAGGTCAGGGTTCACCCTTTGGTGAGTCCATTAGTCCATGTTCTGTGTTCATGCTGAACAGCCGTCACTGCTGGGGATGAATGTGTTGTTTTTATTTCCTTCAGCACTGGGGACCACCTTTGATGTGCTTCTATTTGAAGTCCAGTAAATAGCTGTGCATTGTCTCGTATAATAATAGCATAAAGCACTTCTGCAGTATATCAGCACTGACGTGGCATTGTAACTGTGCTGTAAGTTTTACAGCATCAGCTTCAAAGGATTATAAAGATCCCAGGATTAAAAGAGTTACGATGCTGTAGTGAGTAGTCATTGGGACTGTTGGCTGCTGCCTCAAACGTGTAACGAAAGAGGGAAAGACCTCAAAACCAGAGGAGAGCATTAGTCTCCAGTGGGCCACTGAATATTGTGTCTGGCTACTTGCCGTACATCATAAAAACGTGACTGCTCGCCATTATACTTCAAAGGCTTCCTTGGCCAAGAGCTTTAATTGTTAATCTGTGTTGCAAGGAAATGGATTTTCCTTTGATTAATTTTACTAGAATATTTGGTCAAAAGGAAGAGGGAAGAGAGGAGAACTTGGAGGTTAAAAAACAAAAATTCTAACTCCGTGCTTGCGTTCCCCTTTTCCTGAACGTGGGTATTTGTGGGTACTGGGTATTTTTTACCTTCTTCCTTTCTCTTTAGTTCATTCCTTTCTTTGCCCAGAGTGCCCAATTTTCTCCCTTTCACTCACTCAGACCACATACAAAGTCTTTCGTGTGGGGCTGCATGTAAAGAGCAAGAAGTGTTTTCTTTCGTCTGACAGCTTTTGTGCAGCGTCCTGTGTTTGTGCGGCATCCGCAGGCTGTTGTGTGCAGTTGTGGAAGATGCAAATCAGCAGCACAGACTCTTAACAGCCCCATGTGGTCATATATATATATATATACGTATATATACAGCTCTGTGTATGTGTGCCTATCTATTCACACTTGGACATGGGGGAGGGTAGAAAAGAACAGGTGGATGCAGCCTCTGCATCCCCATCTCATCATGGCTTGTCATTAAACATGCAGCTGCCTACACACAAACACACACATCTAATTTTCTGCAGAGGAGCCTGCACCTTATTGTCAGGCAGAAAGTCCTGTGTAATTAACCTACAGGACATCTGCAACCACCCCTCTCTATCTGTCCCTCTCCCGCCGTCTCCCCTCCTTCTCATCCCTCCCCTGTGATATATTTTACCTACGAATTCCTTTCATCATCGTGCGCTCAGCGAGTTTTCTCCTGACACTGAGCCACAATCAATAGTGTGTTAATTAGCTTTTAGATCGACTCAGATATCCATCACCCCACACGTGCGCGGGCCGATCGGTTGCGGACGGACAGCATCTCCATAAGAAAGCAGAATTCTGAAATCATAGACACATACAAGGCTAAAACTGCTATCTAAGGGTAATGTCATTGTCTATTAATGTCCAGTAATATCCGTTGGCTGCCACTTTGTCACTTTCGAAACCACTGGGTTTAGGTCTGCCAAAAGGCTAACACGACAAACTTAAATGTGTTATCATGCAGCCTCACAAAACTGCTAGCATGCCCGTGGAAATCTAGTCTTAAATTAGTAACCTTCTGACGATTGACTGATCAGTTAATTTAGTCTGAAATGGAGCAACTGAAAAGGCCTGGAGAATGTTTGGACCTAAAGGCTCTGCACATTTACCCAAATCATTCACGGTGGCGCTCATTCATCATGTTGCCCAGAATACCTAAGAGTGCAGGCCCATGCCAGCTAGTGGCTATGAGTGAATGTGCGTTGTCAAAGGTGGATATGGGTCCTTCTGGAGTGACGCATTCGGTGTAAACCTGACCTTCATTAGCCTATGCAAATATAGCTCAGCAGCTGGTCTTCTTCTCACTCACACACACACACGAATGCCGGTGCCTTTAACTTCTTCTTGGCTTCATTATCTGTGAAGAAACGCTAATGAAGCCGAACCCTCGCAAATGCCTACATTAGTTTCCTATGCAGCAGTATATACTGTCGCTACTGGAAGGTAGCTTTGCTTTATTTTTGGTTTTCTTGCATCAAGCACTTAAGATTTTATGTCCAGCTTTCTCCCTTTTATCTGTTATTACTTCTGCAGATGATTGTTAACTCCCTAACAACCTAGGACACAATGAAATAAACCTTAGGGAAGCACATAGTTTGAGTGGAGATTTTGTTTCTTGGCAAACTGTGTTTACTAAGCGACTAACATCGCTAACGACAACCAGCGTTCAAAGAAACAAGCAAAGGATTAGCTTTAGTGTGGCACATCCCCATAGACCGTCTGAGATCAAGCCACAGAGGACATGCAGGGGCTTAATGAGTTTAATTAATATGACATTCATTTTTTTTTAAATGATCCCTGAACTCCAGGAGTGACAGGGAGGATATCGGTGAAGAAAGCTGTGAGGTATCCGTGTTAGTGTGTATGTGTGTGAGAGTGATGGAGGGAGACAGGCCTTTTATCGGCTTCATTTAAGGACACTTGATTTGGAACAGTATATAAGTGGAGTTGTCACTTGTTATTCAGGGCACTGACCTATATTGCTGGCCGCCTCCGGCAAAAGCCAAGGCTTTTTTTTTCTTATTAACTCCCTGTACAACACTTTAAATGTATGGAAGCCATATAAAAGAACGCACAAAAGGTTTAAGGTCAGCCTTAACGTGCATCGTGAGAAGAAGAAGCCAGCAGTTTAGAGAAGGATAGTGTTTTCCCATTCAGTATACTTCCTCGTAAAATCAAGGATACAGCCCATTGAAGCTTTCCTGCCAGCTCGTGATCACCTGACACAGTGCTCTGACGCTTCATGTTGAGTTTTGTTGTCATTTTTGACTCACTGTATGGTTGCTATGTAAACACTTCACTCATTGCTACTGCAACAGAGATCGGAGCTAAAAATTAAGCTAAGCAAGCACACACTTAGCACAGGGAAAACGGAGACACAATGCCACCGAAAAACAGTGCGTGCCCCCCGCTGTTAACACCATCTTGTGTTTGACACTGGCTTTATACATATGCTAATTCACCTCCATTTCGCCGCCACTGTAATGGATGGGGTGAGACCAGCAATTAGATACTAGAGAGAAAAAAATCCAGCAAGAGAGAAGATTTATATATCTCGTCTAGCCCACACGCAGATCGAACCACTCCCTTTTTTTTTGATGAAGATGTGACACCTGCGTTTCATTCATAAATAAAACATTGAATCTGCATCTGGATGAACTTCAGCAAAGGCCGGATTTATTGTTGAGATGAAAGACCTACGGCGCAGGTTATCTTGTTTCATTTATAATTACCTAGGACAAGTTTTGGGCTGAATGAATGTTACATAAATAGCTGTCATCACACAGAGTCGCTACCCTCCTGGGTTGTGTGTTTGTGAACCCAGTGTGCGAGGAGGGCAGCGTGCCCGACGGCGTTTTAATTGGCATGGCAGAGAGCCAAATGAAGGATGGATGGCTGGGCGGGTAGAGAGACTCACTGTGTCTGTTTCTGAGTCCATGACAGCCATCTGCCAGTTCCACGGGCTATTCTCAGTGCTGCGTGTTTGCCCACATGTGTCCTCGTAGTCACTTGTGTGCTTGCTCTGTCGCTTTCTGGTGCGTCTGTGCATACAAGCCACTACTGTACGTACAATACAAAAGCCGCAGCGACTTGGAAGCATTATGCCGTTTTGTGTTTACATAACCAGCCATTGCAGAGCATCATTACCATTAATTTTGAGTCGTGTTTCTAAGCACTTGATATGTGTGATCCCAGTGTTCACACTCCTTAGGTTGGTTTTTGCATATTTGGTTCTTCAGTGACTGAATTCAACTCTTCGTTCACAAGCTAATCACAGACTTTCTTTGTGTGCTAGGCACCTATAGTGTGGGTTGTTTCCATAGTGCAAATGTGATGATTAAAACAGCAATGCAAGCTAAAAGATTTGCTGCATTCATATGTACAATTATATTGCTTATAATCATAATAACGGCCCAATCACAATAACAATGCTTCATGTAACCACCTCAACTAGAACAGTCTGGCCAAGCCAACCTAATTAGAAGGAATTTTCCGTCACATTGAGGGGGTTGGTTTAAACCTCTCATTATCTGTTCAAGAGAAAAATGTTAGCACTTAATAACAGTGTCAACACTTGATCTGATCATTCTTTACATTATATACACCGATCAACCACAAAATTAAAACCACTGACAGGAGACGTAAATAACATTAACCATCTTGTGAAAGTCAGTGTTCTGAAACGTTTGGACTTGCCATTATTGTGGATGTTACTTAGACATGTACCGCCCACATAGAACAGACCAGGCACCCAAACCCCATAGCAATGACACTCCTTTATGACTGCAGTCATCCCCAGCACGCTAAAAACCCAGATCCCAAACTGATCAAGTATCTGTGGCCCGATCCACAGAGGCCCCTCCCCTCAACCCATAGGACCCAAAGGCCCCCACTAATAGCACTAATAGGCCCCCACTTAGGAAGGTGGTCATAATGTTATGCCCGATCAGTATGAGAAAGCTGGCAGTGAGCCATTTGGTATCAATTAATCAACTAATTGTTTTAGCTCTATTTCTGCTCTCGGCACAGTGTTGCATCATCTGCCCGCTGGAGGATCCAGGGGAACACACACATCTTCTGCCTCTATTATCTTTGTGTCCATTAATGAAAACACACAGCTGTTTAACTGCACGGTCTAACCTCTCTTGTTTGCTTGTGTGTTTCACAGCTCCTGGGCTTCGTCTACGCCTGTTATGTTGTCAGCGCTATCACTGAGGAGGAGGACAGCTGTGAGTGACTTAACACACACACACACACACACACACACAACGCACTCTCATTCTTGAAAACGAGTCAACAATGAGTGAATCACACCCAGACTCACTTACTCACTCCGAGGAGGAAAAAAGAGACGCATCTTTCTTCATCTCCCCCTTTTCCTGTCCCACCCCATAGTCTCACTGCTCCAGCTCTCCCTTATCTCCCTCCTCTTTCTTCCCCCACACCAGCTGGGCCCCTCTCTCTCCTTCCCTGCAGAACCAAAGGAGCCATGTGTTCCCTCTCCAAACCTCCTTCAGCCCATTCTTCCCTTCACTTTTGCATGTGCGCTCTCTCCTCCTCGCTGTCTGTGTGGTCCCTGTTGTTGTCGTAAACCCGTTACTTGCCTCCATTAAGGCACTCTGGCTTTCTTCACTTTCTTCTCCACGCGTGCCCCTTGTTTTACCGTTCCAGCTGTCGTCTCCTGTTTAGGATGGCTGTTGTTGTACTCCAGCGTTGCACCTCCGTCGCTCTGTTGTTTGCAAACACGCGTGCATTACATCTGACTTTGTGTTACCTTTGTGTTACCTTTGTACTCTCTGTTGGTGCCGGTGTGTTCTGGTCTGTGTTACATTTTTAACAAGGAGTCAGATGAGGGCAAATGTAAAGGCTCTTTTAGAGTCCTGCGCTGGTGCGAGTCACTTACACGTGTGTGCTCATCAGTCTGGCTGAAGCACTCCAAATCTTTCCTTGATGTGTTCTATCTATCACAGGGTCTGCGTATGCCCTGCGCTGTTGCTTCTGCGTCAACTAAACTCTGAGGTCTAAACCGCCCATTATACTTGACCCTCATTCATCCTCATTTTTCTGTCAGGCTTAAACAGGCAGAGAGTGAGAAAAGGGTGTGGGAAAAGACAGCAGGGGACTCGCGAAATGAGTCATGAGAGAAGACGGAGAAACCAGAGACGGACACATGTGATAAATGACCCAGCTGCTGTGACCTCATAGACAGCAGGTCAGAGGTCCTTCTGGAGGTTAGCCGACTGAAGGTCAGGCAACATTTGATCTAAGGGTCAGTGGTAGTCATAAATATCTGATTAGCACGGGACGCATAGCTATGTTCACATGCGTGCAAATCTAGCTTTACAAATGTTTTAGTTAATGGTTTAAAACCAAATCGAGACGGAGGCATGGGCTCAACTGATCATCATTCTCTGTGAGGGTTAACTAGGACTATACCAGTACGTATTCATACACATAGGCTTTTTAGAATACTAATCACCAGGAATCCAGAGTCTGGCTGTGTTCATGTCTCCCTTGTAGACACCAGAGCTCTAATTTGATTTCAAAACAGGGTAATGAACAAAGCAGTACATGCACTAATTGCATCTCAAACAGTCGACTGTTGTAATTTGGGGGTATTGTGATGTGGTTTCTGTGTGCGTTCCTGGGCGTCAGTGCTACAGAGGTCCAAGCAGTTCTTGGTGGTCACATACCAGAGACTCAGTGGCTGTGAGTGGTTAGAATCACCGCTCAGCTGCCTCGCCCCTCGGTGCCGGGCAGTACCACTTAATCACCCCTAAGTAATCCTTGGAAGGGAATACCATTTCTGTTTTCATTTAAAAAAAAAAGACTTTCACCCTCAAAAAAAAGTCCCTTATCCCATTGTTGTCTGTGACCTTTGAGGTCCTTTCATTCTTGGCGTAGATTTCGTTGGTATAAAAATCACAGAGGACAGTCATCCTCACTCAAACAACAGATCAAAATAACAAGTCAGTTCCAAAGAAATATTAACATACATCAACAAATACGAACATAACGTCATTTCTATTGGTTTTAATTAATTGTAAGGTCCGTGCCAAGGGGAACCACTGCTACATGAAGTGCTAGCTCTTTGTTCTTGCAATCAGCCCTTTGCCTGCACACATATTTGTTCATGCACTCGCAGGTGCACAGACCCAACACACACAAAAAAACAGCACTTTTTCTCCTCTGATTTTCTCCTCTTATTTGATGCGTAGATTAAAGCAAGTTTCTGCACTGAGCTCCCTGGCTGTCTCAGCATCTCTCCTCCTACTCAGAACTTTTCCTTCCCCATGCCCCCCTCTCTCTCTCTCTTGCTTTATTTCTTCAGAAGTAAAAGGAATAATCTTGTATCAGAATCCAGTTTTTCTGAGTTTAAGAAACCGTCACTCTCCCCCTTCAGCTCGTCTCTGGCTTTGGAGCTTTAATGAGGTGTGCTTGTAAAAAAGTTAAAGGTCTCTGGTCACTCGTTGTGTCGGCCTCATTAATCGCCTTGCTGGTCAATAACTTCCAGAGCTGATTGCGCCTCACTAAAAGGAGGAAGGTACAGGATCCACCGAGAGAGAGAGAGAGGCTGAAAGAAAGGAAAGAGAGAGGCAAAGATGGAAAAGAGGAGCACCTGAGGAGAGCAGAGAGTTTATTAAGAACAAGTCGAGGAGGAGGAAAAAAAAGAGGCAAGGCAGGAACAAACAACACAAGACAAGATGAGCTTTTCACGAATAAGGAGATAAGACAAGAATTCCTCTCACGCTGAGCACTCTCCCACTCTCCAGGGAGCGGGCTGAGTTAGATTTGAGTGCTCAGACTTGCGTACAGAATAGCGGAACGAAGCGCACACGTGCCCACACACACTTGCAAGGAGCCACACAAGACACAATGGGCAGAATAACGAGCATCATGCTCTATCGGCCCAGTGTTTGACGTGGCTTTCAAGCTTATTGCTGATAGCGCGTGTACGTGTGTGTGTGCGTGTGCACTGTATGTGTGTGAGCCACGAGACTCTCTTCCTCCGTCACTTTGCAAGTACTGTACATGTGTCGGCGTACGCAGACTCACTCGTACCTGTGTGCTGCACATATTCGCGTGTTTAGCTGACAGCGTGTGACTGACTGACTGACTTACCGAGTGTGGAAGATTGTGTGTATTTGTGTGTATGAATTTATTACACTGAGTTATCTGTGGTGAGCAGACACACCGGCAGAGTGAGTGGTGGGGAAAATCCTCTTTGTAAAGTAGGTCACAGAGTTAGCTGCCTAGCGCTGGGATAAGCTCGCTTTAGCTTGTCTGCTAATTATGCTGCCGCCCTCTGTGCTGAGTCACATCCGCAGAAAATCCTCCGCAGCAGACGGGGCAACTGGATGGACGGATGGATGGATGGATGGATGTGCATGGTGTCCTCAAACTGTATACAGTGGGAAAAGACAGGTCAAAATAGAAGCACTTTTAGTACTGTGTCTTTAATGTTTTATTCTTTATTGTGAGATAGATTTTTTTTTTTACATTGCAAAAATCTTATATTCTAAATATACACTGGTCAGCCGTAACATTAAAACCCCTGACAGGTGAAATGCCTTTGACACCTCACACACCCACCTAAACACTGTCGAAGAGCGCCAGTGGCCTCCCCCAGTAGGACAGTGCACCCCGCCACACGATAATTAACCTAGCCTCCGTGCTCCCAGATCCCAATCTGACTGAGCATCAGCGGGAAGCCTCTGATCAAGCCCAATGAACAGAGGCCCCGCCCCACCCCGCAAGCCCACAGGACCCAAAGGATCTCCTGCCAACATCCCGGTGCCAGACATCAGAGAACACCCCCAGAGGTCCCGTGTCCATGCCCTGACGGATCAAAGGGGTTTTAGCCGCATGAGTTTAATGTTGTGGCTCATCAGAATAATTACTTCAGGGGAATATTTTTCTCTTGTTTTAATGTGATGATTTACATTAGAGACAGAAGGAACAAAATCACGGCATTTATTAGAAGAGCGTTTTGACTAAATTTTTCACAAAATGACTCATTTAATGTGACAGTCTTGGCAGAGTTTTTAACATTTTGATTTGTCTAAGTGCAAAAAGCGCAGATAATAAAGTCGATCATTACAAAATTATGCTGCAGTACCCTAAAACTGAAAAAGTTAAATAGAATTCATCATTTATTTAATTCAGGGGTGCAATAAAAGTTTGATTTTATTACAGCTTATTATGCCAAGGTTTAAATTAATTGATTATCCAAGCTTCATAAAAATGTCTTGAAAAAAAGAAACCCCAAAAATATTACATCTGAACTAATAAAAATGTGAAAAAATTTGGCAATAAATTACATAGTAGAGGCAGGGAGCAGCCAAGAAGCAGAAGCAACAAGAAAAGATCTGGTCTGGAGTGATTTGATATAGCTGATGCTGCAGGCCTGGGTCTGCGGGCAACCGTGCAGCATGGTGGAAGTTCCTTTTTGGGATGCATTTCTTCAAATGGAGTTGAGAATAAAGTCTCAATTAACGGTCTTTTCACTCCTCCTCACTGCTGAGAGGCACCGCCAGATTCTTATCCATCACAGAATAACACGAGGGAGTGGTCTGATTGGTCCCAGATTCGTTCTGCAGCATGGCAAAGACTCCAAGCATGCAGCTGGAGCGCTAACACACAAGGAGCCGAGGAGCCCTGATGAATATTAACTATTCATGGCATTATTTTTTAGAGCATCATCATGTAAAGGGTTTTAAACTTAGGCATTAAACATATGTTAGACTACTTACTTTCTTTATGATATACAATCATTTGTATGAGGGGAATGTGGACAAAAAGGAGATCCATCCTCTATCCATCTATCTTTGCCTGAAACCTTTCTCATCTTTGCACGGTTGATTAACTTTAAATAGACTCCCAGTCAAACGTTTACAGCATTTTCATATGCAAAAATAACAAAGCATAAAACAGCTGAACTGGTCTTTAAAGTAAATGAGTAGCCCGTATAAAATGATGGTTGTGTAATGATGTGTGAGGACCGAGATGCTGAGCCAAATATGAGCGCGTGTGAGACAGAGAGCGAGGCAGAGAGCACCTTTTCCAGCGTTACAGACAGCCTCTGATGTCTTCAGCTATCTGCCCGCTCTTTATCTCACTCCCTGTCTTTGTGTCTGCCCTGCCTCCCCTTTGTTTTTTTCTTGATCCCCCTCACGCACTCTCTTTTCTTCTCTCCAACCCCATTTCTCCCTCCTGGTCATTTCTCCTTTATCTTGGTGCCTGTGTTTCATTTCACTGTCAGCTTGCCAAACCGTTCACACACAAACACAGACAGACGCGCACACACACAAGGATGAGAGATGCAGCAGTATACTGCAGACTGCCAGCCAGTGTCTCTCATGGTTCAGCACAGGTCCTCTGATTTCAGCCAGTTTCCATGTGAACTGAAACATAATCGTCTTGCATTACTCCCTGCTTGTTTAGGGGCACCACATAGATGCCTTAACTATTGACCTACATACCTTTCATTTCTTGCATGTATTCACACAAGGGAAAATCTGCTTAGGAAAAACCCGATCTCACCTATTTCACTAGTAGAGGATTACGTGCATCAATCAACTCTCCAGTTTCGCTGTCTGTATTTCAGGGTGCAACGTCTATTCTACACTTGTGGTTTAGATGGTGTTTTAAATCTTTGCTATCCTAGAAGACCGAAAGAGTAGGACACTGATTAAATCACCTGAATAAACATGCCACTAGAGCTTGCAGTTTCTTTCTTACTTTTTTTTTACGTGTTGCACAACAAAGCACGCTTCATTCTGAAACTTTCCCATGGAAATGGAGCAGATTACAGTGAGATGTTTATCGCCTGTCATGTCTGTGTTTGCAAAAAGCCATTTTTACTGTTTACCCATGGTTGCTTTCATTGATTTCTCAAACCAGCGAGGTTCAGTGAGCCGCTTAGAAAATCGACCTCAAGATCAGGGTTAAACCGATGCATGTATTAATTAATGGGAAAATGGTTCAACAGGCAAAAAGCTATTAACTGCTTAGTATACTGTATGGTATGTAGGAGGGCTGGAGAACAGAGTTATGAATTGTGCTTTTAATGCGACGCTAACTAGGCACTGGATATCTTCATTAGAGTAAGAACGGAAAGTGGCACCTGTTGGGCCTCAGATCAGGTTGTTCTGCAAATGTTGCACAAGATGTATGGCAGGAATTTGAGTTTCACATATCTTCAAAGTGGGAAAGTTGACCTGTTGGTAGCACTACACATTATTAGGATTCCCCTTCTGGAGACTATGAATATCTGTGTCATTTTTGCAACAGTCCATCCAATATAGGTCATGATTTATCACTCTGAACCAAAGTGTTAAGCGCAGTTTATGCCTCTGCGGGACATAGACAGCATAAACTACGCACGTAGCCGACACCAGAGTGTGAACCACTTATAATTGTGCACTCGTCGGTCTGGCTCGCTCTGTGAAAACGGCACCCAAACGCTAGTCGGTGCTTACAACGGCGACTGAAACTTTAGGCGACATTTTGCCAAAAATTCGGCATACAAATATTTGTACCTCGGAGCCGCCTCAGTTAATATTTCCTCGATGTGTTCCATCTTTATTGAACCAAAACAACCAATTCGAAAACTGTGAAGATGGAGAAGCAGCGAGAAATATTAAAGCGTGCTACCACCAAGCAGACCAGTCACAGCTCTTGTGGTCTGCAGGGAGGTGCACATCAGGCTACGGCGTTAGGGTCTGGCATAGGATAGTCAAACTGACGCAGAAGTATAAACCGTGCATTAGACTGACAGACTGATGCAGGGATCATCAGAACGACGTCCCCAGAGCTGTTGGTGTGTCTAAAAATGGCAACCATCATTATCATCAAAGTGTATTCCTCCGCACAGTTTATCATGGCAGGGGATGGATCCCCACCTGCTTATAATGGGAAAATCACTGGTACAGAAAAGAGTGTTTTTTGTAGTTGGAAAGTATGTGTGTGTATCTGGTGCGCAGATGAAACATTGAATCCCTGGAAACCAGGGCAGGGTCAGAGGAAAGGGACAGCAAACACAACCCCTCCTGGCTGTATGTGCTCATCCTGCCTACCTATCAGCATTCAGCAGACCACCCCAGCCTCCTCTTATCAGGATGGAACTGATTTGGCCTTACCGTAGTTTTCCATGGCTGGTTCGAGCTGGAACCCCCACGGCCGTTGGTTTCCAAAAAGTAACAGATCTGTCTGTTTTTTGTTATTCTCTTGTGCTGTTGTTTGGTGTCTTTTTCCACTGAACACGCTCCCCTCATGGTGTTTACAGGAGACTCACAGCTCCTGGACATGCTGGCCCTTTTTTCACATGCACTGCCTTGACTTAATCTCCCCGGCCCCCCTGTCAATCAGATCGACAAGCGTGACGCACCCCGTCCTCCCTCTCTCTTTCCCCCCTCTCTCCCACTCAGCCTTTGTGTCCCCCTCAAAAGCCTTTTCCACCATCTCAAAAAAAAATCTCTCTCGGCATCTGTGAAAAATACACGGCTGTCCGGTACAAGCTCCTCCTCTTCCTCGCTCGGCATTCCGTAACCGCTCGTCCACTCATCCGCTCCTAGCCTAGAGTGCGAACTCTTAAGTGGGGAAATAAACAGAAAGCATCGAGCATTCATTTGGTGGCTGAAGGTCACCTCTGTTGCTGGGCGATAAAAAGTGTTTAGGCTGTTTTGACAGCTGGCAAGCGTTCACCTGTTCCTGAGCTTTCCCTTTGGCTTGAGGCAGATGCACAGATGAAAAAAAGTTAAAGCAGGGAGTTTTTTTTTCCTTCTTCCTTCTTTTGTTGACTTTGTCAAAGTTAAAACCAAAAATAAGACTCAAAGCGTCTCTTGGCAACCTGCCCACCTATTAACGTCCCTCCATAACATCTGTTCCCACTGTGTCTTTTGTTTCCATTTCATTCCTCATTCAAGTTGTTTTTATCATTTCATTTTCAACTCATATGTGTTTTTTTTTTGTTTGCCTTCTTCAGTGTCTGATTGTCCGTCTTTTGATTTACTCCATAATTTCTGTTTTCAATCCTTCGTTTTCAGTTGATTTTATTGGTGGATTTGACCCATTCCCACTCTACCATGTCAATGAGAAACCATCTCATCTCCTCTTAAAGCCCGTTTACCTGTAAGTATGAGTGTGCGCTCATCCCACGATCTGTGTCATTGTGAGAGTGGATTTATGTTGTGTTGTAAATGCATGTAGACAAGGTTGCATTTCACCCACATGTTCATGAGTTTATATTTGTTTTAATTTGAACAAGATCCATTAGGTTACAACACAGCGTTATCTAGTAGAGATTGTGCAGGGAGTTGTCTGTCATGTCTGTGGCGTAAACTACGGTTAAAATGTCCTACATCCTGTAAGATTGATTTAGGGAATATGAAGGTCTTTCATAGCGCTGTTTTCTGTTAGTGTGCAGTATATTTTATATGTGTTCACACCACGGGCGTTTACTAATAGAGACACATGCAGAAAACATACAAAATCCTCTCCGATATTGGATTAATCAATTAAGTCGTGCAGGGAACTTAATAACAATAAGCCTGCGAAGTCATGTAATAATTCTCTGCCAACATGAAATAAATATTTTATTAGCTTCTTGACAGTTTAATCAGCTCCGTCTCTAATGGGAGGAAGTTTTCATCTCCCCAACCTACTGGGAGTTATATCCTGGATAAATGTATCCAGGGAAGTGTGTGTGTGTGTGTGCGTGTGTGTGTATTGATCTAAATGTGTACGTCTCTTTGTGTGAGTTACCCAACAAGTGCTAACCCTCTCGCCTTTCTGCCCTCCATGTCTCTGTCCTCTCCAGGTCTACGTAAGTAGGAGAGCACCCAGCAAGAAGGTGATGCAGCAAATTCCCACGGAGACAAAATGCCTGTTTTGACACAAACATCCCAGTGCGCTTCTGCGCACCAGACGTTCCTCCCCCCCTGGATTTCTGTACTTTAAACATGTAATTTACTGGTGCGCTGCCCAGAAAAGCCAACATTTCTCAGTTTGGGTCCATTGTGACGAGTTCAGGGCACTGGGGAATTACGGTAAAACAAGGCTTGTATTTTGGAGCATTTGTGTATTTAGAGCGGCATCCATCCTTTTCTTTGTGTTCTCTGCTGGCGCCCCGCTGCTGCGACCTGCCCAACATGAGCTAATACTCCCCGGGACCGTGACTGTATAGAACATGTACAGCATATAAATACATTGTGTATGTAATCAAGGACTGCCCAGCATTCCCACTCTGTGGTACAGTGTCTTAGAGGACTCAGTGATTTAGCATATTATTGCTGGTTCGGCTCAGATCTTGGCCAGAGGGCTGAATTACAGTGGAGCCTGTGGAATGAGCTATTGTGCACTGCCTGTTTACTTTAGTCCAGGATCTGCGTGCATAAATACAGAAGCAAAGCAGGAAGAGGCAGGGGAGTGGAGAGGTAGAGGGCTGGGAGGGAACAAAAGCACAAAGCGCCAAACCTACAGGGGCATCTGTCAGAAATAGAAAATGTAAATAATGGAACTAGGAGGGGAAGAATTTTCAATTTAGAGATTTGAATGTGAACTATCAAGAGCGCAGAAGAGCGTAAAAGGTGTTCAAACACACGGAATGGCATGCAAGTCTTACTTTTATTTCTGGAGTCTTATTATTATTGTGACTATTTTCGCCACAGCAACGGCCATATTTCTGACGTGTCGTGTGTTTGTGTTGGACAGTACGCTGAAAGCTTTGTTTTCACTTCAGTTCTCGTCTTAATTACTGAGATCTGGCAAAGACAGTCATTACACACTCCCGTGCAAAGGTTACATGCATGTGTTTAACTTGAATCAAACAATAGGAATTGTTTCAATCTTCATATTGCACACGTAGCCCATTGTCTAGGTCTAGGTGTTTGGGTATGGCCTTTGGTACAGAAGTAGCATAGCTGTACCTGGATACCTCGTCTCTTCTCAGTTTAAACTCTCCATGAGGCTAGTGTCAGTTGTGTTTGTTTAATAGCATGTTTTTGGACAGGGTTTGCATTGTAATTATGTGTACAGCATATTAGAAAAATAGAAAATTGGCATCTTAAACTCATAGTGTATACGCTGGTTCGGCTTTAACTTCCTCTGAGCTGTTGATGTCTAATATTCTGACTCAGCAACATTCGTTTTAGGCTCAAGTGCACAAACACGCATCACATCTCCTATACTGGTCGTTTGCACTTTTTTTGTGCGTGTGTTCATGTTTGATTTGTCACAACAAAGTCAGACGTTGTCAGAGCCTCTGTCGCCTTACTGTGTGAGTCACCGCTGACCTCTGGTGTTCAGAGTGGCCACGTGCAAGTTGCAGTGCGACTGAGTTTCTGGTGCATGTTTGCTCTTCCGTAAACCTCCATTTAGGTCAGCGCTCTGCCCTGACCACCTTTTATTTCTTCCATTGTGTCTGCACCGTTACATCGCATGCTACAGCATTAAGGTTAAGATTTTATGTTTGAATGCGGATTCTTATCACGATGACATTTGTTTGATTTCTTAGTGCAAAAGGCAGAAACTTTGCACTTGCAAGGCTGTCAAACCGCTAAGCTTATTATTATTATTTTTGTTTGTCTGTAGTCGAAAGACTTTGTGAACAAAGATGTTTTTTGTTTATTTCTTTCCCAGTTATTTTTAATCTCTTATCCGCAGCTAAAAATATCAAGTGTGTGTCAGATTCCTCTGTGATATTTAAATATGCTTCACTGCCAATTGTCCGAACTATTATAAAATATCATCTGACCAATTCTGACGGCCAATTTCGCAACAATGAGAATGAACCCATTTTGATTTGATTGGTCACATCTCTATTGGAGAGATGCAGTCATTTCTACGTCATTATTGTCTTTATAATTTAAGGTTCACACGCTCCTGGTAAGCTAACCGGTCTGTGTATGTGTTAGAAGAAACACAAAGCACCTCAAACTGTATCATAATCAGTATTTGTAGTTAAATGCTACTAAAATTGTTAATGTAAAAAAAAAACTAGTCTTCCTCTCAGTGCAATACATCCTTTTCCCAAACCCCGGTGACTGCTATTAGTTGAAGCCCGTTACGGTTGTGTATGTGCTAGTCTCCACTGAAAAAGATTCCACCTCTTTGTAGATATATTTTTCTTTGTATAGAAAGTGGAAAAGATTATCTTTTGTCATCTTTTGTTTCACGTCCTGTGTTGCTCCGAACTCATGTGACCTGATTGTGTACTCCTATTTATCCAGAACTGTGCTTTGTGTTCATGTAAATAGGTGTTTGTTAATAATAAAAAAAAGAATGTGTTCTTTTAATGTGTCTGTGTGTCATTAAGTATTTAGTGTTTTCTTGCTGTTTGAGTGAAAACACAATGACGACAATACACGAGTGGTACAGCTTTAATATAGAAAATTATCTGTCAGCAAGCAACCGGCACTCTTTATTTAACGGGGGTGGAAAGAGTGCAGTGGAAAACTCAAGGCCACTCACGCAACACCTGTATATGGGCAGATTTTCACCACCAGCCTTAGGACATAAAAGCGCGGACGCTGCCTCTGATGACAGCTCTGCAGATGGGGCAGTGGCGCAGGCTGGCGGCACAGTCACCGCAGACCACCAGGTGACCACAGGGGATGAAGACGATGGACACCAGCTTGTCCATGCATACTTTGCAGGTCCTCTCCTCCTGCAGCTGCCTCAGCAGCTCCTCTGGACTGGGGTTCTTAACTGTTGGAGAAACAGTTAACAATTTTGTTAACTGTCACAAGCACAAAATAATATGATTTCTTGTAAATCACACAGGTGTTGTCCACTGACCTTTCTCTCTGATGGGTGCTGGTGTTCTTACATTTCCCGCACCGGAGCCCTGCGTCGTCTCTGGCTCTGAAGCACACATGAAAACGTCAGTCAGACATATTATGAACTCACTAACACCCATTGTAACGCTGAATTAAATTTGTTCACAGGAAAAAGATGTGACATTGCTGAAGGAAAAACACATTTTAATTAACTCGTGAGAAATGACTGGTTCTTGTAGTAGTCTGAATTACAAAGGGTTTCCTGAGGAGATTGGTGAGTTCAGCAATTATCAAGCAAAATAGGATTCAAAAACATGCATTACAAGTAGAAAATGCTGCCTTCAAGGTCATACTTAACTAAAAGTACAAAGAGTCATTTGTAAATCATATCAAAAGTACTGGTCTTGTAGACATCTCGTGTATTTTCAGTTGAAATATTTAACAGCATTTAACTGATATAGCTTGTCATGGATACAAATTTTTGCCACTTTTGTTTTGTAAAATATTGAATAATTGTATCTTACTAGGATCTAAACAGTTATTTAAATGAAATTATCTGAGAAGTCCGAAATGTGACAAGGGACCTCAGAAAAACAATGTAGGGAACCCTGTCAGTATATTTTCCTCTGAACTGTAATAGATAAGAAGTATAAAGTAGCAGGAAATTAACTTAATCAAGTAAAGAATAAATACCTTGAAATAGTAAGTAAGTACTATACTTGAGTAAATCTAAACACCACTAGCTGTTACCTCTGCTCTGTGGCTCCCTCTGACGGTCTTCCTCCTCAGCCTGCAGCACATCACTAACCAGATCAGATACAGATGTGTAGTGCTGGCCTGTCAGAAGGTATTTGGTCTGGACTAAGCTCTCCACCACGCTGGCTTCAAAGCCCATCTGGAGCACAGTCTGCACCACAGGTGAAAGCATGACAGATGAAGCCCCCAATCCCACGACCAAATCTAGGGGGTTAGAGAGGAGAGGGGAATATGATATAAGAGAAGCAGTCTAGTTTACACTGGCCCATGCGCCACATATAAATGATTCTGTAAGACGGGTAAAGCACCCAGCTTACCTCTGTCTGCTAATATCTTAACATTTCAAAACCCACAACCCTCTCGCACTTCTGCAAAAATGGATTATGATTGTGCTTTCTTCATTGTATGGAATAATTGGCCTCTCATGACTGCCCTGCAACCATGAGCAATAGTCATCAGGTTTCCATAGTGCTCCCTAATTACTGCCATCCTAGAGCAAACATTAGCTCAGGTAATTGAACATGCATTAATTTCATTCTCAGCACCCTCACAAAGAAATAGACCTGCTTTCTCTCAACGAGGGTCGGCTCAGTGGCTTATTAGAGATTTTAAATAGATCTTGTGCATGGTACGCTTTCATCCATCAAATCTGCATTCCTACCTGAGTGTTACGCTCGGGCTGAGTTAAGAATGAGTCAATCAAGTCGTTGCATTTTGCACCTGCTGTGCGAGTCATAATGTTTCCTCAACCCTGCGCCTTTTGTGTGAACAAGCCAGACTGCATGTTGACAGTTTAATTCCTTGCAGTACAGGATATGCAGAGATAATTACCGGCATCAGATCAGGAGGCTTTTAGATTGTTTTTCATGGCTGCTCGGAAAGGAATTAGGTTTGTTGAGGCTTTCGGTGCGTAGCGCCGATTCTCTGCCTCATTTTAGCTTTATTTGACTTACCATTTCTGGAGCCAATGTCTCTGCCTGCGGATGTCTGTGAGCCTCCCTAGAAGAAAGGTGATATTTTGAAGTTGCAATGAAAGTCGGGGATTATTTAAATGCAATAATAAAACAATGACAAACAGTAAGTGTGATAATGTTTATAATGTCTAAATAAGAGGAAGTTCTCACCACAGTCTCACCCAGATGAAAATGAGCATCCTGTATGTTGCTGATATACTCCTGCCCTCTTGAATGAATTAAGAACTCACATCTGAGAAAAAAGAGCTTTCTTTATAATCTGCAATGTCTATATACAGTATGTATATACACAAACAATATACGTCACCTGTAATGAGGATGTCTCTGTGTCTATATGAATGCAGTGCTGTGCAAAGATTTTAATATTAATATCTAAACATAAAGTGACCATGCTGTATAGTTTCTTTTTAATCAGTGAATTTAATATAACTACAGAAAACCAAAATAACTCGCCCAACTCACATATTTATGAAGTTTGTACCATTTGTCTTTAAACTGCAGCTATAGATACCGGTAGGCAGTATCTCTATAGATGCTTGTGTCTATAAAATCCTAACTATAGCCAAGCCAAGCGTTAATCACTCCACGTCCCGACTGTGTGTACACAGCGTTGTATTTGGCAAAACTGCCTCTCAATTGCTTCTGTCTCTTTGTGTAATCTCAAAATAACTCCAGGTTGTTGACGTGACTGATCTATTGGGGCCATTTGTCACAGGACTCTCTGTTCTTCTTGTGACTGAATATAGCTGTTGTTCTCTGCTGTACGTTTGGGACCGTTATCCCAAATAATGAATATGAGAGGGAGTGAACAGATGAACTCTCTCTGATGGCACCGGACGGCCGACAAGATTCGTCGTCACATCGAAAGCATCTAAAACTTATGTGTAGTACTGTATACATAAAAAAGAATTTTCCAACATGTGGGTAAATTATGTATTCAGCTGAAAGTCCCTGTTGTTACCGTGGAAACCATTTGGCGTGTTCCTGCCAGGGGTCGTCGCCCGGCTCCCAGTTCCTCAGGCCGCCATCACAGAAGTAGCATTTGACGTTGTCACCGTGACCTGTGACACAAGGCTACTGTGAAAACGCTCTCATGACACAGAATATGAAGTGAACACAGAAACTATCTTTACACCTGTAAGGCTGTCATAAATGAAAATAAATAAATAGGTAAATTTGTAATGTTTCAAAGTTGTGCGCAAGCAATGAGCTGGAAAAGTGACAAAAAAGGTGACCTGACCCGTCTCTGGCGTGGTCAAAATGAGCACACATTCACACCGTATTGGTCATTATTGGACTACATTATTTTGTTTTGGTGTTTGTGATGTTGTGTCCACACTGTGTGGTGCATTGCCTGCCGCTGTCCAGTCCTCCTTCTTTAGCAGCCCCAGCTTTGTCCAGGTTGTTCTGTCCACAACATCATGACTCAGCAGGACAATTGTACAATGAACTCCCTCTCATAGAGGGGACACTCTAGCAGTGACTCGGTCAGCGTGGAATGCAACATACTAATGGATACTTACATGTTGCTGATAAACTATTAAAGAAATGTTTTTAGGCTTTGTAGTGAGATATGGAGTACCTGTGTAGAAAAATCCTGCTCTGGCGAGAATATCTGGCTGGACTGAGGCCTCAGTTGGCCAGTTGTGAAAAGTGGTGAGGCGGGACTCCTCTGCTTCCATCTCAGGGTATACCGCTTGTCCAGCTGTTCCCTGGTCATCCATAGTCATCCTCTGGAGCTGACTCAACAGCTGCCCATCTACAGAGTCAGAGGAGCCGGCCTGGAGAGGAATATTTCCCACGGATCGACCTTGTATGAAACTGCAAGTGGGGAAATGTCTCTTGTGCTCCTGGACTGGGCTGTCCCCGTGAACCCAACATCTTAAAATCCCTCCACAGCAGAAACACTGAACTTTGTCACCGGGGCCCAGAAAGAAGAAGCCCGCCTTGGCCAAGTCGCCAGATGTGACAGGTGCATCTGCTGGCCATCTCTGAAACGTCTGAAGTCTCTCCGCCTCTCCTCGCATCTGAGGCTCCTCGAGGATGTGCAGCATAGTTCTCCTGTCACCCGTCATTCTGCGGCATATAGGTTTTCCTTTCCCGTTTAGTCCTGTGCCAGTCTTCCGTTTTGTAGTCCATAGTGGAGCGCACACTGAAGGTGAGTGCAGCACACCACCTGAAATAATATGATCAGCTGCGGGGGCCTGCACCGTGGCCTACAGGAGACTGCTTTCCAGAAAATCCCCTGAATGCCAGAACGTATGCTCATTGATCCTTGAATGAATGACAGCCTGAACATGCCACGTAGCTCCACCTCTCAGGAAAAAAAGGCTCAGCATGTAAATCACTTCAGAAGCATGCTGCAGCCTAACAATTAACATGATTAATAAATGAAGAGTCATTAAAAACAGAAATAAGCACAAGAACTTGAAGCTCACAGTCTAATAACAGAAAACCATTTCATTTATATACAAGAATACAGCCAATAGCGAATAGAAAAAGCTTGTTTTTCTTGTTTATTCTGTAGGTATGGGCTCTTGATTTGAGCTTGCAAGATTAATTGTAAGAGTACAGATTTTCTTTCTATTCTGGCTATAGTACATTTTAAAATTCTCGATAACCAGCGATGAGAGGCCAAGTAAAAACATAATCTACACAAAACAGTTTTTAAATAGCTCTTATAGTGCATGGGCTTAGGCTACAGGTAAAAAAAAAATTGTTGACCTTTGACTCAATTTGGGGGGATCGTGAATCTATCATTGCTACCCCCTGCTGGTGAAAGTGAGTAATATGTTGTTGTTGTTTTTTATTTTATTAAAGCTCATTCAAACCTGTTAATGATCTATTCTTAATCATGTTTTGATTGCCATTACCAACACAGGTGTTATGTTATTTTACCTGCCAAAGAAAAAGAAGAAGAACTGGATGCAGGCTGGACACCCAATAACGTTAGGAAAAATACTGATACCTTAAACATTAACACGACTGCCTCCTTATTATGTTATAGTTTAAATTATACAAATATAAACACCGTACTGAGCTACAGTGTCAGCTCTAAAGCTGCAGAAATATTACACACAGTCTGCTGACATCTCTTCTTTGCTCTGTTTCTGCTTACACCCACAGATGTTGCAGAAAATAGCACTAGTTCCCAGTAAAAGAGTCAACTTGTTTAGCTGGAGTGTCGATGTTTATGACTTAGGGCCCATCAGTTATTTTTGTATCGTTAAATCACAGACGTTAGATTGTGTGTCCTGTTAATGGAGATGATGCTTCAAACTTTAGCCACCCCGCGGGGAACGGCGTGAACTACAGCGGTGGCTCAAAGCCCGGATGGAGCAGCCATTGGGGAAGTGTACTGGGCTTTAACGTAACTGAAGAGGGCTCTCTGTCTCTGTGGAATAAAAAAAGGACAAAGTAAGAGGCAACCGAAGATAGAAATACTCAACATCCGAAAGGTCAATTCGGCAACACGTACCGTGAAACTGAAGATCTGCACAAGGACTTGATTGCTTTGGGACACAGTATCCGAGGCGACAGACTTGAACTGTGGAAGTTGGGATACGTCCACACAGCGGAAAATCTACAGCTGAGCCTGCGCTGCTACTGCTAGCCACACGCTAAGCGGCACAGCTAGCCACGAAGCTAACTGCAACTGAGCTGTGAACTTGCTTTCAAATCACGGGGGTTGAAATTCAGTCACAAGCTCAGGCTCGAATCCAGGGACTTGCTTAATGAATTATGTCTGCCACAAGCATTGACCCTCAGGTAGGAAGGACGATGTGTCTCGCCTGTAGAGAGCTTTCAAGCTAGCTACCTGCTAACGTTAACGATTTATTGGGCTACGGCTATTCCTCGGAAGTGCTAGCTAGCCACTAGCGTTGGCCGGTGCATGTAGCTAGCAAGTTAGCCACATTCCGTGAAATTATTATATGTTTTAATGAACTTGTTAGAAAGATTACACATATAATCCAGCACGCATCCCATTGTCAAATGCATATATAACAGAATTGATGTTTTGTTAACGTCATAAGAGGAAAAAGTCCCAACCTTAAGGTTTGAGACGAGAAACCTAATGCTAGTTAGAGTAAACAGATTTACAGAAATGCTCATGCTAACCTATCCAGTGAATACTAAGTTTCAGTATAATGTACTATTTTGTCTGAGCTGACCGAGTTGTTTTCAGTCTTTTGCTGGAAAAACTCGGTTACAAGCTGCATTAACGCCACTGGCGTGAGGGAAAGCCATTTTAAGGGGTCTACGTTTGTTAGCAAAGTTGTGCGTGAATCAACGCTAGCATTAGCTGCTTAATAACCTATCATTAGCTGTACACTAAAATGTGTTATACATTAAATAACGGGCAGTAACTTCTGCAGCCAGCTATAAACATCAGGTCCTTTAAACTACAGTGAACCTTGGGTAAATGATCTGCATTGCCTCTCTTCAGGAAGTAGTCTCATGTTCAGCCTCTTGGCATAAAACTGGTTACATTTAGGACTGTGCCCAGTCCTAACATACAATTGAAATCTCAGACAGCAGAAAATAACCCAGTCTTTTCTCTTTTTTCTTTTCTTTTTATGATTCAACCTGAATGCAGAGATCAAAGGGACAAGCATCTAAAGGTGAGTTGGGGGATACAGATATATGTTTATTCTGGGCCTACATTCACCAAATTAATCTGAATAATTTTATTCTTTGTCTCTAACATACACTTCTTTCGGACCACACTGTTATTGTTATGAAGATTGATACAGTGTGAAAAGGTATAGATGAAATAATGTAACTGTAGTGACAGGCTAATTTGGCATCATCTGTCACGTTAGTGGACGAATACCCAAGTCTCGTCTCATGATGGTCCGTCATATTCCACAGAATCCACTGCAGCTGCAGTAAAATTAACCAGATGACAGTCTCTTGTCAGCTGATCTTACAGATGTTGTGCAATTCAGATCCACATTATCGGGGTGTAACTTTGAATACAATAAACATTTAAGTTCTTTTGAAACTATGCAATGTACTTAATAGAAAGGCAACTGACTGGACTTGTTTGAGTTTTCTTAAAGACTTTTCTCCACTCACCCATGTAGCTTTAGCATTATGAGTGGGCAAACATTTTCAAGAAAACAACTCAAGTCCAGTTGTCTTTCTGTTAGATATACTATGACCTGGAAGGGTGAGAATCTACTTAGATGCTTTAAATATACACAAGCAGTTACATGTATTTTTGTTGTACTTTTGTGTAATCACTAACAAAATATTTACAGGTAATCTATTATTGTCAGTACATAAGTCCTTGTTATTATATTGTTTGTGATTTCCCAAGTCGTGTTTGATCTAGTGCTATTGTTGGAAGAGGTGGAGTGAGTGGCAGGTCTTGAGTCATCCTTCACCTACAGGTCTGGCAGGCAGCAGGCCACAGCCTGATTCACCTCCAGAACAGGGTTGTCTCAAAGGCCTCAGGGATCCCTGATGTGGCATACTAATTTTGATTTTATTTTTACTTATTGGATAAGTAAGTGCATACAGTAGGGATAGACAGATCTGAGTACTAAACTGTGGGTTTAACTTGATGTAATCACTATGTCTTTGTGTATCACTAAAAAAAATAATGTAACAAAGTACACTTACTATGGTTTAAATATTTCAGTGGCATTATCAGCAGCATCAAATCTGTTGTAAGCTATATGTGTTGCTGCTGTCTCTCACCTAATAAAAAAAACTGTCACCCATACAAATAAATTAAGATGTTAATGTTATTTTGTTTTTCTGCAGTGCAAAATGGTTCACTGCATCAGAAGGAGACTGTCCATGACAATGACTTTGAGCCATACCTCACTAGTCAATCAACTCAGGTAAAGTCCTTTCTCCACCTTGCTGTACATTATTCAATGCCACTATGAGGCAAATGTTTACATAGTTGCATAAAAAACACTGTTTTCCATTGTTTAACTTTATCTGAAATCATACTGATATTATAAGAACTACAGCTTTTAGACCTTTTAAATGTTTTTTTTGTTGTTTTTTTAATAAATTGTGTTTCACTTACTAATCTTGTGATTCTGGTGGTTTTCATTCATTCAGAACAACAGCTACCAGTCCATAACCGACCCCTACCTGTCAAGCTACTACGCTCCTTCCATTGGATTTCCTTACCCCCTCAGTGAGGCTCCCTGGTCCACAGGTGGGGACCCCCCTATTCCATACCTCACCCCGTATGGACCCTTGAGTAATGGAGACCATCACTTCATGCCGGACACAGTGTTTGGCCAACCGGGGGGTCTGGGAAGCAGTATCTACCCCCACAGGTTTAACTTTTTCCCTGAAAATCCTGCCTTCTCTGCTTGGGGCACAAGTGGTTCCCAGGGCCAGCAGACTCAAAGTTCAGCCTACGGTGGCAGCTATAGCTATCCTCCCAGCTCCTTGGGGGGTACTCTGGTGCCTGATGGTCAGACGGGCTTTCACAGTGACACCCTGAACAAAGCCCCTGGTATGAACAGCCTTGAGCAGGGTATGGTTGGTTTGAAGATCAGTGGGGATGTCACTGGTCAGGGCTCTGGAGTCAAGGCAGTGGGATCTGTGATTGGTGGACCTGCGGTGGCGGCCACAGGAAATGGAGCGACACCTATTGGAATGCCTCCCAAACCCACCTCCTGGGCTGCCATTGCCAGCAAGCCTGCCAAACCACAGCAGCTGAAAGCTAAGGTGAAGCCAGGGATGCCCAGTCCGGGAGGAGCTCTTCCCCCACCACCCATCAAACATAACATGAACATTGGGACCTGGGACAAGGGCCCAGTGACTAAAGTAGCCACAGCCCCGCTGCAGCAGCAACAGCAGCAGCCGCTTGGCCTGCCTCATGGCATGCCACCTCAAGGCCCCATGCAGCAAGGACCCATGCAGCCCCCTCCTCACCAGTCGTTGGTGCAACCCCAGATGCAGCCCATGGCCTTACAGCCCCAGCACCCCCATCACCAGCACCAGCATCATCAGCCTCCGCCCCCGCCCTATCAAAACCACACCCAGCCCCCACAATCCCAGACCCGTTGGATTGCCCCACGCAACCGTAACCAAGGTTATGGACAGGGCGGGCCTGGCCATGACGGTAGTGGTGTCATGGGTGTGGTTGGTAGTGGGACCAATGGCCCCCAAACTTCTGCAAGTCAGGGACCTGGTGCAGAGTCCCACCCAGTACTGGAAAAGCTGCGTGCCTCCCATAGCTACAACCCCAAGGACTTTGAATGGAACCTGAAGAACGGTCGTGTTTTCATCATTAAGAGCTACTCTGAGGACGATATTCATCGATCCATCAAGTACTCCATCTGGTGCAGCACGGAGCATGGCAACAAGCGGCTGGACTCAGCCTTCCGGGCCATGAATGGCAAAGGTCCTGTGTACTTGCTGTTCAGTGTCAACGGCAGTGGTCATTTCTGCGGCGTGGCAGAGATGCGTTCACCAGTGGACTATGGGACCAGTGCTGGTGTGTGGGCACAAGACAAGTGGAAGGGAAAGTTTGATGTTGACTGGTTGTTTGTTAAGGACGTGCCTAATAGCCAACTGCGCCACATCCGCCTGGAGAACAACGACAACAAGCCAGTGACCAACTCCCGTGATACCCAGGAGGTGCCTCTGGAGAAGGCCAAGCAGGTGCTGAAGATCATCGCCACCTACAAACACACCACCTCCATCTTTGATGATTTCTCCCATTATGAGAAGAAGCAGGAAGAGGAGGAGGTGGTGCGCAAGGTGGGTTGAGTCTTCTTACAGTGTTTACTTAAATACAGCAAAATTATGGTTGTTTCCTTTCATTAGAAAATCAAACCTCACCTGGATAGATGCTACTTACTTTACTGTGTACTTGACTGTTGATTTGTTAGAGGCTAATGTTTGTGTTTGTCCTGTTATTTGCTCATTTCCACAGACTTTTGAACCTCCTCAGATACAGAACCGCTCTCGGTTGGATCAGGTAAAGACCTACCACATTTACTTGTGTCACTGATGAGTTCACATGGTGGAGATGTTATTTCACCATTGGATCACTGCTTCCTCCATTTGTAATCAATTCTGTTTTTTGTGTTCTTTCTCAAAACAGGAGCGCCAAAACAGGAATAAACAATAGAAGACATTTATTCTTGGCTTGATCAACAGTTACACTAGGACTTGATTTAAGAGACAGAAGAATATAAAAATGCAAACAAGCCCTTCATTTTTTTTTCTATTTAATCCTGGTGAATCTCTGCCATTGTCAAGACTTGTGCTTTTTTTGCCCCATGTACCACCACTTCTTGTGCAGGGATAACAAGCTGATTTAATGTATTACCTAGTCGCCTCCACACTCTTCGGTTCATTTTTTTTTAAATATATTTTTCTTCCCGTTCCATAACGTACTCTTCTCTCATCAGACTGGTTTTCTCTCTCTTGCTCCAACCCCCCTCTTCTCTACAATTAAATCAGGGTTTGACTGCACCATGGAGAAAAAAAATCTGCCACTTTATATTTCAGTACAATCAGGAACGGATGTGTCCTGCCCCTATTTGTCCATTTGGGGGCAACATTGCCATGCTTCAGAGGCTTAACTGTGCCAACAGGGTTGGAGGATCCCAAAGGCAATGTCGGACTTGGAACTGTGCGATAATAAAACTTCAATGGTTTATCTATTTTTCATTCAAATCGACAAAATCTCTATTTTTTGGCTTACTACTGACAATTTTCATTTCAGAAAACCTTTTTTCTGGAGCCTTAATGTTTTTTTTTTCTAATTATTGATGACTTCTCAAAAGAACTGCTCAAACAGTGACACTGCTGGAGAAATCAGGGATAGTGTGAAGTCACACGGGACTTGAGACATTTCAGAGGAGGAATTGCAAAGGCCTCTGGGAAAGAAATAACGGATGTGTCCTCCACAGCCAGAACTCTCACCATTTAAATCAAAAATTGTACTATCGACATCTTTGACGCCCCTATGCTTTTGCTTTCTTTTGGTGTTCGTCTTGAATGCGGTCTTTTGTATGTTTCATCAGGAGATTCTACTTGTGCACACAACCCAGTCTGAGAGAATTGTCGCATCCACCATTTTAAATTGCTTCATCAGAATTATGTAACGATGTAACTGCTACATTGAATGAATTGTTGCTCTTGCATTTTTTGTTCCTCAAGAAAAGGGGGAGGGTTCACATTTTGTCCATTCACCGTCATTCTGTCTTAATCCTCAGTTTTTTTGTGTTTTTTCTTTTCTTCCCTTGAATTTGGTTTTGCTAAGTCTATCATGTTGGTCGTAATGCTAAGCTTTAACGTAGGAGCCTATATATTCATGGAGAAAGCCTAAAAATGTATAACCTAAAAATTAATGTAACTGATTTACTATCGAGTAAGAAAAAAATAAGAATGAAATGTGGTTTCTGTGTGTTTTTTGTTTCGGTTGTTTCAACTATAGTTTGTTTTAGACTGATTCTATTGATAAAGTTCTTCTGAAGTATGTTAACGGAGAAAAAAAGAAAAGGATTGGTTATTAAAAACATAATGTCATTAATAGATGTGTGTGTGGCCATGCATGGCAAGCTGCAAAACTGTCTGCTGGAGCTGTTAACACTATTATCCTCCCTGCAGGCTGACTTTAAGGTGAACGAGCTGTTGTTTGGTTAACAGTCTGTTTAAAATAACAGGGCCCCTGTTTTGCTGTCACTCACTAAAGAGCATTTTGGAGGTGCGGGTTGTTTGAGAGATAAGCAGGTTCTCTCCTCTTGATTAGTTTGGGGTCGTCAATTCAGTGCTTTGTCGGTTGCAAGTTTACGATGCTGAAAGGAATGCTGCTGTAGACAGAGCTGTCTCTTTCGTTGTAAGGGATTGTTGCTTGTTTGAGAATTTGTGTAAGGGTTTCAATCTGATGTAGCCTCGCTGTAACCAAACTCAGTTTTCAGATCCCCCATTCGGTTTTCTGTTTAAAACATTGGGAAGGTTAACGTGAGATGCACATGTTTAGCTTATGTGTCCTGGCGAATAAGTTGTTTGTGTTTTCAGAAGATGTTTGAAAATGTGTATGTTATACGGTCTGTGTTGATTTCTCTCATAACACTGGCAGACGTTGTGCTCTTTGCTGAGGCTTCACGTCAGTATTTCCAGACGCGTGAAGCTGCATTGTGTTTGAACCTGCAGCGTGTCCCCTGCAAGCTAGAGAACTGACCACTAACGGTAGCCTTTCTTCTCCTTCCTGCCTGCACTAATCAATAGCTAGGTTGATCCAAGCAATACGCTGAACGGCCTTCACGTGTTTTGTCTTCACGACCGCTTTTCTGTCCAAGCAGTGTTGAGTCGAGGGGAGATGAAAAGCTAGAGGATGCCACAGAAGACTGTCGCAGCCACAGCCTTGTTTGCACCTCAGGAAGCATGAACTGGTTGTGATTTTTTTTTGGCACAGGGCTTACGTGTACTGTCTGAAGATGTTTTCTGCAAGACGGATGTCAGGTTAGCCAACAAAGAATATTTATGAACTCTACGAAACGATCAATGACACAAAATACTAAATAAATATTGATTATCTTATAGGCCACAGCTGTAGTGGACATACCTTGTTCAAAAGGTCTATCTTGGTTTTTCTTTATCGAAGAAGTCAAGCCTTAATAAACTGTCCGTTCAGAAATGACTCTGTCTTGAGCTCATGAATTCTTTGTTAGTAACTAAACAGTCATCTGTAGTGACCTTATACAAAGAGGGGGAGCCCTGTAGTGCTTAAATGTCACCGAGAGGATTTCTAGGCTGGAATTGTTTCTTTCTGTTGTTGTTTTTCACCACGCTGCTAACAGCTGTGTGTTCTCAGTCTGTAAATACTGTACTGTCATCAAATCAGGCGTGTGTTTTAACAACTTCAAGTGGTCTGCAGGCTCATAGATTTTTACTATGTATTAAACAGATTTGGCCATTTTAGTGGGTTGACCTAAAAAAGCAAAGACAACGGAAAAAAATAATATATATATACATATAAAATCTGGATCCATCTGATGTTCCCTGTACACATTCAGTCTTAGGTGTTGCTGAAGATGTAGATTTTTTTTGTAATCAGCACTGGTTAATAACATAATTTTTCCACAAGTCAGTGGATCTTCTTTTCTTCCATTTACAGGAGCTCTCCATGGTGCTGATTTCCTCATTTGGAAGAGTTGCCGAGGGAATGTTCCTGTCACAAAAATGAAGTCAGGAACAATATGTGGAAACACTGTAAGTGGTCTTTCATAAAATCAGAAATAGCAATGTTCTGGCGTCTCAGATGGATGTAGGATAATATATCTTATGCTGCATCAGGATTTCTATGTTAGAAAAAGGATGAAGCTTCAGCAGAGCGGCTCCTTGGCACAAATCTGCCTAAGCATGTTATTTTATTTTTTTCAGTTTCTGGATGTAGTTATGAAATGAACGCAGTTTAAATGTTTAAATTCAGCAAATACGTAATGTGTGGTGCAAAGCTGGCGTGGCTATGTACATTTCAACATAAAAAAAAAATCACGGGAACAAGTGGAAAAACTCAGAGTAGCTCAGGCTTTATTTGTTTGACACATCATCACAAAGCACAAATGAAAAACGAAAAACAAGCAAACAGTATCACATCTATACGCTGTACTGGAGTATTAATGTGGAGCTCACAACCTAAATGAATAATGAATAAATAATAGGAAATAAGTACATTCATTTATGTAAATACACTGGCTCTTCTTATATGCGGATGCAAATTTCAATAAGTTGTCGAATGTGGTTAATTCACTGTCGCATTATTAAGTAACCGTTATTCAGAAATATGTACGACCTTGAGTTTAAATGTCGAGGGGGCTAATTCTGTTCAGAAACAATGTTCTACTTTGGAGACAGACCAAAGACAGCAGTCCACCCGGTTTATATTATTTAGTCCAACGCTCATTGCTATGACGCTTGAACGATGCGTTGAGATAGTGACGCCTGTAGGTGGCATTGAATCGCCTATATTTCTATATGCTGATTCAATCCGAATAAAACACCGCAGCCATCGCCAGTTTGTATTCCTCCAGGGCTCTTCAGCCTCCCCTCTGGGCCTGTGGTTTGAGCCGCGCACTGAAGGTGTGGTGGACTGGAACTGCTGGCCTACTTTTCCTCATGAAATAATTTATCACACCAATTTCAGCTGCAGCAACAACTGTGACTAAAGTGTCCTCCATTTTTTTTTTGTGTGAAATATTGTCGCAAGAGGACTGTAGACTATAGAAACAGCCGTACGGGCTCCTTAAGATATAAAAAATTAGCAGAATGCACTATAAGAGGGCGATGGATGTTTCTATTGTCAGGCACACACGGATTGGCTTTAATTTGCAGGCGGGCTTTGCAGCCGGTGCACCAAAACCATTAGCCTTTGTCTTAGCCCGTGCCTGATTTTAGCCCACGGTTTAAATGTAAATGTGTATGATTTTCAAATTTCCCATTTAGATGAACTCCCACTTTTAGATTCGTTGACGTGTTGCCTGCCAGCAAACTGATTTTACAGTGAAGAGACAAGATAAGAATGGCGCATTTGATAACGGAAGCCTTCGCCGAGTCCCTAAATCAAAAATAAAGTTAGGGTGCGTTAAAGGACATCGTAAATTTAAACGATTCCCTAATGTGTTTTCGTAAAACGCACTTGGCTAAAGTCCAGTTGTTTTCCGTCGAGGCTGCAGTGAAAGGTTTAACATTTAGGATGCCTCAGACTAAACCGACATTTAAGTATTATTTTTTTTGACCAAAGACGCGATGTCACGTTAATCACTGTAAGCTGATGTTAATACATTGTTAAAGTACGCATTGCGTCCGTTCAGTCAAAGCAACACACACACACACACACACAGGCACGCGTACACTAGCTTGCGCTGGGCACAAACACACACGCGCAGTTGAGTGACAGTACAGCAGTCAGCTTTATCCTGCTGCTGTGGTTGGCAGCCAGGGCCTATTTTTGTGGCTTTAAGGGTCAAAGTAGTGCACGAAAGCCTGCGGCCTGGTGAAATGATGAAGGGACGAAACGTGAAGCGTGATGCCGTGTAGATTCCTCTCTTGGCATTCACCGCGTGCCTTAATTGTATGGACATTAAATCAAGGTCCGCTGTGAACACGCAGAGTGACAACCCTTTAAGAAGTCGCCTTCTCGCCCCGCTGCTGGGCGCAGATTGAAGCCAAGCGAGCGGTTTCTAAGCCTATATCCGACTTCCACAGCTCTAACCCCGGCATCTTCCGCCAAGGAGGATGCAAGACTGCACGACTGCGATTTAAGTACAGCTCCCGTTTCCGTGCGCGCGCTCGAGTGTACACACACGCACACACATACGCCGGCACACACGTACACACGCACACAAAACTAAAGCGGATTTGCAACACAATCACGCACACACACATTTCGACATTCAAATCTAAAGCCGATTTATAGCCTACTCCAGCAGTAATACGCGCCGCCACACTCTTCTCCTGCGCCTCTTTGGATTCCACGCAAAGAAATATTGATATCACTGCGCCACAGCTCGACACCAGCCCTCTTCACAATGCGACCCATACTCAAAGGATGAATAGCTTACACCTGGAAAAACCTCCTCGTGTTATTTGTAAACTACTCCCTATTTCGGCGGTTGTGCGTCTTTACGCATCTCCTGCCAGGTTACCTTGCACAGAATGACAGCTCAAGCTATACGCAGCCCCTCGCTTTGTCCTTCCTCAGAACCTCTCAATTTACAACATTAAGCCTGACCAAAAACACAAGACAAGAGTGAAAAACAGAAGAAAAAAATCAACGATGGTAGCACGCCACAAGGCTATTTGATGCCATACATCCCACTGCGAAGAGCACTGTATGTTCCATTTAACTTGGCTTGAATGCAGTTCCTCGACTTGTCCACGATCAACGCCCTCGGACAAAACGCGCGATGCTTCCTTTCGCCTCTCATGCAGCTGACAAACTACAGAAAGCTAGTTTTACATTAAACTACTGTAGGCTAAATCTTGAAACCCCAAGTCGTTCTTCTACAGCTTTCTAGCGTATCCCTAAAGCTGGTGCCGCCGGGAGGCTGATTCTCTTGCGTTTGACTTTGGAAAATTGCTTCTTCGTCTTCAGAAATGTCCTCTCTCCACCAAGAGTCATTCGGTTCCTTTTGGTTCGTGTGTTTTTAATCTGACCCATTTCAGGCACAATCCAGCCCTGGATGCATGCCCCCCTCTCTCGCTCTCCTCTCTCTCTCGGGCTGTGTGATCCACTGTCTCCCGGATTAGAGCGCCCCTCTCTTCCCATCCTAGACAATTGCGAGTCTCTGCTGATTGGGCTTCAGCGCGAGAGGATTACATGGGCGCACAATGACGTCATGGCCCCGGGCCCAAGCCACCCCCTCCCTCCTCACCTCCCCCCATTAAAACCAAATCCTCATCAGCCCCAAATGTCCTTGAAACCAACGACCTGACTTTCTGCAACGCGTCATGCATGCATGCATCGGTGCAGACTACTGTTTATTCTTGTGGGAAACAGCCTAGCTGTAGTCAGTGGCCGGAATTCACCAACAAATACAATACACCCTGCACGCAGAGGAAGCCAAAATATCAGAGGACTCCAATGTTGCTAGTGTGGATTTGAATACCTTGAAGGTTCAGCCTATGCAGGTGCATGTCCAGCTGCTAATTTCTGCTTCAAATAATTTTTCGGGCCTGTCCTAAGTAAAGAGGTGAACAGGTTCAACTGTGGTCACATCCTGTTCTTATTATGAACCAAACCTGATTTACAAAGGCATCAAATAAAGTTGCTCTTGCATGTGAACCCCAAAGCAAAGGCCACCAGCCTCTGCACTTCCAATTATGTCGAGATGTAATGCCAGGCAGTAGGTAGACGATTTGTCAATTAAACATCGGTTTTCTGATTCTCTTTCTGTAAATGCATTAACCCTTCACCACATACCTGGCACAGGCCCACATCAGCTTGCAGTTTTTTTCCTTTTGGGACTAAACGTTTTATGTAACATCCACATCAACTGCACCCTTGCCAATCTGAAAAAGAGCGTTAGCCTTTTAAGGCCTGTGGCCTATGACCCAAGGTGATCAGGACCACCATCACATTCTGCTGCAGCATGTATTACTTTATATTTTTGCCTAACAAGTGAATACAGATAACACAAATTTAAGTTATACAGTGTGGTACTTGAGTGTGGATATATTTTGCAGCCTATTGTATGACATGCACCATTGGCAAACATTATCCATACTCTAACTGATTATGTTTAATTTAGTGGTTTTCTTGCGGGCTGTGACTATTTAATTATTTTGTTAATTTCAGAGATCTTGACCTGACCGGCTGTGTGACATTTAGGTGCATAGTTTTCAGCTAACTTAATGATTGTGGTATTAATTTCTGAAGCAGATTTTTTTTCCCCCCTTTGCTTCCATGTTCACTATCCATATTCCAGTTTCTGTTTCGAGATTGTTTAAAATATTCTCCAATTACCTCGGGTCAAATTAAGAAGATTATGCCTACATTTGTAGCTGCTATGTTAATCTTTTAGTCTGGACTAATTGAATTGTATAAATGACATTTTCCATAAACAGGCAGGTTCTCTTAACACCGCCATATATCTACATGTATTGATATTACGCATTTTAACGCCGTTCCGGTGAAATCCTACTGGAATACATCGATTTCTCTACCGGAAGAAAATGTCATTGCTTTTTCAAATGTTTCTCCCTTCTTCCGTAGCTTGTGCCTACCTCCCACTGTTGGCTGAACAAAGAGATGGAGAGGAGGAACCGTCAGCGGTGTTTAGGATGTAACAGCTGCCCTTTACTCTCGATAACTGAGCCTATAGAATCGCAAATGTGGTCTTTCTCAAACAAATACAATTATTAACTATTTTAACTGGCATGTATATTGCCTTATCTCTACCCCCGTCGCAATCTGCATGTCAAAACGAGCTCCCTCCATTAACATTAATGCAAGTCAGTTCACTAATTCAGCTCGTTTGTTAGGCCTGTAATTCTGACGCTTCCTGCTGCCAAAAGACAAGAGAGAAAATGCCATAACCCATACTGCATAGCGACCACCTGCTACAGAAGATGTGTCCTCTGTCCAAATATAGCCTATATGATAAATCCACGCCGGCTTGGACTCAAAATCCTTTGTTCAGTGCCTTACTCTCGTCGTTGCTGGCATCCTCCAGCTATGCACCATACTGTGGCTCCATCACATCTTCTCTCCATTTTGTGCAGCCGCAGTTTCTCATCTGGGCAAAAATAAATAAATAAAATGCATGCGAGTGCAGCAGCATAACGCCTAAACTTTAGCAAAAAAAAGCCTTCCGCGTCTCTCCACATGCACGACGAAGCACAGAAAGCGAGATTGTGAATTGAATTGCAGTTGCTTTTTCTCTCTTCGTCTCTCCCTCTGCCGAGCTGAGCGGCCTCCACATCTTAAGCTGAATGAAGGGGGAGTTGTCCCTGTGCATTACAATGACATTCAGGCCCCATTCATTCAGCCACTGTCTAACGGTCTTTGGACAGCAAATGCACCCCCATCGGGGGGTCGCAGCCCCCTCATTACACCCCCAATCTCAACACGCAGTCCCCCACAATAGCCCCAACAAAAGAGAGAGGAGAGTCGGCCCCAGTTGTGCGAGCGGCGGCCCCTGGACTTTCGAGGTATGCTGGGAAAATATTCCTGTGCATTTGAATTACATTAGGAAACGTGCCGCGGTGGAGTTTAGCCTGAATTTACCATTTACAGCATTTCAAAATAAACTTGTGTGCTGTTTATAAGACCCCCATGCCTGTGTCTGTGAGGTTCAGACCCTCTCTGCAGCAGGTGCAGCTAGGCTGCCCATGAAGGTTCAAGTCAGGTGTGATGTAACATGCAAAACCGAAACGTTTAATTGCAGCTTGCAAGTGACAATAAACGTGCACCATCTTATGTTTCGCAAAGTTGACGCAAACGGACGAGTGTAACATGCGACCGTGCGCACAATGCAGTAGTCTGCAGGCGCAAGCATATACCCGCACAGCCCGCACAGCCCGTTCTCTGTGCAGAATCACAACATACATATTTTGTATAATTTCATTTAAAGCAAGGCTTTGGCAAACATATTGTTTTTAGATAAAACTGCGCAAAAAACGTCAAATCAGTAGAGCCTGCAGCCCAAACAGCAACAGGAGCAATTAAAATATTTGTGCCATAGCAAATGTGCATTTTTTAAAACGTTGTTCTGCAGCATATGTCCTGACTTACTGACCTGTAAACGCCAGGGAAGGGAAGGCGTCAGCTTCTCAGTGGAATGCATTCTTTTTCATTTCTGTATTTCTGGTTATAAGAAATAATTTCTGAAATTGTAAATATTATCGGTCACATTGCACAATAATGATAATAATAATAATTATAATAACAGTAACAATAATAATATACCGCTAAGCATTGGTGCCAGGCTGCAAAAGTGAAGAAATTGTCCCGATCTGAGGAGACAACTTTCCCAGGGAAATCATACCGATTTCCGAAATGCTGTTGAAGGCCCGAATAGGCACAGCTGGGCATCTGCTTATGGGCCTATTCATGAGGAGGAAGGAGAGGTCAGCACTGCAGCCCGGTGGGCAGCTCCGCAGTATAAGCTCGTTATGCAGATACACTGCTTATAGTTTAAAACAGGAGTCCGGTTTAACACAGGGAGGGAGACACGTCAAGTTTAAAATAAATCCCCTCGCTTAACTGGTCAGTTATCTGACAGTCATTTATGGAGTTAACCTATTATCTTGTAAAATATTTTATTTTTAAATCGTGTATTATTATTATTATTATTATTTTGTATTATTTTATATTTCCTTTCTCTCCTTTTTTAAATATACATATTATATTTATCTCACCTTTGCCTTATTATTTATTTTTTGTACCTTTATCTATTTATTTTTACTTCAGCTTATAGCAGACGTAAACATTTCAAATTAGGGAAGGGCTCCACGAGAGGACCAAAAAAAAAAAAAAAAACCTCGAGATGCTAAGCTATTCTTAAACAGGAAATTTCCTTTAAAACAGTGGCTGAAGTTTATCAAAGAGCAAAGAAACGAATCTCCGGTGCATTTTTCCTCTAAACCTCCCACACTTTTATACTGGCACTGCTACTTGTTTTGAGAGGCATATAAAGAGGTGTAATTTTGCAAACATTTCTTAAGTGCAGAGAGCCAGAAGGACCCTCTAGTATTGTCCAGGGAGAGAAAGAGAAACACGTTGACAAAGGAATCCATTGTTCCTAGTGAACAATTCAAGGGGCCTAGTAAGCTGTCCTCCGCGATCAGGCAGCCGGCCGCTGATTTGAATGCAAGGGGCCCCTCCAAGGAGAAATGGTAATATATGGCGAGATGCTACAAACACTAGCCTATATTAAAGCATGCGAGGCAGCTATTGCCAAGTCCTGTACACACGCACAAGCACACGCACAGTAGACAGACAGAGGGACAAGGTGAACGCTGGAAGTTTGAAACTTTACTGTACTTTTGGATGCAGGATGTTACACCTGCTCTGTATCTCATAGAGCCCCATAACGCTACTGTGGACCACGTGGTCACAGGTAAGCTAATATCGATGCAGAAATATTGCCTTCAGTTTTATATATTTAAATTCTAACATGAAACCTAGATGAAATTAAATATGGTTTAAGTTAATTTACACGGCAGGCTTATCCTGTTACTGAAGGTGTTTTTGTTCCCGTAGCCTAAAATAATATAATACGTTAAGATAATACGTTAAGGTTTAGCTTACAATGTGTTACTGCTACAGAGTTACTATTAATGTTTTGTTTTTTTTCAAAATGAATTATTTTGAATTATTCATAACTTGCTAACATTTCTTTTACAAAAAATCCAGTGTTTGGTGATTTAATTTAATTTAATTTAATTTAATTTAATTTAATTTAATTTTCTTGCAATAAAAAATGGTGTGGTAACACCTCATTTTTTTTGTACGCAAGCAGAAGTACATTTGCAAACTTGGATAAAATGAGTAAAGATGTGCGTGTGTGTTTGTGTGTTTGCATTCAGAGTTACCCTAAATGTAATTTCCGCGCATTACTCTCCAGATCAACTCTTGAGGTGGACGCTTGTCAGTGTTTATCATTTCACAGTGACAAAAATGACACTGTACATTTGTTGGCGATGGCCTGTCAGTTGTGCCTCTCAGAACAATGACTGTCACGCACACACACACACACACTCACACACACACTCACATCGTCATGTTGTAAAGACAAAAAGTTCTTCAAATTATCACGTTTTATAGATGAATGAATTACATCTGTCCTTTGCTTTGTGGACTCCATATCAATAATGCTGGGCCACTTGACTATAGCGCGGTGAGCATCAGCACTAATGTGGAGGTCCTTGACTCTATCTGATAAATGTCATGAGCTGTTTGCATTGATCTGTTTGTCACACAGCCAGTAGAAAAGGATCATTATCCTGTCTGTTTCTATACATTTATTGCATGTTTGAAAGGTTGTTGAATCTCAGATCTCCCTTGCATATGTGTGTTTGTATACATATTCATGTCTCTACCCACATGCCTATATGTGTGTGTACTCACTGAACACATAGCTTTGAAGCGACATCTCTAAGATTTAGTGTCTGTACTTATATATTTAGTCTGTAGTATATGTGGACTGGAGTGCTGATGTTATTCACTGTTAGTGGCACATATTGAGGTACTACAGTATACAGTAAGTGGAGCAAAATTTTATTTGATTGTGTGTCTATGTTCATACAAGCATGCCCTCTATTCATACATGTTGCAATTAGCCTGTACATCACTGCTGCCCAGTCATGTACTGCAGCTTTAGCTGGAGAGGACATAGACTCCTGAACATTAACTGCCTCCATAGCTCCTTATTACTGTTGTAAAACAAGTCAAATTCCAATGAACCTAAAACACTGGCATCACAGACTTTTTTTCTTTCTTTGTATTCGACAGAGATCGAGAGCAGAGGTGACGCCGGTGCCGAGGTGAGTTTTACACAAATCTTGCATGTCAGCCGTTCACATGAAAACAAAGGCACACGCTTAACCTCCCTTCAAAGCGTTGCTCTTACTGATGCTCATTCATGCCCAGCGGATGACGCACACACACACACACACACACACACACAGCATGCAAACCTGCAACAATTCAATAAACTTATGCACAGCCTCCCCCCCCCTCCAACTCCCCCATCTGCACACCGTGACTAAAACCTCACTTTCGTCTCATATTCTCAGCACACTGCTCCTCTTACGCTGTCAGTTAACCCTGCAATTAACCCGCACCTCAGCCAAACATCATTAGAGAGAGAGGTGAGGAAGAAGAAGAAAGATAGATAAAGTGACATGACTTAGTGACATGAATATATGGGAGATTTAACCATAAAAAACAGCAAACCACCAAAGGAAGTTTTACTTTCTAAATTCTTAATGCTCATACATAAATCTTGTGTTATTCTGAATCCACGGCAATACATGTATCTTTTTCAGAAATGGATTGGGAATAATTGAGCTACACTAACCATATAGCATCGCCCCATGACCTCTCCCATCCCCCACTTTTTTTTCCAGATTGGATAGGCCTGTGTAGAGAGGTTTGGGCGTTGGAGCACCAGGGAGATTTTGCATACAGCTGTATTCAAGTTCGCTGACAGGCTGTCGAACGGATACATTGGAGATTTAAAAAAAAAAAAAGTGGGGGCCCAAACATACCATTTCAGATAATTTAATACATCAATTTGCTGCAGCTGTCATCAAAATAACCATCGTGCGTGTTCGAATTTCTCCGACGATTAATATCTGAAGGGTGGTCTTCGATGAGACGGCGGAAGCTAAATGCTAAAAGGATGAGGTGCTGACCTTTAATCATCTCTGATGTGTGTTTTTTTGGGGGGGTCTGACTCCAAACAAAGCAAAACGAAGGGGACGACGGTGTATATTCACACCGGTCTTCATGACTGTAGCTCAAATGATATGAGGATGTACACAAAACACACTGAAATTGTATCAGCGGTGGTTTTAAAAGTCTGCTGCATATTATTAAACATCTCTGTGCACTGCGCTTAATTGTTTATGGATATTAGATTTTCAAAAATTGCACATCACAAGCTAAATTAAATGTGTATATATTTATATATACGTTCTAAATCTTGCTATATATCCTATACTTTACCTGATTCCATATCCCCAAGTACTTAGATGGCACCAGTCAGTGCTGCTGCAGATAAAATTGATGAGGTCGTACACTGGGGTTGCGATTCAGCCATTGTTTTACCCCCCGATGATGCAGTCCTCATACTGCTACAGTGCAGCTCGCATTGTGTCTAGTGGGCATTGTGGAGTTCTTATGGGGAACTGTTTAGTCCCCCATAAGAAGATTAGAGATGATTGGTTTTATTGACCGGCCTATGCTGCGGTTATCAGGGCGACTCTCGGAGCACGGAGCCACGCTTTTGTCTGGCCCTCATTGTTCTTCCCAGCCCAAGACCCTGCGCTGATATGAATTTGATATGACAGTAAAGTGCCAATTACGCACATACATGCAAGGCCCCGCTCCTTTTCAGCTCTACGTGGAGCGAAAAGACGGGGAGGTGAGGAAGAGGAGTGGGAGGAGAGATAAGGTGAAGGAATATCTTGAAGGGTTGGCGAGCGGGGTCTTGAGGATAATTTGCCGCAAGAATAAGGTGTCGGTTATTTTCCCCGATCCTCTTATTGTCAATAAAGCGCCGACACTGAAGCATCGATGAGTGATAAAGAGGCCACGCGTCTGGTTTTCTTTTCCACCCGCAGGCCTGTCATATCTTATCAACATCAGCCGCATCTGTGATGGGCTGATTATTGTGATCAGTTCAGAGGTTAGTAAATTACAGATGGATGTTGCAGAGGCTTCATTCACTTGTTAGGTTTACCCATTACTGTCCTCCATGTGTGCATTGATGGTACACAGACTTATTTTAAATCACGTCTGATTACAAATTTAAATGAATATGTAGCGACTGCGAGATATGTGCACCTGTATGTGAGCCCGTGTTTACATCTGCATTCGCGTTCTCTGTGTGTGGGTGGACCTGAAGCGGTCTGCCATTTGAAATCAAAGTTGGAAACGGGGTGTAAGTCCATTTCTAATTCCCTTTTATTCCCCTCTTCCTTTTCTCCCTCTTTTATGTACTCGTCTTGGAAAAAAGGTGTTAAATCATCTAAATCATTCCCTGGCTATTATATCCAATTAATGCCTCCTCATGGTGTTTTATTGTGTTATAAACTGCTATTGCTTGTGGTTCAGTAGACAAACACAATGTGTGTCTGTGCCGCCTGCCACCGGGGCTGGCTGTGGCTGTGCTGGGGAGGGACAGAGGGGGACTTGGCCACTGCCCATGGGGGCCCTGGCCACTCTAAATCAGTTAGTTTTGGAGGAGATCCTAGTCGGCTTTTTAAGAGGGTCCATTATAGGCTTGTTAATGCCTCAGCCGAGGGGGAAACACTACTAACTGCACTCAATTCTCTATGCACTCAGTCTCCTTCTCACTCACTCGCACAAACACATACACCTACAAACACACGCAGCCGTTTTCTTCTTTTCCCCCGTGCTTTTCCCCGCGCCATGTGCTTCTCCTGAGGTGTGCGAGCGACCGTGTGTTGTCTTCTCTCAGCGTGCAGTGTGTTTTTCGTTCACACGACGCACCCGTCTCTGCCTCTGTCCCCTCTTCATGAATTTCATGGGTCTGGCCTTCGCTGAAAGCAACACAATATCACAGAGTCTGCCCATTCCCTGCATTGATCTGTGGGTCCGCTCCTTTGTGCATGCACGTGTGTAGCTATGACCGTCCATGTGTGCGTGGAGTGTGTAAAATGTGTTAAGCAGATTGAGAGTTTCTTTGAAGATGTATTTTGGAGCCTAGAGGGGGATTCTGGACTGTGTTATTGCATATTTAGGACAGTGTGTGAGGGTCTTTTGAGGGAGTATGTGTGTGTGAAATTTTAATTCACACTATAAGTGTGAAGCGGCTTACTTCATTTATCACTGAGAGGAGATACCCAGAGAGCTGTTTCAACTCCCAGTAGGTCCTCTGTCACACCAAGCTCGGGAGGATCCTAACTAGCTGCAAAACCAAAAACTGCAAAGTTCTTCAGTCGCTTTTAGGTTACACCAGTCCCCACCTTTCTACTCTGTTGTGTTTTCTTTCCCTGCTTCATGTCAGATTGCGTGTTTCTCCTCTCGAGCAAAGTGGTCACGGTTGCTTTGTTCTGCTCTTGGTCGAGCCATAGGCGCCAATATTGCCACACCTGAGGTGCAAGCTAATGTCCTCCATCTCCGCATTCTGAACTGTCGTCAAGGAAAGGTGCCTCTCGGTCGCCCTGGAAACCATGCCTCCCAGCATGCTTTGTGTGAGTGACAGGAGGAAGGTGTGACAGAGTGAGAGCTTTGTGTGAATGGACATCTTGTGAGCCGGACAAGCAGCTAAAGCCTGTTCTATTCATCAGCAGCGCCCACTGTTTCCTTCTCATGTTTTCACATTCCAAAGGCAATATTGTTACTTTTAACCACAGTTTATGCTGTCAATCCGCTGCATCGCTCTGTTCAAGGCGAACCCAAAGCCTTAAAGATATGCTGTAATTATCTTGTTCTTCTCGTGCTCAAATTCTCATTCTCGGGGATAAGACGTGCAAATTTTCTGTGACAATAGCTGCAACATAATTTTGCCGTTGAGGAGAATGAGCAGGATAAGTGGCTGCCATGATTGGTTACAGCAGTGGCAGCCTGTGTTCATCTCACTCCCCTCTGTGCTTGCTCATGCGAGACACTCCGAGAGTGTGTCCTGCTAGGAGAAGACATGTGTGTCCCCTTGAATGTCACCAGAGCGCACAAGCTTTCTTCTCAGAACAAGTGCAACACTTACAGTAGCCTTGAAACACATTGTGTCTACGTACCGTTTTATGCACGTGTTCGTGTTTTTGTGTGTGTGTGTGTGTGTATTGTGTGTAAGGGCGCTTCATCAAAAGACATCAGTAGTTTGCCAAAGAATACACGTGTGAATAACTTTTGAAGTGTTTGCGCTGGGATCAACACAATCTACTCTTAAATTTCAAATCGTTTTGTGAGTGCCTGTGTGTGTGTGTGTGTGCGGGCGCGAGTGTGTGTGTGTGTGTGCAGGGTTCAGTCACAGAAGCCCGATAAAGAGCGAAACCAATAACTGATAAAGTATCAGACATCAGGCAGTGCTGTCCAGTGAGGACCTGGAAATGGACCTTTTCCTGAACACTGGCCAGATAAGCAAAATCAGAAATAACTGACTCCATGGAGCAACTGTCAGGCCTTACTGATATGTAAGTTTGACTCCCGGTGCACTTTCAGTTTGCGCAGAGCTTTGCACGTACTTGTCCTCTCGCGTTTCTTAATTAAAACATAATCAGGATGTTAAAGAATCCAAAGCGGAGTACTTCTCACAACATTCAACAGTGAAGACGAGGTGACGCCGCTATGACAATGGGATCACATATACGCAGACATCAGTATAAACTCTGTGTACTTCCAACACTCCCTCGTGGCATGGTTCCTTTGCACTTGGCTGAAAACTTTAACAGCCGACAGACTTAAACCTATCGCCCTCATTTGAGACATTTTTAAACACGCTCCATTAATCACAAATCCCCCGATCCCCACATCCACACATTTTCCCAGCCCATTATCATTATCACCATCTTATCACCACTTTGTCATTAGCCGTATCTAACTGGGATGGCGTCTGTGTTGTTTTCTTGCCTGTGTTGTGCCTTTAAATAGTTTCGGGGTCTGATCAATGTGGCCGCCGCCGCCGCCGCTGCTGCTGCCACTGCTGCATTAGGTGGCTTCAACGCAACGCGCATATCATGACATAAATGTGGTGCTGTGTTTGTTCTTGGTCTGATGGGAGGAGTAATGTTTGAGCTATTTCTGTCTTCCTCTCGTCTTCATATTTTCTTCTTCTTTCGGCTTGAATCTGTTCATCTGACCAGCCAGGGTGTTTCTCATCAAGCTCATTCCTGTCTTTCTGACCTCCTACTTATTTTTCTCATCCCTCCATTTTTTTGCCCATTAGCCTACTTTCCCCTCCTCTCCTCCTCTCCTCCTCTCCTCCTCTCCTCCTCTTGTCTCCTCTCCTCTCCTGTGCATCCTGCATGCCTCAGCAGCCTCTCCTTCCTGTCTGTCTGTGCTGGCATGAGCCTCCCTGGCTCTGCCCCCGCCTGCCCGCACTTTATGCTGATTGGACCAGCTGTTCCACTTAAATTCACCATGGCAACCACAACCTGTCGCCTAGCAACCCCGCTCTTCTCCCTGATTCCTGCCAGTGTTCTCCACAGGCAGAGGGAGAGAGAAAGGGAGAAGAAGAGATTGAAAATTCCTACTCAGATTTTTGTGTGTTTGTGTGTGTGTGTGTGTGTGTGTGTGTGTTGTACACGGGTATGTTTGGCGTGAGTCAGAAGGAAATGTGTTGAGTGTGCTGATGAGATGGTTAAATGCAGCCTGTGTTTGCATGTAGGCCAGAGGGACCTTCAGTTAGCTCGGAGTAGGCTCACAGGCATAGATGTACGCCCCAAATTAAAGTTTCTCTGCGCGCGTGTGCACGTGCATGTAAGTATACTTTTGTGTGCGTCTCCTTGTCTCTTGTTGACTGGACTTGTCCTCTCAGGCGTGATGAGAGCAAGGGTACACGCAGGCTCATGCTAAAGAATTCATGGCGCTGCTGCTCTCAGAGGCCCCACTGTCAGAGTAGCCTCATAGGCCAAGAATACTAATCAGAAATACTGGATGGACACACACCCATAAACACCAAAATGGCCTGAGTAGGCACTCTGTTCTGGCGTGCTGTTCTTTGCCTATTTTAACCAGGAAGATTACCCAGGCACTAATAGACTTTTCCCGTGGCCTGGAAACCAGTCCCATGGCCAGGTAATCCCACGCATCAACACCAGCAGGTGAACTCGCATCCCGGGGAGAGGACTGGAGAGAGCACGAAGCTCCCGTTCACCTCGTAATTGGATCTCATATACAAGTCCAGAGCTGCTGCTCTCTGGTTTTGTTCTCACTTTACTTTTATACAGTGTGGAAAGATTAAAGACTTCAACCAAGTCATCAGTCATCTGCTTCTGTACAAGACACGCAACAAGAATTTGCCTTCATTGCACATTTGGTTAAGACATACATGCAATTTATTATTAGTTTGTTTTAATGTGTGTTCTGTCACTTTCATTACCTTTATGGAGAGTTTAGCCTGGCTGCTTTATTACTCTGAGTGACTGAGACATTGCTAATCTCTATTTTTTTCCCTGTAGTATAATGCGCTGTCATGTTGCGACAGAATTACCACGGTGTACTCTTTACAGCATACATTTTATGTCTTTCAGAGGTAAAAGCTGACATGATCGTGTGAGAAATGCTACAAAAATAATCAAACTACTGAATGAGACACTTTGACAGATGGACGGTTTGGAGCGTCTAAAGGAGGCCTGTGGGAAAACTGTTATCTAAATGTCAGAAATGCACGACTAAATTCACAGTTTGACCGCTGCAAAACATCAACCAATCAGAAAGCAACAGGAAAGGGCTCATATCGTGGTGATGTCATACATGACCGTACCATTTTTAATGTTCAGTACCAGAAAAAAAAACATGAACCAAAACCATTGGCAATGAAAGCAACGAAACTGTGGCAACAAAAATATTTGTCTTACATTGTATCCTAACTTAAAAAAAAGGTATTTTGTCACACAGTCTGACATGTCTCAAAGTAATGTTGAGATTTTATTAGTGACTGTGACTTGCACAGTGCGACACGTAAAATAGTTTAACAGGTGTCGTGGCTAAAGCTGGCTTTAAGTTGACTTGATCGTCTTAGTAATGCCATTATTTCTTTAGTACTCCTCGAGTGTGCAGTGATGTTTAGATTTAGTGTTGCTCTAGCCACAGTTAGTCATAATTTTATCATATAGGCTTAAGTTTAAGTCATACTTTAATAATAACGTTGTGGGGAACAGAGTAGCGCTGATCCAACCACTTAACTTTATAACTGTCCCATAAATACATGACAGCGTTTCCATACTGAATCCATAACTGATTCGACTGATAGAGATTACAGCTAGGGGACAATGTAAGCTTTTTTTAAGGATATTTTTCTTCACTTGAGTACATTTAACGGACATATTTGAATTTCTGATTCCACTTGTGTAAAGACATTTTCCCTCTATTTCATTTATTTTTGCCGTGGATTTGAACAGTACCCCATAGATACACACCCACGTGCTACCACTTACCATTAAGTACACTACTGTAAACCAATGCATCCTAATGTACCAGTCCTGCACTTAATTTTAGCTTCATGAAGGTTACCATATTCAGCATTTGTTTAAAATAACCGAGAGTGCTGTTGATTCAATTGTGTTGTCATTTTGAAAGCTGTTGTTTGTAGTACTACTGAATTGCATGGTCTGGCGAGCTACCTGCCATACTAATGACACCTTGATAAAAATAATGAACACGGTAAGCATACCGTACGTGCTAACAACACGTTGACAGCATTATTGTGAGCATATTATCTTTAGCATTTAGCTTAATTTCCATTTGACCGGCGTCAAATAAACCGTCCTGCACGGCCGCTGTTAAAGGTCCTGGTATTATGGATATTATGGATGGACTGAAATACTTGAATAGAACGGGGCCATTAATAAAACCCGCGAGTCAAAATGTCTCCTGAACAGCAGACCTATGGTGTCATTGTGCTACAAGGCTTATTATGTGTTGCATTTAAGATAAGAGACCCACAAGCATTTGTAGCCTGAAGAAGGAAGAGGCAGGATCAGCAGCCACACTGGACGATGGCCAGACTCATACTCATGTGTTAAACACTCCACCAAACATAAGCAAGCAAATTGTTATTTGCAGCATAACTTCTGCCAGCCTTTCTTTCTTTGATTGATATTTATCCTCCCCCCTAGCTCTTCTACTTTTCTCTCATGCTGTCCTCGTCATCTGCAGGCGGCTATGACTTGTGTCTGATCTCCAGCTTTTAATGCGCGCTTTGGCTGGTTTACAGCCATCGCTCCCGTTTGTGTAATGTCAACAGACTGTCTCAGAAATTATGTGGTTTTGAACCTTTGGTTTTCATCGAATTTCTGAAAACACTGCAGCCACAGGGTCAGAGATGTGTCAGTGATTATAGTTGATATCTTTTATAGTTAAGCAAACACTACGTCTATGGACACACAAGGAGAGGCACATACTGAGGGAACCTTGTGAAAAGAAACACCACTACAAAAAAAAAACAGACCTTGCTATAGGTGATTTGCATAAGATGTTACATACATAGCCCATTAAAGAATAGGATGAATGGAAACAAGCCAAGGCTCTTACGGTAATTGAAATACGTTTCCCTAAGAGCCTGCCAGTTGGACCGCCAGGATTTGAAGCAACGCTTGGCCCTTGTGTCAAATGGGGCCCCAACACCAATCTGTCTGATTGGAAACCCCAAGTTCAAAGCATGAAGGCACCGCCCTTGCGCACAGGGAGAAGGGTTCTGAGGGGTTTGAGGTGTAACATCCACAATGTGCTGGTTCCCTTCAGCTACACCGGCCTGGTTGTGCATTCGCAGCAGTTTTAAAGCTGAAGCTTGACAACCTGTGACGTACTATCATCAAAATGTTGGGCCAAAATTTTGATCCTTTGGGTTATTTCAGATAAATGAAGATTTTTTGTCTATGTTCTTCTCAGTTGCTGTATTTACACAGACATTATTATCCTCTAACCATCTCAGTCAAAACAGAGTGGCCACATTTGATTATCCATTCAGTAGTACAATATAAGCAGCTAATAACTATGTAAATATCTGTCTGTGAAGATTCATAACTATTCAGGTATGTCTACAATAACGCTAAGGCAACAAAATCAAACATTTGCCATTGTGTTAGCTTAGTTTTAAAGGCTTAATTTAATAGTTTCTGGTTTATAATAAATACGTTCTTCCTTTGCATGGTTGTTGCGTTAGGGGTAAACATCAAGTGAGGTGGCGAGTTTCTGGATACAGATATCTGGACCCTGGCAAATGCATACATCTCACTGGATAATTGTATTTAATTTGCTAATGGAAATCCAACAAGCTGAAACAAGGGCAACAGGATTGGAGAGTTTCTTGAAGACACTTCGCCTCTCATCTACTTAGCTTCTTCAGTGGATCTCGTGTGTGTAGAAAAGCAGATCTGTTTTCCTGTGTTCCTAACTTTTAAATTAAACTGTGTTTGAATTAATATCTGAGGATAGTTGTGTTAGTGTTGTTCAAACCACACTCGCAGAGCTCTGATTGAAGTTGAGCGCTGTGTGTTTAATCTACAACATTTTAAGGTTTAAAAAAAAAAAAAAATGTCAGGGCCCATTTTGGGGTCTTTAATCTCCCTGCAACAACACACAATACCAACCAATCCGCCCTGATTTATTAAGAACATACAGTATCCTAAGAGCTGATTTGCGAGGCCATTAGACCTTCTTTCCGAGCAAACTTCCAGCAGAGGAGCATGAACACAGAGATTACACAGGGATTAGTTGGTGTAATCTTGCACGTTGCTCTGTGATGCAGTCCAAAAAAAAAAAGAAAAAAAAAAAAAGGAACAAGTGCAGCTTTTTTCCACAGTTTTGCACTCAGACACAAAGAACACATTTTTCATAGATCATGCACAGACTTAACAGTACACTGCTGAAACAATTTCCTTTAAAAGACAAACAGTAAACAAAAAAACCCTCATTCTTACTTCCTTCTCCAACGGGTGAACTAAAAAGAAGCAGAAACCTGATAATGCCTGCAGTCTGACAGCATTTTACCTTTCTGTTTTCTTTCCAGAGCACAGCACATATATAGAACCGCAAAGTTTTTGAAATTTCTCCATCGATCTCTTCTTTCGTCTATCCTTCTTTATCTGCCGCTGACAGATCGTTGACCTTCCTCATCTTTCCTTTTTTTCTTTCGTCGGAGGGGGAGATAAAAGAAAAGATGGAACTCTTGGAGGGTCTGCCGTGTTTGGGAGGATTGAGGATGATTATTTTGGGGGATGGGGGGCATGGAGGGGTGGGGTTGCGGGATAAAACAGAGGTCCTGGCTTTGCCTTAAGTGATGCTTTGATTGCTGTGACAGTTTATCTTTATTATAAAATTCCATAATGGAAAATCGACCCTGTGCACTAAGCCTGGGACCTTATCTGCTGGAGTGTGCACTGGATGGACGTGTGTGTTCACATGGGTGTGTGCATCTGGGGTGTTGTTCAAGAGATAAAAACAGCAAATGTTGAAATTGGGGACAACAAATCAAAATGGGAAAAACTGGCAATTTTTTTAAAAAGTATCGATTCGTCATTACCGTTAGCGTTTAACCATATGCATATTCCTAGTCTCTTTGGGATTTAGGCTGCGTGCGTGTGTGATGAACAATGCTGCCATTAGAAAAGGGTACGTGACTGCGACGAGGCCCGACCATGAGGGGCCCTACATTCACTCACGAGCCTGAAGGACAATAGCGGGCTGGGGCCTTGTTGCCGTCTCGGCAGCCTGGCTCTCCTTTGTCTGTGTGGATGTGTGAAGCTCAAGTGACAGATGGCAGGGACATACTGCCATATTTGTTACCTTTCCGAGTGACGTGCAATATGTACTCTTTCCTGCAGACGACCACGGAGAGACGGCAGCTGTCCATCCCTCTCCCCGCACTGCCCTGCGAGGACGCGAACGCGCAGTTCACCAACAGCCAAAACCAAATGCGGCTGGAAATTTCCATAAGGAATATTTAGGTAAGTAATCATATCACTGTGAAAATAATAAAATGGACATATTTGGGGTAATTTTGAGTATTTTGTTGGTAGCCGGTGTTTTGGTTTATGCTAAAATCATTCTTTGTTGTATGCTTTCAAATTTACATCAAATCTGTCTCCAGGGCTCCTCCGTGCTGAATAATATTGCGAAATTTCATAACCTATGTCGTCCTTATTCTGAAAGTTTCTTTTCTTCTATAACACGGGTACATATAACGTTAATTTCTCTGAGCCTCTAGACAGAATCAAAAGCTATCTGTAATAAGCAGGCCTGATGAAAATATGTATGAATCACCAAGGGCAAGCCTGAGAAATTTCATTCTTTTAGCTTATATGACTCACAGTAAAACACTACCAATAAAAGTGTCTGCTTGCTCTCTCCATGTATCTGTCTGTGCTTATTTGTGTGTGTGTGTGTGTATTGTGTGTGTATTGTGTGTGTGTGTCTCCTCCACCCCTTTGATTTATAATGGCATAGTTCTAGCAAGGGCCTTTGGAGGCAGATCGAGGGGAATTGGTCTAATTTGCGTGAACTGCTGTTGATTTATAGCCCAGCCAGAGGTTAATGACGGTGTCGCTCATTGCCGCTTGTTCTTTCCACTGTAATGTCATTAAAAGGAGGCGATGCCAGGACCCCGCGGCATTGTATCCATCGTTTCTTTCCTCCCAGTGACCCTGCCGTCCTCCCGTCTTTTGCTGTTCGCCGCTGCCGCCTCACCTACAGCTCCACAGTTCATTCACTGGTGATGTACTGCAGGGGTTGATTATCTTTAAAAACAGACTCTCTTAGACAGATGCCTTGACCGAGTGCTCTGTTTGGACACAGGGAAGCTGTAGGAACACATATTTTACCTAAGCGAAAGTAGCAACAGCATTCAAAATGCAGCGAGGTTTCAGCCACAGAGCGTATTAGGGCATCAAACTGTGCAGTATGCAGCTGATTCGTGTGTATTTAACTGTATTGTGTTATTATTGATGTTAACAGAATTTCAGTGGAACAAACACTGTTTGTCTCCAAGGTCAAGAGTGAATCTCCACCAGTCGCTTTGTGTTGTAGCTAGTCAGGATGCAGTATATACTGTTGCATAGTTTATATGTAAATCCTTGTGGTGGAAAAATTACTCAGATGCTTTGCTTTTGTAGAAGTTGTAGCAGCAGTCAAGTTATCTGAAATCAAAAGTAAAGCTTCTAATTATGCCTCTATGGGGTTATGTTAATATATTTAGTTTAATTCTAGGAGTTCAGGGCTTTTAAATGTAAATGAAGTTCGTTACATTACTGCCCTTTCCAAACAAGTTCACACTGTACTAATTCTGCTAATCAGCATCACGTCAATCTCTCTGTATTTTCCAGCAGTGATGAGTTTGCCAGAGCTGGGGCCAGTTAACACGGAGGATGGCAAAGACAATATGCTCGAGATGATGAACGACCAATGAGGGTTATCGTTGGTGTTGCTTTTGGTGTGGATAGGAGAATGGACACGAACTTTGCCTGATAGACGATTTAGGCTTCTGCATCAATCTGACAGTGCAGGACCTATGCACACCGTAGCGCAGAAGCTGACGTGCACCTCCCTGAAAAATGTAACTACGTGCTACAGATCACAAGAGCTGTTATTGGTCCGCTTGGTAGTAGTGCGTTTCCACTTTAGTATTTCCAGCTGCTTCTCCATCTCCGCAATTTTCCAATTGATCGTTTTGGATCAATAAAGACAGAACGCATCGAAGAAAGGTTAAGTGAGGAGGTTTGGAGATACAAACATTTGTATGACGTGTCCACAGAAAACATTTGGGTGAAAGTTTCAGTCGGCAATGTGGAAAGTGAAGCAGGAAGTAGAAACAAAACTCTACTGGCAAAAAAAGCCACAGCGCTGACTAGCGTTTGGGTGGCGTGTTTACAGAACAAGCCAGACTGACGGACACACAAGTATACACGCCGGCTCACACCAGCAGTTCCGCAGTTCCTTAAATCAGCCTTTACTGCTCGTAGACAGGTTGGTATATGTAAGATATTTGTAGGTTATGTAGCCATTACATATACATATACCTAAATCCAGGACAAATACCAATTACAAGATAGACATACAATACAAGATTCCTCTTTAATGCAAAGCATAAATGCATGCAACCTGTACGTTTCCATGAGGAATGACTTGCACGTAGGATTTTCCGTAACACTCAAAAACGAAACAAAACTGAGACTTTCCAGACAGTGTTTGTTTATATGCCTTATACAGTAAAATGAGTGCTTTTTCAAACTATGTGACCTTTAAAATAAACCGGCTGCAGGAGCGATGATTCAGCAGCGTCCAGGGTTAAACGGTTATCAAACAATTTTTTATTTTATGCTATATTGTTGTTTTAGAGCATTTTGCAGAGCACTTAGAATTTGAACTATTTCATCTGTTGACCAGTGTCAAGGTAGCAAATACTTTCTATAAGCAATGTGAAATACATCAAATTTCATTCACGGATGATATGGGAAAGTGTGCAAACAGAGCACCGCTGGTCATAAATAAATGTACTTGAGCAAGAAGTACATTTCACTCTGAAAGAGCAGCATAGCAGAAGTAATAAACTGCACAGAAAGAAAACTCTACTTGTGTTACATCTGCCAATATGATATAGAACAACTGAAAACTTTTTTCATATAGATTTTAAAAGCACGCAAACGTTATACTAATATCTGTTTCACTATGTATAAAGCCTAAATTAATATGTATCACCTAATTCACCTAATATTTTTAGCCAACTACTTCTCTGTTTACAGATTTCATGGGTAGTAAAACAACATTTATGTACAAATTTTATGATTTAAAAACATCCAAGATGTGCCAAATGTGAGGGTTAAATACTATGCATACGTAAATGTATTTAATTACTTTCTGCTTTTGACAGCACACACACACACACCATGGCTGTGACACAGACACTCTGAGCCTAATGTAGCGTTTCCAGACAGGGCTCATTTGTGTGTGTGTTTTCTCCAGAAACAAGAAACGTTGGTAGCATCAACCCAGGAGACGTTGGGTCTGTCTGCTCATGGATGCTGCCCTGTCACCCACCCTGCTGCTCCCAGCCCATGCCTACTTCTGCCTCCCTGAGCAGCAGGAGCAGCAGCGCGGCATGAGGACCTTGAGACAGAGTCTGCATACAGAAGACAGAAGAAATGGAGGTGGGGAAAGCTGAAATGCACAAGTATGTAAGGCGGAAGTCCACAAGCTCATCCATCCAGATTTCATTAATCAATGTAGAATTCCTCTTCCCGCGTTAAAATGTGATTTTACCATGAAAATGTTATTTTTTTTTTGTTTGACCTGTTATAAAGGATGCTTTGGCGTGTTTGTCACAGCAGCGGCACGCAGGCAGGAGGCAGTAAAAGTCTAATGCTGGGGGAGGAAAATATCCAAAGTATTTACAAAACACCCATGACACGTGTCAAATCAGCGCTGCTTTGCTGTTTGTTGTCGGCTCTTGATGGTACCAAAGCGTTGCCAAAAGGAATTCGGTAGCGCCGCGGCTCGTCATCTGGGTACTGCATCTTCTGCTTTCATGAAATGAGATCAGCGTGCACGTCTTCCCCAAGAAACACTCATGAATTTTAAAACGCTTTCACAGATTTTCAGAGGTGGGAATGGATCTTCCTTGCGCGGCCTCGCCCTCATTTTTGTGATTTCACTCACATTTTCATTGAATCAACAAAGTTAACTGTAGCTAATTTTAAACAAAAACTGTTTAAGATTACTATCTATCTATCTATCTATCTATCTATCTATCTATCTATCTATCTATCTATCTATCTATCTATCTATCTATCTATCTTGTTTTTTTTCTCTCCATCCGTGCCTGTGAAAATGCATCTGGAAATGTCAAACCTCTTGTTGTGTCATTTCTACAAGCCCATTTAGGACAGTTATTAAATATCACAGAACAAGTGCAACAAAGGATCAGACAATATCATTTTCCCTGTCATTACGCATTGAGCTGCAGTGCGCGTGATACCGTCGTGTTCGTATCTTTCAAATGTGTTTGCGGTAGATGCGTATCAGTCGTCTGAAGGGAGCCTTTACGGCACAACAAGCTGTCAGCACGGACTAAAATGTGGAACAACCCCTCACTGCTTAGATGCAGTGTGCTTTCGGAGGCCACGTCTTACCTTTCGTCAGTCTTGTTGCTCAAAAGCGATGACCGGCAGCACAAAACTTTGTGTAACAATGTAATTACACTTCATTTTGCACGTGTTTATATATTATATTAAACCAGTGCTTTCATAAGACTCATGCCTTGTGAAGAAAACTGGGAGAATCTGCAACGTTTTATTGTTGTTTGGGCCGTGAGCACTTAATAGCTTAGCACCACGTTGCAATGTTCTTTTTCTGGACCCTGTAGATGAATTATTTTCGTCATGTGATCTGATCCGATGTCCTTCTTGGGGGCAATGCGTACTTATAGCTAATGTCTAAAGGTTTCCTGTCGCTATCCTATAAATGTACATAGTTGTGTAATTTGTCCCTGGAACTGTTTGCTAGAAATGTCTTCTTGTTAAGCAACTGATTTCAGTTTTAGGTTAAAAGAGCTGATTAGAAGATGAAGCATGATGGTCATATTAATGCATTTTGGACGTGTGATTAACTATTGTGTCACCACTGTGTGTCTTCAGTGTCTCAACATACGAATTTGCCTCCACTCAACTAACATGTTAACGCACCGAAGGCACAAAATAAACCAGACAAACTAACGGCAGCAGCTCCCTAGACACCAAAAACGTATGCTGCACCAAATTCACCTAACTAACCTAAAGCCTTCTCATCGTTGCAGGACAGGTCGAAAGAAGATGATGCAGGAGGTGTTGGAATGAACGGAAAAACAGGTCTGACTGGAAGGTTGGGCCGAAAGCAGTTGGCATGATGCATCACGGAGAGACAAGGTGCTCCTGCCAGACTTTGTAGGAAACACACACACACACAGACACACACACACCATCTGTCATGGACACACATGCAGTTCAGGGGCCAGACATTTACTTCGCATGACTCAGACAGAAACACTTCCACGTACCATATGCAGTTAATAAGCATGACCACTTATTTTATAAATAACATAAATCTACTTTTGGATCAAAGGGTCTGTATTAGATTATTTGTTCAAATAAACTGTTGCACAACAAGCTCTTATTCTCAAATGTCATTTCGCTCGTATTCTACGTGTTCCATTCCTTTTTTTTTTAAATTTTTCCGCTTTGCATTTTTTCCGAAGGGGCAAATGATTGCGAGGGGTTTGTCAGTCGAGTCTTAAAATTACCAGCAAGAACGCAGAGATCCTTAAAACGCATCAGTAACAGACACTCTGCGAGCTGAAACCTCCAGGAATATGTTTTAGATTGATTTTATGTAAAACAAACAAGATCAGACACGGCGTGACGTGAGATGGATGATAAATGAAACAATGTGACTTTGTACCGTTGCTCATTTACATCAGCCAAAACTCTTAAATTGCCAAATTGTGTTGCTTCAAATAACATTTCACATCTTTGGAATATGATGATGCAATTTATGCAATTTCAGTACTTCAGATTACGATGCCTTTTCTTTTTTACACATATATATGTTTAAATATAATAAAACAAAAACTTATTTCAGTTGCAAACAATGAACAAACAGAACTAGTTAGCATAACAATAATTGCTTCCCTTGCATATGTATGGTATTTGACGATATTGGTTTTCTGCCACTTTGATGGATGAGTGCAGCGTTGGGCCTGCTTCATTATCTGAATGTGTGCGCACGTGTGTCGGTGGGGCGGGTTGTGTTTGGCTTCAGATGCAGTTTGGGTCAGGACTGGAGGCCCGGAGGTCAGAGTTTAGCGCCGGCTTCGGGCTCCGCCGTGTCATCTGTCATTTCTTTCTGTCTTTTTTTTTTTAGGGGGAGTTTGGGGTAAATCAGATGCCTTCTGCTGGGGTCAAGGTTTGGTTAAGGTCAAAAGGTCACCAACAACAGCGGGTGTCTTACGAGGCAAGGTGCTGCGTCTGTTACGTCTGCCGCGTCACAGACACAAAGAGCACACACAAAGCTACGCGGGCCTTATCTGACGTAACAGCCAGACGTCTCCCCCTGATGTAATGCTCATGTTTAAACTGCTGCTTATTCTGTCTGATCTCCATATCTAATTGTCAACCCCCACAACACACACTCTGACCTCTACCCCCACTACACACGCTCATTACCATCGCATTTTCAGACTTTCATCCCTGCCTCCTTCTAAACTGTCCTCTTAAACCCTCCATCATTTTTTTTTTTAATGTTCTCTTCTAGTGCTCCGTCTTAAAAAAAAAAAACACAACACAGCCAATGAGAAATAAAACGCTGCACACTAAATGGCCTTCCTGCTACCTGCCCCCCTCCCCCTCCTTTATATCCATCCATCCATTGCTTCATCTCTCAGCTCAACCCCCCCTTTCCTCTCTCAGCCACCAGCTGAGCCTGCTGACGGCGGCGGCTGTGTCGGGGTTGAGAGCTGTTTGTGGGTGAGGGGAAGGAGCAGAGGGATTTTGGGGTTGCTGGGGATGAATGAGGTCGTCTCAATGTGTGACACGTGCCGGGGCGACGGCTGCTCCTGCTGCTGATTCATACTATCAACCCCCTCTTCAAAAAAAAAAAAAAACACAAGCTGGCACAAACACACACGCATGCACGCACGCACACAATCAAACCTTGCGGCATTACCCTTTATATCTCGCTTAATCCATCTATTGGGGCATGAACGCTTGGGACCAACGCTCTTGACAAACATGGCGGTCTCCATGTAAAGACACACAAATATGCACAACATACATGCCCCGCTCATCCCTAATCCTGATTGGCTGAGCACAGCAGAAGCAGGCAGGGGGGAATTAAGGTCACATGGTGCATGCTGCTATAATCCTTTACTGCACCCAAGGACAGGTTGGCCTCCACCACCAGCAGCAGCGGTCGACCCCGGCAGCAAAGGAAACGGGGACGGTTGGCATGTGTGGGTCATGAGTACGCTTTAATATGAACATCACACATGTTTTACACAAAAATATCTGGCGTCGCCACTCTGTCTGCCCCGCGCTGTATACAGCACAGGAGGCGACGTGGAGGATGTGTGTGTGTAGAGACGAATTCTCTGCATATGTCTGTGTATTCTTATAGATTTGAGCAATAGATGCAGAGAAAGAGGAGACGGTACAGTAGTACAGTATGAGGTGTTGTTTCTCTGGGGAGGCTGAGGTGACAGACCGGTACGCCTCTCACTCCAGTGATTTCGCCTGCGCTGCCTCACATACCCACAGCTCTACAGTCAGTTGCCATGGAAACAAGCGAAAAGGGTGTATATTTTTTGGTGAAATGTACATTTGCGTGTCGAGGAAGAGGGGTCCGGCTGAGGCAGGGTGGAGCAGCGCCTCACGCGTTTGGCTTATTTATTTGTCGTCGTGTACGTACGCGCGCATAAATATGTAATGTATACGCGTGCACGCGCGCGGGTTTCATGTTGTCGAGCCTCCATTTTCGTCAAGTACTCCTTTCCTGTCAGCTCACCTGAGGGACAGAGGATTAGGTGATTAGTGTGAGATTATCGGGAGGTGAATCCCTTGGTTCTGCTAACGACTCAACAGCGGTTTCCACTTAAGACATCCACACATTCGCACACACACACGCACGCACTGAAGCATCCTGCTCTCATTTCCCAGCTCCATCAGCACCCCTTGTTCTATCACACTCGCGAACGAACCGAGAGGCCCAGGCGAGCTTCGAAGTTGCAAAAGTGTTAGCGAGAATGTGTGTGCATGTACTGTATCGAAAGCATATTCATATTTGTAGCGATGTGCACTGTACGTGTTTGTGACTTGTGTGTGTGTGTGTGTGTTTATTAGCCAAATTCCTGCATATCACTGCTTGTGTGTCATTTCTCCTGAATCAGCAGACTCTGGGTAAACAGAAGCACGACTAGTTTTAATTACAATGTTAATTGATAGGAAACAAAAGGAGCTTAATTAGGTGCAATGAGGCAATGGGCACAGTGGCACTGTGGACTTAATGATTCAATGCACTCAGTCTGCTGATTCTCACACACACACACACACACACACACACACATAGAAAATAGAGGGCACACTCAGAGAGACAGAAAATGCACGGGGGAAACCCGGAGCAGGGAGAGGACAAGGCAGCGAGGCAGAAATTTTAAGTTGTCGTAGTCATTTATTCAATCTGCCTGTTCTCGTTAACAATTTACTGATGTGCTGTTGTTCCACATACTAATGTTGTGGAATCGCCAGAGAGCAGAGGAGGAGCAAAGAGAGAGAACAGAGGAGAGAAGAGAGAGAGAAAAAAAGAAATCCGTGGAGCTGCAGCGGAACACGTTGCACAATCCAATCAATATTTTCTAGTCACAGCCAGCATCAGTCTCAGAAATAAAGCAAGCTTGATAAACCACATGGACAGTCCCAGCCCAACTCTGACGCATACACTTCTGAAATTTTCCTCACAGTGATGGGAGAAGTTTGTTTGGCATTAAGGTAATGGGGGTGTCCGTCTATTTGCTTGTCTAAGCACACATGTTTGATGACTGTGATAATTGAGCTTTTGTTTGGGGCCTCCCTCCTCCTTCTCTCTGCTGCAACCACCTCCTCCTTCTCCTTGGCTCCTCTCATCCCTGGTGCCGTTATTGCTGTGATATTTTTCTCTCCTCCATCCCAGAAGTAATTTGGCTTGTGAAATTGCACCTTTTTCCTCGACCCCCCCTTGGAGTGCTCCTCTTCGATTTCCTGTCTGGGTGGCTGCAATCACTCTCGCCTTGTCCTTGGTCCGCGACCTTGGCGGCCAACATCGACTCCAATCCATCGTCATGGAGATGACCCCACATCTATCACCATGGAGACAACCTTTGAACAGCGGCGTGCCACACCCACCCTAAGGACTCAGCAGAGTCACTGGTGCGTCTGCACACGCGTTGAAACGCGCGCGCACCATCGGCGAGCTCTTTTTGCGCAAGCGTTTGGGAAGGTACAGCCGCTTGTTTTTATTGTTCTGCATTCCTGCGAGCGGCCGCCTCGCCGCGAGACGTCTGAAAGTCAAGCGAGAGCAATATCACGGAATTCAAACGGAACTTTCCTCGCAAAGTGAACAGCACGCAAATAGATCTCTTAGATGCATCAGTCACAATGATATGCCGTGATTAAAGAAGGGCGAGATAAGGCGAATGAAAAGAGATGGAGATAGGAGAACTGTAGGGAGAGATAGGCACATAAAAGGACAGAGCAGTGGCCCTTCAAGCTGCTTGATTAACTTCCCTGAATGCAGCTCTCCTAGTTCTATTTCCAGATATGAGCACCGACAAAAAAATAAAAAGCCAAAACAACAAAACAAATAAGCGTTATCAAGATTGTCCTCCTCTTCCTCACCTTCGTCAGCAGCACCTTTCTTGTTAAGTGTGTAATTGCCCCAATAGACAAAACAGTTGCCATGTCTCTTCTTCAGAATCTCAGACTGCGCGAAACGTCCCACGCTTTTTTACCGGGGCATCTCAGGGCGACTGTATTGCGCTGAAATGCCCCAGCGATTGCAGCTAAGCCAAAAATAAGCATAGCAGTAATTAAAAAGCAATTATTTTTTTCCTTTACGCAATGTACACACAGTTCTTCTGCGTGTGCATATCTGGTCACTCAGAGTGCAAGTATAAGTCACTTGTGACTGGGCTGAATCTTAGATGCCACCATTGACTTGCGTGTGTGTGTGTGTGTGTTTAAGAGCTCTGCCAAATAGACTTCCTCCATCTCTATTGCTGAAAGCCCAATTGGTCTCATGGCATGTGTGCATCTTTCATTACTTCCAATTCAACACTAAACCCCAGAGAAAAGAGGAGTTGGCAGTTAGGGAGAACGGTAGAGAGGGAGGAGAGGATGAAAGGAAGGAGAAAAGCGAGAGGACTAAAAATAACACACCACCCCTCCGTTTACACCCCCAACCTCAACCCCACCCTCTCACAGAAAGAGAGGGAAAAATCCGTGGACCCCTGTTGGAATTGCCAGTACCACTCAAGCGTACTCTTATGCAAATTTTGCTGTGTCTGTGTCAACGGTTGCCGTGTTAACAGGGGGAGCTGTGGTACGCGGGCCCTCCTCACTGCCACATCATTTGTTTAAGTCATCCAAACAAAAGCCAGGGGAGAGAGCCACATGATTGGTGAAATATGCTTGTGTGGGACCACTGCAGTGGAATAATGATTGCGGCATTACTCCTGCGTGTGCCAGGGGCTGTGTGGCCATTTCATGCCAGCACTGAGTGAATGTAAGGGATGTTTATTCATGAGGGAGAGACGGGAAAAGAGGGGTAATAAAGGATGGTGGGGAGGTGGGAGACACTGATATTACTCCTCTGTGAGCTGCCCGGGACTATATATGTGCGGAGACTTTGGACCAGCAGAGGGAGGAAGAGCTGGGAGGAAACCAGGGAAGGCCTGCAGGTGCATGTGGAAATGTGGAAAGCCTGTTTCTGTTATACCCAACACTTACGTGTAGGTATTTTTACTTCACCCGTTACATCCGTGACCTTTGTTTGGACTCCAGTGCACACATAGAGAGTATTTCAAGAGCTTTTAGTTTCAAGTCAAATCAGCTTCTTCCATCTGAAGCAACTCGGTGTGCTTGCTTGACAAGTCGACATAGTGGTCGTTCTGCCGTGATGGTATTTTGCACTCTGGTGTAAAAACAGAAAGACACACGTTTGTGCCTGTATATTGAATTTAGCAGTGCCAAAATGTAAGATTTAATAACAGAATATGCAACAAGAGCCCGAAACGACTAAAAATGTACCATTATCTCTGACTATCACTTGTAAGTGGTCACCACAACAGACCGGTATCAGTAGTGTATAGGGCGATAGTTTAATTCTCTCTGTGATCTTGCTGATCATCTGTTCAGTTCCCTTCTTGATCGTCCTCCTCTTTCACATTTAACACCAAGCTAATTACAGCATGGAGAGAACAGTCTCACTCAGATGATCAAACACAGAGTTCTGTGTGTTTGCTCAGTGCTTCAGTGGGAGAATGTGACACTGCAAACAAAAACACACTCGAACACACGCGCACACACACACAGCGAGCTCTTGTGATTGGCAGCAGAGCTCAATTAGAGGCCCGCCTCGTACGCGCCCATCAAGAGGAGCGTTCACAGAGACCTATCAGTCATCCATACGATGGCACGCATATTTTAGGCTCCCCTTCCTGCACCCCACCTCTCGTCACTCCTCTTCCTCCACTCCTCCTCTTCCATGTTTGCCTCCCTCACATTTCCCACCTCATTATCAGCCTGAGAAATGACACGCTATCTACCTGTTCGGTAAATATGCCCTCAGCCCCAAACTCATTTGCAAACCGGGCCACTCCCTCCTGCCTTGAAGTGTCCTTTGAAATATAGATGGCGCGTCGAACAGGGGCGAAATCCTCCGCGCTCGGCAGAAATATGCAATCACTGATGTGTATGGTTGCATGCGCAGGAGCATAAAGCGTTTTTAAATTCCTCCATTTTGCTCCCTGCTGTTATTTTGTCTCACTGTATGTAGGGATTATTTGCCCAATCACAACCGAAAGCAGCAAAGCATCAAGACATATGACAAGATACACGAGGCATTGTGACTGGGTTTGAGAGGGAGACAAGGGGATTGCAGATATTAGGCAACATATCTCTAGACTGCTTTCACACATGGTCTCCACAAAAGGAGAGCAGTATCTTTTCTTTTTTTTTTTAAAGCAACAAGCCGTCTTATTTTAAAATACTGTTAAATAAATACTATTGTCTGACGATCTTACGCCCCCTTTTACGGTGCTTTGCAACACAACAACCTAACCTAAGATGATCTTTAAAGAGTAAAGGTCAACCTGGTAAGTGCATGTGCGTTCACTGACTCCCCGCTGTCCCCCTCCCGCCCCCCAACCCACCCTTTAGCACACAGCTCCAGCCACAGTGGCACATTTAACCAGCCAGGTGTGAAACACAGAGAAGGCCAGATGAGGAGAAAACTACATTGAAGCGGAGCATGCATAACGCCGCGTTGCTTATTTGCATGGTTTGTCTGTGCGGCGTCCCGCCGGCGTTCCTTGGAACCACAGTCAGTATTTTGCAATTTGCTATCTGTGTTCTGTGTCTTTGATTTCAGGAAGGCTTTGTGTGGCTCTTCTCCACGCGGAGAACAAAAGCCAGTGCTGACAACGCAGAGCTTGAACGCGTTTTCGTGTTGCCACCGAAGAATAATCCGCTAATCGCTATCTGTTCTAAACAAGAGTTTGCAGGAAGAGTGTGCGTTTGCGTCTGTGTGTGTAAGCTGTGTCAATAACTACATATAAGGTTGAACGCGTCTGCATGTACTTTTGTACTGCATGTTTCTTTTTTTGTCTGTTCAGACAGGAATGCATGCCTTTGTGCATATGTGTGTACTGTTGTGTGTGTGTGTGTGTGTGTGTGTGTGTGTGTGTGTGTGTGTGTGTGTGTGTGTGTATTGGTGTGAATATGTGTCAGGACCTATGCGGCGTGCTAATTCAGATGAGAGGCCACACTAGTTATCGGTATTGAACACGCGCCACCGCCGGTGTGTGTGAGCCTTTGTTTGGGGGCTGTACTGTTTAGTAATGAGAGGGACTCTGTCGCCTCCGTGTGAGCTGTGGAGGGAGAGGAGAAAGACGCAGGAGCAACACACACACAAACACACACATACCAGCCCCCGTCTATTTTGCAATCATGGGCTTCTTTAACAGCCTGAACGGTGCATAAATCCAGGGCCAGTGGTGGAGCAGTGCTCTTTTTAAGCTCGACTATAGATTAACATTTATTTCTCCACCTTGCGCTACGTACTATTTTCAATTTCCTCCTTTGTGTCATTTTATGGAGAACTTAGAGTTTGTTGTTTTCAGTAATAAACTCTTTTTCTTTTTTTTTGGTGAGCAGAGCAGTGCACAAAGCCAGCACAGCTCTGTTTGCAGATTATGCATTTCTCCACTTTTCCTTGAGCTTGCAGGAGATTTTATTACATATTTCATGAATCTCGAAGTCACCCACAGCAAAGGTTCATCTGGTTCCTGCACTGCGCATCTTTGAAGTGAGTTTATTGTGCATCAGTCCGTCAAAGTTAAGGGACAGCATTCCATAAGCGCGTCGCCCTGATTGAATAGGTTCGTGAAAATCACTGACAGCGCCGATACCTTGCGCGGAGGGCCCACAGAATGCAGGAAGGAGAGCAGAGGAGGCGAGGAGATGGATGGAAAAAGGAGGAGGGCTGATGGAGGAGCGAGCAGCACCCAACTTTGAGCCATGTACACCAGCCATTCAGATCCGACCTTGTAATCAAAGAGAGTTGAAAAGCAATTAACTGGGACAATTATAGCAGTCAGAGGAGGCTGAATGGTTGGCTAAGTAAAGCAGTGTGTCACTGAATGGAGATTAATTGATGAGGGGAATATTTCAAGGTCTCTATTTGGCCTCTAGAAGTTTAAGTCGGAACATGTTTTGTCACTGTCACAGCGCCGGCGCCTATTCAGGGATTTCCCCATTCTCGTTACCTGGCGGGGGAATCAAAACATCCGAGGTCAAAAAAAAAATGTAATAATCTTTCTATTAAAGTCGTACACGGTAAAAAGTCCATAAAACAGTACGCTACTGGTTTTATGTGGCTATTATTGTCAATAATGGGAATTTAATGGTATGTCTAATGTGCCACGTTAAATATCACCTGTATAATTTGTAGCCAGCTCTAAAGGGCTTTTTCCGGGGTATTTTAATTTCGTAGAGGCGTAACAGTTCAGTTAAATATGAGAAAGACCCTAGTGGTTCCTGTCACGCCGAGTTATGAGAGAGCAAATATCTTGACAAATAGAAAGCTCGCAAAATCTTCTTTGGAAAAAAGCCAATCTGATATAATTCATCCGCAATTCAGCACGACGAGCTAATTCAGGACAAGGGGTAAGAATGGAGTGATCATTACAGTATAGTCGGAGAGTTTACACAGGGCAAATGGTCAAAAGAGGAGAAGAACAGCCTGAAAGGCAATGTGCACTCGTTTCAGAGGTTCAAATATGACGGAATGATGAATGCCTGCTAACTGGGTACTATCTGAGCATTCATGTACATCAGTTATTTTTCTTTTCTGTTTTTTTTTTTTTATGCTGGAGCATTGTGTACTTGGACAACAAGATACCAGCTGGCTGGTCTGGCACATGCAGCTTCTCAACAGTCACTATGGAGAAACTCAGTACTCCTCCTCATTCTGTTACAAGCATCCGCACAGCATGCATCACACATGAATAATCAAATTTTATCACTACATTCAAACACACTCGAGCCCAGTACTCCTTCCCCCTTTTCATTTTCTAGTGCAGTGTGCTCTGTCTATCAATAATTCAACAAGCGACAAGATGGAGGAGAATGATTGAGCTTGTTTTCTCTTTATGGTTGGACGACATTCAGTCCAATTAAAAGTGGAGACTGTGTTTTTTTTTCTTTCTTTTTTTTTTCCTTTTTTTCGATTTCCATTCCGTTTTTGGATTAATTAACGCGTATGTGCGGGTGTGCATGTGTGTTTTGAATAGAAGCACCGAGCACAGAGCTCTGCTTGTGCCTAGTTATCAGTGAGGGCCAGCCATGCTGCCGTCTCACTCGGCCTCACACTCAGTCAACGGTGAACTAAATAGCGGAGAGAAACCTGTCAGTCACACACACGCATACACACACACACACGGCATACAGTATTCACAAAACCGCATGTCCTAATAAATACACCTAAATATGAACACAGGTTAGATGTGAAAAGTCCAACACAGCACGCTCACACTTTCATCATTTTTGAATTCATATTCACAAAGTTAAAGTCACATTGCCATGAGGAATAATTCCTGTTAGCTACTGCTTGGGTCTTTGTGGTTATGGCTGTTATAGCGCTTTAATTGCCACAGTAAATGTTGAGCTCCGGGGATGTGAAAGCATCGTACAAGGTCATGCTGGCGAGGCGGCAAGATCATCGAAAACAGCAAGTGAGCAAACAATGACACCTTGATGTAACGTAGGTCAAAGAAGAATCTGAGAGTCTGTCTGTAAGCGGTGATAAAATACTAAACGGACAGTCTAGGTCAGGGGTGTCAAACTCATTTTAGTTCAGGGGCCTCATGCAGCTCAATTTGATCTCAAGCGGGACGGAGCAGTAACATAATAGCATAGTAACCTGTACTTAACTCAAGATATTTCCCTTTGTTTTAGTGCAAAGAAGTACAAGTACATTTTGAAGGTGTTTACTTTTAATAAGCTATCCTTTTACAAATTATATTTTTTAGGAAACTTAAGTGCGACTTCAGAGCATCGCTGCCATCTGCTGTTAAGTTCTGGGTCTCTGCGTTGCGTTACACTTGCAACTTTTGCACTAAAACAGTGCGAACCTTAGTGGACAAATTAGGAATAGGTGTCAATTTTATTTAAAGGTTGCAACGTCTTCTATTTAAATTGGGCACTTTGTAAATTCATCCCGCAGGCCTGTTTGGACCCTCTGGCGGGCGGGTTTTTGCCCGCAGGCCGTATGTTTGACACCCCTCATTTTATCGTAACATTTAGAGGCAACAAAATAATCAGAAAGTGCAACTTCGATATGTTTTGTGGCAAGTCTGTTAGTAGTTGCTTGTAATTGCGTGCCAGTGATTCAACAACATTTTCACTCATTTGAGATATTCTTTCACTGCAATGTCACTCCCCTTTTTGCTCTGCTTTTGGTCTAGATTAACTTTTTGTTCAGCCAGTTGCTAACAATGACAACTTTTGGCGAAGGGCATGTTTTTATTGTTTAGTTTTGTTTGCTGAAAATGTAACATCCACAACGTTCACCATCTTATCTTTGAGTCTTGGCAAGCAAACTGTTTGTAATTAGCCTTAGTTTTGATTGCCAACATGTTGATTTGATTGGAGATGCGTAAACAAAAGTGTCTGATGAATAAATGAGTGTGGATCTGGTGTTGGTGCTGAATACAATCCTGTATTCATTTCAGTAGTGTTAATTGTTCAGTTTCACAAAAACATCTACCAAAACACTTGAGAGGATTTATCATCTGGCTACCATGCACATCTCTACAAAATATCCTGGTAATATATCTAAAAGTTGTTGTTGTTTATCACAATTCTACAATTCACACCCTGAAGATAAAATAATTATATCTAAAATAAATCTCCCACTAAAGCTCGTTTGCCACGTTGAGGTTGTTTTCGTGCCCAGTTGAACTTCTCTTAAAGTGATGTGGCCACATTCCCAGTCTGCAGCAAATAACAATGAGCATCAGCTTATTGTTACTGATAAAAAACTAATGACAACAATGAAAAACCCTGGGCTGTATTAAAGCACAATTATCTCTGAAGCTGTAGACCTGAGACTTGACCTGGGCCTGCTTTGTTTACGTTTAAGAATATTTATAGTTAAAGGACTGCACCTTACAACTCCGCCACTGCAAGATGAGCCGCGTGTTCTTCGTTTCGTCTCCACTTCGCGCGGAAAACGCCTCAGAAAACCACATATGCCTTGACATTGAGTCATCGCCCCAATGATCTCTATTAGGCTAATTAAGCCAATTAACCTAGTGAAACAATTCAGCGAGGCCACTGCACCACCTCGCCAATGCAGAACGAAACCCTGAAGGTACATCGCACAGAGGCGTGTGTGTGACTGATCCCTTCCCAGATACACCAAAAGGACAAGCACTGTTTCATATCATTAGCATAAACAAATTAGGGCATCGCTCCCTCGTTAGGCCAAATATGTCTCATTAGTGCCACAGCTGAACAAACCTCCTGATTAGGCCTCACTGTCTCCCTTTGAAGCCCGCAAAAGGAGAGTCTATTTTTTAATTAAGCTCATTTGCATTTACAAATGAGAAGCTAATTAATGAGACTCATTTTCTGGGGGTTTTCTAGTTTGGCAGGAAACACAAGGAACAGTTTCTACCTGCATGGCGGAGGAGAAGAAGTAAAAAAGAGGGCAAGGAAGCACAAACTGTGACTTGGAGAGTTGTTTGTTTGCCCTCTTGAAAATACCTCCTGAACTCATGTTGTTACACACTGTATTAGTCAAATGGCTTAATGCAGAGAGTAGACAAACCTCTAATTGAGATGTTTTTGGCTTTGTGTGTTCTCTGCAACAGCTTGCAAAGAAATCGATAACTAGCTCTCGTTGCCTTGGACAGGGCGCCGTCACTACATTGCTCTTATGGAATAAGGCACCCATTCAATTTTTGTTTTTGCGGATTCACGCAAGCCGCGGGCCTCGCAACTCTATGGGGAGCCCAAGGTGGGCAGGATGGAGCTGGGTAGAAGCGTGGGCGGCGTGTCATGCGAGGATACGGAGGTGACAGGGCAAATACAGTGTGCATGAGTGTCAGTGCGCGTGTCTGTGCTCAACGCGCATGTGTGTGCTAGAGGAAGAAAAAGCGGGAGAACAAGAGGGAGAGAAAGAGGGAAAGAGAGGTGTGATATCATCAATTAAATAACCCTCCCACACAGCATCTGGTGCTCTCTCGCAGGCCGTCTGTCTCTTTCCCGACCATTACGCGCTGATTTTCTGCTTCTGCCTCTTTCTGTGGTTATCACTGTTTCTTAACCTGCGCATACTAGTTAGCCCGGGTCGGAGCGAGCAGCTTTACTCCCTCTGCCTCGCTGAGCTTCACGTCTCTCATCCCCCACAAAAATATGTGCAGGTTGGCTTTGACGCAGCATCTGCTCGGAGGGAAACAGACAAAAAAAACAAAACAAGAAAGGAGAGTTAATGCGACTGAGTGTTAAGGGGAAAATCACTGACCGCATGTTAACCAGGCAGATGTGCACACCTCCGCTGTGTCTCGGATTAATCCCTAACTCGCTGTGTTCCTTGGTTTCAGCTTACCCTGTGACCGAATGAGAAACTTTTCCATGCTAATGAGTCGACTGTCCTCCCTGTCCTCCTCTGCCTCTCCGTCTTCCTCTCCCTCACTTATCGTGGAATGAGGACGGTTCTTGTGTATTGTGGTAAGACTAATACGAGATCCGATGATGAGGATGAAGAAAGCTTTTATATTAATAGGCAGAATCCAATTATAAGTTTCTGTGAACTGAGCTGGCAGGGAAAATGAATTTGCATTTTAACATTTCGTTTTGATGTTAGATTCCAAGATGAGAGAAACGGAGGAGAGGCTCTGAAATGAGAAATGTGGGTGAGTGTGTGTGTGGGGAGAGGGGGGGGGATTACAGATGTGCAATTTGGTGTGAATGGATCAAATCAGCAGTTGGATCTTACAAGGTAAGAAGTGACAAATGGAAATGAGGGGATCTTGTAACACATTAGGGTGAGACATAGGTTAATGTGTTTTTTTTCTCTCTTTTTGTCGTCTTCTTCGTTGGTGTGTGAGTGCGCTGACACGGGCCTTCGTCTCCCGTTCCATGCGCCTGATTTTGGAATCTAGGTCAACGTAGTGAATTAGAAACAATCTGCATCCCTCTGCATGACTACAGCGGAGCCCTCCAATGAGGATCCATGTGAATGCACGCAACACCCACACACACCAACACACACATCAGTCAAGATAACACCAACAAATATAATCCAATTTTAGATATGAGCACGATTTTCTCAAAATTCTCAAAGATTTGAGACAGGAAGATATTAAAGGAATTTCTATTAGGCCTGCTGACAAAAAAAAAAAAAAAAAAATGATGTGTGTCTACGAAAAATGAGGGCATTTTTTTTTTCACACGGGAGTTCAGTGCATGGGAATGACACCAGTGTGTGGGAATGAGTGGGATTTGATGGAGTCTGCGCTTTGTTGTAGAAACACTCTTGGTTAATGATATGCCTCTCTCATCCAGCCCGAGTCTCGGCTCCCCTCCTATACTGCAAGCGAGAGAGATAACGAGGGAGCAGACAGCCCCAAACTTCACACAAAGAGGAGGAGAGGAATCAGCGCAACGCACGATCCCAGCCATCACTCTGAGAAACTTTCTCTTCTTCCTTGCCTTCCATCTCCTCCGTCTGTTTCCCCGACAGTCTTCAGATGCTTGTTCAAACTTGTTCAAATACGCCCACTGATCAAGTAGGGGACAGCTGCACTTGTGTAACTCAAATGTTGGAGGGCTCTCTGGAAACAAGTCCAATTTGAATGTAGTGTATAAACAAAACTGCATTTTGAGCGTGGCTCAAGGTGGGAACTGCACCAGGGTGAAGGAGGCACTTTGAGTTCTGGGACTGCCGTTTCGAGAACGTGCCTGCAGCCGCTCTGTGCGTGCGCCTTGCCGTGCACGAGCATGCGCTTGTGCGTGAGTCTGAGTGAGCTTACATGTATTCATGCATGTATGTGAGACTCAGTGGGATAGCGGCTCGTCCCTCTCCAGAGCACCGTGCTCTGATGGATGTTAATGTGGACTGACGCAGGGGTGTCCCCCGAGGGAGGGAACATGGCCAGCAAGGGAGGAAGGGTGTGTGTGTGAGTGCGTGTGTTGGGGAAGGGGGGGATTCGTTCCTCTAATCCTCTCCCTTCTTCACAGAGCCGGAGCAGGGAAGAGGCACTGAACCGCCCAATGAATAAATAAAAGCCTCACCCCCAACCTCCTCCCCTCCCCTCCTCTCCCCTCCAGCCCGAAGCCCTGCACAGGAGCACTTAAAAGCATTTTAACAAGAGAGTCACTTCATTAAATATGGACTTCCTGTGTGCAAAAAAAAAAAAAAAAAAAACCCTAGAAGGAAAACTCTGGGTGACTTTTCATATGGTGAAATATGGGGAAGAGTGCGGGGGGTTGAGAGGTGGGCATTCATGGGAGACTGAGGCAGAAAGAGAAACTACTGCTCAGATAGACAAGGGCAGAAATATATAGCAGAGCTGGAGGAAAAAAAAAGGGATAAGCAAGGCGAGATAAGACGAGCAGTGAGGTGGAAATTGGCGCCGACCTGTCAGGCCTCTCTTGCACAGAGCACTCATCGGGTCAGTTTTGCATTCAGAGTGTGCTCTTTTTTTTTTTTTTGCATCATTTTCTTAATTCTAAATTGAGACAAAAAAAAAAAAAAACGTCACAAAATCATTGCAGAGACAAAGATTTAAGAATAGAATAAGATAAAGATGCTGTGGGAAGCAGCGATGGTAAGCAAATGAGCGCAGCTCTGTGATCACGTCAGTATTCAAAGACAAATTTGTAAGAAATGTTCCAGTTTGATAGCTTCCATTGTTTTATTTTTTATTTTTTTTCAAAGCTTCTGCCAGAACTGCTTTGACTGCAACACTGAGTTCACTTCAATGATGCATTATGAATAAATCATTTGTTATGAACAGTTGGGTTTGTGTACAAACAGAGTGGTGTTAAAAGTGAATATGTCACCTCTCTGAGCCCTTTCACACAGAGATGCTTCAAATACAAGTTCAAGTCAAGTGTCAAGTCTTTTTTAGAGCTTATCATCCTCATCAATGTGACTTTCTCTACAAATTCCACTAATTTAGGTTACATCCTGTTTGACACAACTGACTGTGTACAAAACTGGAATTATTTGATTTTGGATATAAAGCAAAATTTGATGTTTGACGATGTATACCCTTTTAAACAAGTTAATATAAGTCTCATGTGTCTGCAAAAGGTGTCTTTCAAGTTTTAGCTCAAAATACAAGACACATAGTTCATTATATGATTGTCTGTGTACCATTGGTTTTAGCCCTGTCCCAAACAGCCTGTTTCAGTGTCTGTAGCTTTAAATGCAAATGAGCTTTTGCTGCCCCTGTGTCATGCCTGCCATGGCAAAATCAAGGCAGGAGAACCAATAAGGCTGAAAACAAAAACACAGGTCAGCCATACATGTTTGAACCAGCTGGTGGCATGCTTATACTTTGATGATGTCTAAAAGGACTGCAAAAGGAAAGAAACTTATTAAATGCTTAATGTCAATGATGAGACCACTCCAATTTTGGGGACGGCCATGTCGCTCACAGCCTTACAGATATAATACATAGCTGCAATAAAAATAACTAAAAATCATCAGCTGGTTAGCATAGCATGGCTCGTTGGGGTAATAGATAAATAGATGCACCAGCCAAGGACACCTGTGCTGCCACTGCAAGGCCAGTAGTGGTGCAGGGGCACAAAAGACTAAGTATTAGTTCACATTTTAAATGGAGCTACCTGAAGGTAATATTTGAGACGATAACGAGTCGGCCTTTTGGCGTTTAACACATAATCTTAAATAACTTAAGAAATGTGCATTTTTTAAAAGGCCCATAAAAAACGGTCCATTCAAATCAGTGAAGAAGCAGATTAAATATACACGATCTGTCCAAAAAATGAACTACTACAGAATGAATTCTGCACACAAGAACGTAACATGCTGATGGTGCTGTAGCCTCCCAGTAAGCTACAGTTCTACAGTTTTAGCCATTTATCTGTAGAATATCTGCCCATGTCCTCACGGGACTCACGTATTAGTTGCTAACTTGACAATATAACAGCAAATTATGTTAATTATTTTCAGCCAGCAGCCAGAGGGGACAGACCCTGCAGTAGGACACAGAGGTCAACTAACCCACTGATATCTCCAGGTCTGGCCTGCAAGGTGAGGATGGTTACATGACACAACGTTTTTAAACCCAGTCACTGCACTCTGTTCATAACTATATCTTCCTGACTACCAGTAGTTGAAATTTGTCCTCTGCAGAGGACATTTGTAAACCTGAATATCTCCCACCCACTGCATACTACTGAATCCTTTTGCTATCTACAGAGGACATCTAGGGCGTTTCAATGATACTTTTATCCTTCTCCATTAAGGAAAATGTCGTCCATTAGTTATATGGTGTCTTAAAAATAAAAACTTTGTTTTTCAAAAAAATTTAAAATGTTTTCAGTAATCTAAGTACCGGGAATTAAAAAGGAAAAATGTGATTGGACAATATTTTGTGGTTCAGTGGTCAGCCGGCAGTGAAAACATGCTCGCAGATTAGTTTTACAGGACCAACGGTTTCTCTCCATGTGCAAGGATTTCCGAGTCCTGGCAACGAATATTGTGACGACAACACTCCAGGAAGTTTGAGGCCAACCACGGTTCGTCCTGTAACTATAAAAATAGCACTTGTCTGTCTGTTGAGAAAAAGCCCTGGGTCGCTTGTGAAGAGACAATTTTTATGTTGACAGCAGTTGCTTAACTTAAGATCCCATCAACAGCAAGCAACATTCGTACAATATATGCATGTTTTTTTTCCTCCGGAAGAGCAAGATCCTAAAGGTATATTATGTCTTGAACAAATCTATATTCAGCAAATCTGACATTAGCATTCAGCTGAACAATGATGAATGTAGGTTTGGAAGCCTCATAAAGATGGATGTTGAGATAATCTTTTATTTAGTTCACATTCTCTTAACAAATCAGTTCTTCAGCTCAGATAATTTGGATTCCTTTAACCAAAATGACATTAGTTTGTGGCACACCTCCGTCTTGGTGCATCAGCCTGCTCTGAGTTGTTTCGACTGCGTGTTGTGCACTTTTTTCTATGGAATAATGTCAAGGTGCCTTAGAGATGTTTGAAACAGCTATTTCTCAAATGTCATTATCACCACAAGAGACTGAACTTGTAAAACAACAAAGTCAGCCTCTGCAGGCGTATGAGTCCTCACAAACACAGCTACCACTGCCACTGAGGTGTAGATGAATGTGAAATCAGTAATGAATCATCATTAAGGTACTGTTTATGACAAATTGTCATTCCAGTTAGAAATTTAGTCTGTGAACATTTCAGTATGCAAAATGCTTGTAAATGCACCATTTAGTATATTAAGTTAACAGCTATATTCTGCAAGCTTTTAACCAGGTGAGTAAGTAACACATCACAGCTGAGCTTTGGTTTCCTTTGCTGGTTTGTACTGTTTTCTTTAGATGAGAGGTTTGTAGTTATACCGTTGTTTCTCATGCTGCATCTCCACTCAAACGCATATGTGAATATGCATTAGTAAGCAATGCGTGTCCTTTCATACTGCTGCAACAGTCTGCATTGATTCTGATTGTCTTTTCCATCTTCTGTACGTTTAAAACCTAGAAAACTAGACTGCCAGGTTTTATGTAATTGCAGTTATCAGGATTCTGCTTGTGTTGTTTGTGTTTTGGCAAATTACCAAAATCGAGAAGCTCACATTTAAGCAGAAACAAAATCAAAAATCCACATCAATGGAGACAGACAGAATCAAAACACTGTTTTGTTGCAGAGTAAGTTAACACTTACTACAAATTTGTCTTGTTTTTCTGGTGCACAGCAGTGATATTTAACATATGTACTGCAAGGCAAGAAACATAAATCTAAAATAGAAGCATTCACAGTGTTTCATGGCAGCACCCACATGCATGCACCGCAGACGCCCTTGTCCGCTAAGCTTTTATATGCTAAATGAGTTGCCAGCATTAACATGGAAGCATTGCCACCTTGAGCCCTCTTACAAACTAACTTGTGTGCTGTGTGTTTAGTCACCGACCGAATCACGTTTTCACCTCTGACTTTGCCGTAGCCGCATGTGCCTGCTGATGAGATCACTCAGCACTGCAAATATACACGACTTGACCCATCTCAAATCAGCTGCTACAAGCTCGTGTATGTACCCAGTACCCTCAGTACGACATGCCCAACTGCAGCCTATACGCCGAAGAATACTAAAAAGATTGCTTGAGAGCTTTGGGGCTTGTTCATGTACCAGACAGTGGATTTGGTGTCTGTTAGCCTCGGGATACAAATCCTCGCTGCCTGCAGATTGTGGCCAGACTTGCTCCTCCTGTCTGTCAGCGTCGTGTAACCTATAGGCAACATAACAGTCATTAAATGATCAGTGCAAGGATTTAATGCCAAAAATTCATTATTACTTTAAACAGTTCACAGTGAGGCTGAAAGGCCACTTATTGTTTCTTTTAGAAAACACTTAAGTAAAGCTGTGAGAGGGTTATGCACCATTACTGTTAATTGGACTCAGTCTTAATGTAGGTTCGTAGATGACTGTGACGATGCATTTGACACCTGAGACCACCCAACTCGCTTGCGAAGTAGTTCAGTTCTTTGTCCCGCTCATTTAAACATCCTATGTTGACTTAATACCGAGCAGAGCTGCGGCACCTTTAAGGGCGGCGAAAGGGACTCCAAAGTGGGTCAGAGTAAAAATATCTTCAACAATTATTCATGGGACCCCGCCTATCTCTACCATACCTCCACCCTGTGAAAATCTGCATCGCACTGCAGTGGAGGGAGACAAAATGGAGAGGGAAATAAATACGGAGTGAGAGGAGTAAATTTTGGGGTAGAAAGAGCCAAGATAAAGTCAAGAGCGGGCGCTGTGTTTACTTAATTTGGCTTGGCTCGTGATAAAACGTAGGTGCAGCAGGCGGTGCACAGAGTACAATGTGCAATGTGTGCTCTCCAAACGCTTCCTTTTATGCTCGATGCAACATTTCTTGCCCAACATTTGCTCCGCCGTTGTCAGCAAACCTCCCACCAAACACCAACACTGTTCCCACCATTTCCACATGCTGCCAGGACCGGCTGAATTAAACATTTACCGCACCGATCACAGCTCTCTCGTGCTAACTGACTTCCTGTCGAAGCAGCAAAGTGGTGGAGGGGCTTTGCGAAGCAGAAACTTTCTGAAATCTCTCTGATTGGACAGGTATGGGAGCGCCCTCACATTCGACAGAGCAGTGGGGTTTTTGGAGACTTTGGGCTGTGTGAGTGCGGGCTTCGGCTTGCTTCACGAGTGCCAGTTCTGAAAGCATCCTGATTGGAGCGATGAATAAAATAAAGGGGTTGTAATTATTCGCAAAGAAAACTGGATTCCAGTGCAGCGGAGGGGTGTCATGGCTGCCAGGTCCCTGTAGGTCTGCGCTGTAAATCCACACATTAATCAGAGTCGGCAGGGAGAGATCAAAGGAGCCTGTTCCATCTTTACTCAGAGCAGCACTTTGATGTGTGCATTTGTGTGTGAGTGTGTGTGTGTGTGTGTGAGAGAGCGAGGGAGAGAGAGAGAGATAGAGTCAGACAGTGGGAGAAGAGCTGGAAATTAGGATATAAGAGACAGCCTGAAGAGAAGACTCATGTGTGGATCCTGATGGTGGTTGATACACTACATGGCAGCAATAATAATACAAATCTGGTTGAACTTGAAATTTTAGCACCACCTCAAGATAAAACATATTCTTCCAAACTGTTTTTAAGCTACTCCAATCCACATGGACAAACAACACAGCAAGAAAGCAACACATGTACGTATGAGTGACAGCGTAAAGTTGACACAGCACAGCACACGTGCAGCATGGATGCTTGCAACTACATGTCTGCATGCATACACACACACACACAGTCATTGTTCCCGTTAGATATGACTGCCGCCTGATTCAGAGCGATAGAAAATACTTTCCTGCCCCATGGTGGTCTTTTTCTCTCACTGCAGCTGAAAGCCTCTCAGCGCGCAGCACTGTCACAGTGTGCTATGCCACCACAGCAATCGGCAGGCAGCTGAGCCCGCAGTTGCCATGACGACACGGAGCTGCAGCACAGGCTTTAAAAACATCATGTATTATTAGTTGGTGTGTTGACACTTTTGCTTTTCTTCCATTCTCCGTGAATCAAGGGCTTTTAGTTCTCAGTCCTGCTGGAAGGGGGGAAAAAAAAGAAAACAGAAAAGTGTGTGTAGTGCTGTCAGCTGAACACTAGGGGATCTGATCTCACCTGGCTGAGAGGTAACAGTGTGTCCGTACGTGTGCACACGTTAGATTTTGGTAGTTTAAAGAGAGATGGTAGTTTAAAACTTACGTTGAATAAGGTTCTTTTCTCTTCATTTTTTTTTTTTTTTTACTAGTGTACAATACATTTTGTTTTGTGAACTTCTTGTTAACAAATGTCTTGTTAAATGGTGTAAAAGTTTGATTAGGCTAATACAAATAAATATAGGCTACACTGAACAGAATTAACCGATTTAAATCACATAAAAAAAAATCACACCAGAAAATACTGAAAAAGGCATTTTTTTCAAGTCATGGACTTTTCTGCCATCTACTGGACAAAGTGTGGTATATTGATATTTGCGTGTCAGCGTGACAACCATCACACATGGTGCTGAGGACTTGATTAAGTGCTTTGTGTGAAGATTAAACTTATACATACAGACATGATGGTGATTGATCTTTTTTTCCATCAGTGGTCAAAAACAAAACAGCCTAGTGTGCAGCTGCCTCAAGAGTTTAACCCCTAAACAGCAGTGCAGCAGTGATCAGTTAGTGGTGCATTTACTTTTGCATGGTATGGATGTTGTGTAGTTTTTTGTTGCAACAAAACGCAAGAAGTTGTGTTTTATGAACAGCTTATGTATGTAGTATGTAACCGTTTTTATTTTCTATTTACATCTGCAGGCTCTCTGCATGGGTTCTCTCCGCGTACTCCGGCTTGTTAAGTTCATTGGTGATTCTAAATTGGCCATAAGTGTAAATGTGGTTGTCTGTCTCTCTGTGTTAGCCCTGCGATAGACTGGCGACCTGTCCAGGGTGTACCCTACCTCTCACCCGATGACAGCTTGGACAGGCTCCAGCAGACCCTGTGACCTTTAACAGGAATAAGTGGTCACAGAAGATGAATAAATGAATGAATCTGTTGGCTCTTTTCACTAGACAAGTTTTAATTTGTCAAAGCAGGTAAAGTACAAAACTAAATAATAAAATTGGCTGAATTTTATTTACCCGGATTATTTCCAGGCTTCTTGTATTTCAAGTGATGGCTCCCTGTCACACTATAATGTCTCACTAGTTTACATTGATATTTTAAAGTACACTTATGGTGTGAAAGGGACCTAATGTCTTCTGTTGTTGTTGTAGTTTGTGTATAATCTATTTTTTTTTCAGTATCTAGCATATGATTCCACATTTTGTGCAAATTTAACCAAACTCTCCATCTTTAACAGGTCAGTTTGTGTGTTTTTACATCGTGATGGTTGTTGTGTCTAGCCGTTTTATTCACACCACTGTCACCATCTAACTTTTAACCAGGTTTTATGATTGAATCCTGTCATTTTTTGATTTTGCATGGTCTTATCTTACCATTTACTACTCTGTTGGGGTTTGTACCACTGATAAAACCACAAACAAATATGAACTATATTTAATACGTAAAAATCAATAACCATGAAATATATATATGGCCATCTAACTGATGATAAATTAATGCATTTACATGTGACACATTAAAGACAGATATAAGGCGACTAACTAACTCTGTAAATATCATTCTATTCTATTATTCTTGAAAGTGGAGTTAAAAGGCAGTCAACACTACAGGTAGGAAAAATTCTCTCCATAAACTTGAATAACCTCGCCAATTTAATATTCACTCGGAGCTGTAGTTTTCATCCTCTCCCACGAGGGGGCGTCATTACACAAACTTGACTTTACCCGACGCAACGGGGACTGTGACTGGAGGAAGTTGTATGGAAAGTCGAGTTGTAGTTGATTACGGGGACAATCGTCGTGTAATGCTCCTTATTTGACACAGAGTGGCACCATTACATTCACTATCTAGTTGGTTACAGTCAGGACACCTGTATAGACTTATTCTATTTCCTGTGTGTGTTCACTATAAGCAGTGAGTTTATAGCGATGTTTTACTTTTTAGATATCCTATAATAACTGCAGGATGTCAATAGTGCTTGACGTTTTAGTGTAAAAAACAAAACAAAAAAACAGGACAATACAATAGATTAATAACAGTGTCCAGTTTTTGGGAGAGTTGATTAGTATTTTTTTTTTATTGAAACAAACAAAAAATCTATTTGGCCTGCAGCCTGACTGGTCAGGTGGACTTTTTTGGCACTAGAGAGTCTGTCCAGAGCAGAACCCACAACTAACACTGTCTCTGTCCTGCCATCTCGTCTGTCACAGTTGGTCCAGTGATCCAGCCCAAAAACGTTAGTTTAGACCAAAGGGATGCTGATGGTCACATTCCCAAACCAGCCTTATGTCCTGTCAGCGTCCTCCTGCACCCCTGCCTGATGTCTCTCTCTGTTCCTGATCAAGTCTCCAGGTGACAGGTGAGTACTTTTTCCCCCACTGACCTTTAGCCTACCTGTCTGTCACTGCTGCTTTCTGGCTTGTTCTGAGCTTATATTCTGTTCTTCCAGCGACCTGTTTGTTTTATGTCTCATAGCACAAAGACTTTTAAATATTCCTGTTTTCATTTTCATTCAAATTCCTCAGAAAGTGGTCCCTGTGTGGACAGTGGCTACGGCGACAGACGCGTCTGGCCCGCGCGTCAGTTTGCGTCTCAGTTATCACTTTGTGATTGAAATTGGGATCAGACCTGCTCTCTTCCCGAGTTAATTAAAACGCCCCCCTGATTGGACGGGCGGATAATCCCGGCGGGCCGCGTGCTCCTACTAACTTGCGCGCAGGGCAGAGCGCCAGTCACAATCTGCCCAAGGCGAGGGAGGGCACGAAAGACGCGCGAGAGGAAATCGAGTGTACGAAGGGGACACGAGCGCTCCGGTCTCAGCGAGCACAATTAGAGAAGTGTTGTTGAACGTGGGCTATGCGCGCAACAAGGGGGGAGCGCAGTGTACAGAGGAGGTGAATGCTTGTAGAGGCTCAGCTTCAGATCTACAGCCTCCTTCTTGAAGAGTCACTGCACTGACAGAGGGAAGGAGTGAAGGAAGAGAGGAACTCCTAGAAAACAGCAACTCTTGGAGAGAACGTGAGTACGAGCCACAGCCTTCAAAGCAAAATATAGGATAAAGGAAAATCGGAAGAGTAGACTTTTCCTGGTCAGAATCTGCTCTGGAAGAGAAAATGAATGTCAGCGAAGAGAACCTGCTTAAGTCCATCAGCAACGACGCGCTCCTCGACCTGACGCAGCGCTACGGCCAGTCAGCCTTCGGGTTTGGAGCTGGCCATGGTGCTGGAAGTCCCGGCCGGTTCCAGCTCACACCAGCCACCGACTTTCTCTCCGGGCAGACCGCGAAGTCCAATGAGAGCGGCGGAGAGCACACGAGCGACGACGAGGACGGCTTCGACTCGCTGGAGTCCCGGAAGAGGGGCTCTGCGTTTGGAGATGACAAGCCCGGGGGGCCCCTCGCCAAGAAGTCCAAGGAGCAGCGGTCCCTGCGGCTCAGCATCAACGCCCGGGAGAGACGGAGGATGCACGACCTGAACGACGCGCTGGACGGCCTGCGAGCCGTCATCCCCTACGCCCACAGCCCCTCGGTGAGAAAACTCTCCAAAATAGCCACTCTCCTCCTGGCCAAGAACTATATCCTCATGCAGGCTCAGGCTCTGGAGGAGATGAGGCGGCTGGTGGCGTATCTGAACCAAGGACAGACCATAACTTCGCCAATGCCCACCGCCCTGGCGCCCTTTGGACAGGCTGCCGTCTATCCCTTCTCGGGTTCCGCGCTCGCTACCTGTGCCGAAAAGTGCACTACTTATTCCGGGGCACCGTCGACCCTCTTCAAACACTGTAACGACAAGCCTTGATTTGTTTTTTTTTCACTCTCTCTCCTGAACTTTTACCTATTCTGCGCCCATGTCGGTCTCTCTCCCACTCTAGTTATTTTTAAATCATTCTGTGGAAAAAAAGAAAAGAAAACGATTTTAGTCTAATGCATAATCTTAAGATATGGTTAAGTAATTATACTGCAATGTTTCATCCAGATTTAACAAACGCTACATAGAAAATAAACTGTTTAGGCCTTCTTTTAGGATGACGTCCCTGTCACTTTGTCGCTCGTACAGGCCATGTCCAAATTATGAGTTTGGGTTAAATTTTAGGAAAGCGTCTGCTGTCAGCTCTCATTTGTGATCTATGCAACATTCAACGACAACAACACGAAAAAGTTTGTTTAAAAAAAAAAAAAATGCCAAGAAATGTGACCTAATCTCGACTAGATTTAACACAAGCAATCATGAAAAGACGTCCCCTTGACTATGAGTGTGATGCTATGTAGAGGGAAAAAAATCTGATGTGATGTTGGCTGATATATTTTCTGATACGATGTGTTTTATTTTATTTTATTTTATTGCACATCTCTCATGATTGTATTGTTGAAAAGTCACTTGCTTCAACCCCCGGTTATACTAATGGTTATATGACTACAGCCTATATAAAACTGAAGAAGCGTTTTTTGGTTGTGTTGCAACATGGATTTCATATATTGTTTATATGTCTTTATAATTAAAACACATATCTATGCTCGGACCCGGTTTGCTTCATTTCGGTTTCATTGCTCCAACACATTTTCATACTAAACACACATTTAATGGGGTGGCTTAAAATGCCAGCCACAATTGCGCACGGAAGATAAGGATGTATGAGTTGTTTTATTTAAAATAATTGTTTCAGAACCATTTATTTTTCTTTATTTTAAGTCCTAGGCGTGAGGTGTTGTAGTTTACAAAACGCCAAAAGCGGATCGAGCGGTAAAAATAAGGAAAACACGGAAATGGACTGGGAATTGTAGTCTGCTAAAACGATCTCCTCACCCTCTGAGTGCCTCTCTTCAAAAAATGAGTTGGCAACTTTTCTTTCCTTGCATGCCCCTGACATGAAGAGATAGGTCTAAACGAGCTCAGTGGGGCTGGTGGGGCCCGTTTGGCACGCAGTGGGGTCGGTGGCGCTGAGGGGAAGGGCGCAAAGAGACGCCCGGGGCGCCCAGGACCTGTCTCTGGGTATTTGGGTGATTGCAGGCTTCTTTGGCGGGCTCTTATAGCCTGGACGGCTATTAACGCGATTTCTGCCCCTGTCTCTTTAGTAGACTTAATTCAGTGAACGTTACAGGGCCAGTTTTCTTTTGCAGGTTGAGGATGAATCTAGAGAGAAGCGTTTACGAATTTGTGGTTTATTTTGGATGTGGCCACAGTGCAGTGGTACCTTTATTCCTGAAAACCAGCTTGTGTGTGTGTGTGTTTCCTTTGTCTTGGTCTGCATTTCTCTGACAGCAACCAACTTCACCTGTAAAATGACACTTAATCAACCGTAGTCTTTAGTGCAACACTCATATTGGCGGCACATTAAAGCTGGTTTTGTATAACGTTAGATTTCAGTTTGGGCTTTTTTGTGTGTGCAAATAAAACACTTATAAATAAGATAATGTTTGTGCATCTGTAGCCTACAAACTTACACCAGCAAGATGGGAGTTATTTTCCAAAGTAATCCACTCATTGTTGAATTAATTTACACTGGGATTACATTTATTGTTTTCTCAAACGGAGCAGTAAACATTCTTTCTTCCATCACCACCAGTCTGAAAAGTTTAATCCATCTTTATATAGCAAAAGAAATCCTTACTTTAAATCTTACAGGTGCTTTTCATTCATCAACATATCACGTTATCTTGACATTTGTGTTTATTCTCCACGAACATGGTTCAGAATACATTAGATCAGACATTTACATTAGGCCAGTCTCTTTGTGCATGTCAGAGGCTGACTAAGTGATCTGCGGTCTCTCCCTTACAATTTAGATACATGTCACAACACCAGGCCACCCATGGCATCTTAAATTGGCCCTCTGATGACACATGCCTTGTCTGAGGCCCCACGAGACAGTCGAGGGCAAGGGGGGATGAAATGTGACAAATGCTGCCAGTGATGTGAGGGCTCGGGCCCTGCGCTCCATCACCCTGTGTACAGCCTAATTGCCACAAATGAGACGCGGGTAGCTGGGTGGTCACTTTTCCCGCCTATAGGTCGCTGAAGTCGGGCAGCTCAGATATACATTGTATTGTGTCACCTTATTATCTTAATGGCCGTCAGCGTGCATGGTGGCAGCGTGTCATTTACATCGTCCATACATTAAGACAGATTTGTGATTTGGCACTTTACCCGGCCAGTAATGGTATAATATCACCAGTTACCTTTGTCTGTCTTCATAATGAGGATAATTTTGTGAATTAGGCTTTCCCAAGAAGACTTTTGTTTGTGTTTTTCACATTTTCGTATGTTTAAACTTGTACTTGAAGATTAATTAAGGGGTAACGCACAGTTGCTTTATTGTGCTTGTTGCTTGCTCAGTGAATTTGCTGGTAAAGAAAGGCTGATAGTTTTCAACATTGTTTTATTTTTAGTGAATAGACAATGTCACTTACAGGATTTGTATCATTGTCCAATATCAGATTAATATAATTTGCTGTTTTCATGAATGAAACTTGTCAGAAACTTGTTAAACTGTGTTTAGAAAATACAGTAAAATAAGTTGTAATAAATTAATAATAAAAAGGGATATTTTTCTTATTTTTTGTTATTAAAACAGCTATAACTAACTATTCAAAATCTTAATTTCTGAATGCAACACAGGACCAGATGAATGCCCAAATATGCCCTGGGTAAAGCAGAAAGTCTACCATGTGTGTCACGTTGAAAAAACAAAAGCAAAACAAAAAACACTACCCAAGCCTTTCCGAAAAACCTGAGAAGGTCTCCATAATGAAACAATTCATAAATTATTATTAACAGCTGTGAATGCTACTTAAAATACACAATAACTACACAATAAATATCTCCGTTGCATCTAAATAATCTGTTTTATCGCGGCGGAGTGGCAACGCGGAGCACAGAAATATGGACACATTGAAAACCTGCATCAGCACTGCACAAAAGAGTATTGCATGGGATCATAATTACTTCTATAATTATGATTTTGTGATTTTGTCTTCTAATTATATTGTTTTTTTTTCATTAATTATAATGCCTGCAGACTGTTAAAAGAATATTAACATGAGACTCAAACTGCAGGATACATTTGACAGGATGAATTCATGCAACCCCATTACAGACATTACAGACCATTATAGACGGACACCTCGCCGCCTGTTCTATTGTCTCTTACTGACAGCGTCTTTATTCAAACAAACACACGGCACTATACAGCCACTGCTCTACCACTACTGTCACGACAGCCCAGTGTGGTGCAGGAGTACGGACAGACTGTGTGATGTCTGTAAACATTTGTGTTTGCTCTCAGTGGGATAGAAAGGGAGTGATTTCATTAGCATGGCTCGGAGCTTTGAGGTATGTTTGTGTGCTTTTCTCCAACCCGATGGTATAGTACTAAAACCATATGCCCTTAAGTGTGTACCTCTGCCTAATGCATCTGACAGCGCTGTTTTCTCTAATTAAGTTCTCTCCATGTGCAAGCTCATGTGTCTGTTGCACATTGTAGCACTCCGCTCCACACACATACATCCCTACGCGCAGACTGTACTTGCAACAGGGGCCTTGAAGGAAAATGAACATGCTTCAGCTCTGATTATGCTTACAGTGCTGGGACCGAGGGGTTTATGAAACATTAGAGGTTTCCCTGCATTAAAATTTGCTCGCAGAAGGGCTTTAGATGTGAAGTGGCATAGAAGACTTAGTTTTTTTGTTTTTTTTGTTTTTTGGAGCAGGTTCATGAGGGGGAAGGGGTGAAGATGTGAGATAAACAATAGACCAAGACAAGTGTGTGTGCGTAAGAGGCTCATCGGTGTCTGAGGTGGTAGAAAGAGGGCACAGGATGAAGAGGAGAGGGGCCAGCGGTGGCACTGTAAGGAAGCCCCACCATGCAGTCCCCCCGACTTCACCGTGACATCACACCCCATCGTACCTCCCAGCCCCGCCTTGTCGGAAGGGATGAGCGGGTGAGTCAGTTGGTTCCGAGGAGCCATGTGATTCGGGGCGACGTTGCTGCAAGTGCAGCGGGATGGGCCGGGGCCCTTCATTCGTTAATCAGACGTCCAAAGGGGGGGTGAAGAGGGGATGTCTGTTTGTATGTGTCTGTGTTTTTTTTTTTACGCCGAGTGTGTGCGTGTGTGCCTGCGCCTGCATTTTGTGCTCATATGGCTGAAAAGCCTCGAAAACATGGCAGCCATGCAAAGCGTTTTGCCTATCGCCACAAGGCACCTGACACCACGCATGGTAGACCCAGACAGTGTGGCAGGGGCCAAATTGGGCCTGGTGGGAGGGAGCGGAGACGGAGGAGGGATAGGCGGCACTGGATGACAACAGTCTGAGCCATTGTTTAATATGATGTCCTACTCAGCGCTGCAGTTAGCCCACACAGGTGCTCTTTTTGAGAGGATGAAGCTCGCATGGCTGCAGAGATCTCATCCCTTCTCAAGTGGCTGCGAGACTTCCCTTCCGCTTTGTTCAACATCTCTTTTCTCCTCCTCTTTTCTCCTTCCAACATACCCCCATGTTTCTTCTTCTTCTTCTTCTTCGTCTTCTCCTCCTCCTCCTCCCACGGTCCCTCCCCCTTCCCTATCACTGTGCTCATCTCTTTCTCTTTTAGCTTGTTGTCTTTGACAGAGGATATGAGCTGACAAACGGGGGCATCCGTTATTGTACCACTGCCTAATCTCTGTAATGGCCCCACAGATACAGGACTGGTGGTGAGCAAACACTCACACATGCACAGACATACACAAACGCACCTCAGCTCACTGTATGTACATGCAGAGCCCTGGGGTCAACAACCATCTCTGCACTGAGCCTTTGGTACATGCAATAACCTCTTTCACTCACATATACAGAGCACTCACTCACGGCATCCCTCCCTGTCACACAAACACACAGTGCCCTCTTTCCATCACCTCAGAGGACTTACATACAATTCTTGAATGCTTTTCCTCATCTTAACCGCTACTGTCCTAACGCCGACTTTTACTTTAACCTTAAACCTCAAGCTTGGATTTGACGTTTTCTTACAATATGACTGCATTTACAGATTTGTGAGTGTCCCCACAATATAAGTTATGCTCGTATGGACACACATACACACACAGCCCAGCACCCCTCTCCCCGTTCAGTACCAGCTGAGGAGCACCGTGGTTTTGTGGGGAGCAGGGGGAGCTCGTTATCCTCATTAATTAATGACAAAAGCGATGTAATTGGCCATCCATAATCCTCCATGCGGAGACGGTGTGACAGGCAGGGCCGGGACCATCCTTTACAGCGAGTGCAACTCATAAACACACGGGGAGAAAATGAAGACACACTTCAGCATGTTCGTGTGTGTGTATGTGTGTGCGTGTCTGGCTCAGCAGTTGAAGAGCAAGACTGGATTGTAATTACAAAACGATACAGAGGGATGTGTGACGCCGCATGTTTCAGCCTGCACAAATGAAGAACAATTCAAAAGAGTGCCGCTTGATTTCTCTTATTCTCATTTTGTTGGACTGTCTGAGGCTCCGCTGGGTACATACTGGAGCACCAGGCGGCAACATGCTGCAGCCCCCCTCACCCCCTCCCCTCCCCTCCAACCCCCCCATCTCTGGATGAAAAGACAAGATTAATGGCACTTCCTGTCGCCGACGATCTTGCACTAGCCTAATTAAAACCATTGGAACATGCGCGTGGCCAAGGATCAGTGGCTTTTAATGAGGAGCTTGTAGGCTGATTTGGGCCTCATTTTCTGCTTAATAAGGCCGGTTTAAAAAGTAATTTTGGAGGGATGTGACTCCTTTAAACCTGCTCATTATCAATGATAGCGCTTCACTTAAGTACTTCAGGAAACGCTGTGTTTAATTAATATTGTGTCGCGCACGTGGATTAGCTGACAGGCTGGAATAGTGGAGTGTGAGCAAGTGAGCAAGGGAGCTGGAATTGATGAAGAACTTTCAAGGGCACTGATTTCATTAAGCAGCTTCATTACGGCCCAAATAACTCTTCATGTCATTTCAATGCTTCAGTCGCTCTCACCGCACGCACACACTCACACACACACACACAAAATAATCCTGTGCTGAACGCAGGAAGGTACATCAAGGATTTTTACATTTTAAGTTAACATAAGACACTTTCGTTTCAGGTGATCCGGCTGACACGCGACTCCCTGTTCTTTGTGTACCGCTGCCACGCAGAATTAACAGCAATGTGTTTTGCCATTTTTGTTTTGTTTTTGTGCATTGTGTTTTTTTTATTATTATTCTCTCCTCACAGCTTTTTCTTTGAAAGCTCATAAACATAGCTTTTAAGGTCAAGCAGTTTAAGGGCTTGAGAGCGCTGTCACAACTTTCATTGTGCACTTCTAACCCTCCCACAACACAGAGGCTACAAAGGCTCTTAGAGTCTCTTCATCCCATTGTGATAATCTTCTTAGCCCCCTGACTCCACTGTTCAATATGTATAGAGCAGGAAAGAGCTGGACTTGAGGGGCTTTGAGTTTCCTACGGCTCAGAGTCTGGGATTTTCCTCTCTCTAGGACCAATTACCACATACAGGCAGCCGCTCTTTGCTCTAAAACATGTGTCTGCTTTGTTGCACTCTGACAAGTTTCCATGTACATCAGTCAGAGTTTTGAGCCTCCATGCAGCTGATTACTTTCAGTTAATTTACTTCATTTTATTTTATTATGGAACAGTTTGGGACAAGGTGCTCAGGGACGAGGAAGAGTTTTACTTTCACAGAAAGCAATGATGACGAGTTGATTGTTTTTTTAACCTTGTTAATGTGTCGATGTCAGGGGTCTTAAAAGTTTTCCAGGCTAAACCCCCAAACTGATGGAGAGATGGTGTGGGGGGGCCCTACTTGTGTATTTAAAGACATTTAAATTTATGGAAAAACAAATTTGCAACCCTCCTGCAGTACCTCTATTGACTCCCTAGGGGTCGCGGACCCCCTTGGGGTCACAGACCTCCTGTTGAAGACTTCTAGTTTATAGTGTTTTAATGAAACACAAAAAGTAATCAGTGCCATATCTAGGGACACAAGAGTGTCCCTTGTGTTTATCTTTATTAGGTAGATAACTTGGATACAAGCTTTATCCAACATTAGCAAACACATATTATTAGTTCATAATGTGCTCAAGTTGAAGGGTAGTATTTTCTATCACTGTTACGCTTCAACCATTATATAGAGAGAGCCAAAATATATTACCTTTCAAACATATATGAGTATATATACTCGTATATTTTTGATGATTTCATTTATTTTATTTTTTTTGATGATGATGTTCCTTGGCATCATCTGCCCAAATCACCGTCACTCACCCTTTTTCTACACCGTTTTTGAATTAGCTGGGACATAGGTGGAGTCAGGCACTGGCCAGATGGCGTCAACCGGAGTCACCACGCTGATGTTCAAAACTGCTTTTCAAAAATAAATATGACTGATGTCACTGGGGGTCCATCCATCTTCCATCCATCCACCTACAGTCAGTGGTTTGATGATGTGTGGGCTATAATACAACTTGCCGCACTTTAGTGAGAGCAGTTTTACAGTGTTTGTACAAGCCAAGATGAGGGAAGTATGTTTGGGAACCGAGCGAGCAGTGGGGGGATGTGTGGAGCTGAGGCTAAATTGCACATCTGCGCACAATAATAATAATAATAATAATAATAAGGCAAATGTATGGAGTTACATCTAAGGCAAATTAAAATAAAGTAAATATTGAAATTTCCCATTACTTATTATCATCATTTACCTCTTACTAGAATTTTTCCACTGATTGAAACTTTTCTGCCAGACAAATAGTGAATGACTTGTGTTTTATTAAGGTGCATGACACGGAAGCAACCAACCAGAGAGAGCGGGTCAGATCCAAGGAAAATGAGCCTTGCATTTTGGGGAAGAGATAAATTGGTGGAGAGACAGGCTCACTGTAATCTTCACAATGGGGACCTGCTTACATTATTTTCAGCATGTCTTGTTGATAGTATTCACTCTCTGCAACATCCTATCAGGTGATATCAGAGTCTTTGAAGGATTAGCGGGAATAAGAGGGCTTTTATTCTGTTTTGTGGAAGGGATAATTCCTCTGATATTTTCTAACATTTTCATACTAATATAGAAATGGATTTTTTTTTTTTTTTATGCTTGGGTTTCTTTAGGACACTGCAATAGACAGATTTTAGTGATTGAAAAAGAGAGATCAGGACAAAAGGCTCTGTGTTGTTCTGCGTGGGGCGCTTTCAGCAGAGATGTCATAAATCAGATGCAATAAACCCATCTCTGTAAGAAACAGCACCTTTTAAGGCTTTTGATTTTTGTCACCTTCCACGTGAAGATGTTAGCGTCTGGCTGCTAATGCTTATCCCATAGTGGTTAATACAAGAGCTCTAGATAAGCCACAGCTCGTCTACCTTGTTATTCCTTTTTTATAGAATACAAATAAGAGGATAATAACGCCGGATATGATCCCCGAGAGACAGTTATTGTTCTCCATTTGTTTTCGATCGTGAGTCAAACAACAGAAAAACACCTCTTGTTTGTTCCCACGGTATCCCCTGCTGTTTGTGTCTGAATATCTGGAAGGAGACGAAATCCTGAGCGAGATACACCAAACACTGCACACAAAACACCTTGTTAAAAGACAATATTGTTCTCAACTAATGACTCAATTAACTTATCTAAGAGCAGTGCTACTGTATGGAAATTAATTATCAATGCTCCGCTAACCTTCCAGTGTTATCTCGGTGGTCCAATTGTTGTCCCCCAGGTCTCCTGTCTCAAGGTTGATATGCACAGAGAATGGACAAGAGACAGCTGCCCATCAGTCTCCCGCTACAGAGGGCCATTAGAGGCTGTATTTGTGTCAATGTGTTTGTCATTTACAGGTTTAATTAGACAGTGGTGTTAATGGAGGAGATGACTTTGGGGCCGTGCGTGAATGACACTCTGTCATCTCAGGCTGCGGCGATACAATATGTTTCGCTAAGAGTTGAAGAGGGAGGGAAAGGCAGAGAAATATGAGAGGGGAGTCGCGATAAAGCAGAGGGAAAGAGTGAAGGGTGAAGGGAGGGTCATACTGATATTATTTATGAATGGATGCCTCCGTGTGCGCGAGTATGTGTATGCTTATATGTGTGTGTGTGTGTGTGTTTGTTAATGGAGCCCCATACTGTATCTCTGTTGGTCCAGGTCACCTGCCGTTCCCTCTGTTGTGTTAAGGATTATCCCAGGAAGTGAACTGGAGCAACAGTAATGTGAAGTGTGCCTCTTACTGTAAGCCCGCCCAGGAGTTGTTCACACACACGGACACACACACCCACACACTGTATTCTGCAGAAGACAGGCCTTCCCCCTACACACACACATACACACTCACACACACACACAAAAAAAACCCTGCATAGTTTAATGATCATTGTCACATATCAGCTGGTTCTGGTGCGGCCTGATTTTGGTGGTTAACTACAAATTACAGACATCAATTTCTGCATTACAGCTGATCAAATATTTAAAACCTCAAATGTTGTTATTGAATTGATAATTTCCAACTGTTTCAACTTTCTTGGCAGTCATTTTTCAATTCTCTACAAACTTTCTCTGATTTTGATTCATATTTTTGGGAACATATTGTTATTGTCTAGGTAAAAATAAAGCTACACGAAAGATATGTGTCTTAATAAGTGTCTGTAAATTGATTTGACTGAATGGGTACATACCTGGAACAAAATGAATATAATTCTTGTCGGCATCTGAGATGGTATTTGTCATAAACTAAATGATTTTGTACCTTAACTTTTCTGATTAATCAACAAAACAATAAGCAGATTAATTAAGCAGCAGCTTTCAAAACTACTACTTTATTTATTTTTTACTGGCATTTTACAAAAGCCACAATCTTAAAATCCAGCAGCACATGTTGTTTTGAGTTTGTATGTGTGTCCACACAGGTGCCTCTGTGCCGCTGCCGTACCTCATGTTACAAACATGTTTTTCCTCCAAACGCGCTGCGCACAAACAAATTAATTTGTTACTGCTTGGGAACAGAAACTCTAAATGTTTCTAATCCAATCCCATCAGTCGTAATCTCTCTTCTATTAATATTGCAAACAATAAAAACAATAAAAATTTCGATCCAAGCCAGGGAATTACACAGCGCACATTTATATTATCCCCCTTTTATGCACCCACACACACACACACACACAGATTTATTTCCCTCACTTCAGAGGACATTACATTGACTCACACTAACGTACTTTATACCTATTGTGAATCTAACAATAATTAAGCACCTAGTTCTAGCCATTCTCCTGACCTTAGACTGGCACTTTATATTAAAATGTATTAAATTACATTTTGGACATTTTTGTACCAGATAAGAAAGTGGGTCCTCACAATGTGACTTTGTGAATGGATTTAGGTCCCCACAACGAACATACACACACACACACACACACACACACGCACACACACATTTCTGATCTTCCTTATAAGGTGAACATGGGATTTCTGGTAATGTCCCGGCTCCATTTTCATTTTAATCACGACAATGGGATCAGACAAGCTGGTGGGGCGGGCTTGGCCTGGCTTGGTTGATTGTTCTGATTGAGTTTTCTTTGTTTGGCAGATATGTAATACAGCCTGCTTAAGAGGATTTGATAAGGCGAAGGAGGTTATTGTGTGATTTAATCATGTTCACTGAGGTGAACCTGCACTCATCCACTTCCTGACAGGCAGAAAATGGTCTTAATATCTCGACACAGACGGGGACAAGTTTGTTGGTATTAACCCTGTTCCTTTGCTGCATGCCATGCAGTACTGTAGAAACATGGTTTACAACAGGCCGAGTTTGTGTTGTTCTTTTCACGATGTGATGTAACATACATGTCTTTGTGACAGTGCACTTATTTAAGACTTGGTCGTTGTTAGGACACGTTAATCCGGGACAAATAAACGGTGCATTTGCGAAGGGTTAGAGATGCAGATAGTGCGCGAGTGAAAATTTACAGCAGCAGGACAGAGGATGTGGAATTAACTCAAATTAATCGCACTCATTGTAATGGCGCCTAGCACAGTGGTGCAACTTACTTGTAACAGTTTTTGACAATTTTTGTGGCCCAGGACTTCTATAGCACTTTAAGTTTCTGCTGCTGCCACGGATGCACTGGCTCAAGAGAAAGTGCAGGAGTTCAGAGGATTGGATGTTTAGTTGGGTGGGAGGGCAGGATTTGGTGTTTAAGGAGGGGATGGGTGGGGGACCTTTCACATTTTAATGTGACACGGGATGCTTGTGAAGATGGATTAGTTGGAGTATCCCTGGACAGATAATAGACAGATTATGGTTAAGCAACTGTCATGGGGATAAACTGTGTCATGAACAATGCACCAAAGATTAAATTAAGCAGCTGCTGACATGTCATATAATCAAAAATAATGAATAATGGGTGTACATGTTTGTCTAAAATGTTGAATGCTGTTTATTTTTTCTACTTCAGTCGTTCGTCATCATATTCAAGTCAAACATCAAGCTTGGCCACCGATGTGTTCATACGACACCAGTGTTCTAAATATGTCCATAAGGGTTCCCTGATATCTAACCGGTCTCACCGTCTGCCACTGGGAGGATTAGCAAAGCTGAGGTGGGGGGGGGGGGGGGGGGGGGGGGGGGGGGGGGGGGGGGGCGTGATCCCCTTCTCCTGATGTTCACTCTCCCTCTTAGATTTTCACTGTGGGCTCCTCATTAACACCAGCAAGATAATTATCACTCAATAAAAACAAATGTATTTACCAATTTACCGTAACTGTAGTGTTGCAGAGATTTGGGAAAGCAAAGTTTAAATATAATACATTGTGCCACAGTGTGTGCATGTGTGTGAGAGAGAGATGTTGATGTGAGACAGCAAGAGGCAGAGAGAGAGAGAGAGAGAGAGAGTTAAGCCTAGCTTTAGCTTTGCTCAGTTTGTGGGTTTTACTCCATCAGCAGCAGTATTATTTACATGAGTCCCAGCAGGGTGCCTTCTCCTGGTACGGCACGTCAGCTGGTTACCCTGTGCTATTTCGACATGACAGTTTAATTATAGATGCATGATATCTAGATCCGAATCACTACTTATCTTATAGCATAAATGTGTGTTTTGCAATTTTACTGAAAGAAACGTCACTTGATTGTAATAGAGATTGTACGTTGCATTTCCAGGATCTAAGCATTACAATATTAATATGCATTTTTTAACAGTGTACCCTTAATTACATAATCCTCTTAATGGGTCCTGCAGTGCTCTGAAAAACAGGGTCACCGTGTGTGTGTGTGTTTGCTCTATGTGCTTGTATGAAATGAATATCATGTAAATATCTGCTGCATGTGACTCAAACATGCCCCGATGCAGACACAGAGCTCCACCCAAACACACCGCAGCTCCATGACCTCGACAAACATTACTATTCAGCCCCTCCTCCTTCTCCTCCTGTCAGCCCCTCTACAAATACTCCACCAGGCCCATCACATCATAACCAGATCAGGATTTATATTCATGCACATGAACATTTTTTTTTATTATTATTAAAGCAGTCATGACTAGAGTAGCATCTTTAAACTTTGAGATTGTTTGTGTATTCTCCAGAATCTCCTCTTTCTGCATTTTGCTTTTTGACTATTTGTATGTCTTAGCTTCCCAACTCTGCGTATCTGCAGAACTGCCTCACCAAACTTCCTCTGAAATATCTCAAACTTCTTCCATCTCTCAGCATTTCGGGCCTCTTGGCTGCGGAGGCTTCGAGGCTGACTTGCTGGCTGGTTGAGTGTGACTGCTTGGCTTAGCGTCAGCTGTTGGCCCAGCCAGGCTCAGCTCAGATTGCTCCAGATTAGGAGATGGGGCACTCTGAGAGCAACTATGATCCATATTAAAGCTGCATAAAATGAAAATTGCAAAGATTTAGAGGCGGATCATAGGCCACAGAGAATTTAATCACAACCTGGCAGTGTGTGCGTGTGTGTGTGTGTGCGCGCACAAGTGCATGTGTGTGTGTGCACAACTCTCTGCATAATACAGAGTGCATAGTGACATGAGGATTATTGATGTAGGCTGTATTTACTTATCAGCCCAGTGTTCAGAGATGTATCACAAATGTTTTATCTGTGCTGCAGTTTTTTCTCTGTCGTAGCGCCCCAAGAGCGTGATGATGCATGAAAAGTGCAGGGTTTTCATGTTTCAAACTTTGGACGAAAGTGCGATGTGTTCACAGACAAAGAAAAAAGAAACGAAAAAAAAAAAAAATCATGGATTTGTTCCGTGTTGGTGTGCGAGTGGGCGAGAGAGCGTGTGTTTGAGCCCAGGCGGGTATGATACTGTTCCGGTGTCCTCGGCACTTGTAATCTCCCCAAAGCTTTAAATACTGTTACTATGCATTCAAACTGTGGTGCAGTAATAGATAGCTGCACACAGGTCCTATATACATTTATGATATTTAAACGACTATTTCTTATTGTATCGTAAAATTTCTTCTCTGCGTACCCTTTAAAACTATTCATTGGATTTTTCATAACTCAGCACTGCCTAAACATCATCCATGATATGGATCATTTAAATGACTAATAAAAAATAAATATTTAAAGGGTACATACCTACACTTTATTCCATGTTAGAAGTAAATATTGCACAGTTAAAAGCTGTAGTAACTATGAATATTTAGGCTCATCAACCATCTATGATATTAAAATTCTTCTCATACCCTGACAGATTATAATCCAGTGTTATAGACCATTCTGTATAATTATTACATTTACTATAATACTTTAATAACTGATAATATTCCTGCACTTCCACACCTTTTAAAGCATTTTTTACGTCATCTAATTGCTATTTAAGTGAAGTATCTGCGTGGTTCTTCTACCAGTGATTACGTGCATGTAACGCTAATATTTAGCTTACACTATTTCTTTATAGTGTCCTGGGAAATGTTTCTGCTTATGTGCGTGTGTTTGCAGCCACAGGCTACATGTGCTTGAGAAACCGTGACTTGTGTCCTATTTGTGCTCACCTGTATCTGCGTCTCTGCCGCCTCGAAACACGTGTGATGCTCGCTTACACGAAAAACACAATCTTTTTCTTTCGCTTTCATTGTCTCCTTCTTAGCGCCGGTGCAGGTTTTTGTTGCATGTGTCTCCTCTGTTAGCTGCTCCCTCCTGTCTTTCTTCCTCCCTCCTTTTTCTTCCATTCCATATTTCCAAATCCCTCTCCAAGAGCACATTGTGTGTGTGTGTGTGTGTGTGTGTGTGTGTGTGTGTGCTGCGAGTGTGCGTCTGCATGATTGTCATACACACAAATGTGAACGCACGCACACATGCACAGAACGCAGACTTAGATCGAGCAGATGGTGACCGTATTCGTTTTTTCCCCGACTAACATTAACCATTCATTATAGACAGCAGACTAAGCCAATCCCACATCCGCCCCCATGCAACACGTACACACACGTCCACACACACACACACACACGCACACACACTTAATGTCCAATAATTTTGCCATTAGCTCAGTGATGGTCCCAAAATCTTGCGTGCCCCTCAGTCAGTGTTGATACTCTCTCCTTCCAGACGGTCCCAGGTCTGCTCTGACTCAATCTGTTGACATTTCTGATTCCATCCTCATGACTCAAATTTCTCCTCCTTCACTTCAGCAACCCACAACAGGACTGAGGAGCATCTGACGATTCCCTCTGCCTCCCTTCCATCCAATCCATCTTTTTTTTTTCTTTGTTCCTTCCAGTTTCACTGTCTGGCTTCTTCTGGCAACTTCCCCACAAGTAAGAGACACAACCACTCTGCTTTCTTCCTTTGTTTCTCTTTCCGCCTCATTGACATCGGCTCTCCTGTTCTATCTCTGTGAAATAAAATGGAACAAAAATAGAACCTGTAAATCAGGTTTAATCTCTGGCTTGAAGAAAAGATGAACATTAATCCACATCTGTCCATACAAATGTTTACCGCTCATATTTCAGACCTCATTATGGCCCTGCTGTTAAGCTGCATGGCGATGTGCATGCATGCATGCTGCAAGAAAAGGAGCAACAAAGAAAGACAGGAGAGGCTGAGAAGCTAAATTTGTGTACAAACGTGTATTTTTGTATAAATGCATATTTGCCTCCACGCAAGACCTCCCCGTAGTGAAGCCATCTGAGGAGGTTTAGGCCCTCTGCAGCTCTGTGTAGTCTAAAGGGTGCAGAGGCAGAGAACTCTCACACACTTAAACTAATGAGAGTTTTAGCTGCAGTGTGAGTTAGTGTTCCTCAGCCACCCGCTGGACATCAATTGCCCTGAAAGGCTCGGAGGCTTTACTCAGTTCCCTTTGCTAAACCGCACACATCGCTGACCTTAACCCGCGTACGCTCACATGCACAGACGCGGCCGAGGCATCCCATCCAAACCTTTTGCGGTCTGTATCAGAAGGAAGTGCATCATCACAGCTCCTCCAGGAAAGCAGGTGGTAGAAGTCTGCTTTCGCTAAATACGTGGACCGGGCAGACCAGCACCTACAGCTGTAAAGAATCTACTGACCACTAAGGGAGGTGTAGCATACATACAAGGAAAGCACACAATACTTCCACTTACTTCAGCTACTCTGCTGACCACCACTGATCCTTTTATTTATGCTTGTTTTATCATATCAATTTATGTTTTTATAAAATTTTGCAGTAACATTTCAGGAGTTTCCAATTATTTTATTTAATTATCAGCTACAGATTTATTTATATGTGTAAAATGTCTGTAGTTTATTTACTATCCTGTTGTCTGAGAGGAGCTCTGGTTTCTACCTTGCCGTTGGGTCAGATGAGGGTATAGAGCTACCTCCAGGCCTCTGCCGCAGACGTACGCCGCATTCATGGCATCGTTCTGTATCCTGCACCTTAACTCAACAAGCGCCTTTACAGAAATTTGACGAAGAAATGCCTAATTGGACCGACCACAGCAACTGTGATCGGTCCAGTTAGGCATTTCTTCGTTTCTCAATGGCAGGGCGAGCACAGAAAAGTCTCCCTCCCTCTGCCTCATACAAACTCAGTCATCTCTTTTTTTGTGCTCTAGAGAGATTTCAGTAAAAGCGACCTATCATTTAAACATTTTAAGTTGAACTTTTATTAACTTAAACTTGTTTAAGTGTGTTCAAGTTTTTCAAACTGCCATTGTTTGAAGTGCCAAGAGAAAGTGCTCTAACTCTAACACATAGTTAGAGGACAATGAAGACGCACTTTGGCACAAGTCACCTTCGTAGACAACTGCATAAGATGTTTGTTTGCTAGTAGTTTTTATAGCTTATAGATGTGGTCGACATAAACCTGAAATATAAATGATAGGTTTTCAGATTTCATGTGTTTGCCTGTGTACAACAGGTGTGTCACCATTAATTTGACTGTGTTAGCTAGCTGCTATTTATTTTTTGTCTGCCCATATTATTTTTTAAATACAGCCCCTCCCCCCAAATTCTCTCACACCCCACCACAACACAGATTAAAAGGCACTCCTTTCCCATCCCTTTGTCTCCTCTCCATCCAGCTCCTTTTCTGTCAGTCAGCCCGATGCCCTAAAACTGTCCTAAATGACTTAATCTACAGGGCAACAGTCCTCCAGAGAGGCTGCTGAGTGGGGACAGTCTCTGTGCGCTGTAAGGGGATTGCTGTAATTACTGGGATCTGTGCACCGTATTTATCTTTTCAAGGGACGGGTGATCCTGCCATAAAAAGCCCAACATTTGGCAGTTAACTAATGCACACCATTAGATTGATTGTGCTGGATTTGTGTTGTGTTTGTGCGTGTGTATGTGTGCGTGGCCCATATTTATCTGCTGCTGTCATGCTCTGTGATGTGTGTTAAATAATGCTTGGTTGTTCTCTGTAATCCTGATTAAATGGGGGTTAATGTGTGTCTGTTGAACTTTTTCACAGACTCTCCAACCGTGACCTTCTGCTGCTAAATAGTTTGAATAAACGAACCGGCTTATGAGGCGTAATTAGACGGAGGGCGATGTAGCAAGACAAGGCAGAGGTATAAGGTTCAGGTAGCACCAGTGGCCTCGTCTCGATTGCTATCTTAATGTGGCATCAAAAGAGAGGCTTTTGATTGCAAAATAAATAAAACCCATTGTCTGGTATGCTCCTTTCTTGAACATAAACCTCAGCAGCTTTCAAAATCTGACATTAGGAGTAAAATAAAAGGGAGAAAATAATGAAAGAAAATGAAATTATCACTCTTCTTGGATGTGGCAGAGAAACAAACAGATTGACCACGCTCTTCTTTCCAAAATCCTCCCCCGTGCAAGCAACATGTTCCTCACGTCCATCTTGGCTGTTTTTTTTTTTTTTCTTCTTCAGATATTTGGTGTCAGCGTGTGTGTGTGTGTCTCTGTCTGTCTGTGAGCGCGCGCTTGTGTGTGTGTGTACGTGTAAATGTGCGCACGGGTTCGTGTGTGTGCGGGTTGTGAAGACGGAGGCTGCACCAGGCTGTCCAGCCTACACACAAACCGTCCCGTCGTTAAATCACCTTACTGTTCCATCCACCATCCACTGCCCTGAGCATGTTTTTCATTTGATGTGTGTTTTGGTTGGAAATGAAAGACACACGGGGAGAGGAGAGCGAAAATAAAAATGCAAAGGTGCAGAGAGAGGATGCTGAAGCGTTGCACGTCAAAGTAACTCAGGGCTGCGTTCTCTTTGCATTAATAAAACTAACTTTTGCCATCTTTGCCACTTTAACTACCCCTCAGTCCCCTTGCACTCTCTCATTTAATCTCTCTCCGCGTCCCCCTTTCTCCTACTTGTTCCTTATTAATTTTTATGCTTCTGACCTCGGAAACGGGCATGAGTACACAGATATATTACAGTAATTATCTAATTTTACAGTGCTATTAAATGTCACAGAATTTCAGAGTTATGGCATTAATACAATAAAGAGGTTTTGGGCCAGAGGGATGATAACTTACCACTGGACCGATCTGTAACAAACTGTCCACTACGGATTTCTGCCAGTTTTGATCTGCCAACATCGTCAGTGTCTTTCGTGGTTAACAACACTGCATACATTATACAACAAATGTATTAATATCAGGTTAGATTGTCTGTTCAATATCACGAAGACAAGAAGCATCATCAATCATTGCTGCATTCAGACAGCTACGTTCTCCGGTAGATTTCAGATTTACCAAATATTATATTTAGATTCTCCTCATTTTCCCGGATTCTGGCCGGCAATAGTGTTATTTACTGTGGCTCTGACTGAGGCACATTTGGGAGCAGTTCAAATTCAAAGCTGTGCCAATCTACTCGTTCCTTTTTTGGGCTTTTTTTTTTTTCACCCCCCTCTTCCATCTCCCTCTATTTCTCTCACTCGCTCGCCGTTCTTCTCTGTGTACCCCTGTCCCAGTAGATGGAGATGTGAAATATTTAAACACACTTTGTTGTTTGGGGACAATGCACTTCAGCAGATGGGCCATCGCTGCACAGACCCCAATGTATGCAAATCTCCATACAAAGCAGCCCAGGATGTTTTCAATATAACACAAGTGCCTCAGGCCTTGTTTTAATCCCTCTTTACCCGCAGCCAATGCACTGTTTCATCCAGTCAAACGCCTTAAGCGCTATGTCAACTTGGACATCTGGCCACATAACTGAACCAAAAAAAAGTGTGTGTTGGGAAGAGAGCGTGTTTATGGAGGGTTTGAGGGAGAGATAAAGGTGGCGGAGTGCATGCTACCGAACTGAAATATCTACAAATACAATTATCAGCGGTATTATTAGAGGCAGAGAACGACGAAAGACCACTCTGTGTAGTTTCTGATGCTGTTTCTTCGCCCTCCACACCAGGGGAAACAGGTGCCAGTGTTGCTTTCTTCATTGTCTCTTAACTTGTTTTGCTGTTTTCTCACTTGTTTTTCTCACCCCCACCCTCTAGGAATGGGCAACCACGAGCACGCACAGGGCTACACTCATGCAAATACATGCACAGATGCACAAACACACACACGCTTACGTACACAAAGGTGCCACGGCAACACAAGCACGCCGCCTGCAGACTTTCTGGTCAGAACACTGATTTCTGTCGTTGTGACATCTGAAGGGCGCTACTGCACAGCCAGACACCTGGATACACATGGCATCCTTCACTACTGTGTGTCAAAGTCCATGTGTGTGTGTGTGTGAGAGTGAGAGAGAGAGAGAGAGAGTGAGAGATGGTTTGTGTGCAAGCTAGGTGTGCATTAGGCGTGGGGGAAGGTGCCATAGAAGGCAGCATCTCCTGAGGGTAGTTTTTCCTGGATGGACCACAAGTTCAGACGCTTGTGGCTATGTTGCGTGTCCTCACTGACCTACATGACACAGAATACTCACCGACATGTATGTGCTACATACCTACACGCATAACTACATGTGTAAACTGCAAGATTCATGGACTCACTTGGGAGAAAGAAGTCACGTTGGATCATGCAAAGACTTGTCAGTGTTTGTACAGTTTTCTTTTTTTTTTTCTTTTTATTGAAGTCACCTAAACACCCAGAAAGCGAATCACTGAAAATCAAAAGTGCAAAAGACAACAACGTCATGCACTTATTAGATTTAACAAGGTTGTAAAAAGAGGTACTGGGTGGTCTCAGATTTACTTTCAGGAGAAATACATTTAACTAAACTGCTTGCAACCTTAAATCTCTATGTTTGTGCATTCAAATGTATTGTAAGAAAACTCTCTACTGCTTTTCCTCTGCAGATTAAACCAGTGTGGAACAGACTTTGTGAACAGGACTGAGTTGGCCTGGATTTGCACCTAAATTACCTGAAACTGCTTTGGTCATGATTCAGTTGATCAAAATGTAATTGCTGTTTGTATTCTCGAGTCAGACTCACATCGGTATGATGCTAAAATACATGTACAGCTCTTGTAACAGCAAGGGACGTTGCTTCTCTTGGTTGCTCCGTATCTTTTGTTTGCCCATTTTTATCAAATTGTAAGAATGTGTTCACTGAGTCGCCGCTATATATGTATATAAATATATATATATATATATATATATATCAGAGCTCTGTAAGCATATTCCTTTTGCACTGTGTTTGTAGCTGGCATGAGAGAGACTGCCCGCAGCTTGTGTGATGGTCTGTGGATATGTGTGGATGTGGGGGGTGGTGGGGGGCTTGTGTATGCATGTGTACTTAAACCTCAGGCCATGAAAGTGTGCATGTCTGTGTGTGTGCCTCGTCTTGTGTGTGCGTGGTTGCATGTGTAAGGATCAGTGTGTGTGTGTGTGTGTGTGTGTGACCAGGGGAAGAAAGAGTGTAGGTGAGTGCAGAAGACAAACCTGTCAGTTTCACAGCTGGTTTCTCTGGCTGCGGGGCTCAGGCCGGAGCAGGGTGACACTCGGCATCACAGCACCACAGCACAGGGCCTGGGGTAAACACACCATCATATACTGTAGGCAGAGACACACACACACACACACATACCTTGGTTGGCTGCCCTCACCCATAAGACCGAGAGACCAGTGAAACACACCACCTGGGCAAGTCATCATATCTTGTCAAATATATTTTTTTCTCTGCTTTTTGGCTCGATGGAGGTGTGAACAACATCACAGACCAGATTGCCTGGCAATGGACTGACCATCATGTCGTAAGGAAGGGGCGGGGGAGGTTGAGAGGAACACGGAGTGAGAGAAATGACAAGAGAAAAAGTATAATGTAAGATGAGAATGCATGTCTTTTTAGTCGTCTTGCTAAAAGTCGGAGTTATGAGTTGGCTTGTCTTCCTGCATCATGAGCTGCGTCCCGTGCAGCCATCGCGCCTGCTCTTGAAGGATTATTGAAGATAGAAGTTGACGGGGACTATTAGCTGGACGGTCCTGCGTCAAGAAGAGATGGTGCATCCATCGTTTGGTCTTATTCAGGACTCGCTTAGTTTGTTCCAGAGCCGAGCGGACTCTCTATGGGGGGAAAATAGCCCGAGGCGGTACCCCCCCTGTTCCCAAACAAAGCATCGGCCCACATCTCCCACCATCACACGTTTCCATCTCCACTAAGATGGAAGTGATGGCAATTTCTTCAGGGTATTATAAGGACGCTGGCCCCCTTTTTGCAGTTTAACATCAATACAAGACAAAAAGACGGTTATAGCGCTGAGGTTAGTAGACACATTCATCTGCAATGCGTTAAGGTGATAATTATAATTCTGGGCAGAGCAGATGAGCAACAGAGCACAGGTATGTTCAGGAAAATATACAAGCACATTGTGAATTCTTCCAGACGTTTTAGGGAGAAATAGCCAGTGAGTCAGTTATAAAAATAAAGTAAACATGTTGACAGGAGAAATGAAACTGTGTTTTGACTGCTGCTGTCAGGGGAGGTTCCCCCTGTCTAAAGTTTACACAGTAAACGATTATGCCTCAGTGATTCTGCCCCGGATATGCGTGCGTTAAATGTGTGTGTCTGTGTTTGAATGTGTGCACTCTGCGATCAACTTCTGCTAAATACTAATTACTGAATACTTAGTACGAATGCCCTTTCTATTGGGTCCCTTTAGTATAAACATTCATTATGGCTTTTTTTCCCTCCTTTGTAGCTCCATCATCATTATTCCACCGCATCCCCCGAGGAGCGAGACAGAGCCGAGGCCGGGGCCGGGGCCGGACCAGGCTGGGGGAGAAAACACTGTAGAACCAGAGCGCCAGGACCTGGGAATGCACACAAGTGATATTTGTGCGAGGAGATCAAAAAGCATTTACCTTTAGATGTTTCCCTGATATGAATATTCAACATCCTTATTGAAATCTAATTTGGGTCTCCTTGTCTCAGGGGTCTTTTCATCAGTGCCTGTTGCCTGAGGCCACTGCTGATTGACAGCCAAACTTTAGTGAAGAGCGAGCAGGAAAAAAGGGGAGATCTGGTGGTGCTGGAGATGTGAGCCTTGTGAAGCTGGGGAGAGCTGGAACAGATGAGTGGAGGGGTACTGATGGGGGTGGGTGGGGCGGGGGTGGGCGAGAGGGCGACGGGGGTGGGGTATTTAACCTCCTTGTGTGCATGCACAAACAGAATGCTGCACATTATCAGGAACTAACGGTAAATATAATAAGTAGAACTACGTCCTGCCTGAAATCCACGTCTCTCCCAACATCGTTTTTAAACTGGACAAACTGACATGATCATTTAGTGTATTTCATTTGCAAATATGGAGGGAAAAAAAATCTGCTCAAAGCTGCAATGATTAGCTAATGAACTGACTACTGACTGAAAATTAATCTGCAGTGATTTCAGATGAACCATTAAATGTTCATTTTAAGCAGGTTCCAGATGCTCCAACTAGAGCATTTGCTGTATTTATCTGTTTTATATCAGTGGGAAATGTCTTTTGGTTTTGGGCAATTTTGGAAAAAAAAACACTGATGCGCATTTCCCGTGACATTAAATGGCGAGAATTTAATTGAAATAATAATAATAATTGCCAGTATCACTGGAAATACAACTAAATTGCAGCCATTGATCTACACATGTGATTGCACATAATTAAAATATTTGCAGTACAGACCATTTATCACTCACTGCTGAAGCGATTCAGAAATTATTGACCTTGTTACACTGAAGATTTTGTTATTCATGGTGTGTTTTATTTAAGTTTGCTTGCATCTGCAGTGAATTCAAGCTGAAAGTTTTTGTCAATTATTTAGTTAGTTGATGGACAGAGAATTCATCTGCAATCAGATTTTTAAGCAAAAATGACATTTTGTTCCACCGGTCTCTCAGTAGCACGAAGTTGCTGGTTTAATTTTTTTGTGTGTTTGCTTTTGACAGATATAACAAGCATACTGTGGTTTTCTGTCTGACATCAGAAATAATCATTAGTTACAAGCCTACTAAAATCATATAAATGTCTTAGACTGTATGACGGCTATGATTAACAGATTTAAATAACTGTGGGTGAACTGATAATGCTTACTTTATTCACCCCGTTAGAGTAATTATTTCTTCTCTTCTCGTCTTAAAACTAAACATCTGACACTCCTCGCCAAAGGCACGGCACCGTATTGTCTTCTAAAATTACATTTCTAAACATTTGTTCAGTTATTCATGTCTGTTTCTGACTAAGGACCTGTGAACTCCGTTATCATTCATTTGGCAAAAGGAGAAAAAAAGAAAAAAAAATCTGTACTCTCACTCTGACTGCAGGGGAGAGTTGGTTTGCAGTGATGGAGCGCATTTGCGTCTTTGCTTTTTCTGGCTTATATAATAACAAATATTAGAGGCTGAAAACAGCCGGTGCTGCCCTTCTCCTGGCTCCGAAAACAGATCACTGTAAAGAAGGATTCAAACCAAACGTACCTGTGGAGTCTATAGGAGCAGACATTTCTGCTTGGAGATGGACCTCACTTTGTTCTGGGAGGATTAATATTTATATTGCAGGTGAGGCTGAATTAGGATGGAACGAATGCCATGCGCATGCATCCACACACAGAGCACACACAAAACAACACTGTCCTCATCTGGCCAGTGGGTTGAGCATGGTTTAATGTTATTATTGCGCAGGTGTGAGTCTTGTCCCTCAGGGTTCCATTAAAACGATGCCCCTCTCAATGGTGGCTCCATTTGCTCTTTAGATTTAACACAGGCCATATGTCTAGCAGGAGGCAAACAGCTGATGGGGTTTAATTGACAGAAATCAACATATTTGGTTGTGCGTGCATGTGTGTGTGATGGTGTGCTAATGGTGGAAGTGTTTGGGCATCGTGGGATCCCTTTAAAGGGTCAATTATGTATCAGAACAGAGTTTGAAAAGAAAGGAAACAGAAAGAGGGAAACAAAGAGGGGAGAGGGGGTGAGGCGGTCATAGACACAGCTATAGGAAAGGAGAGGAAATCATTAGAGAGGCACCGAAAACTGCTGTGCACTCAGCGCCAGGTTTAGCGTTGCGGGACATAACCGTGCACATCAATGCGCGATTACGCTTCCTTCATTTTGGAGCTGACATTCTTGTCCAGTCCAGGAACACCGCTGTGTACTGAGTGCTAACTTCATGTTTCATCTAGCTTCACAAAGATAATGCGCCAGACTGCAGTCAAATCATGTAAAATTACCTCTGTCACAGAGCTGATTAAGGCTCAGGAGGGGACCCGAAACAAAATGAGCGCATCTACCGCCGAGTTTAAACTCAGTCAAAACCACGTAAGACACTGGAATAATAAGATTTGACACGCCGAACTGTTTTACTCGCTCTTATTGCAAATTTAGATACATTTTGAAAGCTGGGAGGAGGGTTAAAAGCAGCTCTAAGTCACGGGGGATGACAAAATGTTGGGCTAACAGGCGCAACGCAATTAGCACATAAAACCTGTCAATGGCCTTCAGTATCACAGCCCTCTGAGGAGTGGCAGACTTATAAAGCCTCCTGATCTATTACTACAAAGTGATTAATCCTTCCCACACAATGACCAGTCTTAAACTGGGCCTCTATATTATTAGGTAGACCTATATGGCAGTTTAGCTTTGCACTAATTAGCATTCAGATCAGGGACCCAAGAGACAGCCCCTCCACCACAGAGGAAGGACATAGGATGAGATGGCGACACAGTGAAATGTCATTAACTTGATGTTAATTACTAATTAATGGGGCTATTTCATTTACATGTATCTCTGGCTCGCTGATGAGCCCTGCATTTACTGGGTTACTCTTACCAGCCAACAAGTTGGGGGAGGGTTTATCCACCTTCTCCTCTGCTTCTCCCCTTAGTGTTTCATCTCGGCTAATTAAATACTGGACCACTCATCATGATTATGTCTGCTTTTTACAACGCAATTTTCTGTCAGCGAGAGAGAGCACTCCAGTAAGTGAGTGACCACGTCTTTAACACCGTGGCTTGTTTTTGTGCGAGCCGTACATCAAAAAGCCAAACTCCCTGCCAGCTCACTCCACTGACTTCTAGCCGACTTGTTACTTTCACTCACTCGCGCTAGCCCTCCTTTTCTTTTCATTGCCACGCTGCAGCCACAAGCCACCCATCTCCATGGCAACCTGAGCCGTTCGGTCCCATGAGGAGGAGTGGGTTGGGTTGACTAGCGTCTGGCCATTCACACGTGGGTAGTGCCAGCTAGCCAACATGGCACACAGCATCCTGCCATATGGTGCCACCGCATACGTCCTGCTGGCCCGGACTCGGGATCTCTGGGCCTGTAGCGAGCCGCTAGTGTGAACAGGCCAGACCTGCACTAGAACCCGTCCAGCAGCTGATCCAGATCCAGTACACATAAAGGGTTTTCTCGGTTTCATAGTGGAAAAATACATCCCGATTTTTTTATATATATATGCATCTATATATCTGTAATATTTTCTATAAGTTTAAAGACATTTCAATTAAAAAAACTTTCAAAAGATCATTGTGCTGCCTCACAGAAGGCCTCTTTTCCACCATAATGGACTCAAAAGGTCCTTGGAGGCTGGGAGACGCCATGTGCTCTCCTCATTATTGACACTGTGCTGCCTCCCTGTGGAGCTACGGAGAAAATGCATGTAGATAACACAGCGCACCGAAACCACTCATCAGTGTTGACAAAATAGATTTTTATTCAAAGTCAATAGTTTTTTAAATACATATTTTAAACATATTTAAAAGCAACAGAATACTGCATTTTCTTGCATTTATTTATATATAATATATTTCTTTTGGATCATACGTACAGTATGTTACAGATTATCAAAAACTATTCGTCGTTAGGCTTTCCGAAACCTACAGCATGATATGTTGGTGAGCCAACCTTCATGTACCTATCTTCGTAAAATGCGTAAAGTCTGAAGGCTATCAACATAACAATAAACAAAACAATTAAAAAAAATTAAATAGGGCAATGTGATGAAAGCAGTGGTAAATAATCTGCAAACATCTGCAAAGGCAAGCCATCTGGGGAATGACCCTGGGTCTAAGTGTTTTGTACAGCGGTCTTGTGTTTATATACTGTGACCATCAGAAACATAGTTTTGGACTCAATGTGACATTTGGTATAGACATCAGATAGTTTCTCTAAATAAATTACTCTACAGACAGTGCAGATGAGTGGAGCACTACCAGTCAGTTTATGTGTCTTTTTAAACACACACACACAAAAAATAATAATTTAATATTTTGGATATACAGAAAAGAGTATCTCTACCCTGGACGATAGAGATAATAAATCAAATTACTTCCTAATTCTAACATTCGTGTAACAACGTCGATAGAAAGCGTCAGAGGAAACACGAGCCGCTGGGTGTAAATAACGACGACAAGTGACACAAAAGCGAATCCTAGAAAGCAGAAAGCAAATCTGCTGCTCAGTAACTGACACTGTGTTGCCTCAATAAGAAGAACTTGGTTGTCTTTTTTGTTGCTGCTGCTCAAATTAGGCACAAAATAATAAATGCATAGATTTAAGGCTGACACGTCAAGTAAGCATCTAGACCTAACACGAGATCCTCCAAATGCAAAACAGAAATTGTTAAAGCTGTGCTCTGAGCGCCGAAGCTAAACGCTGCAAACAATCACTACGCAGCTTCACGTTGCTGCACACACTGCAGGGATATCATTTACACCAAGTCACCTTCTAAACGTTAGTGAACTTAAGACATTACGTCCAATTCTCTCGTCTGCCCCGCAACATTCATCATGTCAGTGAGGAGACCTTTCTTTAAAACTGCCCCAATGAGACTCCAGGGCAAATACTGACATCACTTCCTCTTAAGTGTCTAGGTAACATAGGTGTCAAGAAGTGCAATGATAAGGGTGGGTTTTCCATTCTGCATCACGCTGATCTGATTTTCCGTCTTACGTAATATATTTAATTTGTCACTCAACTATTTTCCATAAAAAAAAATAAATGAAGCCATATAAATATAAAAGTACTAAGTGAGGTATTTCTATAACATGCAATCACGTAGAAAGAAAACAGAATTAGTTAATAACCTTTGGTCTTCCAACTTGGAACATACTCTGTGAGATATTAAAGAGAAAGCGTTCACTCAGAGTCTTCCTGCCATGAAGCTTTCTGTGACCCCTCCGAAACGATAAGATGAGTTTGTAACCATGGAGACGGGGACAACAGAAGGTAAATCGTACAGGACGTTAGTGCGCCTGCCAAGTAATTAGTGGCAGGGTAATGAGGTGTCACTCCGACAGTTCTCCCAGTGATGGGTGAGCGGGGCGTACTAATAAAAGACTCCAGGTACGAGAGGCTGCGCTCTCTCCCTGCGTCACCCTCCCCCCCATCCCTGCAGGGTGAGAACACACCACCTTGGTCTGTCACAGCTGTCAGGGAGCCCCTGAGACTAACACATCCATCACTCACACAGCTGCGTCGACACATGCGCGAACCCGCCAAAGCAGCGAGCTATGGCTTTCAGATAACCAGACACATCTCTGCAACTTTTCCAGTCCCACGTAACACAGTCTGTAAAAGACGACAATTGTAAACTGTTTCTCAGAAACTGTTTAAACCTCACACGCTGCACAAGCAGGGACCTGGAGGTAGCGTAGACGTTTTCTGTTCCTCACTTTCTTTTTTCCTGGACTAACAGGGCATCCTCGAACACAGGTGTGTTCTTCCAGGATTCAAGGCTTCAGCCCCGTGAGATCTCTCAGTAACATTGTGCAGGCTCTGCGGTGTGCTTTTCAGTAACTGCTGCAGTACATCCTCACCAAGACACAGAGCCAATCAAACTTTTCCCAGATCTTGTCTGTGGGTTAGGGTCAGTGTACTGCTTGAAATCCACTGCACCCTCCTTCAGTGCTGATAATATCCTAGCTGCTGGTTGCCAAAGTGCACGTCTCCCCTGGTAGCCTGCATTTTGGTCCCTCTGATGATTTTAGATGTGGATGTTGTGGTGGCGGACCTTAATGGAGTCAATGTCGACCCGACGGGCCTCGGCAAAGGCCAGGAAGGTGCAGAGGCCCAGCAGGTTGACTGTGGTGATGAGGGCAAACACAGATGCCCATGAGCCTGTTGCTTCGATGAGATACCCCGAGAAATACACCATTAGGACCCCTGCGCAGGAACACACACAGTCAATATTAATAGCATATTATTGCAAAGACAGAAACAACAGACGCTGTATCTTTAATGTGTGAGAACAGCTCAGTTTTCCCCAAATGCAAATAACTGCAGAGAAAATGTCACAATCCCCTCTATGTCCCTCACAGGGCCGTCGACTGTCATCCTCTGTTCCCTGTATTATTCATCAGACAAACTTCATTCTGCTCCCTTGATGAAATATGCATGGCACACAGGAGTCACAGCGACTGACACATCAGCTCAAAGTTTGAATTTAGAGGCCGATTTAACAGTGATAGCAAGTGCTGGTGAAAGATTAATCACAGATATCTCTTTAATAACAGAGGCTCACCTGAGAACGCGCCGCATGTATTCATAACACCTGTGCAAAAAAAAAACAAAGCACAAAAAAGGTGTCACTGCGTTAAAATCTTGACTGTGGTTGAAGAAAAATAATGAACTCGTAAAAAAAAACAAAAAAAAACATACCAAATAAAGCTCCGGCACAGGAAGGAGCGAGATCTTGAACGTTTACAGAAACACCGCTGTGAAGGAAATAGGAATTGTGTTTTAATCTTATGAGGTGCTAAAATGACTGTTTGTGTATCTAGAAGCACCTCAGTGAGCGTCTAACGAGATCACAGTCTACCATTATTGACTGTATCTGCATTTGTATTTATTCATACACACATCGATGAGGCATAACATTATGACCACCTTCCTAATATTGTGTAGGTCTCCCTTGTGCCTCCAAAACAGTTCTTACTCATCAGTGAATGGACATGGGCCCTTCTGAGGGTGTCCTATGGCGTCTGCATGTTGTTAGTGGTGGCCTTTGGGTCCTGTGGGTCGAAGTGAGGGGCCTCTGTGGATCATCCTACAGATACTTGATCAGATTGGGATCTAGTGAATTTGCTCCTAAAGCGTTTTCGTGTGTGCCTGTGTCAGGCTGTATCCTGCTGGGGATGGCTGCTGCCATCAAGGAGTGTCATTGCTATGGGGTGGAGGTGCCTGGTCTGGTCTAGGTGGGTGGTACATGTCTAAGTAACATCCACATGAATGCCAGGTCCAAACATTTCCCAGCGGAACATTGTGCTGTCACAAGATGATCAGTCTTATTTACTTCTGTCAGTGGTTTTAATGTTGTGGCTGATCGGTGTATATTATATTTGCCAAGTCTGGACTCTGCACAAAACAAATACATGTTCTTTACCTAGGATATAAGCAGCAAGGACATTAAATGGAGCCCAACATTACAAATACTAAATAATTACCGAAGTTATTATTAAATTATGTGTCATTAAATAACTTAGGGAGCATCCAAGACTACGGCCAATAAAGGCTTGTTAGTTTAAAACCTGAAGATTAACTACTATGTCAGAAATGTTAATAATATTGTCCATATCCATATTAAAGAAAAACCTTCACTGCACACAGCAGAACATCAAAAAGTCTGACCACACCTCATAAGCTTCCTGATACGTGTGCTTGTGCTTCCTCTTGTGGTGCTGCACTAGTTATGCCTCACCCTGTTCAGCTGTTTACACACCCCTTATTTAGTCAGGCAGTCATAAAGGGACACACATACTGGCACTAACAACTGAAAGAGTATTATTTAAATGCTACAATAGACCTACGGAAAGCCATGAGCAAACAGCAAACAGATGATCCTGTTTGTTCTATTCTTCTTTATGCTTTTATTTTTTTAAATCGTCCCTTTGTGCCGTAGAGCTCCGCCGTCATTCGTGAACTATTGAAAACGCAAATAAACGCGCAGTGACGTGCAAACAAATTAATTTAAAAAAAATAAATCCACAGCATGCGCACTATTTACATAATTTATGGGCGATGTTAGCTAAAAATCTACTGTGAGGATTTAGTCATTTCAAAATAAAAGTAATGAAGTGGTTTTAAGGGGTGTGACCTTTTCGGAGACAAATTATGTAAATAATTATGGTTAAAATAAGCAAGGAAATTATTTGTGGCACTGAGTGGGTTTGACAGCGACTCGCAAAAGCTGAAACTTGCCAAGCCTTCCCTGGTTAAGCTCTGGCCCAGCAGCATCATTTTAGACTTTAGAACAAACAAACCAAAAAAAAGAAACAAAAGAAAAAGAAACAAAAGCTTGCTGGAAGAGATGGTGAGATATTTAGCACTTTAATGGCTAAAAGGCGCAATGTGTCGCTGCCCTCCTAACAATGACAGTGGAGGTAATTTTTATTTTTATCTATTTTTTTAAATGTATCACATAGACGGGGTGTAAAACAAACAAAAAAACAACACAAAACTGACTCTTGGGGGAACACCACATTCAAATCTGAAACAAACTGGTGTTATTTTTAGGGCCCCAGCGACTGTGTGAAGAAATAGCGGAGGGTGCCAGTACCTGTGACTGAAGGTGGTGAGGCCCATGGTGGCAGACACGAATGCTACAGCCCAGGAGAAGGTGGGGTTGCCGCACAGGAGAAGAGTAAACACACTGGACACACCCATGGAGAAAAACTAACACAGGGACAAACGCACACAGAGACACATCAGTCAAAAGGTCATTATGTACACATGTAAAGAAGACATTTGTGAACTTTGGACCGGGAGGAATAAAATACACAGTGATGCTAAATATACAGCGAAGAATAACACGGTCACTGGCAAATATTGTACCTGCATCAACTTCCTCACTGACGCCGTGTCGAAGCCTGAGGAGATCAAGAGAGAAATTAGACACTGCTGCTTCATCAGTAATAAGATAATAAGACTTCAAATGAATTTTGATATGTATGTTTTTTAAGGTCCCCTACCTTGACTGATGAGGTGATCAGACAGGCAGCCGCTGAAGAGGGAGGAAGGTATGGCCACCAACCAAGGAATGACATTGAACACCCAGCCCTGGAGGGACAACACATTTTCTGGGTATGAATAAACAAAAGGAATGTGAAGTGTTCCTTTGGTGCCTTAGGTGGTTAGTTGTTGTTTCGACTTGTCTTGACGTGGCTCCGCGGTTGGCGACATCTGTGATTGCCAAAGGTTGAATCACAAGAGCTTAGACGATACCTTGACCGGCACCAGTCTAACTTAAGCTTGTTTGATTAGCCTTTCCGAAAAAAAAAAAAACATGGAAGTGTGCATTCCCATTATAAGTCTGGCAGCATTATTTTATTTGTTTTTGGACGAGATATCTGTGTTGCCAGATGTCACAAGTGTGGGATTCATTTTCTTGTGTGTCTGAAAAACGTGCAATTTTAGTATTAGATCACTCTTAATATATGTGGTTTGTGAAAAATGTATCCGGCATTTAATTCGGTGGCCAAAGAATCTGGGCGCACGGTCACTCCTCCTATTGGAGTGAAATGACTGAAATGACTTAAAGGACTGAAGCACAAGAAAACCCACGGGACACAGATCCAGGAAATGACCGTTAAAGTGCGCCGCCTTGTTTACGGGCTGCCTCTTCCCCTCTTCCCACAATTTTTTTTTTCTCATCTTCTCATCTCTCTTCAAAACTGAGGTCAAATGTGTGACGAACATGGAAAAAAAAAAGAGGGTGAGGGCGGTTACCTTGGCATCGGGGAAGGTGTCTTTAAAGAACGTTGGCAGCCACGACAAGAGGGTGAAGAAGGTGCTCGCTGTGCAAAGGTGCGTCACTATCACGGCACTGGTCGGAGAATGAAGAGAGGCAAACAGTCACAATAGTTGCATTGCAAATAAATTTCCATATACCATAAGTACTGAAGGCTTTGCTCACAATGTCCCATTTGGTTAAACACTGACAGGAGTCCGTGCCTGTGCTCTGAGTTTGGCATCTATTGTTTTCCTTTCTAAATCACATTAGAAAGTAACGTCAAGTGGAAGTCATCCAGCATTATATTCATATTCTGAGCCATCAAATTAAGATCAGATCAATCTAACAGGAAGGCTCTCACTGTCACTGAAATTGGAGCATATTGGTTCAATTACAGTACATAAATATCTAGCCTTGGAGCACAAGAGCGGAAGGATGTGGAAGAAGCGCAGACACTAGATGACAAGCCGAGGCGTCCGGACATACTGGGATGTGTTCCTCCGTCAACATTCTTCCCCATAAATTATTCTTCTACGTTCCTAATTTTCTCTAATTGTCCCTGGTTACGACACATTTGCAATTAACTAGAATTTCAGAATTTGGAGGGTGCTGTAAATCAGTCAGAGGATTATGGCAGAGCTTTGTGGTGCAAGTGGGAAACCACACAGGGCACATAATGCACGCACAAATACACAGCGCTGCTTATTTTCACCCTTCAATATTTTTTAATTTTCGAATAAAAATTATGTAAAACATCAGTGGACTTCAAACAAGTCCTGACAGTAGACAAAGAGAACCCAATCAAACAAAAGATATAAGAAATATAATGCTTTGCATTACTCGATAAAAGGAATCATGTGTATCATGTAAATCATATGTTATCTAAGTGAACCTTGCTTAGGAGAATGTTATCCCGTTCATCAGTACAGAACAGCTTCAGCTCTGAATTGTTAATGGGTTCCCTCACACGATCTATTTACTTACAGATCCTTGTACAACATTTCTGTTGGATGATGGTCAGGAGTTGGGCTTGGCCATACCAAAACATTCATTTTGTTCTTCTTTAACCATTCTCGACTTGTGTGCTTAGGGGTCGTTTGTTTTCTTGCTGAAATTACCCATTTCTCCTAAGATCCAGCTCATGGACCGGAACCTGACATTTGCTTTTAGAATTTTCTGCTATAATTCAGAACTTGTTCTTTCGTCAATGATGACAAGCCGTCCTGGCCCAGATGCAGCAAAACAGGCCCAAACAAGCGCATCACCACCCTTAACTAGAATTCATTGGTTCACAGTGTGTCTCACTGTGGATTTGTTGATTCCAAAGAAACCTCCTTTGTCCGTGCCATCAAACACTTCCATAAACCCTGTACAAACAAAACCTGTATCTCATTACGTTGGTTGGAAACACTTCCCAACAGATGGACTTTAACTTGGCTTATAAATTAACTAGTAATCCTAGAGCTGCATTTGCACCTCGCAGATATGTAGTACTGGGTTTTCCTGAATAAATAAATACCAAAGTATAATATTTCTGTTTCATGTATTTGATTGGGTTACTTCTGTCTATTTTCAGCACATGTTTTGAGTCATTTTTACGCAGAGGGGTAAAAATACCTCCAATCGTCACTGTATGTATGAGGAGACTCACACACACACACACAAACGCTTGTCACTCACCAGACTGCAGGTTGTCTGAGAAGCCGCAACCAGTGTCTTTTGGACAGTTTGGACTGCGTCCCTCCACTGCCCAGGGACTCCAGGGTAATTATAGGCCCTGCAAATGCAAACGAACACAGGCGCATGTGCAAGAGGACACTGACTCTAAATATACAAATGAGCAGGAGCGTGCAATGACCGATACCGCTGACACAGATAAAGCCTCCCTTACCTTCTCCTTTGAGCAGATATTTCCACATACAGTAAGCCCACAGGACTGAGAGGAGACCAGACACATAGAAAACACTCTCCCAGCCATACAGGTCCAACATGAGTGAGCCGGCTCCTCCGATGACGAGAGTCCTGAAAAAATAATAAACAAAAGGCCACAGTAACTAAGTTGCACAAACACAGCACTGTAACAAGACGGTTCAGCACAGTACAGGAAGATTACAAAAAAAAACAATGACATGAGATAAACAAAAGGCAGTAACATCCACATCCATTGCTTCCAACAGAAACAGCACGCTTTTCTCACCCTTCCCCTTTTATTGCACAACACTTGACTCACCCCAGGTAGGAGCCGCTACCCACGGTGCTCATGAGGAAGCCTCTTTCACTCTCCACAACCTTTTGTGAGCACAGACTCGCCAGTGAAGGGTAATGAACTCCTAAAATCGAGACAGAAAACACAGCCAGGAAGAACTTAAGTGGCAATAATCGCACAAAACAAGCACGTAATCTAACAGGAAACATCAGGTTTTGAAGCACGGAATCCTAATGAGAGGCCAGCTCATTGTGACAAATAATAAACATTTAATCATAGAAAGTAAAATTTAGAACACTGCAATAACTGACAAAGGCATGTGTCTGCATGACCTCACCCGGTCTGTCTGGTTCCTTAGAAACAGAGTTGTGCAAGAAATGGTACTATATCCAAATTATTTCTTGTGCTTCTTGAAAGTGGAGTGCCCGCATCTGGCATGGGTTAACAACTACACCGATCAGGCATAACATTATGACCACCTTCCTAATATTGTGTAGGTCTCCCTTGTGCCTCCAAAACAGTTGTGACGCATCAAAGAGTGGACATGGGCCTTCTGAGGGTGTCCTGTGGTGTCTGGCAACAGGATGTTGTTAGTGGGGGCCTTTGGGTCCTATTTGTTGAGGTGAGGGGCCTCTATGAATCAGGCTTGTTCCAGTGCATCCTACAGATAGTTGATCAGTTTGGAATCTAGTGAATTTGGAGGCCAGGTCAACACCTTGATCTGCTTTTTCATGTTTTCTTTGGGTTCTTCCTTAATCGATTTTTGTGTGTGTACCTGTGTCTGTCTGCTGGGGATGGCTGCTGCCATCAAGGAGTGTCATTACTATGGGGTTGGGGTGACTGGTCTGGTCTAGGTGGGTGGTACATGTCTAAGTAATATCCAGACGAATCAAAAAGTTTCCCAGCAGAACACTGTATTCTCACAAGATGGTCGGTGTTATTTACAGTGGTTTTAATGTTGTGGCTGATCGTTGTACACAAATTTACTTCTTTTTTTTTTTTTTTTGCAATGAAATCAAGCAAATATTTGACCCACGGTACTGAAACACTGTATAAGTTGAATAACCATGTGCGTGTGGAGCAATGTTTTCTTGGTCTGGATGTGTCACCTGACTGACTTAATCTCATGTGATCACTCCCCCATCACCCCTCACCTTGCAACAGGCCCATGAGAAAGCGGGCCAGTGTCATGGAGAAGATCGGCTGGGAGCAGAAGTGGGCTAGGATGGGGGTGAAAGCTGTCATTGACCCCCAGGCAGCGGCAGACAGCAGGAGGACCTTCTCCCCTCCCACCCTGTGGACACAGAACACAGTTTGCATTTAACTGTTGACTGCTCAGAGAGCTGCACACATGACTGAAAGCGAGAGGCATTTCCACTTTTATCTCTCTGCTATTTCCTGCTCCTCGTAAAAATAGTGGTTAAGTACGTCATTCTGCCAGAAAAATATTATGCGCTGGAGGCTTTTGTACACATTCAGTAAAAATAAGATGCAAGCTAGTACTTTAAACTGGGGGGAGAAAAGTAGAGAGTGCATGAAACTCTTCCTGCAGCTTATCTATTAATGACGCTGGGAGCTGACATGATAACTGAGAGAAAACGTCTAGCTTTGTTCACTTATCTCTGCAGACTGAACAAACATGACGGGGCAGGTTGCGTCAGTGCAAGCAGCGTCGCCATGCAAATAACACTTACACTAATGAGGAAACGAAAACCGAAAAAAACCAATGTGACTGGCAGGTTACGGCAGACATCCTCGCAGACACAAGATATTTCCATATCCTCGGGCCACTGCTCTGATCTCACAGTTCAGTTCCTCACCGGTCACTGACGTAGCCTCCGAACACTTGTGTGAAGCAGTAGCCCCAGAAGAAGCTGCCCAGCACCATGCCAGACTCCCTCTTGCTCCAGTTGAACTTCTCCGCCATGCTGACGGCGCAGATGGGCATGGCCACGCGGGCGCAGTAGAGGAGGCACGTCCCGAGCAGCAGCACCACCGTCCACACCCTCGCCACTGGCCTGCATAGAAAGGGGACGAGAATGGATTCAGTTTGCCTGAACATCCCAAAACTATTAACAGTCCATCAAAAATCAACCACCTGGACTTGAGTTTGAGTTTTTTCGCTCATATTTCACCACCTATCCAAGAGGCTTCTTCAGCTCTGGCTTGTGTGAGAGTTAGTGCTCCCCTGAACCTCACATGACTAACTAACACCTTGAGGGTTTCTACATTGTTACCAGGTTGTTAAAGAAGCAAATACAGTGAAAACATGAAGGCATAAAAGTTAATCTGGGTCGCCAGAGAAGGCCTTAGTCATGTGAATTTCGCACAGGCACCACCCACAGATGCTCCGAAATAAAAGCCTAAACTCTGTTGGAACTGAAGTAGCCACTTGGGTTTTTTTTTGTTTGTTTGTTTTTTGATTTTTGATTTTTTTTTAATCTTTACCTTAGAGAAAATCTTCACAGACATCCACAAACTATAGATCAGTTAATAGGGAATAATAGGGAATTATAAGAGAGTTGAGGGATGTACATTGCCACCGTAGAGCATTGTGCAGGAACTTTAACGTCCTCGTTGGGTTATTAAGTTAACATTAAGCCGGCATAGTTCAGTTACACCTAGAGAAACGGTGTCACAACATAAAAGGCAATACAAACACAAAAAGCTGTTGAATTACTTCCTCTTCTACAGTCCATGTGGCCTATGTGGCACTGGTATCTTCAAGTATTGAACCATGAAAGGCCACACATGATACGTGTCATGTCACTACAAGATCCAGCCAGAGCGCAGCACAGATGGCTCTGATCACAACCCTGGGGGTCTACACAGGGCAAAGAGTTGCTCTTAAAGTATCGACAACGCGCAATCGAAAACACCATGTTATCACACGAAGACCCCCGAGGAAATGTGTCAGACTGTCGAGTTACCGAACACGTAAATCAAGCCGAACCGATGAATGCGTGTAAAAATGTTACCTTGGCCAGTTGCTGTTGTGCTCGGGCCACTTCTTGTGACATCCAGGCGTTCCGATCTTGTCAGGCGGATGGTTTTCCTTGTGACAGACCAAATCTGGACTATAGTTCTTGCCATATTTTTGAATAACTGCCATTCAACGCGAGGTGAAGGCAGCCTCCTCTCAATATCGCTTCGCCTTTTTCTGTTTTTTTTGTTACTTTCTTTCCGGTCGATCAGGCAGTAAAAGAAAAAAAAAAAGGAACTCAAACCTGATCGCTGAGTATTTGCCTAATCACGCCGGAGTTTGTTCGATATTCAGCTCCATAACCTGCGAAATGGGACTAACAGGGACGCGTAGAAGCGATGAAGTGAGGGAGAGAGTCTGTTTTTTTCTCTCTGATGCCCTAGGAGGAGTAATCCACGTGTCAGTTTTTCTCCCCAGCCTCCTCCTCCTCCTCCTCCTCCTGCAACCACCCAGCAGCGCAGTTCTACTTCTGGTCGGTAGGGTTAATCAGGAAGTGATTTAACCCCGGCTTTGGATGCACAATCAGCCGTTTCATCCGTTATAATGTCGCCAGAAACGCCGGTTAGGTGCGTCCGGGCTGCGGGCCCTCTCCAGTCATGACGGTGCAGAAAAATGTAACCGTGTCGTCTACCGGAGCCTCGTTGGAGTACCAGGATGTAGACCTGTACTCTCCGGATGCAGGCGCGATGGTCCCCCCTCGCTGACGAGCTGATGTGGTTGTTGTTCAGGCTGTGGGGCAGATATACGCAGTGGCTTTACGAGGATGCCGAAATGGTCCATCTGCTCCTGGCTCGTTGCAGGACGTCGTTATGTAATACTCTACACTTACCTATGAAGACGAAAGTTAGAGCATCACCACAGTGTCATCTGACTAATAGAAGTAATCAGTGTAACAGTGTCACTTAAGAGAAAGTAAAAGTACTAATTAAGAGTGCATTGTCTGAAGTACTTTAAAGCAGCTCCATGCCATCCTCCTTCTGACACTATTCAGAGTTCCTCTACATTTGTAACCACCAGACCAGATTTTATAATATATTTATCAACTTATATATCTTACAATTTATATATTTTATTCAGAATTTACATATCTTATACGCATGTCTTTTTATATCAGACATACACAGATCAGTCACAACATTATTACCCCCTTTCTAATACTGTATAGGTCTCCCTTCTGCCTCCGAGACAGTTGTGATTCATGAGAGAAAGGACATCTTCCTTCTGATAGTGTCCTGTGTTGTCTGACATCACAATGTTATTAGTGGGGGGCCTTTGGGTCCTATGGGTTGAGGGGAGGGGCCTCTGTGGATCAGGTTTGTTCCAGTGTATCCCACAGATGCTTGGTCAGTTTGGGATCTAGTGAATTTGGAGGCCAGGTCAACACCTTGTTTTTCACACATTTCATGTTGTTCCTAAACCGTGACAGGTCTGGTCTGGTCCAGGTGGCTGGTACATGTGAGTAACATCCACATTAATGTCAGGTCCAAACGTTTCCCAGCAGAACATTGAATTGTCACAAAATGGTCAATGTTATTTACTTCTCCTGTCAGTGGTTTTAATGTTGCAGCTGGTTTAGTGTATTTACGTGTACACAAAATATATCTCACCTCCATTACATATTTTATACCCTTAAATATTGCCGGAATTAAAACACACCAAGTTCTGTATGACACGCCCAATTTAAAAAGTCACTTTTATTGCAAAATAATGAATCAGCCAAAAAGAAAACAAGCACATCAATTCTTGCAAAATGGCTACGTGTTTCATAAATGTAACTCCGTCTGTAAAGGTGTCTCCATTGTCCGTGGACACAGAGTAAACAGTTCACATCTTTAAATACCATCTGCATATCCATATTTTAAAACACTATGAAAGTGAGGCTGAGTTTAAGCTTGCACAGTCCACCGAAAGGCTTGTAGCATTTTAGCTATTTTTTTCGACCCACCTACAACCGTAACATAATTTCTCAAGCAATAATGCAGCATGAATCTAAAGTTGAATTTATGTTTCACAGTAGCTTGAAACACCCCCAAGAATCTTGTTATAGGCTATTTCTGTCATGTAATAGTACTAGCTGAAAGAATAATATCTTAAATGTCTATGTTTTGTAGGGAAGAAATAGATTTATTTAAGCAGTGTGCACTGAGCCAAGCATTTTCCCTGATCAAACTTTGCCCCCTCTAAGTGGTCACACACAGAAAGTGACAGCCTAATTTAGGCCTTATTCACACCCTCTCATGCCAACAACTTTCCCTGCCAACAGACAGAAAAACTAGTGTAACTGAAATATACTAATTTTACATAAACAAATATGTAAATTAAAAAAAAGAACAGCGAAACAATGGTCTGCATGTTACTTTAGTGTGAGAAGTCACTTTAAAATGCCATCACTCCGGTGTTCTGCACATTCCGAGTTAATAAAGTATCAAAAAGCAACCCTTACAAAAAAGAAAAGGTTGTACTCTATGAGTCAGTTTCCTGGGGGTATAAATAGGTAAAGGAAATGTGTCCATTTTGTAATGCTGTGGTACTTGTTCACTCTGGGTCCTCATTTTGGGTCTTCAATTGTTCCCTTGCTGAGGTCAGTCATTTTGGGATACTTCACTTTCTTTTGGTCAAGTTCATTTTGAGCCCATAGCAGTAGCTTCAGGAGCTTGGCCAGCTTGGGTGTTGACTCTCTGTTTTCATAGTCTAGCACACACTGATTCACTTCACTCCACACCTGAAAGACAAAGCCACATTCATGTTAATGTTCTATTTACGAGCCCAGCACATTTGTTTTTCCTGTAAGAGAGCTCCCTTCACAACTACAGAGGATGTCATTCAACTGTTTTCACAACTGAAGTAGAACTCTTTGTGACAAGCGAACCTTTATGTGGTTTACACATGAATTTCAAATTCCAATGTGGGTTGAAACTTCATCACTAACCATGAATAGTGGTGTCATGCTGCAGAAGCATTTATTTATTTTTTTAGACTGCTGAGGGATTGTAAATGCAACTTGCATGCACTTTTTATCTGAGCACAGCAGAAAAATAAAAATAAAAGGCACCAAAACCAAACATTCCATAACACAAAATCTCATAAAAAGTGCACCCTTTTAAACTGCTGTATTCCATCTGAGACAGAAGTACTATATCAGTGAAAAGGGTGAAGAGCAAGAAAAACAATAATAAGGACATTACTAATTCACTTTGATTCTACCTTTTGCCTCTGCATCATATTGAGCAGATCTCCAAAAGGTGACTCCTCCGGGTTGTCAAATGCCAGCAGGGCCAGCGTCCTCTCCATCTCAGTCAGACATTCTCGGCTCTCCTCTCCTTGTTCAGCTAACTGAGACTGTGCAAATTCAAGAGCGGCTTCCGTCTCCCTCAAACGAATCAGCTCAATAAGATGCTGTTGCTGCACAGAACAACGAGAAAATAAAAACCCATGGCTGCAATCAACAGTGGACACGAGACAAATTAGCAAAAATTCTGCACAGACAATATTTCTGATGCCCACACTGCGTTTTAATTTACCTGTAGGTGAAAGTAGAGGTAACGGTTTGTGTCCAGCAGTTCTGGGTGCAGACTGTTGATTAGCGCAATCGCATCCTGGATCTGTCCCTTCAAGATCATTTCCCTGATCTTAATCCGTTCATCGAGAGAGTCCAGGTCCACACTAGGCTCTATTCCAGACTCCATCCTGAACTTCTCTGCTGCCTCCTTGAAACCCTCTGTTGAACAGAAAACCCGCACATTCAAACGCCACACAGATCTGCACATTTCAGCCTACAGACATCTAAAAACACACGATGAGAAACAAAACAAAAAAGATCACCTGTCACCAGGTAGTTCATAATGAGTCTGTTCATATCGGCTCTCTGAATGTGGACGTTGTTGAGTTTATCCATCCACTCTTCCCTTGTTATGTCCTCCGGCTTCTCTGCATAACTCATTATGACACTGTCCTGGAAGAGTAAACGGATGACATTCAAACACGGGACATAGTTAATTGTGACGAAAACAATCACACAACGATAACGTTTTAAAATTAACTGTTAGCTGTTGAGTCAGAAACCTTCACTGCACCGGAAAATCTAAGTAACGATAGTTTGGGCCTTCGATGAAAAACACAACATTGAAGCCTGACTCTGGTCAACACGGATCAAAACAAAGGCAACGTCCGTCTCTAGATCTATTTATTTTGGATATATATATTAGGAGTCAGTCCTAATAGCCTGTATTGTCTTATACGGATGCACAACTACTACTCCATGTCAACGTAATGACAACTTTATTCACAATACCTGAAGATTTTGTCGCTACTTCCCAGCAGTAGCTAGCTTGCTAACGGATTGTGTCTTCTTCTTCTCTCCTCTTGACGACTTCCGGTCCCCTGTCAGACTCAGCACCCTGTTGGCCAGCCCCCCGGAAACAGCGCTATGAACGCGCGTTCGAGGCTCACCCACGCAATGTTTTGCCCGTAAGGTGAATCATGAAGCTAAAATATGTTACTGTTGGCAATATTTGCGTGTTCAGTACCGTTTTGTAAAAGAGAAATGATATTCTGTGGTTGTGAATTATGAAAATGACACTAAATGAACGAATCCTGCATTGTGATCAGAACTTTGAGTTATTTTAACACTGAATAAGACTGCGACTTGGATAAACTTTATTGATCCACACGGGAAATTGCTTGGTCACAGTACCTTAGTTGCACATAAAAAAAACATCCTTAAGAACCAGAAGTAGAAGAAACATTAAATAAAATAAAATGAAAATAAATCAAATAAAAATAGTATAAGCAAAAATGTACAAATTAGCATATGAACAAATGCACAAGAAATAGAGACGGAAGAATATATATTATATACACCGAATAGAAAGTATGAATAATGTGGAGTTGTTGTACAGCTGGACTGAGAATGGTATGAACCATAATCAAATCTATCATGTTCCAGCGTTGTTGTGCAACTTTCATGCTTTTTTTGTGTGTTATTATTTTTTATGCCGTACCACTGATCGTATATAAAGAACACACGTTGTAACTGAAATGCACCCAGAAAGAGCATGAAAAACTGCTTGTCCACTTTCATACACTTGGAGAGGAGTTCATGGTTCCTGGCAAGAGCTGTCTTGAGGGTGACTCAGAGCTCTCATGCAGAGAACAATGATATGTTCCTGGCCACAGCAAAATCAAGGGGTGGTATGCCAAACTGTCACCATGGTTGCTCATATGGAAATAATGTATTATAGACTACAGCTAGTCTGTAGTGAAGGGTGGATGAAGACTTAGACTTTGATAGACTTTATTCATCCACAAGGGAAACTGCACTGCTAAGAATTATGAATTGAAAACTAACTAGAAACCCGCTCTATCCTTTGCCTCACCTTCAGAAATGTTATGGAAGCAGCAGTTTACTAAGTAGTGAAAATAAATTTGCATAGAAACTTGAACAGAATGAAGAGGAGACAAGGAAAACAAGCAATAGATTTTACATTTTAATATTGAACATTACTGTAACGTTACCACAGCAGTGACCAAAAACGCCTTTACTGCTTTGGCTTTGTTCTTGGTGATTTGACTCAATTTCAGATGAAGAACAGAGACATATCAAAAGGCACAAACATATTCCAGGAAAACTCATTTCAAAGGCAGGTCTGTGTTTTGGAGCCTGCTAGTGAGCTCACGCCAGTGAGCCAGCTTGGCCAGCACCATGGCTCTGACCCAAGTAAATGGAACAGGGCCATAATTAATGCCATCAATCACCCCTGTGTTTACCCTGCAGGTCAAAATAGGTCCACTGAAGTCATGCATTTAATGCCATCGGAACTACAGTGTACACCAATCAGGCATAACATTGTGGCCACCTATCTAATATTGAGTAGGTCTCCCTTGTGCCTCCTCTGGCAGGTTATTCCTATGCCGTTCTGGTGTGTGTGCGGCGTGCCTATGTCAGGCTGCATCCTGCTGGGCATAGCTGCTGCCTGCCATTAAGGAGTGGGTGGTACATGTCTATGTACGTCCAGACAGAACACTGCATTGTCACAAGATGGTCAATGTTATTTACTTCTCTTGTCAGTGGTTTTAATGTTGTGGCTGATCATCTGTGTCTATGTTTTATGTGTCACCAAGACTGATTCAATCACACAAATAAGTGACCTAACAGTAACTTTACATGCATTCTGCCAGCCACCTGTCAAGGCAGCCAGATGTCCTTTCACATCTGAAGCATTTCTGGATGGAAGTGGAATTTGTTCAGTTCAACTGTTAAATATATCCTCATTGTTACTGTAACAGTCTGGAGCCTGATGCAATTGCAGTGATGAGCTGAATCTGTGTGACTAAAACAAGTTTATATATATATGTGTATGTATGGTGTTGAATGCTGCTGCAACACAGAAATTTCCCAGTCTGGGATTAATATAGAATATCTGATCTAATCTAATCTAAGTGCATGTAAAGAATTTACAAAAAGTATTCCATAATAAAATAAAATAAAATAAAATAAAGCCGACATACGTTCTTCTTTGGTTCTCCACAAGCAAATGCTGCCAGATGGCTCTATGTTGAACAAAACGGAAATACGAAAATAACTGCGAGTGACAGCAGCTGAGATTTACAGGGGGAATCCCGATTGGAGAGAGTTTTATATATGTAGTATATAGGGCATGTATCATAAAAGAGGAGCATGACAGCAAGAATGCAGTTCACGTAAAAAATTAAATTTATTTAGGTAAATTAATATGACTTAATATGAGGAATATTTCGCGTTGTTTTTTTGTTTTTTGTTTGTTTGTTTTTTTCAGTTACCTGTTGAAATTACACCATTTGGCCAGGTGGTGGAGCTGTAAGCTCATTAGCCAAAAGCTTGCTGATTTGAAGTTTATCCACAAGTTCACTGGTGGTTACATCTAAACTGAGGGCTCAGTTCAAAAGTTTGCCTATACTTTTTGAAGAACTTCAAATATCTGAGATTAATCGGAGATTGCATTTGTATGCATGTAACATTTCATGGGACGAGGAAACAAGTACAAGTCCTGCATCATAAACTACATTTTGCATAGAAACCGCTGTTCCCCACAGTGCATTTAAATTATAACGTCACTAAGATCTGACCATATAACAGTCATAAGAAGAACACAATCCTGGCTTACAGTTTTATAGTAGGTATTCATCCAACTACATCTAGGTTTTTTTTCAGGGGAAATGAACAGATACGTCTTGTTCAGATGTGAAGAACACCTAACTGTGTTTTAGATGTTTTTATTTATTTATTTTTACTCTTCTTTGGAAAATGTATATAATTAAAATATAACTACTCAACTAATTGTATTAAGGGAAATAGCATATTTATAATAAAATTATATGAAGATGAAAACGGGATTTTCAGCTTTTTAGAGACTACACAAAACACAAAAAACTATTTTATTCATAGATGTGTTTATTCAGGGGCAAACTAATTTAAATATTATTATAACTGTATTGTATCTACAGCCTTAACAGGAATAAGCGGGTACAGAAGATGAATGAAAGAATGAATGAATGTATCTAAAACGTTATGTCTTTTTTTATATATATATATTTCAATAACCTTCAGTTAATAGCAACCGATAGCAACGGGAGAAAACACAACAAGCCCCGCCTCTTCCTGTTGCTACCCAGTTTACTGTTTCTATGACAACCACACTGTTAACTTTAGTTTCGGATGTCACTTAAGATGCTAAATAGTGCTAAAAGTTGAGTTTTCCGTAAGCCAGCTAACCAAAGCCTGGAGGCACTGGATGAACAATCAGGTAAACCAATGATAAGCCTGCTGTTATTCACTGCAGTTCACTACTGATTACTACTGCGACCTAACGTTAGGAATAGCTGAGTTAAATTTAAGTTAGCCTACTCCTAGCTTACTCGCGAAATCTGTTACTTAACCTTCTTGTCGATTTTGCTCATTTCAGCGGCCAGCTGTCAGAGATGGCTACCTCTCCGGCAGTTTACGAAACCACGCCGGTGAAGGATATACCGAAGTTTCCAGTGCTGCCTCCAATAGAAAAGGTGCAGCAGCAGCTGAGGGATAACGTGCAACAGACCACAGCAGTAAAGGAGGAGATAGTGGAGAAGATAATGCGTCAGAAGAAGCTGCTGAGGAACAGAAGGAGCAAAATACAACAAAAGCAACTGCATATGATATTGTATGTTTTCCCACAGCTGTGTTTTCAATACCTAAGTTAGATAAAGCTATGCTAGAATCTCCCAGCGTCTAACTTGGGTTGATAATCAGTTGTGTATGTTTACATTCCTACAAAGTGACAGTTTGTTGATTGCAATATTACAGGGTCTCTAGAGCAATGGAGGATTACAGACAAAGCATTGAGAATGAAGCCACGTGCAGCCTGTCACCAGAGCCACAGTTTCCACCCTCTGTAAGGCATCTTTAAATCTATTCACACATTTGGAATACATAGAGTGTTACTGATGAGGTTTATTTTCACTTCACAGATGCTTAGTGAGGAGCGAAAACAAAGGGTATGATTTATTTTTCGTATTGAATGTGACACATGAAGAGGAAAATCCCTATTTATGAAAATTTGTTACACCTCGTATTACACCTGTTTTGCACCATTTGCAGATCAACTACAGGTTTCTGAAGCAGCGAGTAGAGAGTTGCCCTTTACCTCCAATCCAGCAACAGTGGCTGGACTCAATTGTAGCTCGAGTCAAACCTAAACGTAAAGGGAGCCCAGAGACAAATAAACTACTACAAGATCTTTGCTCGGAAGTCACTGACGATTTCCGCAGTGTGACTGTCAAGCACACAGGTATTGCAAATCAATTTTATTGAAGGACTCTATTATTGTGTGCAAGAGTTTTAACACTAAAAATAAGTAGTTGTAAGTGCTAGTAACCCAGACTGACTTGATGATGTTAAGAGCAGGGCTTTGTAATAACAATATAATATGTTGCAGGACTCTTTGTTTTTGCATTTAGGTCATTGTGACTCTGTTTTGATTTATTGCCATGCTGCAGAGCTATAGAAACCTCTGTTATCTAAGCAAGAGATTAAAACCTTTCCATCGTATTAAATGTCTATGGCTTGTATTGCTCTGGCTCATTTTGCCAAATTCACTCTCTCTAGTGGACACAGTAATAAAGAATCCAGACCAAGTGAGCTCAGAAAAACTTGGGACTGCCCAACCAAAGTGAGTGTCAAAAGTATTTGTGCACACTCGTTTAGGCACAGTAATCAATTAGCAACCTGTGTTTTTAATCCCCACATTTACTTTTAATCTTTGCAGGGTTCTTGATTTCTCCCAACCATGGCATAATAGTTTTATCAGAAGTCGCAGGAGGATAAAGACAAATTTGCACATTCTTCATCCTGTAATGCAAGCCATGTTGGACATTGGCTACATGACATTTTCTCCGCTGATCCTAGCTGATCTCTCAGGATGCAGGTAGGGAAAGACAACACAGAGGCAAACAGACACATATCTGAGTTACCTCATATGAAGATTTTTGTGTTTTGTTTTATTAATATTGACTTTTCGTTATAGAGCTTCAGGACCTGTGGACTGCAAGAGCCTACAGAACAAAATGGCTGTGGGGTGTAAGAGGACAGAAGATCATATCATGAACACCTGGTTTCCTAAAATCATCCACTTGTTGACAAGTAAAGAAACACTGAAGGGAGTTAAAGAGGAAAAAGTGGAATCCTTCCACGACTGTGCATCTACCCTCATTTCAAATCAGGTGTGAATATGCTCACTTGAGTTTTGACTTGATTCATTATGAATAACAAAGTTATCTGAATTATTCATATGTTACTCATTGTTGGAATCAAGACAGTACTAGAGCATATTAATTATCATTCATTGCCCTATGAAGGCAGTTGTTAAAGAGACCCGTTAGGAAGACACCTTGACTTTCAAAACTTGGCAAAGCTTGTGTCTTCATAGCTGCTTACTTGAAATGGAAAACTAAGCTATACTCGAGGCTATACTCTTTATAGTAAGTTGTACATATAGCATGTCAGTGATTAACATTTAGCTAATAATTTGTTTGGTATTTAATTAATTCGTTTTTTTAGTAAATGTGACCCATTTTTTTCCTTCTGTTAATTCTTAGTTGAGATCCCTGCTTCACTTCAGCATTGAGGAATTTGTCAGCGTGTTTGATCCAAGCAATTGCCACTGCTTGCCAATCTTCCGCATGGCTTTGACATTTGATGATGGAAATATGGAAATTTACCCCACCTTACAAGATCTGGAAGCATCTGTTTTTGAGATTCTTAATGCCATAACAAATACGCTGCAGGTGAGGTTCCCTCTTTATGTCACATTTTTTATATATTTACCAAGTATTTTGAGATAGTTCTGATATTTATGGCTTTTCTCCACAGAAAGTACAGACTGTCCAGTCATGGTTGACACAAGCCACATCTTCATTTGTGGATGCCAAAGTGGCCAATCACATCTTTGACTGGGCTAAGGCCACTGTGAAGAACGCTTTGCGCACAAATTTAGAGGAACCTGACAAACATTTCCAAAACTACGGTGATGTCCCATTGTCCAGACATCTCTTAGCATCACTTTATGGACATTAATTCTGTTCATTGCTGACTGTCGTTTATTTTATAGTTGAGAACTATGCATGGCTAATCAACGGAACTGCAGAGGCCCAAGTGAATAACTTCATGGAGGAGGAACACTCATTTGATGAGTACACTAAGGTGACAAATCGTGGAGTTCAATTTCAGACTGCATGTGTTTAGTTCATATTCTTGCTTTGTTTTACCTCATTTCCTTGTGACTGTCAATGTGTAATCCCACCAGCAAGTGGAGGAGTTTCGTGGTGTGTCAAAGGAGATTATGAGCCTTCCATCGAAAGCGCACTTCACAATGGTTCATCTGGACTGCGAGGAGCTCAAACAAGGGCTGGCCAACAAAGCCAAAATGTATGCTGAAGTACTTCTAAAGAAACTGGTCAGCACACACCGTGAGCAAAATCTACAGTAAGTTACATGTTGCCTCATTCTTAAACAAACGTTGTCCTTCTGTTCCTTCTAAAATGTTCACACATTTGATGTACATTGTATCTCTACAAAGGATCTGCTCTGAGTTTGAAACCATCAGAAGGAAAGCACTGGACATTCCAGAGAATACAGAGGACTTGGCTCAGATGGTTGAGTACATTAGTTTCACGAAGACAAAGGGAATAGAAGAATTAATTAAACAAATAAAGGTGACTACTCTGATGATTGGTTAGAGCAGCTGGACGAAAGTATATTTATTTCAGTCGTACCAATTTTAACATTATTCAAACTGTGGTTTGACAGGAAGCCTGCTGCAGACTTAATTACATCTTGGATGTCCATGTCATTGAGCCAGAGGATATGAAGCTTAATTCCACTGTTTTTTCCTGGCCAGTAACTATCCTTCGAATATTTGAACAAAGTGACGAGGTAATGCTCCCGTGTTTGCTGAGTAAAACAGTGCATTGTGGTTGCTTTCTTTATGTGATCTTATGCTGGACATCTGTGTTGTTTTCTAGGTGATACAGGAGGCCAAGCAGAAAGGACAGAAGGAGCTGATCGCTAAAAGAGAAAGATTAATGCTACAGCTGGAAAAGTTGGGACGCAGGACAGGAGAGTTCCCACAATGCTCTGAGCTGGATATGATGCAGCAGGTAAGATTCGATTAGTCCGCTTTGGAAATGCTAGTAGGAGGATTTGTTTACTAGACAGAGCCAGGATAGCTGTTGCCCCTTTCCACACTTAATGTAGTACTAAAGTAATTGGCTGGTTCCATCTTAATATTTGTGTTCTGTAATATAAAAATATATAAAATATATAATGATTATGTCATCACTTTTTGGACAGTATGTGGCGGATGTCAGAACAGTTCAGAAACTTCTCCAAGAGGCTGAGGACACTATTGTCTCCATTAACAAAGAAGAGGTCTTCCATAAATTAGACAAAACTTGTTACCCAGAAGTGGAGGTCATCAAGGAGAGTATTGAACCGTACCAGAAGCTGTTTGGATTTGTCTTGACGTGGCAGCGCACAGAGAACAGGTCTGCTGTCAAATTGGAGCACAATGTGTTGTAATGTAGCAGGATTCCCTGGTGACCTTTTATCCTCTTTTTGAGTAGATGGATGAATGGTTCCTTCACAGACCTGGACGGTGAGAGCATGGAGGTAAAGGTGGATGAGTTCTTTAGGGAGATCTTCAAGACACTGAAGTTTTTCCAACAGAGACAGAATAAAGCCGCGCAAGAGATGGAAAAGATTCCTGAGAAATCCAAGCAACGCCCTGGCGAGGATGATCCAAGAAAACATGAGAACCCTACATTAGTTTTGTGTTCCACTGTAATGGAGCAAATCAAAAAGTTCAAGGTATTTTATACAACTGTAATTTTGTAAAAGCACACAAATGAACGGTGCTGAGTGATGAGCTGTTTGTTGATGCTAAACTATTATGTACGCTTATGTCAACAGGACCACATCCCTGTAGTGTCCATCTTGTGCAACCCAGGTATTAGAGCTCGTCACTGGGACCAGATGTCAAAGATAGTTGGGTATGACCTCACTCCTGACTATAGTACAACTCTTCGGAAAGTTCTCAAGCTGAATCTGACTCCTTACCTGGAAGAGTTTGAGTCCATTAGTGCTGCTGCCAGTAAAGTAAGAAATCCTGAAATGTTATGTTTGCTTTTACAGATTTAAACAAAGTGTGCGTTTGTGCTGAACAGTGTTTGTCCACACTATCTTTCTGTACAGGAGTTTTCCCTGGAGAAGGCTATGCAAACCATGATGCATTTTTGGGATGGGATTTCTTTTCACCACCAACCTTACAGGGAGACTGGTGTGTCTATCTTGACTGCACTGGACGAGATTCAGACCATGTTAGATGACCAAATTGTTAAGACTCAGACTATGAGGGGCTCGCCATTCATAAAACCATTTGAAAACGAGATAAAGGTTGGTATAACATTTTAGAGAGTTCTTATGCTTAATGAATAAAGTTCAATTTGCATGCGAGTTTTGCTGGTTACCCTATTTTTAACTTTGCTTCTGTGTTTGTTCTGTGCTCTTAGCAATGGGAAGAGCGTCTGCTTCGCATCCAGGAAACCATAGATGAGTGGCTGAAGGTGCAGGCTCAGTGGCTTTACCTGGAGCCCATCTTTTCATCCCAAGATATCATGCAGCAGATTCCAGAGGAGGGACGACTTTTCCAGATTGTCGACAAAAACTGGAAAGAAGTCATGAGACACTGTGTCAAAGACCCTAAGGTAAAAAATTATAAGTGTTTGAAAAAAAGGAAATCCAATACATGTACTGTTTGAGTTACCTAATGATTCATAATCATAGATTCTACCAGCAACCGCCCTACCTGGCTTGCTAGAGAAACTGCAAGATTCCAACACCCTCCTTGATAGTATTATGAAAGGTCTGAATGCCTATCTGGAGAAGAAACGCCTCTTCTTTCCCCGGTAAATAAGATATTTTCCAGTTTTCTTTGTCCAGTTCTTAATTAAGAACACTAATTTGATATTTGCCCCTAATGCTACGAACAGGTTCTTCTTCTTGTCTAATGATGAAATGCTGGAGATTCTGTCCGAGACCAAGGACCCACTGCGAGTCCAGCCACATCTGAAGAAATGCTTTGAGGGTATTTCCAAATTGGACTTCCTACCCAATCTGGATATTCAGGCAAGACAGATATACATATTTACAAATTGTTATTGTTACATGACACTGTGGCTGATTAACATTTAGTAAACTTCACAATGTTGTTAACCAGGCCATGTACAGCGGTGAGGGTGAGCGTGTTGAGCTAATCCAGCTCATCTCCACCTCTGAAGCTAAAGGAGCTGTGGAGAAGTGGCTGGTTCAGGTGGAGGATGTCATGCTTCAAAGTGTCAGAGATGTAGTAGCCCGGTCCAGAGTGGTGAGATTGCTTTTATTAGGGATTATCTTATCTTTTGTTAAATAATGCACACTAATGCATTTTGTTAACTTTTGTTGTGTATGTATCATATTATGCATTAGCAAGCTTTCTATGTTAGAACATAAACTTGAGCCAGCGACAGCTTGTGTGTTGGTTGTGTTGACAGGCCTACGCCGAGACTGCACGGAACCAGTGGGTCAAGGAGTGGCCTGGACAGGTGGTGCTCTGCACCTCACAGATTTTCTGGACATTGGAGGTTCATGAGGCCATCAGAGCAGGGGCTGGTGTAGGTCTTTACACATTTTATGCAGAGCAATCAACCTTTTTGCTTTTCAGATACTTGTAGTTGTTTAGTTGTTCCCCAAAAATGATTAGGTTTTTCAAGATTGGTAGTTAAACATTTTAATCTGCAAACAAAAATGAAAATAATTCAATTAAAATCAGGCATAAAGGTCCAACAAAAAATCATGTAGAGTACAAATCAGTTACGTTTCTCGCTCCTGACCGACTGACCTTTATATGATATTTATTGTAATGAACATATTACCATACTGTATCACCTTGGGAAAAAAACTACTTTTAGACTTTTGCTTTCTCTAGGGTTTGAAGAACTATTATCAGAATCAACTGAATCAGCTGAATGACATTGTGGAGCTGGTGAGAGGAAAACTGCCCAAGCAAACCCGGATTACTTTGGGAGCACTCGTGACGATTGATGTCCATGCCAGGGATGTAGTCATGGAGCTCATTGAGAAAGGTACAAAGAACTGTATTATTTTTATTACGATAACATAGTGTTACACAGGATCCAGTATTTACACCCAGATAAATTGTTTACACTGGTGTCCATTTTAAATAGGTGTGTCACACGAAACTGACTTCCCATGGCTAGCCCAGCTTCGTTACTACTGGAGCAATGACAACGTTCGTGTTCGTATCATCAACTGTGATGTTAAGTACGCCTATGAGTACCTGGGGAACTCGCCACGTCTAGTCATTACTCCTCTGACTGACAGATGCTACCGAACCTTGGTAAAGAAATCTCATACATAGCCTGTTTAAACACATTTAATCATACTTTAATTTTAATACTTTTTATTTTCATTTAGCTTTAAACTCCTAAGCGTTCTTTCTATTTTAGATTGGAGCTTTCTATCTGAATTTGGGTGGTGCACCTGAGGGTCCGGCTGGAACAGGAAAGACTGAAACCACCAAAGATCTTGCCAAAGCACTTGCTGTACAGTGTGTGGTTTTTAACTGTTCTGATGGACTAGATTATCTCGCTATGGGCAAGGTAGTCACTAGATAATTAAAATGTATATTTTTATTCTAACTACATTTATGCATGCAAAATGTTGTTTATAAACATGTGTTTGTATAATGTCCCTAGTTTTTTAAAGGTCTAGCTTCATCTGGTGCATGGGCTTGCTTTGACGAATTCAACCGTATTGAGCTGGAGGTGCTGTCTGTAGTGGCCCAGCAGGTTCTCTGCATCCAGAGAGCCATCGAGCTGAAGCTGGAGTACTTTGACTTTGAGGGGACTATGCTCAAACTCAATCCCAACTGTTTTGTGTCCATCACAATGAACCCTGGCTATGCAGGACGCTCAGAACTCCCAGACAACCTCAAGGTCTGACATAGACGTTGTCAGTCATGAATATATTGACTGTTTTCAGCATTTTTTCAATTTACAAACTTCGATGTACTAAATACCATTTCACTAAATTGTAACACAACTAAGAAAATTGTATCATTTTACAAAACTGGCGATTCTAAATTTTCTTCATATTTCTCTGTGCAGGTGTTGTTCCGAACAGTGGCTATGATGGTCCCCAACTATGCACTGATAGCAGAGATCTCTCTGTATTCATATGGCTTCCTCAATGCCAAACCACTGTCAGTGAAGATTGTGATGACCTATAGGCTTTGTTCAGAACAGCTCTCCTCTCAGTTTCATTATGATTATGGCATGAGGGCTGTCAAAGCAGTACTTGTGGCTGCAGGAAACCTAAAGCTCAAATATCCTGATGAGAATGAGGACATTTTGGTAATTGTTCTAAAATGAATTATTCTTAACGTTATGTCTTGCATGTGAACTGCAACTCTCTGTTGACCCTTTCCCTCTCATTCCAACATACAGCTGTTGAGGTCCATAAAGGATGTTAATGAGCCCAAGTTTCTTTCCCATGATATTCCACTGTTCAATGGAATCACCAGCGATTTGTTCCCAGGCATTTCACTTCCTGAGGCTGACTATCAGGTCAGATTTGTTCATGCCATTGCTTATTACTTTGCCCTAAGTCTAGATATATCCTTACATTATTTTTAGTTGTCATTTTTTTTTATAATCAGTGTCTTTCTGTGATCCTTTTTAGCTGTTTCTAGAGGCTGCTGATGAGTGCTGTAAAAATCACAATGTACAGCCAACACAGGTCTTTTTACAAAAGATAATCCAGACATATGAGATGATGGTAGTTAGGCATGGGTATGTCATATTTTTTATTTCTATATTTTCATAGCATGTTTGGCAATCTTCCAACTGTAAACTATTTTACATAATTAGGACATGACATGAAGGCAATATTATTAACAATATTTCATCATTATGCTCTTTTTCAGTTTTATGCTGGTGGGCGAGCCCTTTGCTGGAAAGACCAAGGTGCTTCATGTCCTAGCTGACACTCTGACCCTAATGAATGAGAGGGGACTTGGCCTTGAGGAGAAGGTCATTTTCAGAACATTGAATCCAAAGTCCATCACCATGGGACAGCTCTTCGGACAGTTTGACCTTGTTTCTCATGAGGTAGGCTTGTGCCCTTATTTTTTTTACTACAGTTAAATACAGGATATGTGCATTTACAATATTAAGTTTGACCTCCGACAACAGGTAGCCCATCTCTTTTGTTTTTGCCTTATTTTAGTGGACAGATGGGATTGTGGCCAACACATTTCGTGAGTTTGCATCGGCTGACACTCCAGAACGCAAATGGGTGGTGTTTGATGGTCCAATAGATACACTTTGGATTGAGAGTATGAATACTGTGCTGGATGACAACAAAAAGGTAAATAATGCACAGTAAAAATGTTTGATTTGTCTGTCACATTCCCGAGTAAGACGTCTTTTTGCTTTGCTTCTTCTTCTTCTTCTTCTACAGTTGTGCCTAATGAGCGGTGAGATCATTCAAATGTCCAGTCAGATGAGCCTGATTTTTGAAGCAATGGATCTATCACAGGCCTCTGTGAGTTAAATGTTTGCAGTTACTGCAGTTAGTTATCTGATTATCCTATCTTAAAATATAACTACTGCCAATTAATTTGCTGAATGCTCTTACTGAAGGTGTTTTGCTGTTTTACATGATATTATGGAATTACCCTGGTAAGGTAATTTGGATGTTCCTGGTTATTCTCTCCCACTGCAGCCTGCCACAGTCAGTCGATGCGGTATGATCTACATGGAACCCTCTCAGTTGGGCTGGGAGCCATTGGTGATCTCTTGGATGAACACTCTTCCTGATGCTCTGCAGAGCCAGGACAGCTGCTCCCTGCTGCTTGAGCTCTTCCACTGGTTCCTGCCTCCCGCTATCAAGATGCTGCGTAAACATTGCAGAGTAAGGACCCCCAGGACCCAGGATAATCCAGATGCAAACATAAATTGACACCTTTTATGTGTGAAATACAGTAATCTTGCAATGCTTTGTTATTGTTTTGGTGTGTGTGTCCAGGAAGTTGTTCCCACTAACAACAGCAACATTGTGATGTCCTTGTGTCGACTGTTTGAGATGCTTCTCAATGAACCTGTGAAGTCAGGACCCGTGGATAAAAATATTCGCACCTGGATTATGGTAAAAAGACAAAATCTTTCATCCTATTAAATATTTTCCTAAACTTATTTCTAGGTACAGACATGGGCAAACACTGCACTGCCATGCAGAGCTTTTTGTATTTACATTTGATATCTCTGCTGGGGTTCCTTCTATTTCTTGTCGCTTGCAGGCAGCTTTTGCATTCTCTTTGGTGTGGTCTGTGGGTGGCAGCTGTGACGCAGGCAGCAGAGAGAAGTTCAGTGAGTTCATCAGGGTGACAGTCTCAGGAGGAACAACAGAACATCCAATCCCGGAAACTGTAGGAAAATGGGAGTGTCCAATGGACGAGAAAGGCCTGGTGTATGACTATTTTTATGAGGTATTGTGAAATTACATCACTCATAAGAATTTCACTTGCAGTCAATCAGTTAATAACACTCTAATCTTTTCTACAGTTTAAGGGAAAGGGCAGATGGGTTCACTGGAATGATGCCATTAAAAATGTCAACCTGGGGGACAAAAACACCAAAGTACAAGAGATCATTGTTCCCACTATAGACACGGTTCGCTACACCTACTTGATGGACCTCTGCATCCACTATGGATTGTTAGTATTTTCAGAGACCATGGTGGACTGATCCACACAAATGTCAAAAGTACTTTTTTGCCATAAATTATATTTCGTCATGAGCCATATTCTAAATAGATTTTTATTTTTTATGCTGTGTTTCGCTGCTTAGTCCTGCCCTGTTTGTTGGTCCTACTGGAACTGGGAAGTCAGTGTATGTGAAGGAAAAACTGATGAACAATCTGGACAAAGACCACTACCTTCCCTTTTTCATCAACTTTTCAGCCCGCACTAGTGCAAACCAAACCCAGGTACATAGACCATTTTAAAAATTGATTATCTAAACAAACAAGAAAGAATACATTTTTTTTAAATTTCTATCATTTAATCTGTATTTCTTACATCTTCCAGAATATCCTCATGTCCAGGTTAGATAAGAGAAGGAAAGGGGTGTATGGACCCCCCATGGGAAAAAAGTGTGTCATCTTTGTAGATGACATGAACATGCCTGCCCTGGAGCAGTTTGGAGCACAGCCTCCTGTGGAGCTTCTTCGACAGTACATAGACCATGGAAACTGGTATGAGCAATCCACTGTTTAATGGTAGTAAATAATAATAAATATTGCATAGAGGACAACGTTTACTGCATTAAAGCATTGTTCATTAAGGAGGCAGACTTGTTATGCTCTTGCAGGTACGACTTGAAGGACACCTCCAACATCACTCTTGTTGACCTCCAGCTCATCTCAGCTATGGGCCCCCCCGGTGGAGGAAGGAATGCTGTGACATCTCGCTTCCTTCGGCATTTCAACATTTTTAGTATTAATGCCTTCAGTGATGAAACCATGGTTCACATTTTTTCCAATATTGTGGCCTTCTACCTCAAAAACAATGAATTTCCACCTGAGTATTTCACGGTGGGTAACCAAATAGTCACAGCTACAATGGAGGTAAGTTCACTAAAGACACTTGATACCTCATATCACAAAAAAACTCTACAAGTTAGGCTGGATAAATATGTTTTGCTCCTATAATACTATAATATTAAACTCTTTGAGATCTCAAATTGTCTACTCAACTATTTTTTTGCCTGGATCCCTTTTTTTTCCCCAAAGGTGTACAAGAAAGCCATGGAGAATCTGCTTCCAACTCCAGCTAAATCTCACTATACCTTCAACTTGCGGGATTTTTCACGTGTTATCCAAGGTTGCCTGTTGCTGAAGAAGGCGTCTCTGGAGAACAAACGCACTATGATACGGCTGTTTGTCCATGAGGTTTTCCGTGTCTATTATGACCGTCTGGTAGATGACAAAGATCAGGCTTGGCTCTACAAACTGATGAACAGCATCCTCAAGGATCACTTCAAAGAGTCGTTTGACCAAGTCTTTGATCACCTGAAACAAGGCAGTAAAGTAAGCAGATAGTCAGTTATCCTTCCTGTACTGTCATGCGCTTAACTATTGCCATGTACTGCATATCTTTATGATGTAGCAAGGAGAAGCTACTCTGTTCCATTTTGAATAATATGTTTTTTTTTCTATTACCATATTAAACTTCCTTAGAAGGTGATTAGGAAAATCTATGAAATTCTGCAATCAATATGCTTCCATTTTCAGCTTGTTGAGGAAGACATGCGAAATCTTCTGTTTGGTGATTACATGAATCCTGACCTGGAGGATGATGACCGCTTGTACGCTGAAGTACCCTCAATGGAAGACTTTTCCCAGGTGGTTGAATCATGTCTTGAAGAATACAATCAGATGCACAAGAATCGGATGAACCTCGTCATTTTCCGGTAACCCGTCCTAAGAGCTGACTTGGTGATGATGAAATTATGTTTAATATAATTCCCTCTTTGCATATAAACTTGACTGTGAATATCCTGCTTTATGTAGATACGTCCTAGAACACTTGTCCCGCATCAGCCGTGTGTTAAAACAGTCAGGAGGCAATGCCCTGCTAGTAGGAGTGGGAGGCAGTGGACGTCAGTCAATCACTCGCCTGGCCACTTCTATGGCTCACATGACCATGTTCCAGCCTGAGATTTCTAAGAGCTACGGCATGACTGAGTGGAGAGATGACCTCAAGGTTTGCTTTTAAGTTATTATTATACGTTACATGTGTTTGTGGCATTTAAATGCTTCCTTAGTTCAATGCCATTTTTAAATGTTTTTAACATATTCAGTCACAATACGTACTTCTTAATGGTTTTCTTTAAATTGCAGATGCTGCTGAAAAATGCTGGAGTGAAAGGACAGAAAACTGTGTTCTTGATAACTGATGCTCAGATCAAAGATGAGGCTTTTTTAGAAGATGTGGACAGTGTTTTGAACACTGGAGAGGTGCCTAATCTATTTGCTGTAGATGAGAAACAAGAGATCATGGAGGTAAGCTAGTATTAGCAGTTACAGAGCAAATTATATAATATATAGAAGCCCCATTAATTTACACTTAATATAATAATTATTTCATCTCACCTTTCTCTAGGCAGTACGTCCTATTGCCCAGGGTGGGGATAAGAACCTGGAGCTGAGCCCTTTGACTCTGTTTGCCTTCTTTGTGGCACGCTGTAGACAGAACCTGCATATTGTTGTAGCCTTCAGTCCTATTGGAGACACCTTTCGAAATCGCCTGCGCCAGTTTCCTTCTCTTATTAACTGCTGTACCATTGACTGGTTCCAGGTACTGTACTGGCATTAGGAGGCATTCATTACATCTGCAATGAAATACAGTGTACTCCATTTACCAGGCACTTAAGCACTATGAAAGCCAGAGGTAACATAAAAGAAGAAAAGCGGAACGAAACAGGAACATAGATTAACTAACAGGCACTGTTCTTGCTAGACCAATGGTCTGTCTTTGCATGTTCTCATCTTTGATCTTTTGTACCCTTTTCATCTCTGTGCCCTGACAGCCATGGCCGGAGGAAGCTCTTGAGCGAGTAGCCAACTCTTTCCTGGAGTCCCTGGAGATGAGTGAAAATGAGAGGCAGGAGGTCATACCCATCTGCAAAACCTTCCATACCTCTGCCAAGCAGCTCTCACAGCAGTAAGACATGGTTATGTATGACTTGTATATTCAAAGGTGAAGTACATATATAAAGCTTTGATTACACTCCTGCTTCCACTGCAGATTCCTCTCTGAGCTGGGACGCCATAATTATGTGACACCAACATCCTACCTGGAGCTGATTGCAGCTTTTCGTCTACTACTCACTCAGAAAAGAGACACTGTCATGAAAGCGAAACAGAGGTATACCAATGGTCTGGATAAACTAGCCTTCGCTGAATCTCAGGTATATGTGCTGTACTATTGTTACCTTGATTATTATGCTTGTTGTCTATTTTTTTATTTAAAATGCATACCTTTGCTGTAACCTAACTTTTCTGTAGGTGGGGGAGATGAAGAAGGAACTGGTAGACCTGCAGCCCAAACTGGAACAGGCAAAGATAGACAACACCGAAATGATGAAGGTAAATGAATTTAATTCCAAGTCATTTAGTCCAAATTCAGAATAAATATGGGTATGTGTATTTGTATATGTTTATTTTTTGCTTTTAATTTTCAGGTGATTGAAGTGGAGTCGGTGGAGGTGGAAGCCAAAAGTAAAGTTGTGCGTGTTGATGAGGAGGCAGCGACTATAAAAGCCAATGAGGCTCAGGCTCTAAAGAATGAGTGTGAGAGTGACTTGGCTGAAGCCATCCCTGCCCTGGAGGCTGCACTCTCTGCCTTGAACACTTTAAAGGTGAGCACCCTTGATCTGCACTGCTTTTATTGTAAGGGATTTGACTATTCAGATCACTGAAGTTGAGACAGTTGAGTAAGTAGAGCTGTCTGTTTCATTTCAGCCCTCTGATGTCACAATTGTCAAGTCAATGAAAAACCCACCTTCAGGGGTGAAGCTGGTGATGGCAGCTGTATGTGTGATGAAGGACATAAAGCCAGACAAGATAGCTGACCCAGCTGGGACTGGAAAAAAGGTTGAAGATGAAGAAAGAAAACTTACAAAGAAATCAGAATTGTCTGGAACCTACGAGTAACATGTTTTTTATGTCTAGGTTTTTGACTACTGGGGTCCAAGCAAGAAGTTACTGGGTGATATGAACTTTTTACGAGATCTTAAAGAATATGACAAGGACAACATTCCAGTGAGGAAAATTAGAATTATATTATTAATTATATTATTTTAAAAAGGCACATGTATTTTCCCTAATGCATCTGTTTCTGTATTGCAGGTCCCTGTGATGCAAAAAATCCGTAGTGAGTACATGACTAATCCTGACTTTGACCCCAGTATAGTGGCAAAGGCTTCCTCTGCAGCTGAGGGCCTGTGCAAATGGATCAAAGCAATGGAAGTGTATGACAGAGTGGCAAAGGTGCGGTGTTTATGGATTTTCACAGACTTTGTCTTGACACTTTTCCTGATTATAGTGCCTACATCCTTCCATTTATTCTTTGACCTTAACCACTCTTCTTGGTTTTAGGTTGTGGCTCCTAAGAAGGCCAATCTTGCAGAGGCGCAGGAGTCCCTGGCTGCTACCATGGCCCTGCTGGACCAAAAGAGGGCAGAGTTAAAGGAGGTTGAGGACCGCTTGGCTGCCCTTCAGAAAACTTTTGAGGAGAAGACAGAGGAGAAGGCCCGGCTCGAGTTCCAGGTGGATTTGTGCGCCAGGAAATTGGAGCGGGCAGAAAAGCTCATTGGTGGTCTAGGTGGAGAGAAGACCAGGTCCTGATGATGCTTATGAGTATTGTTTGTTTATTACTTTCTGAAATGTAACAAACATGTCACTTACTGAATCCAAATGTGTCCGTAGATGGTCCAAGGCAGCAGATGACCTGCAGAGCACATATGACAACTTGACAGGAGACGTTCTCATTTCTGCTGGTGTCATCGCTTATTTGGGTGCTTTCACTGCTGGCTTCAGACAGGACTGCACCAAGTCATGGACCAAATTCTGTCAAGTAACAGTCCTTCTTTCCTCCATTTTTGCCACTTTCTTTGTATTTAGCCTTAAGTAATTACCTATCTTCTGTGTTTTTCACCAATCTAAATATTTCCAGTCTAAGAACATCCCATCATCAGATGACTTCTCTCTCAGTAAAACCCTGGGAGATCCCATCAAGGTCAGGGCTTGGACCATTGCAGGCCTTCCCAGCGATTCCTTCTCTATTGACAATGGTGTCATTGTCAGTAATTCACGTAGATGGTGAGTCTGCATTTCGAAAATCTTTTGCATAACTTATATAATGGTTTAATGATACAAAAATTGAAAATGTTCTTGTATTTATAGGCCCTTGATGATTGACCCTCAGGGTCAAGCAAACAAGTGGGTAAAGAATTCGGAGAAAGATAACAATATGAGCGTAATCAAGTTAACAGACGCTGACTACATGAGAACTTTGGAAAACTGTATTCAATTTGGAACACCCCTGCTGCTGGAAAATGTAGGAGAAGAGCTGGATCCTTCTCTGGAACCATTGCTGCTCAAACAAATCTTCAAACAAGGTGCAGGAAAAATTCTGTGATTTCCCATCTAAGATCTTCATTTAAAAACTGTAAATATTCTCAGTTCACAAAGGTTTTCTTTTATCTACGTAGGTGGTGTGGATTGCATCAGGCTCGGTGAGAGTGTGATTGAGTACTCTTCTGAGTTCCGTTTCTACATCACCACAAAGCTCAGGAACCCCCACTACCTCCCAGAACTAGCCACCAAAGTGTCCCTTCTCAATTTCATGATCACTCCAGAGGGTTTGGAGGACCAGCTGCTGGGCATAGTGGTTGCCAAGGAGAGGTAGATGTATGCCACTGACATACTGTACTTAACATGCATATCTTCTTACTCACGAAGCCACCCACCTTGTTTCTGCTTCATATTTTCAGGCCAGAGCTGGAAGAGGAGAGAAATGCACTAATCCTGCAGTCAGCTGACAATAAGAGGCAGCTAAAGGAAATTGAAGACAAAATTCTGGAGACGCTTCAGTCCTCTGAAGGAAATATCCTGGAGGATGAGAGTGCTATTCAGATTCTCGACTCGGCGAAGATCATGTCCAATGAGATTACCAAAAAACAGCAGGTGGGGGCTCCGTACAAAAATGAGACATAGATTGTACATGTCACAGATCTTGATTGCCTAACCTCCTTCTGTGTACATATGTGATAGATTGCAGAGAAGACAGAGATCAAGATAGCGGAGTCTAGAGAGGGTTACAGAGCTATTGCCAAACACTCATCCATCCTATTCTTCAGTATTGCTGATCTGACAAACATTGACCCCATGTACCAGTACTCTCTCAGCTGGTTTGTCAACCTCTACATCAACTCCATACAAGACAGGTGAGTGATAAATATGAAGTGTATTCTGCAAAAGAAGGAATGTACTGAGACAAGAAAAACATTGTTCTCTGTGTTTTTTTTTTATAAAAAAATACAGTTGACAAAGAAGATAATTATATCACCCCATTTTGTTTCACTTTGCGCGGCAGTGATATTCAAGAAAGATTTGTGTTGCTGCTCACACTAAATGTTGTACCAGACCATCCCTAAGTTAGTTTCTTGTATTTTACAGTTTATTATATTTCAATAAACTTAACAGAAAAAAAGCATAAATATTCATATACAGAAACAAGAGAAAGTGATCTGCAGGGAAATGCATCTGTTTCAACTTGTGGAGCTGGAGTTGTTGTTAACACCACAAGAATATTATATCAAAATATTCGACACATAGGGACTAGTGAGTAACTAGTGGAACCCCCACACTGTGGTATCTGACATGAATGTTTAGCAGATTAGATTATATTACTTTCAGTTTGTCTGTGTTTATCTTCTTGTATTTTGACATTTATTTATCAGCAATAAGTCCAAGATTCTGGAGAGAAGGCTTCAGTTCCTGATTGATCACTTCACCTATAACCTGTACTGCAACGTCTGTCGTTCTCTGTTTGAGAAAGACAAACTGCTCTTCTCCTTCCTTCTCTGCTGCAATCTACTCCTGTGAGTGCCACAACAGGGATTTCAGATTTTATCTAGATGCTTATAAGAACATATCGTATTTATGCTGTCTTCTGTTAATACTTCTTCCCAGAGCAAAAAAAGAGATTGAATACTCTGAACTAATGTTCTTGCTAACTGGAGGAGTGGGCCTGCAGAACACGCTTGCTAACCCTGACCCCAGCTGGCTACAAGACAAGAGCTGGGATGAAATCTGCAGAGCCAGTGAGATGCCTGGCTTACAAGGAATAAAGTAAAAAGCATTAATCATTCAACAAACTCTACTTTTCATTACTTCCAGTGTCCATTCCTCCTGTCATTATAATTTACTTTTGACTAATGGATTGAATTATAATTTATTCCACAGAGATGCTTTCATCAAGAGTCCAGGAGACTTCAAGCCTATTTATGACAGCAAAGAGCCGTGCAACGTTGACCTGCCTGCACCATGGTGTGAACAACTCAATGACTTGCAGAAGATGATCATTGTTCGCTGTCTGAGGCCAGATAAGATAGTACCTGCTGTGACTAAATATGTCACTGGCAATCTGGGAAAGAAATTTGTCCAGCCCCCTCCATTTGACCTGAGTAAGAGCTACCTGGACTCCAACTCCACCATCCCACTTGTGTTTGTGCTGTCTCCAGGAGCTGATCCTATGGCTAGTAGGTCCTATACATTTAACGACTGATGGTCAAAGGATTATTAGAAACCTTAGAAATAACAATATTCCCTCCACAGGCCTGCTGAAGTTTGCCAGTGACAAGAACATGGGCAGTTCCAAGTTCCAGTCTATCTCTCTGGGTCAGGGCCAAGGGCCTATTGCTGCTAAAATGATCTCCACAGCCATGCAGGAAGGGACATGGGTGTGTTTGCAGAACTGTCACCTGGCAGTTTCCTGGATGTCCACCCTAGAGAAAATCTGTGAGGACTTCAGTCCTGCAGTATGCCACCAAGATTTCCGCCTGTGGCTCACCAGCTACCCTTCATCCAAGGTAGAAAAAACAAAAACAAAACAGTGTATTTCATTGTGCATAAAACTTTACTGAAAGAAGTGATATAGAGCTTTTATCTGTAATCTATATGGACTAAAACAAACCACTTGTTTAAAACCAGTTTCCAGTGACCATCCTACAAAATGGGGTGAAAATGACAAATGAGCCTCCTACAGGACTCCGACTCAACCTGCTCCAGTCTTACTTGACAGATCCTGTTTCTGACCCAGACTTTTTCAGTAACTGTCCCAATAAAGAGCTGGTGAGATCAATATTTTGTATGACACAGGAAATCACATTTATTATTAAAATAGCAGTCTGTCACACAAAGGACTTTCTCTCACTCTTGGATTTCTTCACTAGATTTGGGAGAAGCTCCTGTATGGGCTGTGCTTCTTCCATGCACTCGTGCAGGAGAGGAAAAAGTTTGGGCCACTGGGCTGGAATATTCCCTATGGCTTCAATGAGTCTGACCTGCGTATAAGCATCAGACAGCTACAGGTACGTATTCACAGTCTCAGTGGTGGGGTTTGTGTCGTCAAAAATAATCTAAAATGCATTTAATTCCTGCTCCTTTTTAGCTATTTGTGAATGAATATGACGAGGTGCCCTTGGAGGCCATAACGTATCTGACTGGGGAGTGTAATTATGGCGGCCGAGTGACAGATGACTGGGATAGACGTCTCCTGATGACAATCTTGGCCGACTTCTACAACCAGGAAATCATTGAGACATTTCGCTACCCTTTTTCACCCAGCGGTGAATACTATGCCCCGCCTAAATCTGTCTACGAGGACTACATTCTATTCATCAAGGTACAAACAATTAAAGAGGATGAATACATGTTTATGTTTGCCATGAAGTCCATCTGAGTATGAATGTGTTTGCTGTGTTATAGAATCTTCCATTCAGCCAGCATCCGGAAGTATTTGGGATGCATGAAAATGTTGACATTTCGAAGGATTTGCAGCAGACGAAACTGCTGTTTGATTCGTTGCTGCTCACTCAGGGTGGAGCAGCTAAGGGAGGAGCTAGCTCTGGGAGTGACAACACCCTGTACGACATAGCGAATGACATCCTCACAAAGGTGGACACTAATTAAACTTCCTCTTCATTTAATTTAGCAGATTTTAGCAATGTGACTAGTGGTTTGAACAATGGTGATATTGGTCTTAGCCCAGAGTGAAACTTCTGAATTTCAATTTTTCTTGATTTGAATATGCATCTACTGCACTGTACATTTGTAACTAGCATGCTTGCTTATTCCCCAGATTCCAGCTAATTTTGACACAGAAGCAGCTCTCTTGAAGTTTCCGGTACTGTACGAGGAAAGCATGAACACGGTTCTCGTCCAAGAGATGGAACGCTACAACACGTATGGACAAAAACCTCAGTGCTGATCTTTAAGATGTGCTGCGCATTGTCAAACATTTTATACTATTGCTGTTTCTTCTCTCTTAGGTTGTGTAGTACAATTCGTGGAAGTCTACAAAACCTGTTGAAGGCTATCAAGGGCTTGGTGGTGATGGATGCAGAACTGGAGGCAGTCGCAGGCAGCTTGATCGTTGGCAAGGTCCCAGAGAAATGGGCCAAGCGCTCATACCCTAGCCTCAAGCCCCTGGGCAGTTATGTTACCGACTTTCTCTCGAGGCTCAGGTTTCTGCAGGTGAGACTAGTTAACTAGGGTCATCTAGGTGTGAGGTACACTTTTTTTTCTTTACTGTGCATGTTTTGAAGCTTTGGTGAGTTCTTCACTCAACTTATAGTTTCTCTTTTACTATGTGTGCCCGTAGGTTTGGTATGAGTCCAGGAAGCCCAACGTGTTCTGGCTGTCTGGCTTCTTTTTCACACAAGCCTTCCTAACTGGGGCTATGCAGAACTATGCCAGGAAATACCATGTCCCCATTGACCTGTTGGGCTTTGATTTTGAGGTCTGAAAGCACACACTTTCTGTATCCATAGATAGATAGATGCTATAGATAGACAGTTGTGCTCTGTCAGTGTTATTGTGATAAGGAATATTTAAGGCAGCAGAGTCGAATGAGTCCGTCAGAAAATGGGCTCTGCTTTTTTTTATTACCTGTCACGGTCACATATTGGTGATGGGGTACGGCAAGGTAGGACCCAAATGCAGGACACAAGGGGAGGCAGGAGTAGGAAATAACTTTATTGAAAATTACTAATAAAGAAACAAGTGCTGTAGTTGAGAGGCAGGGTATCCAAAAACACCACAGGATAGGAATCATCAACTGGGATAACTCCACAAGGGTAACCCACAGAGGTGACTTCACAGGTGTAACAGCACAATATAGCACAGGGGAAAATCCACAGACAACTTGACAAAGAACAAAGGCACACAGGCAGAGGGGTGACAGGTGAAACTAATGAGGGCCTCAAAGAAGGAAAACTCAGGAAGTAAAGCAGGACAAGAAACACCAAGGAAGAAGATTACAAAATAAAAACAGGAAACACAAAGAAACCAAACAGGATTACAATAAATAGACCAGAAACACATCATGACAGAAGATATTCAAAAATACAGATCATTACAGTCTTGCAAAGGGTGGGATAGACCTTCTGCCACCCACCTACTCAAAGGTCTTCAGGTTTTGACCATGAATAGGTCCGGTCTTGCTAATTACTTTATTGATTCCGCTGGCACCTCTGGTCCTGATGCTGCTCACCCATCACAGCCCAGCAGGAATTGCTATTACTGAATGGAAGATCTCCAGCATCTTGGTGCGGGAAAGGTTTGAACATCCTCACAAAACAGTCTGCGCGTCCCTTTTTTGTACACAGTATCAGTGTTGATCCTCCAGTCCAGTCTGTTCCTCAAGTGTGTGTAGCGTTCGACTATTTCAACCTCCTCACCCCTGATGTGTATGGACTTAGCAAAGCTTGTCCTTCTTTGTAGCACAGCACCACTCAACTAAGGCATCCACCTGACCAATACCATTAGTATTGGCCACAAAACCATTGAGTGCTGAGACTGTAACTTAGCAACAGTGGTATGTACAGTATCACACTGTTGTTTCTATATAATTTATAATATAGATGGAAACACACATATGTTGCATTTCCTGTTTTCCACACAGCTCTTAATGGCTTAAAATTCCTCCTCCTCCTCCTCCTCTGTCTCACATCCTAAGGTCTTTTTATAGCACTAAACATGTGCCTTATTTTCATGATTTGACGATGCAGGTCCTTCCTATTGATGAGTCAGACACAGCGCCTGAGGATGGTGTTTACATTATTGGATTGTTCCTGGATGGAGCTCGCTGGGAAAAGGGAAGGTATGTTCAGAGCAGGATCATTGTTAGAATAATGGCTGCATGAGGCAGTGGAAGAAAATAACTACAGTACTGTAGCACTGTACTTTAGTAACCATTTGAAATACTTTACGTGGCTTTTATGTTATGCTTTATGCTTTTCTTTATGCGCCATTGCAGCATTGTGCATTATTGATTATACTGTACGTCACCTTTAAATGTAGGATATTGTTTTGGAGACTTCATGTAATATTTATACAGTGGTTTAGTTACTTTTACTTCTCCCACCACTAGAGAACTGACATGAGCTTTTGTTTGTCTCTCCATTATCAGTGGTCTTCTAGCTGAACAGCACCCCAAAGTCCTATTTGACACTGTTCCCATCATTTGGATTAAACCCAGTAAGTATTATCCCACTTTGTGTACTGTCTGTGTCAATATTGTAAGCCTATATGCAAAATGAATATGTGTCATTTCCCTCTCATGTTCCCAAACGTCTCTTTTGACTACATTACTGTATTATGTCTGATGCTTCTTCCTCTCCCACATAGCTGAAAAGAAGTGCACCGATCAGCCTCAGAAACTGTATGTTTGTCCTCTCTACAAGACCAGCGAGAGGAAGGGCACCCTCTCCACCACGGGCCACTCCACCAATTTTGTCATTAGCATGATGTTGCCAACCAGTAAGCCCCCACAACACTGGATCAAGCGCGGTGTGGCCATGCTCTGTCAGCTTGATGACTGAGATCAGACAGCACACTGCTGAAGCATTTTACTGTGGCACATCTTGATTCAACTTTGATGCCTTTTGTGGATTTTTATCAATGCAAAATTAAACATTGACACTGTATTTGACTGGTTATGGAGTGTGTGTTTCACAACTGTGCATAAATCATGGCGATGTGCGTGATATATGTTTCTTTGTCCTTAAGCTATTACAAAATACTGTTTTCTCCAAAATGTGTAAAACTGAACAATTCTCAAATGCGCATATAAGTAACAAAAGTTGCATCAGATGCAGCTAGATTTTTTTAACATTGTAGGATGGCAATGTGCACATCTCAGTTCAGGTACTGGATGCATTCCAAAAAATAATGAATGATACTGATGTTTCTGAAACACACTGCATGCAGTTTTTAGTTATTTTGGGCCTTAACACTATGTGCATGTTTATCATAAACCCAGTCTCAGAAGGAAATTTTTTTTCCAGGCCGTGTATCACTGCAAAATATTTTTTGGCAGTGATGCATTTACAGTCATGTACTGTAGCATGTGAGGCAAAGGTCCTCAACAGGGGGTCCATGACCCCTAGGGGGTCCGCGGGGGTACTGCTACTTTTTTTTAATATTCCCCCCGCAAATTTTTGCACAAATTTCTTTAAATACACATAAATAGGGGCGCTCTGCTACGTCTCTCCATCAGTTTGGGGGTCCTAGGCAAGGAAAACGTTGAAGACCCCTGATGTAAAACTGAAATTCTGAAAAACAAAAATTTATGAGAAAACAGTGCCAAACTAGTTTTGCAAAATCGTGTAGATTGCTAGTTTACTCTTAAAAGCTTTGATTGATTCCTGGCCTCTTCCTCATATGCTATGAGCTGACACTGTCTTCAGATTTGTGTGCACCTCACAAGCTATTAATGTATGGTTCAAAAACACACACACACAAAGAAAAATCAATTCAGACACAATCTATGTGACATAGTGAAGGAATACCAGGTTGGAACGACACATGCATATGTAAACACACATGCAATGCCAACAGCAATAATTAAAATACGATGTAACAACGTTATTTGTATCACATATACAATGGATCTTGTTACAGTGTGTGTGTGTGAGCTGACTGGTGACAGTTGTTGCAGTGCTCAGCGGGTCAGAGCTAGGTGCTGGTTGTGAAGACCCCGTGACGTGATATTTATAGTAGGGGAAACATAAGTAGCTGCAGTACGTGTGGGCACTGAGGAGCCCACTGGCTACACCGGTGTAAATACTGCACAAGGAGCACAGCCATTTCAGTTAAGGTAAACACCACAGAGAGAAATATTTAATCTAGCTAAGACCTTTTGTTTGTGTGCAGTATGAAGGGCATTGCTGCCAACGTTTAAACACTGATGAGATTTATTATTTGTGGCACTTGAATTGCTGAACTTCGACTGTCTCGTTGTTGCCTAGGATGTCTTTATAATAGATTTTCTGTTAAAGATTAATGTGTATCTCTGTTGTTGTTTTGCCGACGGCGAAAATGCTGTCACTTTTCTACAGCAGATGTGTGTGCAAAGTTAAGAGTAAGTTAAGAGACAAAAACATAGGAGTTATCATTAAATTCAATATCCTGAATGCAGGAACAGGAATAAGGCTCACGGCCACTATTCTCTGCCAAGCTACACTGGGCTGTAGTTCAGGGCTGTGTGTGCAAGTTGTCGGGTACTAGATTTAATGTGTGTCTTGTTTACCACATGCCCGCATCTCCTTACAGCAGCACCTTATCCTGTGTCAACTCTTTTTGGACTACCAGATGAGCACAGAAACAGAACATGGCTTTTATCAGTCGGATGACGACCTGGATGAAGATGAGGCTACACAATATATAATTGAACAAAGTCTCATTCAATATAGAAAACTCAAAGGGCTGAATCCAAGGTTCGTCTCTGTCAGCCTCCAATCTTTCCTAGAAGCTGTACATTTTGTGTGTTCAGTGGGTGAATTTTTATTCTGTGCAATTACTTTCAACAGTGATCTGAAACCCGGCGAAGACCCAGATGAGATTTTCAAAGCGATCAAAGAGGGTGAGTTGATGCTTTTTAACCTGTCGGTGCAGATTCAGATCAGCGTGAAGCGTGTCAGAAGTTCTGGTGTCATGTCCTGTCTTTGAATTCAGGTGATGAGTGTGCCCTGAACAGACTGGCTCTGCAACCAGAGACTCTGTCCAGAGTTGACGAGCGAGGATGGATTCCACTGCACGAGGCTGCACTACAGGAGAACAAAAAGATATTGGAAAATGTTTTCTCAGGTAGGTATGGTTATAGTATTTCACCTTAAAAGATGTCTCTTCGTCAAGTACTCACACATGAGAGTTTGGGTTTTAGCATCACCCCTTGGTGCCGCCCAGTGTCGCACTCTAAAGGGTGAGACACCACTGTTTCTAGCCGTGGTCCATGGACTAAGAGAGAACGCCACATTCCTGTTGCAGAATGGTAGTAGCCCTGATCTCCAGAATGATGAGCAGGACTCTCCATTAGTGGCAGGTACCTCACCATCCACCTGCATTTTTTTTTTAACACATAAACAAATGTGACCGTTTCTGATTCTTTCGCCTCCTGCTCTATATCTCATAGCTATTCTGAATGACCAGTATGACCTGGCCACTCTGTTGCTTCGCTACGACGCCAACGTGGACCAAACTGGACCACTAAACAGGACAGCTCTGCATGAGTCTGCCTTCCTAGGTTTGGAGAACTTTGTCTATCTGCTCCTAGAGTCTGGCGCCAACCCCAATGCATGTGACATCAAGAAAAAAACTCCTCTGGCTCTGGCAGCACTGAACGGACACCTGAATGTGGTGGAGGTTCTGTTGCAGAAAGGTAAATGAGGTGATCTAACATCTCTCTCTTGCTAATTCCCCACGTTGTTTTATAAGGAAAAGAAGTTGATGCACACCACAGACCATATACATATCAATCACACAGTCATATAATGAGTCATTATTGATGTCCAGGAGACTAAACCATCCCATACTTATCCTTGATATTCTAGGCTGCAGAGATATCAAGAATCAGCACTATATGAAGAGATGACATTGCCTGTTAAATGTTCATTCTGTTCATTTTGAAGGGGCCCATGTGTGGTGTGAATCGGAGTCAGGTACTGTTTTGTTTGATGCAGCAGCATCAGGAAACCCTGATATAATCTCCCTGCTGCTGGAACATGGAGCAGATCCCAACCTTCCTCTTTACAGTGGCCACCTGCCAATTCACCGCGCGGCATACCATGGACACAGACTGTGAGGAGCTTCTATGTTAGCGTTCACACTGCATAATTTGAGCTAATGTTCTTACATTAAGTCCTCCTCCTCCTAATCGTTGACAGGGCACTGGAACACCTCATCCCAGTCACCAAGCTACCCGCTGTAAAGGAAAGCGGGATGAGTCCCCTCCATTCTGCTGCCGCCGGCGGACATGCCCAGTGTGTGGAGATACTGCTCAAAGCTGGCTATGATCCAAACTTCATGCTGCACCCGAGGGTGCGCCGCAACTACGATGATGAGCGCAGGTCGTCCCTCTTTTTCGCCGTGTCCAACAATGATCTCCAGTGCGCCCGTCTGCTGCTGGAGGCCGGGGCGATGGTGAACCAGGATCCTATCAACTGTCTGCAGGTGGCTCTCAGACAAGGCAACTATGAAATGATCAACACCTTGCTGAAGTTTGGGGCAAACGTCAACTACTACTCGCGTGTGAACACCACTCACTTCCCCTCAGCACTGCAGTACGCCCTGAAAGATGAAGTGATGCTGAGAATGATTCTGAACCATGGTTATGATGTTAAGCGGTGCTTTGAATGTCCGTATGGTGACAGCTCCCATGACTATCCTCCTTGGACAACCTCAGTCATTAAAGATATGGTGGTGAGGCCTAACTTTGTGAGAAATATGGAGGAATGCTTTTTTTTCCACCGTCTCAAAGTTTCTCATTGTCTTTCTTTGCCCCAATTTAGTTCTGTGAGGTGATAACAGTGTCCTGGCTAAAGCACCTCTCCGCCCAGGTGGTGCGCATCATGCTCGACTACACAGACCACGTCTCCTTCTGCACCAAACTTAAGGACACCTTACAGGAGCAGAAACAGTGGCAGGATATCTGTCACGTTCAGAGTAAGAAAACTGCTGCAGCAAAGGCACATATGTCACGTGCATTCACTGATTATACTAACAACTGAATTTTGGCTGGCAGGAAACGCACGGAGCCTGAAGCACCTGTGTCGACTGCGGATAAGGGAGCACCTCAGTCGCCTGCGCTTGAGAGCTCCACTTTTCATAAACTTCCTTCCTCTTCCTCCCAGGCTGAAAGATTACCTTCGCTACAAGGAGTTTGATGTTTACAGCAGGGGCAGCGTGGTTAACCCCTAGTGAAAGCACATTTACAGATGTCACAGATGTCACTGTTATACAGTGGCAAGTGCTGCCTTGTTATTATGTACTCTGAAAATGACACATCTTATGAACTTTACGGCTTGCAATATTATATTGCACAAAAACTGCATGTACTTTCAGATTCTTTCTGTTGTTGTTGTAGTAGGATATTAATATGTAATGTTTTTTTCTTTGTTATACTTGCTGCTCTGTTTCCATGAATCCCAAGGAGACAATATTAAAAGAAAAATAAATATTGGGATAGTGTTATTGTTATTTTACGTAGAAGAAGTAGTGCCTCGTTGTCACCACCTGGTGGTAGGAGGGGGTGTTACAGGTGTGGGGTTGCTATGTAGGTTGCACCTGTACAATGATCTACCAAACCATGTCAGTGTTAAGAAAACGTGGCAAGCAATTAGTAGGTCATTCGAATATGAAACAGATGAATAGGTTTGTTAATGTGTAATGAGTCATATTTTTATAGTAGTATTCCGCATACCTGGCTCCACCCCCCATCTTACTGTGTGTTGTGTAACGTGAAAACTATTTTCGCTTTCACCAGCGTGTGTCCACTCCACTCCAGTCCCATGGCTGTCATTAATTGCTGCAGTGCACGTTAGCGGCCGCTGGGTGGCGCGGATTCTCTCGTATGTAAACACAGTGACGGCAGCGTTTTGCAGTGGTGGAGAAGAACGTCTACGTCATTTTCACAATGGCGGAGGCTGGGTGAGGAGGATAGTGTGTGTGTAAAGCGGCGCCGTAATCGTCAGAGCTACTTGCCCGTAATACGTGCACGGTGCCCGAAAATGGCCCTCAACCCTAACGCGGTTGGAAAAAGGGACTCAGAATGTACCGGGACGGGCGATCTCCACCCGGAGGGCGGCGAACCCCAGAAGAATTCAGCCGCCACCTCGGCCACAGTCAACCAAAATGGCGATCAGCCTGGATGTGGAGACGGTGTAATGCCCGAACAAGAAGCCCCTGAGCGGCGGAGGAGCGTGCAGGCGGACGCCCGGAGCTTCAGCAGCTCTCCTGTGCCAGTCCAAAGATCGAGCGACGAGCTGCCACGGAAGAATTTCCAAATCCCGAGGAAGATAAAGGAGCGGAAAGGTGGTACCATGTCGCTGCTGTTCCGAACACAGCCTGTCCTGTCTTTCATAATTGTGTTGCTGCATGTCGCTAGCCTGCGAGCTAGCTGCCTGGTTTCACTCGTTTAATGAGTTTAGCAGAGTGTTTAGCGACATTTGGGAGTGACTTAGATTACCTCCCCGCTGTTTAAGCACACCAACGGTTGTGGCCGGCGCTGCGGTGCTTGCAGACATAACGCTAGCTTTGCCAGTCAGGCTCAAGTTTCCAACGGACGCAACGAGCGTTTCTGTGGAAGCAGCAGGTTGAGAAGTGTCTTCCTGAAAGACCCCCTTGTTTGGTTTCTTCACCTTTCCACGGGACCACGCTCTTTATTTACCACAACAGCAGGGGCCATAGCAGCGCTGTAGCCCCTGACAACATGTGTGGTGGCTCTTTGACCTCAGTGAAGGGCATGTGTATGTCCAGCCCACCCGTCCACCCGAAGTTGTACTCACAGTACCACGGCACATTTGTGAAATCCAAGTCTGTATGCCCCAGCTAGATGCCCCTGCTGTTTCAGAGCATCCCCGATACACTTCACCTCAGAAGCCTTCAGAGCATCACTCGTGTGCAGCCTCCTACACTTTACCCTGCATTGGATCCTTGGCAAAGATAGGCAGACACGGGCTGCTGTTGTGAAACATCAAGTGTGTGCATGCATGCAAAGCTGAAAATGAAGTGGTTGGACTTAAAGCTTTACTCTCTCACAGGCGGCCACCCTAGCTGTTTACCCCCCCAACCCCCATCCCTTTGCATAAGCACTGTATAACATGTCTAATTCTGACAGGCAGACCGTGCTGTGTGTGCTCTCCCCTGGCCGGTCTCCAGCCATGTTTACTACCTGTCAGCTCACAGCTTGGAGCTGATGGTGCTCCGTGCATGTTGCTTGCTAGTCTGCTAGTTGTGGTTTTGCTTCTTTGCATATGTTTGGATTGAGTTCATGTAAATTAAGGCAGATATAAGGTTTCGTGGGTACAAGGGATTCATAGTTACTGCTGCCGTTCATGTTGTTGCTATACAAGATATGACCAGAATAGGACGCTTTTTGATTGTAGCACACACATACACAAAGGAAAAAGGTGATTTTTACATACAAACAGCAACGAGACATATTGAGCTGAAGTCAGAACGTGAATTTTTGTTTAAGAATTGTTTTAAGTGAAGAAAGAAGTTGCTGGTTGCTTCCTGCCGTCATCTTCCTTTGCTCGGCCGTCCAGGTCCATGTGCTGCTGGCTCCTATATGCTCATCCACTGACTCTCTTCTGTGTGCGCAGGCTTGTACCAGTTCCTGCCGCCCGACAGCCGGGAATTTGAGGACCTCGTGAAGACCGTGTCCTCGTTTTACCTCGACTCATCATCGCGAGGAACCTTCACCTACTGCAAGGCCAGGCTGATTCACAACGAGCTGCTGGAGAAGGAGGTTGGTCATTTTTGTCCCGGGTAAAAACCGAGCGACTTCGGGTTAATTAGCAGTCATCGCGGCTAAGGCGTTAACAACTTGGCAGCGCCGCGGCTTCGTTAATCAACTCGTGTTCCCCTGAGTGACGCATTCTGAGTTTGGGAGGCTCACGCCGCCATGCCGCTTACTGTCTGCTGCATTTCTGTTTCCAGTTCATCGAGAAGCGGAGGGAGATGAAGCAGGAGGGCCGGACCGAACAAGAACTGACTGAGTCGTACTGCTTCCTCTATCCGGACAAATCCAAGGTTGGTGTGCTGGGAAAGCTTCACCGACGTGGAAGAAGGTTAAAAAGCTTTGAGTTTTGATTCTGAGACTTGTGTTTCCTGTGTCCAGCTCCAGTGGATCTGCGAGAAGGGTTTGTCGGTTGGACACTGTAAGATTACTACTCTAGGAAACCCGGCAGCAGGTAAGCTTGGCTCTTGGTTGTTGCTGCAAAGGAAGGTATTTTTGACGAGTGTTCCTCTAATTCAGTTCTCTTGTCGTTGTAGGTGTTTATCTGTCCAAATATTCTGATTTGTTACAAATCAATCCCTTCGAAGCCGGTGCGTCTGGAGACATGATCGTTTTTAAAGTTATGAGGGTAAGTCTGCCATTCTTCTTTCACATCTTTGCAGCGTCTGTGCTTTTCTGTTTCTTTTGCGACCACGGTGCCAATGGAACAATGTGTTTTGTCTCTCAGGGACGAATAAAGCACATCCACGAGATCATGCCTAAGAACGCGATAGAGCCTACGCCCAAGTTCGACTGTCACATGTCCAAAAGTGCCAACAGGGTCACGTCTTTGCTGTCTTACAGAGCTTTTGAGCTCACGCAGGTAAACACGGGCTCCTTTTTGTCCTCGCACGTGACATTCCCTGAATGCTCTGAATGCGCTGAATCTGTGTCTTGCAGCAATACTTTTTCGAGTTCGCGTTCGAGGAGATCAAGGCGCGGCCCAGACACGTGTGCCCCTACGCCGTGGTTTCCTTTCAGTACAAAGGCAAGGAGGCTGCAGCGACTCCGATGACTGCACACAGGTACGTTATTGCCGCGGGAAACGATGAACCTCCTCAAGCATCGCTGCGGAGCCTAGAGAGACATGCGTGACATCTCCTGTTTGTTTCTTCACCAGGTTTAACACTATTTCCAGAGAAGGAAGAACAGGTAAAACATTAATGTTTGCATACTTATGTAATCCCAGTAAAAAAAAAATGCTTTGCGTATTCATGACCATGTAAATGTATCAAATGTATCAGAAGCAGAAAACAGTTCGCACAGTAACTGCTGATACTTTTATTCTAGCGTATATTATAAATACTTCATTCCACAGTTATCCAAATTTACTTCACAGCCAGTGCATATCAGAGATTGTATATCTGCCTTCTCAGTGATAAATGAACCACGAGCCGTTGCCAGCTCTGCTTCCTCTTTGTATCATGTCTGACCTTTGACCCGGGCTGTTGATTCTTTTCCAGGGAGGAGCTGCTACACTGTGTGGAGCGGTCCACTGGTGAATAAGGGGCACGAGTTATTCCCAATCTGTTTACGATCCTCCTCGCGCCCCTACCTTCCTTTCAAACTGTGAGTAAACCGATAAGTCTCTCACACACTTGTGCTACTGCAATCGTCACAGCACTGCTATACGTGTCTTTGTTAATCGTTGAAGCCACAAAAGATCTTTACGTGATGATACTTTAACGCTGCACGTATCTTGTAGATGGGAAGAGAACGGTGGATGTGGTTCTTATGTGGAATTTGTTTGTGTTTGCTCTCTGATGAATCTCTGCGTCTTCCCCTGCAGACCTGAGAAGTTAGAGGTGGATCAGGGCATGCAGCTGGAGCAGGTGAAGCGAAAGATTCCCTCCGTGCTCTTTTCCTGGGACACCTACAGTATATCACGGGAAGGTCAGTTCAGATCACGGAGAAAAAAAAAAAAAAATGCGCTATTTTGCGTACAGAATGTGGTTCAACGTGCTTATTTCTGTCGGCAGTGATGAAGTGCGGGATGTCCTGCAGCCTGTTTGAGGTGGTGGACGGAAAAGGCAAACCCACCAGTGGCAGCCTGGCAGCGCTGGTCAGCAAACTGGAGCGGGACCGCATGGTGAGTCACGTACCTGCTACTTATAAGGTTAACATGCTGGGAATTCCCGAAAAGATACAGAATCGGTTCAGGAAAATCTGTTCATATGAAAACCAAACTCCTCTGGGTGCTTTATAGTTTGTACCATCTATTGATTTAATTAAGTATGTGGAAAACATCTGTCGTGCTAATCTCTGCTACACTAAATTCGTCAAAAGTTCACACACGGAGAAAGGGAAAACCTGTCCACCAACAGCCTGGTGTTATGACGGCTCACATTGTGCGATACGCCCCAGTGTTTCTCACCGCAGCGTCTGCTCTCCTCATCCAGGTGCTGGTGAAGTCCTTGTTCGACAGGGGCTTTCTCTTCCTCTTGTCCTCAACGCAGATGGCTGAGTCCAAAGGTGCCAGAAATCTTTCTCTTTCCCTTCGTAATAATTCTCTGTTGTGTCGGTTGAACACCTACTTGTTGCCTCGGGATGAGTGTTGACTTTTAACAAAAAAGGCCGCTGTTTGTTTTTCTAGAGCGGCGGGGGCGTGCTGAGAGGAACCTGCAAGCATTATTCATCTTTCAGGAGTCAAGGATGGTTGTGAAGTATTGTAAGTAATATTCACTGTCCTTTTTTTTCTGACTTTTGGCTTTTATTAAGCTGCTGTCAGACAAAGATGCATCCATCTCTTTTATATGACACTAATGTGCGTCCTCCTTCTTAGCATCCAGACTATTTGAGCCAGAGCCGCTGACGGCGGAGCCCCAGCCAGCTATCCTGTCCTCCACTGAGCCTTTCATCCCTGCACTGCACTATGCCATGTACAAGCTGCGCCCCAACCCAGGAAAGGACTTGAGTTCTGGGGTGGAACGTCAGGCCACCGAATACCTAACTCGTAGGGAATCGGGCACAGCGAGGCCGTTCATTTTGCCTGACTACAAATACAACGTGGATGAAAGGACGAACCCTATCCCGGTGCCCAGACCCAAGTTTAACATGGACGCCGTGCTGCGCTCCTACGTCCACAGCCCCGCCAACTATATTTTACCTCTGAACAAAGCCAAGGACATTATTGAACGAATACGAAACCCCGCACCTGTACCAGTACCTACCTACACCGACTATGACGCCTACACCAGCACCTGCACCGATACCGACACCCACACCGACCCCTGTAACAACGGAATACAGCCCTGTTTCCGACTGGGGCGGCTCGGACAGAGGTTCAGACAGAGCTGACAGACCCCAAGAACGGCTATCCCAGGAGAGGCCGCCTGTAGAGAGGCCAGCCCAGGAGAAACCGCCCCCAGACAGCAGCAGACGGAGGACGGGGTTGGCCCACTCAAACGGAGCCCAGCTGCAACACAAGCCTCACGGCGAACCTCACGTTGAGCCTCAGCCTCAGCCTCAGCCTCAGCCTCAGCAACAGCCTCAGAAGTTGCGTCAGAATGTGTACGACAAAGACAAGATGAAGCAGCTGCTCAAGCTGATTCAGCTACATAAGAAAGCTCTCGTGAAGGACCCCGGGAAGGAACGGGGGGAGGAAGACGCCTGGGACGCCAACAGCTTAAAAAGGAAGTTTGACGGGGAGGAGAGGGCAGACGCCAACAAATACCAACGCACGGATCAACTGAGTAACGGGGAACCCAGCAGAGGTGAGTCGGGCTGAAGCCACCTGTGTAGCTTGATGTTAAATAGTTTCAAATTTCCACCTATTGCCCTCAAAGTCTGTCCCTTTGCGCAAATAAATATTTAATATAAGTCTGATGAAGTTGTCGGTTAGTGAATAAATTAAAATCAGGTTTAATCAGACTCATGTTAAGATACGTGCAGCTTGGGAGCTAACCTGTTCATACTCCTGTGCGTGCACTTGTTGAGTTAATGCCGATGCAAAATCGGTCAAAGTCGACAAAACTGAGCTGTTGCTCTATTAAAGCGCGTAGAACTTGGCTGACACGTATTTGGAGGTTCAGTAAAGCTGATGATACAGTATCCGTTGTCTGTTGGTTTAGGAGCTACACACCATACACAATCAATCTTGATACTTTAATTTGGATTGAGCCGGACATTTTGCATTTGAAACATTAACTTGTGTGTCCCATCTGATCGATAAACAAATAGCCTGTGCTGCGTTTTCCGACTTATAAACCTCCACTGACATATTTGCAATGAATGATGCATCTTGCCGCCGTAAGAGCTCCAGATATTCTAGTACACTAATGAACCAAGTCTAGCAAATGTCTCTAATTAATCGCGTGCGGTCTTAGGAGTGCAAGCAGACGAGGTGTTAGATGAGGGTGGACAGAGCGACAACCTGACGGCGGTGATGGAAAGCATGGGCATCTACGACACCGACCTGAGGGCCCGGGACAACGCCAACGCTTCGGCAGTCACCGAGACCCAGCGGCTTCTCAAGATCCTCCTCGCCACGCTCAACAAAGCCGTGGTCAAAGGTTCCACGTCGAACCACGGCGAGCCGTCAATGGGCTCGGGGAGGGCGGAACCCGCCGTACCAGACCCCGATCTCAGAAAAGTTAATGAGCCGACGCAAACGGCACAAACAAACTACACAGAGGTGAGATGTAAACAGTTGGTTCTGGGATTGTTATTTGTGAATGTTTTTAACTTCGTAGTCCTAAAAATATCTTGTCTGTGTTCAGGAGGACATGGACTGCAGCCCTTGCAGTCCGTTCAGCACGGGTTCCCCAGCAGAGCAAGCGCAAACCTCAGATAACACATCCTGGGAAGCCCCCGCCAATGAAGGTGCCTCAGATCGATTAGTCCTCACAGGCGTCTCCCTTTTTGACATATTTAGTGGCGGTTAACAACCCATCACTGAGACAAATTTCCTGTTTTCTCTCTTCCAGAAAAAGCTCAGCCTTTTACCCAGCTGAAGCCAGAGCCCAAGTCTGAGCCAGAGAGTGTGACGGTGTCTTACAGCGAACCGGAGCCCAAGACGCCCGCAGTGGTTGAAGAGAAAAAGCCCGCTGCACCCACGTTACCGGTTGCAGAGGAGGTCACCTTCAGGCCCTCCATTAGCCTGGACACTATACTGAACCAGGAAATCCACAGCCTAACTTCTGACATTAAAAATATCATGCAGACTTACCGCATCTGCTATACCTCGCAGCTGCCCCCGCGGTTGCCACCCCGCCACTGCTGGCTGCCCAACAGCTGCTTCTCGGATTTCGTTGCACTCTACGTCTCCCCCGTGCCCGTTCAGGGGCATGTTAAAGCACTGTGCGAGAAGATGGACAAGTTGATCCCGGCCCCACCTGCTCCCAAGGTCACTTCCCCGCCTCCCACAGTGACGACGACTAATCTTACGCCGCCACCCCCTGCCCCCGTCGAGACTTCCAAAACTAAAGAAGAGCCCTCCCTGAACAAGATCACCACCTCCTCTCAGAGCGATAAAACTGGCACCGCCAAGGAAGCGGCCTCCAGTAAGGCTAAAACGGAAGCCCTGTCAACAGAGATAAAAGCAGAAATCTATTCTCCCTCTCAAGTCACAGGGAGCTCTCCAGACCGAAACTCGCAAAACCCGGCCTCTGCTTCTGGCAGCGGGTCCACCCTGCTGGCTGGCAGCCTGATAGGTCAGCTGAAGCCGGAGGTTTTCAGCAGCTTGGTGGAGATTTTTAAGGACGTCACCAAGAACACGGTCAAATTCTACATCTATTCTGGGGACGAGGGGGAGGAGAGCACTGTCTGCAAAGAGATCAAGGTACAGTAGAGTGTGGTCCTGTAATGGACGGTTGATTAAATCAGTGGATGCTAGAAATAATCTGTATACTGTTACAGCTTGTTTTATCCAGCTGAAAGTGAAAGCGAAACTTCAATCTGAATATCCTTATTTTTGAAATGTTATTTATAGCTGCAACTGTTCCCCAGTAGCTTGAAAAGTTCCTCATCTTTTCAGTTTATCAGATACGCAGATCAGGCATAACATTATGACCGGTGAAGTAAATAACATTGACCATCTTGTGACAATGGTTTGCTGGGTAACTTCATGTGGATGTTCAACTTCACCTAGACACAAAAAAACAGTTTAGGAACGACTCAAATAACACGAAGAACAGCACAAGGTGTTGACCTGGCAATTCATTAGATCCCAAACTGATCAAGTACCTGGGATGACCCACAGAGGCCCCTCCCCTCAACCCGTAGCACCCAAAGGCCCCCACTGACAACATTCTGTTACCAGACACCACAGGGCATCCTCAGGAGCCCCATGTCCATTCTCTGATGAGTCACAAGGGAGACCTACACAATAATAGGAAGGCGGTCATAATGTTATGCCTAATCGATGTATAGTGATTTGCAATCAGCCGAATAGCTTTAGCGCTTGGACTTCTAATCGGACAAAACGAGCATACTGAAGGCAGCATTGAATTTTCCAGTTTTTAAGTTCCATTAACATTTGATAGATTAAACGATCAATGAGGAAAAGAACGGATACACTGAATAAGAGGCAGGGCGTTTGATTGACAGTAAGGATTAGTTGCAGTCTTGACATTAGTGGATGTTTCTAAATTACATAATTGGACATAAATGTGGTCGACTGCACATGGATTCCAAATCAATGTGTATATTATATAGTAATTAACTTGAGAAGTCATATGTACAAGTAGGTGATACATTTAATTTTTGAGCCGGGAGGACAAAAGTTGCATGGTCGATACAAAGACGGTACGAGGGCTGTACTTCTTCCAGATGTTTTTTTATTATTTGATCGGCCTCAGCAGTAGTAACTTGAACAGGCACACACGCGAGTGAAGATGCAGGTCGGCAGTGGGAATATGCTCCACTAGCTCCTCTTTGTCACCGTGTGTTCATGTCTCGGTGCTCGGCTCCTGCCGCATCTGTCAGTCACTCACTCACTCAGCGCTCGCATGTGTAAGAGAGGAGGACGCGTTCATCCGCCTGCCTCTAACAATTCCGTGTCTCCCGCCTCTCGACGACAGGAGTACTTGAAAAGTCTCGGCAACAGCGAGTGCAGCCCGCAGACGTTTCTGGAAAACAGCGGCAGCCTGGACAAGCTCCTCATCATCATTCAGAACGAAGACATCGCTGCACATGTGCACAAGGTGAGTAACTTACAGTGTTTGAGCCCCCACAAGCACAGTGTTTTCTTTGATTTGATTTTTCTCTTTAATTTAGACTCACACTTGCTTACTGTAATCCCAGAATGACTCAGTGTTGTTTAGATCAGGGCTCTCTGGGGGCTGCACCATCTGTTGCAAGACTCTTGTTTTGTTGCCGAAGACTACACTGGCTGTATGTTTTGGGGTTGATGGCGTGCTACAGGATGAAATTTGGGTCGATCAAACGCTTTCATGAAGTTTATCAGCTGATGGATAAACTTATAAGCGTCTTAAAATGTTGCCCGCACCTTTTTCTGGCTGAATTTCTTCATCGCCAACGTTTTAAGACAGACGTGACATAAGAACAACATTATCTCCGCGCAGATCCCGGCTCTGGTGTCTTTGAAGAAGTTGCCCTCGGTGAGCTTTGCTGGAGTGGACTCTCTGGACGATGTCAAGAACCACACATACAATGAGCTGTTTGTGTCTGGAGGCTTTATGGTGTCTGATGAGTTTGTCCTCAACCCTGATCTCATCACACAAGGTGGGTTTTTCTTTCCCTTTTTTTGAGAGATGCGCAAAAACATCCACCGGGCGATACTTCAGAGCCTTTGTTGCTTGTTTTCTGCAGAACGCTTGCAAGGCCTGCTGAAGTTCTTGGAGGAGCAGAGCACCCCCGAGCACCCGTGGCAGTGGAAGGTGCACTGCAAGTCCCAGAAGAAGCTTAAAGAGCTGGGGAGGTTTGTAGTCACGATCACCACCTTCAGCCCTGTTGGCCTTTGAAGACAATATCTCATCGCTGTATTCTCTCTTAAAGGTTGAACTCAAATGCCATGGGTCTGTTGAACCTTCTGACAGCCTATCAGAAGAAGCACTTAGTGGAGTTCCTTCCTTATCACGAGTGTGACACCCAGTCGCGCCAGGCTCCCGATCTGGATTGCCTCATCAAGCTCCAAGCTCAGCACACGCAGCAGCGGCACCTTATCTTCCTCACAGGTCGGTTTCATCATCCTCGCTGCTGCCGTGCGCTTCATCTGTTTAACAGAATTGTTTATTTGTCTGATCTCTGTGTGACTTCACATTTAATAGATGACATCTTTTATTAGAACGACAGAAAAATACAATTATTGTTGTATTGTTTTTTTTGTTTTTTTGTTACAGAAAGGCCATTTGAGATGTTCCTGCAGTATTCCAGAAATGGAATAGTGATAGCGAGCATTGATGATGTTATGAGCGGTTTCCACAGTCTGATTGGTTCCATCAATCAGAATGAGCTTCCCACGCCTCCATCCACCGGTGGGTCCCATCAACAAAACCAATAAACACAAGAACTCTGTGGATTTCAATTTTGCAGTAGAGTAACTGTTTTGCTAAATTGACTCCGTTTCTCTGTAGTTATCTTGCCAGTTAAAGATTAATGTGCTACCAGGCAGGTTTTTTTTTTGAAACCCAGTTGATGCTGTTAAAGCATCTGTAACACATTTGTTGATAAAATCTCTCTCTGCACTTTTCCTATTTCTCCCTCTCTGCCCTCTCCTGCTCTCTCAGTAGTGAATGATGAGTGTGTGGAAGAGGAGGACATGTCGTTAGATTCTGATGATGGCGAGCCACAAACCATAGCGGATCCTCCGAAGCTGATACAGGGAGTTGGAGAAAAGCCTCCGCCCCCTCCGGACATGGAGGAGTTTCGGCCTCCGCTTCCGGACCGCCAAGTCACCCCCGAGAGCAATCCGTCGCTGTCTGACTACTGTGCTCTCAAAACGGCCATCTCTCAGTTCAAAGCCACCAACCAGATAGGCATGGGCTCCTCAGACATTGGCAGCTTGTCACCGGGAGGCTTTCCTGTGAATCCCCACCAGAGCTTCCTGTGCCCCTCAGCTTCGTGGTCGTCCTACACAGGCTCCTCCAGCTACGCGGCATCCCCTGCCTACCCCGCCTCGCCCTGCAGCAGCACACAGGAGCAGGACTACCGGCCCCTAACTACTGCTTCTTCCACAGTCCCGACCCCACCTGTCATGGCGACAGCAGGACCTTTAGCCAATCTGGCTTCCCTCCCGCTGGAGGTCAAACCACCCCCTCCACCTCACCTCATGATGCTGGGTCACACATATTCCTCAGACACTGGAGGGGTGGGGCCTCCCGGGACCTCTCCGCTCACAACCGCTCCCCCCTACTCAGACCATAAGGACACAGCCCAGCCAGGTTACATGGCTGGCATTCCTAAAAATGCTAGTGGGACCCCCACGCAACACGACAGGACACTCAGTGGACCTGGGGAGGGTGTATGGGCGACGGGGACCACCACTTGTGAGACTGCCAGCAGTCAGGGTGTGGTCACGTCTGGCCCAATGGACCCTAGCGGACTCCATAAGACTGGTGAAACCCTAATAGGAAGCAATCCTGGTAATCACAGGGGCAGGACTCAGGTGAATTGCGCTGACGGCCTCGGATCACATGTGGGCATTCCCACAGGGGCCACTAGGGGGGGCCCTGTACTAAGACCAAAGCTGCCTCCACATCCAATGTGTGGAGTGGGCTACGGTAGTATAGGTGGCATCCCCGGACATATGAATCATGGACCTATGCGGGGAGCTATGGGTCCGGGTTCTTTAGGGAATTACAGAGGGAGAGGAGTCCCACCAGGAGGACTATGGCCTCGGCTAGGACGAGGACAGGAGCGAGTGGATGGGACTGGAGGTGGTCCCTGCTCTTGGTACCCAGCAGGACGGGGTGGGCCACAGGATTACTACACAGACTACACATACTCACACAATTATGCCCCCGAATAGACAATCAACGCGATCAAGGGGGCAATGCAAACTCCAGAGACTATTAGAGCTGAATGTATATATTTCCTTGTCATAAATGCATTGATTTAAATCCGTAAATAAGGATCCTGGTTTTCTACATTAATAGGAATTGATACAGGCAGTGCCGAGTGTCCTACTGTCATGTAAACTGTCTGTACACTTTTTCCATGTGAGTTATTTGAGACCCTGTTCAAACCACTATATTTATATTTGCCAAGAAATGTTAATGGCCTTCCAGCTTCTCAGAAATGATCCATATTGTTTCTGTTCTGCTCCGCTTTTGAAACGGTTTGTGAACAAGGGGAAAGGCTGATATTTTTTTAAAGAAAAAAACAAACGAGTGAATGATATGTCACTTTTGCTGTCGGTTTTCTTTCTTTTTTTATTTGACATATTTGGTTGTCCAAAATTCAATTAAAATATTTCAAATCTCTGGTGTGTGTGATGGGTTTGATGACGGTGTCAAGCAAACCATTAAAAATATAAATCACAGCTGTCTTACTGTTCTTTCAATTAAACATTTTGCTCGGCGACCTACTATTCTCATTTGGAAGAGGATTAATGAGGATGGATCAGTCGACTCCAAATAGAAATGGACAAAAATAATGAAAAACACAAGCACAGAGAAAAATGAATAAAGGAAGTGAGTGTTGGTACACACATACACTGATCTGCCACAACATTAATACCACTGACAGCTGAAGTATATAACATTGACCATCTTTTGACAATACAGTGTTCTGGGAAACTTTTAGACCTGGCAGTCATGTGGATGTTACTTAGACATGTACCACCCACCTCGACCAGACCAGACACCTCCACTCCATAGCAATGATGCTCCTTGATGGCAGCAGCCATCCCCAGCAGGATGCAGCCTGACACACACAGAAAAAAAATGGTTTAGAAATAATTCAAAAAGATATGAAAACAGCACAAGGCGTTGACCTGGTCTCCAAATTCAATAGATCCCAAACTGATCAAGTATCCCCTCAACCATAGGACCCATAGGCCCTCATAACATTCTGTTGCCAGACACCACAGGACACCCTCAGAAGGCCCATGTCCATTCTCTCATGAGTCACAAATGTTTTGGAGACCTACACAATATTAGGAAGGTGGTCATAATGTTATTTAAATACTGGGGTAAACATTATTTTCTGACCGTGACGGCGGGCACCGTGCACTGCACCAGATATCAGTTAAATCTATATTCTCCAGCAGTGTGAGCTGTGTGCAGAAAGCCATTTGGAGGAAACGCTGCACTTAAACCCGTCTGAGACTGCGTGCTGAGAGCCAGTGCCTCTTCAACTCCACCGCCATTGAAAGAATCATTAGACGGGCTGATATCCTCTCTGTGTGAGTTTATCGCATCCTTCCATTAGCGCAGCGGAGCAGCTGCTGCAGATGAACACCAGAGGGCGCCGTTTCCCCTTGATTTGGAAAATAGGTTAACAGCCTCCTTCTACTCTGCCTTAGCTCCTCCATGGTAACTTTGGAAACTGTGAAAAAAATAAGCACCCAGCAAGATGTTTTTATTTATTTATTTATTAAAAGCACCCTACTCAACACACACAGTTATTTATACCTAGAACACCCATCACAAATGAAACCTTGAGCCACTGAGCTGGAGATTGCGGTTGCGCACACTTGGGTTAAGATATCTTTCTCTATAGATTTTAAAAATACATCAATATAATTAGTTATGAAGAATATGCCCCGAATAAAAAGGAAATAAAATTCAGACAATTTTGTGACAAGTGTTTGTGTAGTGCTTGTGTATTTTGCAAATAATAAAATATTGGTGTTCTTTTTTTTTAAGTAATAATCAATGAATTAATGAAAGAATCAGATTCGCCGTTAACGTAAATTGTTAAAAATTAACCTTATTTATTTATTTATTTATTTATTTATTTAACTCGCGTGAGGAGCGGAAATGGCCTGTAACCAAACATCACTTTAGGCTAAAATGTTAGCATACAGTTAGCTACTTTTCCTCAAATGAGTAACAATGACATGGATACAGATATATTCACGTATATCTACGGTCAAAGTAAGTCCAATACCCACCTTTTCTCTGACTTCACTCTGAAATATGTGGTTATATAGAGGCTAAATATTCCACTTTATTGAACAGCTAGCTCATAGTTGCTAACTATAGGCGTCTCCCCCGGTGTTCCTCGGGCAATAGATTATGTTGGTGTCTTAGAGCTTTTTCGCCTGAGAGTGATGGTGTTAAAATGAAGATGCTAAAATGCCCTGTAGAGCTGAGGTTAACCACACAGTTCATCATGGTTATGTGTTTGTCATTAGGAGGAGTGGTGGAGTGTAACTACATTCAATCAGGTAATGTATTTCACCACTGAAATGAGCTACTTACCTGAAGCATTTTATTTGACTCTTATTTTTATTTGACTTAGTTACTCCACCACAATGATTTGACCATTGCTCTTCATAGGTTGGAGAATTTACATGAAACTTATCTCACAGAGCCTTGTGTTTGGCCTTTGACTCCTTACAAAGGTTGGCGTCGCTTATCAACGCTGAGATGTCTGGAGAGACATTTACTCTAGAAACAATTATCCATGCAGCAAAGATGAGAAAGGAGTCCAAAAAATTAACATAAACCCATGTAGCAGAACATTACTACTCCATTAATCATCTCACAGCACATCAGATTCATTAGATAAAACTGAATATAAAGTAGTTTAAACGACACTTTGAACAGGTACAAAAGGAGAGTGTAATTCATGCATTGGTGCACCAATAGTAAATGTCTTATCATGTCATAAATAATAATGTGTCAGATGCTACAGACAAATTGTACCTGAAGTATGCAAGATGCAGAGACGGTATGTCCACTGCTCTATTATTAAAAATATTTTGTTTGATAGTATGATATTTATTATACTTACTATACTTACTATACTCTAGCTAGTTTTAGTACTATGCATTACTGGTAAATCATGCTTCATAAGATCCTCATGTAGATCAGCCACAAGTTTAAAGCCTCCTCTCTAATCCTCTGTACGTCCCTGTGCCACCAAAACAGCCCTGACTCAGTGAGGTATGGACACAGGACTTTGTGAGTCAGGAGAAGTTAGGAACCAGGATATTGGCGGCCGATCCTTTGGGACCCTACCTGGATCAGGATTGTTCTGGCTCATCTAGCGGATGCTCAATCGGACTGGTATCGGGTGAGTCTGGAGGTCGGCTCCACACCTTGAGCTCTTTATTTCCTTGAGGTGTTCACGAATAGTTTTTGTGGTGTGGTAGGGTGCGTTGGGCTGCAGGGGGAGGCCACTGCAGTTGGAAATTGCTGTCACCATGGGGCTTGTCAGTAACAGTGTTAACTTGGCATCCACATGAATGCCAAAAAAATGCATCTTAGGGAGTCAATCAACATCACCTGACAGTTTATGTTTGTTTGTATTTTGTTTGCAAAATCTTAACCGGAAAGATAATATTTGAATATACTCTGAAAATAAGTAACTACCATTTTTATATAAGAACCAGCCCTGATTAAATGTACATCCCACCACCGTTGGTAACTTTACTACGTTAACTGATCTGAATAACTCTGAGCGCAAATTCATTATTTGTTGCATAGAATAATTCATTCATTCATTTTCTGTAACCGCTTTGTCACGTGTCCCAGCTGTCATGGGCGACAGGCGGGTACACCCTCACCAGGGTGCCAGTCTGTTGCAGGGACAGACAATCATTCACACTCACACCTAGGGCCAATTTAGAATCACCAGTTAACCTAACAAGCTTTGGACGGTGGGATAAAGCCAGAGAACCTAGAGAGAACCCATGCAGACACAGGGAGAACAGGCAAACTCCAAATAAAAAGGCCCCAGTCGGCCGATGGATTCACACCCAGGTTCAGTGCTAGCCACCACACCACTGTGCCGCCTTGCACAGCATAATTCCAGTTTTAAAATAGAAACCAATTTCAAAGGATTAGAGCATGCAGGGGGATAAATAACCAGGTCAAGAACATGTTTGTTTTGCAACAAGTCCCCTCAAGAGTCTCCCTTACAGGATGCAGCACTTTAGGCCAAAAAGAAAAATAGCTCTGACCGAATGTAAATAGTACAATTTCCTGCGTTATTTTTTTTTTTTGTATTTTTTGCTTGAAGCCCAATGGGGCAGAAATAATGTAGCTAAAAGACATCTATTATGAAGCCCTTTCACTGAGAAATCTTAGTAGTGTGGCTGGACGCACAAAATCATGGCAGTGACGCAGGAAAAACATCTAATCCAGGCATTTTTACAAGGCTACATCAGCCACCTATATATATGTTAATACAGCTGAAATGCTGATGCCATGACTACAGCCATGCGGGTGGTTTGGTGAGGCTGTCCTTGTTTTACACACAGCAGAGCTTTGAGCTACATGCCTAAATACCCACTTGTTTTCAATTACAAAGCTAACACGCTGATGTAAAACTAAAATATTCGACGTGTTCACCAATTTAGCTAATTATTCTTTTATTTGCTAATTAGCGCTTCACACAGAGAAGAGTTCTGGCTGAACACCATCAGTTTTGCTGGAATTTGGTCACAAACCAACATTAAAAGTGTACGTGATGGCGACAGAATATAAATCAGGGGAAACAAAATCCCTCTTTAGGAAAGCATGAATGTGTCACATTCCATGACAATTCATTCAGTAGCTGATGAGATATTTTACTCCGTATTAGAATATCATTGGAGCAGCAAGTAGGTTTCATCCTCTGAGATCTATTATCCAAGTAATAGTTACTGAGATGATAAAATTGGTGGACAGACCAACATAGCCATCCCCAGAGTCATGGCACTAATATGGTGAGGAAACCCGCATCATAAAGTCGCCGAGTATACTGACACAATAACACACTGTAGACAGCGCACCAATATTGCCTCTGATAGTAAAGCTGTTTTTTTAATAGAAATAATAAAGCCGGAGTTTCATCAGAGTTTGTGGTTGCCTTTTAGTGGACAAGTGTGACAGATAATAACAAGGGATCCACCAGTACAACGGGATACAGTAAAGCAAATGGGAGAAATTACAAGAACCGAACACGGAGGAAGAATAAAAGACAAGATGTTGTAAAAAAGAAAGTGGTCCTGAGCCACAATAAAAAACTTAAAATACTTTGAGTCATTGTGCTTGTCAAATCCTATAATATCCAACTAAATTCCACTTACTGAAGCACGTAAGAGCCACAGAGAGACAGTGAGTCATGAGGCTGCTACCAGTGTGCTGTATGGCTTGGATCCGAGTTTATCACTGCGCACACTCATTTGTTTATTTGCAGTGACATGTGACCTCTAGATTTGTTTAAGGAAGTATTCAAGTGTTGCGTTCCCCACAGTGCTCTCACCGGGACCTGATTCCCGCTTTGCTCTGCTTAAAAACAAAGAACATGGCCTGCGTTCATGTTGAGCACAGAGGCGTGATGAACAGCCTGTTGTGTGGTGTTGCAGTCTGCATTAGTTTTGGTCTTTTTTTTTTGGAAGCATCCGACCTACCTTCTAAAAAAAGATCTACAGTATAGCTGTAGAGCCCATACTGCTCTGAAATTAATACTTTGTGTCCTTCTCAAGCACTATATTCCAAGTTAAGTGTCCTGTTAGTATAAAATAAGGGTTTTAGGTGACACCGGGTTTCCAGTGAGCTTGTGTATGTGGTTGTCACAGCATTTGAAAGATGCGTACGTATCTGCCACAGCAGGATGCCTCCACTCTTGCCTGATGACTGTTTTGACAGTTCAGTAATAGCCTGTGTTGACTGTCAAGGCAGCCTTGCACTAGTGAAAGCAATTCAACTTGGTCTATTCAGAGTGAAACTCCTCTTTCACAGTAATTAGATTCTTGACTAAGATGATTTCGAATCCCTGGGAGCCCAGCCGAACTAGGAAAAACAATTAATCTGGAAAGGGAAGTGCATGCTTTAATTGAAGCCCGATGGAGTGTTTTGCTTTGGAGGAGGGCATCTTTTCAAGCATCAAGGGCTGCTTCCTTTACATCTGGGTAATTTGTTAGAGCGGCTGAGGATCGTTTGCAGAAAGCAGACACACTGAGCCACATAGTCTCGCACCTTCCCCTGTAGACTAGAAATTAGACTTTCATTTTGCAATGTAATTAGGACAATATAACAGTGTGTAAATGTTAGCATTAATGAAACAGAAACTATTAAAACAAACCAGATTTTGAATTTGTCCTCATGTTTACATTGAACTAGAACAGTTTGATAGAGGGAAATAATAATTTTCTGTGCTTTTACACCCATATACATCCATATATATATTTGCAAAATGCACTGTTGATGCCTCTCATTATTGGTGAAGTACCTGCTGTCACTGGGTTAAAATAAAAAGCTGGATTCCAAATGGCAGCAGGATGCTAACTTCACTCATCCTAACTCTGACACGCTGCCTACACTGATTCCTAACTCGGCAGCAAGCTTACATAACCACGGTCACCTGTGGACCTTTTTTTGTGAAATAGAAAGCCTCATGAAATGCGTGGCTCATCGGTGGTCCTCAATGTTTGAACCTGTCTGATAATCATATCAGAAACAATAATTCCCAAACCAGCTGTGTGTGCGCTCTGTCAGAGAGTGGAACCAGATTAGAGGGATTTAAAAACACTGAAATTGACAAAGCACCTGGTTTTTATCCTTGCGGTAATCTGCTAAAACCTAACCGCCTCCCAACCCGTCACACCATTTAATGTCTCTAGGTCTCTGAAAAACATGGTACGTTACATCACACGGGCACATGGCAGCATGTTGCGTAATCTTGGGATTTTGAATGTTGCTTACCTTTGCTTAACTTTGCTAAACATAACAGGTCAGTAATAGCGGGATTATATGTAGTGGATCATTACAATACAGAGCCCTCGTAGTCCATCAGATTTTCACTTAATCCCTGAGAGTTTAATAGTCGTGAAACTCATTGCTGTCGGATACCCAGCTTGCTGCAGTTTCATGCACGGTTGCCCATTTGATTTCAGTTTTCCGCCCCTTTTTCTGTGTGCAAATTTAAATTCAGGTCGCAAAACAATATTAGTCTCCTCTGGCTTTAAAGGAGTCAAGTTTTAATTAAGGATTTTGAAATAATCAAAGGCCCTTGCTCCAGCGACACGCTCTGCTTTTAGAAATGTGTTACTGACGACTTCGCTCTGACATTATATGAGGGATTACATTTAATCCTATTCAATCTTGATGCAATCTTTAGTCCCACCAAATGTTTGTGTTAAGATTAAGCTCCAATCTTAAAACACTGTGCATGTGTGGACTTTAAGAAATTCATTTGTTTCTTTTGAGGCTACTGTCTGTCTCACCAGGCTTTAAATACGCTTCAACCTCGGCCACCCATATGCTGTCTTTGGTCTTTCGTGTCATCAGCTTCACGTTCTCATCCCACACACTTATGTTCCTTCATGGTGCTGCATGCAGCTCCTTCTTCAGCATCTTTCATCTCTGTTGTTTCGGTGTGTAACTCTGTCATTTGAGGCATGTTAGTGCTGAAATACAAACAAAGCTATACAAAGTAAGGCCCCCTTCGGGGTTTGCGTCAAAGCTGCTTGAAGAATTTGTCACTTCAGTTCAAATTTAGTGGTTGTGTTTGTTCTGCAGTGTTCAAAGTGCTCCGCTGTGTTTGATCAAAGCAGCGCTGTCTTTGAAGAGCCGTCCAATTTCGGTGTGTTTTCGGTTTGTTGACACTCCCGATTTCTGTACTTTCACTGTTTGCCAGATAAGCAGAGCTCAGATTAATGCAACAGGTTTGCATGAGATATGTATATGTATGATGGATCACTGCAGGGATGCACCTCTGTTTTCTGCTAGATAAGATTTTTAAATGTTTGCTGAAAGCTATAGCTTGTGCACAGAAATAATACGAAAACAATCGCCTTCAAAGTGTATGTACATCAGCACAGTATATCGCTGATCTGTAAGGACTGATGAAATGGAAAGAATTCAAAGGTGCTATTACAGTATATGCAGGAGGTACATTACAGGAGATACAGGCTATATATTTAAACACCTCTTCATCCAATGCAATGCTTGACTCTATCTCTAACACCTAAATTCAACAAATGTACATAAGCGGATCTTACATCCTGCAGTCCATACAGTCCTTGCACACTTGCAGCGTTTTGTGAGAACTTGATTGGGGGTTAAACAGCTGGATTCATTCTATGATCACACAAGAAATGTACCCACCCTCACCACTGGTGTACCTGAGTACACAGAAAAGTTATTAGGGTCCGTAATGGCTCTGCTGTGATTTGGGCATGTCTGTACACTGAGGGCAATAAACCACAGTGAAAGCTTTAATTTTCACTGCTGGCCATATGACAGAAGGGAGCAAGACTGGAACAGCAGATATTGCTTTTTTTCTTTTTGTTCAAGATGTCTTTCAACTTCATACGGCTGTCAAGAAAGAAACATTAAGTTCTCTTTTTCTTTGACGGCATTAACACCTAAATAACATCTCCCCGCCAGTTCCTGAGTAAGGGATCTTCCTTTGTCCAGAGGTCTTCTGTTTCCATTTGAAAAAAGCAAAGACTTTGTTCAGCATCAGCTTACAGGGGCCCATTCTGTTCCTTCTTCATTTATCATTGGCTCAATGAATGCTACGTGCCTATCAGTTTGGATTTTAGACTGATCTCTCGTGGAGGGGCAGAAAACAGATGTTAGGGTGCTGGGGTCGTAGGTCGCGATGGGGATGACTGGCGGTTTTGGCTGTTTACAGCAGCTGCAGCGACATGGCGTCAGGTAAAGGTACATGAGGATGACGACCATAGTCACTATACAGCCTAGCAACGTCGTGTAGCCAGTGTTGAATGACTCCACTGCAGGCAACAGCACCGTCACGTTTACCTCCCGAGTTGCGTTCAGTGCCTGTTTAATATCCACAGCTGTGCACACATACAGACCCGAGTCATTGACCCTGGCGTCCTGGATCTCCAAGGTACCATTAGGAAATAAGCTAATTAGTGTGTCATTTGCGTTTGCCTGGGTGATGTACCCCTTGCTGGGAGAGATCCATGTAAATGAGAGGTCTGTGCTGTTCAGGGATGTTTGGCAGTCTAGACGCACTGTTTCTCCCTCTGGAACCAACACGTTGAAGAGGAGAACTGTCACAGGCTCTGAGACTGCATCTTCTACAGTGCAGTTGCGGAAGAACCGGTTGTGTCGGAGAAACCGGATAGGCGCTCGTGGGTCCCCAGTGATTGTGCAGGTATGCTCATCCGTAAAGTCCCTTATTGAGTCGTAACCCCTGAGGTCCCAGTGCCAAAACACACTGTACATGGAGCAGTCACAGATCAGAGAGTTGTTGTGCAGATACAGCCCCCGCTGAACCAGCCTGGGCAGAGCTTTCACATCCTCCCATGGCAGGCGGGACATTCGGTTAGACGAGAGGTCCAGCATGGTCAGAAATGGATGAGTGTGATCTTGGATTGAGAAGAACGGGAAGTGCGTGATCTGATTGAGGCTGAAGTAGACCTTTTTTAAACTGCTCAGACCTCTCATCGTGCCGGCCTCCACCTGTGCGATCTTATTATTGAAGAGAAGAAGCTCCTCCAGCCTCCACAGCCCTTGGAAATAGTGCTGCTCCACCACATGGAGCTTGTTGGAGGACAGGTCAAGGTGCCTCAGGCTGGAGGCGTTGTGAAACACGCCATGACTCAAGATGCTGATCTGATTGTGGGCCATCCGGAGGTTTTCCAGTCTGGGCATCTTGTTGAAGCTGCTTGGACCCAGCCAGGACAGATGGTTGTGGCTGAGGTCGAGGGTAACAGAGAAGGAGGGCAGGAGCAGAGGTAGTTTGGTCAGACCACTGGAGCTACAGCTGGCTGTGTCAGATATACAGAGGCACACAGATGGGCAGGACTCCGCAGAGCGATGGAGGAGACATAGTAGCAGCAGGAAAGGGCCTGGATTTTTTCCACGGGTCATATTTCTGAAAGTCTTCAGGGTTTCTAATCCCTCAAACTCTCCCTGGTTAGATAAGAATCAAATGAGAAACAGCATGATACATTAGAAAGCCATTCTTTTTTTTCGAGCTTTGAGCTATATAAGATGACTGCAAGGTTAATGCCATACAGGAACCCTCAGTATCTAGGGCAGGAGATTAAAAGTGGTTCACTGTAGTACCACATTTTTCACTTGGAACAAAATCTTAGCTTTACAATAAGAAAAAAATGTGAGGCTATTCCATGTGGTAGGAAACAGTTCACTGTTTTTTATTTTTGCGCTGTAATTATTCAAATATGTTGACTGTTTAGTTTTATAAACTGATTAATCAATGCAGCATGACTCGCATTTTTATTACTGCAACTGAAAACTCAAAGCATTTAAAAAACAGGAATTAATCATTTTCAAAAAAATAACACGATGAAATAGTTGCTGATTAATTTCCTTTTGACAGTTCCACTAATTGATTTGTTTTAAATGTCACGGACAGAGGGAAATGCTTCACCTGAAAAAGATGCTTCTTCTCAGTTGCTACTGTACGATTTAAAGTTGAACATTGTCACAGCTGCTGGCTTGTGAAGTCTCTGTAAATTTGAAAGCAGAAAGGCAAAAAGTTCATACCACTTCCAGACAAGCGAGCAATTTGGCTCACTTAGTTAATCCCATTCGCTCCTCCACAAAATAAAACGAAATAAGAAAAAAAATCCAAACATCCGAACCACAAATCCAAAATAAACGGCTTTGCGGCGGCACCAAACTCCAACTTCCCGGCCAATGTTCTCATTCGAAGATGTATCCCGTCAGTGAGTTCCCACAACATTGCTGCCTAATCCTTATCTTCTTCTTGGATCCTCCTCCCTGAGGCGCTCAAGGAATAATACTCCGCTCGCGCCTTTCTCCTCAGCCAAGTTTAAGGTCCCCCTTACCAGCTCTTGCTCCTCGTCCCACTAGAGAGTGTCGCTCAACAAACATCCTGCAGTGCTTTGCAGTGTATAACAAACAGCACGGAGCTCGCTTAATCTCCCACAATCCCCCTCCTCCTCCTTGGCTGTGTCATTTAGAGACCAGCCTTGTGTCTCCCTCACTCATCATTAAGTAATGATTCTGGGGGCTGCCCTTCTCTCGCTCTCTCTGCCTCTCAACAATATCAGTTTTCCCGCAATTTCCATTAATATTTCATTCCATTAAAATTTTAAATATTTTGCTTACTAACAGATTAGTAGGACCTAGCGGTTTTGCTCATGAATATTACTTGTGTTATCCGGTAACCTTTCACCAATAATCCCAGAGGACTGAAATTTATTGCTGGATGCTATTTCATTTTTAATTTGTGTTACTCTGCCTGGACTTTTGGAAATGCCCGTCTTCATCTCTGTGGATTCTAAAGGCTTTTGTGGTGAAGGTCTTTCTGACTTTGAGGGACTTTTCTTAACTGCATGCCTCGTTGTTACTTTATAGTTTCTATTTTGGTGTTATTGAGTGGATGGATGTTGCCGCCCCCCCCTTCCCCACACATTGACACAGACGCACTCCTCTCTCTTAAGTGCCTTACGAAGTACATGCCATTCTTTCCTTTCTGAGCCTCCGACATCCCTCCTTTCCCTTGGCTGTGGGTTTGACTGGATATATGCTGTCCATGCTGCTTGGTCATGGTGGTCCTGACAGCTCTGATTTCTGTCACAGTGAATTAGCTTTGCCTACCAGCAGCCACCTCCTCACTGCTAGCCCCAACCCTCCACCTCCCTCCCTGTAAGTGCTCGGGGCTTTGACTGACTCCCACTCGCTCGCTTGCTCGCTCGCTCACTCTACAGAGGCACACCAGCGCGTTCCCCATGGATTCGGACGCGCCGCATGGGGTTCGCTTCTCATGAGGTGGGCTGATGGAGGGAGATGTGGAGTCCGCAGGAATGTGGACGGGCGAAACTGAAGGCGCACGACTTCAGTCAGAGCTCCTGCTCAGATGTTAAGAAAGTGATTAAAGACACGTTTGAAATGAAGCAGCTATTACCATCTTTGGCGACATGGCATTACACACAATCTTGTCCCGAGGCTAGTCATCAGCTTGGCTGCAACATGTAAGAAATATATACGCCCACACGTGAACATTTGAGATATGTTGGAAAGGGGATTCTAAACAAGCCCTCTTGGTAGGTGTTATGTTTACATTACGTTGCGGCTCAAATGGCCTCGAAGTAATTTGCCTTTTTTTTTCGCCTGCAAATTGAACTGTCCGACTGTGAAGAGAGCCTTTAATGTGGAAAGCTTTTTAAATATTCATGTTTCATTGATTGTTTTAAGGTGTTATATAACAGCCTTGTTCATTGAATGGGCTGCTCCGATTGTGTATGTAGTGCTTTTCCCTAAGTCCCCTATTGTAAATGGATCACATACGACCTATAAACCAGAGTGTTCATCTGCATAAGCTGTCGATGATTCATGGTTTGCATACGAAGCTTTTAAATAAGGCGCATTATCGTGCCGGCGTGATGTCACGGGCTGCATTTGTTTTTAGATACGGTGTAATTGTGCGGGGAACATGTTCCTTTTCTCAGGCAGCCCTTGTTTTTCTGTTTTTCTGTTTTTCTGTGTGTTGACATAACTTGAACACTTCAACAGTGCCTTATTATTTCCAGTATCGACTTCCATTCGGCAAAGGAGCCATAATTCTTGCGCTCAAACATTCGTCATTGTCCTCGGAGATCAATTTAGTCAAAGCAAAAGAGGTAAACACGCCGACTTTCTGTGCAGCTTACTCATTTAAATTGGAAGACAATTATTTTTGCCCTTTTCGGCTGATTGCCTCTCGTCATACAGTAATAGTCTGCATAGGTTTAGCCGAATGAGGTCCTCTGGAATGTCAATATTAACACCTTTTTTCGCTCACTTGGAGTGCACTGCAAATCTTTTTCTTTTTTTCCGGTTTGTTTCTGCATGTTCCTGTATGTATAAGTCTGGAGTATGCGGCTCTAGCCTGCTGTTCAGTAAAATCCCTAATCTAATCAGTATCTTTGTATCAAGCTGCTTCGCAAATCCTGTCTTCCTCTTTCTGGTATGTTTGATTAGACTCAGCCTATGCAAAACAGTGCCATCAAATCAGCCAGGTTCAGAGTGGACCTCAAAGCTTAAACCTTGACCCTGGCACATCCTGCCCCCAGCAGAAAGTGATTTTCTCTTTACCATCTGCTGCAGAGGAGAGGAGGGAAAAAAAGAAAAAAGAAACACACAGCAGCAGAGGGAAATGTGTGCTCTTATCTCGCCCTTGAGAAGCAGAGAAAGGCTCTCCAAGAGTCGATGATATAAAAGCTTCATAGTCTCAAATGCAAGAAATGCAGAAATGTATCTCGGGCGTCTTCTGTTATCATTCTTCTTCTTTACTTAAAATAATGCCTTGGCTCATCCAGTGCTGGTGTTGTAGTTTTTTTTTTTTCTGTGTCAGCCTTTAGTTACCTGGGGAAGCATCCCTCTTTGAGATAGGCGTCAGCAATGATGAATGCAGGCAAACAGAATAAGACAAATAACCCCAAAATATCTGTCTTGAAAATATCAGAGTGAGAAACACCACGGTGAGAAAAATGTTACCGTACAGCTGAAACTGTTAATGTGATTCGAAGGAGAGATTGAAACAAAACGGAAGACGGGGAAATAAATAATGTCAGGCTCTATGCTAATTACTGAATAAATGTTTAACAAAGTGACAGGGAAGGGTGAGACACAAGACCAGGCATGATTGCCACATTAATGCACTGAAATATCCAGCAGCAGCTCTGCAAACCCAGCAGATGAAGGTCTTCTATAGCCTCTGTCTGCCAATTACGGAGCCTTGAACCTGAACATGAACACCCTTGTTCTGTATTTAATCTGTATTTCAACGGCTTTTTTGTTAGCATGGCTTGCAGCCAGATTTTTATTTATTTTTTTTAATATGAATGAGTCGGGTAAAGATTCGGAGCATTGCGTTTTATTTCTTTTCTCTCCCCGGGTGCATTAGCAGTCTGGATGAGCTCTTTGTTGAGAAGGAGTTTCAAACGGTGCAGCGTTGTTTGCTCGTCAGCTCAGCTGCTCCATATGGTCTGTGTTCATAGTGGTTGCAGTGCATTATTCGAGAGTATCTTACTCAAAGCCCGGTGAGCTTGTGTTTCTTTTCTTTTTTTATGTTGCCTAATCTGAGTGGCACACGCAGTATGCTTTAAGACAATATGACGCTCCCTCTTTCCCACTCAATCCATCAGTTGCGTCTACTCTACTGTAAGTGTGGAGAGACAAGCACACCATCTAGTGGTTTGAGCGGAATGATGAAGCAGCCAGTGGACTGTTTTCTTTCACACTTGTAGATCAATATGGATAAATGTAATACAACTAAATAAAAAAAATACAGAATAAAAAATGAAATGAGCTACAAGGTGCATTATACTGATGTCAGAAGTAACACAGTAAGTTACTCAGTATAACTGAAGGATGTTTCAAGTGTTATATGTTTGCACTGCTACTCTCATGTGTATTTTATATGTGTGTGTGTGTGTGTGTGTGAGGATTCAAACAGGAGTGTGTTAAGCTGTTTAGTTTGCTGTAAATTGAGGAATTTGATTATTTTGCCTGTCTCTGTCTCTGAAATTCTACAGCACAATGTTTCCCCCCATCATATCCTATCCTAGCCATACAAATACCAAACTATTAAAATAAAGCGTTGTAATTTCACATGGGTATATGTGCTTGACTGATCCACTCGGCTACTGGATCAGTGACATCCGCACAGACTGCTTAAAGCATTTGCTCTTTCTCGTTTCTTTTCATTTTCTTTCCCCTATACCACTTTCTTCTTGGATGATCTCATTTCCCGAGGTAGCGTGTGTTTGCGTGCTACAAATGAGATGTGTTGTATTTTTAAATTTATTCTATTTGTTTATTTATTTATTTTGCTCCAGGCATTTAAACAACACATTAACGGCTGTTTCCAGTATTTGCAGGACAAGAAAGCTCAAAGGAAACGCATCAGGCGAGCGGTGCCGTGTGATCACTATGGTTCGGGCATGTGCGCGTTAATCTTAGAAACGCATCAGTTTGTTCAGATATGTGCTGTTAAGCCCCGTCATATAAAGAGATTTGTTCGTCGCCCATCACTCGGCAGCTGACAGTTGGTCTCTGGTGGACTTTCCAGGCTCTGGTTGCCTGGTAACCCTCTTGTATATTTCCGACCCCAAATGTTTCTTCACTGAAACGAGCCGAACATAAAAATATTGCTAGTGTATATCTGCAGATGTAGATCTTCTTGCTGTCGCCGTTCCCTCTGGGTTCACCTGAATCAGCTGTTCCCATTGGTCGTTGCTTCAGAGTTGATATTAAATCAGCTTGGCATCTGGCCCAAGTTTTTTTTGTCTGTCATCATGACAACTCTTTGAATTTCATTTACATTTCACAGACTCTGCTTCTCTCTTCATGTTTCTACTCCCTTTGACAGGCAACTTGCAAGTACAACACTGTAAATTTGGGTTACTGCATGTCCACCATCCACCAGCTTATTTTGGCATCATGCATGTTCAGTTACACTCACCGGTTGCCTTTACACAGAACCAGGCAATCTATTGCTCATTGCTTCTAATCTCTGCTAAGGTAATTTTCTGTCTTCTATGGCAGCTTCACATTCAACACACCAACATGAGAGTGGTATTGATCTCTTTTTCTCTCCTTAGGTCGTTTTGTTCATTGAACATTGACAGTTCCCGACATTACTGTGTGACACACATCAGTGGTGGGCCTTCATTGCCCTCCAACCTTATTTAAAACATCTATTAATAGACGCCACTGCTATAGAAAACATCAATAACATACGTCTACGCAATAAAACAGGACATTGAAATGAATGCCATTACTAAAGCAAGAAACTCAGAACAATTCACAAAGTCTCCTCTCACTCACTGGAGCCACTGCTGTGTTGCAGCTGCCCACCAGCTGTATGCCAGCTGCGCACCAGCGCCACATACGTCAAATCCGGCAGTAGCATCTACGTCGACCCAATAAAATGGCAAAAAAAAAAGATATATGTTGCTGGAAACACATCAAACATGCATAAGACGGCATCACCCTGATATGTCTGTCACTGGTGCGAGGAAAAAGTTAGTTAGTTGGTTATAATGAAGTTACCAAAGTTGCCAGTTGCTACCGGACTACCTCAGTTTATTCCTAAAAGAAACTGTGCTTTTTCTTTTCCTCTGTATGAACAAAATGATTGAATTTTTATGAGAACCCTCCAAATGCATTTGTTTTATGTTTTATGCTATTTTTTTAGTTTTTAGTTTTTTTAGTCTATTGGTGTCTGTTCAAAATAAATGAAAACAGCTAGTCTTACATGTGTGAGTTTTTGTTGCTTGTTCTCCCGTTGTACCGAACCATGATTCCCACACAGAGGGACGCGCCAAACCCGTTACTTGTGTGTACCGTTCCACCCCTGATCTAGTTCAAATGTGCAGATGTTTGGGTTCTGTGTGTCTGTGATCTGTGAGCTCAAGCATGCCTCTTGATTATCATCCAAACCCACGTCTTCACGGGTATGCTGAGCGCTGAGAGCAGCATGCTGAAAAGAGGGCTGGGGGTATGAACTGCCCCATGTCTCCTCATCCTCTATTATCTGTGCTGATTGTTAACGGATTTCAATTAGGACTCACAGGAGTTCATATGATTGCTTGCTGTTTACCCTTTCTTGCTTCCTTCCATGGAAGCCAATTATGCATGAGTAGGAGTGGATGAGTGCTGGACGCTGCTAATGGCTCTCCCTCTCCCTTTGTGTTCACATTACTGAAGGATATGGGTTGTGAAATGAGATCGCTACTGACTACTGTGCTATCAGTGATTGTGCTATAAAACATTATGGGCCAGAACATAGTAAATTGAGTGACGTGACTGTGGGGTGGCACGCTGTCTGCTCTTCCCCTGCTCTTTTATCTGTTACGCTCTCATCTCCGTCCTCTTCTTTTTTTCCCCGTTTTCGGCGTCTCTTGTTCCTCTCCTCCGTTCCCATATCTCCTCTTTTCGCCCTCCACCCCGCTGATCCACTAAAACCTTCATTCTGCGCTCATCCTTTGCTCCTCGTCTCTTCTCCTCTCACCATTTACTTCCTTCGTTTATCCTCTCAACTCTTATCTCCCGCATCAGTTCTTTACACCTCGCCGCCTCTCATCTCCTGCCGTGTGGTTATCAACATAGACAGAGAGGACGTTATTCAAGCCTCTAGTCTCTCCCCCTTCTATATCACTTACGTTAGATTGACATATCTTGGAAAATCCATTATGCCCAGATCAATAAGTATAATCATACACAATATAGACATCTTGCATAAATCATCAGTCATAAAATTAATCACTAGCTTATTACTCAGGGAATCTGTTGACCATTCATCATCTGAAATGCCTGACCGGGTGTTTGTGTGTCCTCACGTGTGGCCGTATTTTATTATGCAACAAACAAGAATAACCACGAGCTCACCAGGAACTATTTTTTGTAAGTTCATTTAAAAAAAAAAAAAAAAAAAAAAAACGAAAGCGGAAAGGTGTTTCACACAGGTGAGAGATCGAGGAGCAGGTTTACGTGTCTGCACTCCACGGTGGGGACAGTGTGATGGATCCCGTGTCCAGCTGTCTGTGCCACCTGAGCCAAACCGCGCCGTTGACGCGTCGCTGCTCTCTGCCCAGACAGACACTGGGGGACATGAGGGGTGATGAGCAGTTAGCAGTTCCATCAAGGATCTCCGGGGCCATCCGTGGAAAATGAAACCATCTCTGAACAGGTAACTCAATTTAACTCGTGGCCGCTTTCTCTGGAGCTACAAGCACAAATACTTTCCCAGCAGATGAGATGAGGTAACAGAGCATGGCCAGAGTCACTGAGTGCAACAGGAGAGGCCCTCTCCACCCAAATTGCCTGGACATGGTCAAGGTTTTCCACCACTTTTACAGATGGAGAAGCAGAGACGGGAGAGTAGAAAGGTTCTGGGGTTTTTTCTCCTTCCTTTTCAATCAATAAAATAGACTGGCTTTAATCATGGAGCTATTGAGTGCTGAAGCCAGCAGAATAGATAGTTGGTCTTCTGGAACCATTCCCAACTTTGCCCCCCGCTTCAAAGGCATGCCTGCACAGTAGGGAAAATACTGTATTTGGATTGAATTTGCAGCAAAAGCCGATGAGGTGGTAAAACTTTTCCCTTTTTTTTCGGTTTCACTTTTTTGCACGGAAATGAATGACTTCTATTCTAAAAGGATAAAAAGAACACCTTGTGTGAGTCTCCCAGTTTAAGGTTAAGACTGCAGCGATATAGGCATGAACAAATACTTTCCACTGTTATCCACAAAATAAGGCAAGAGGAAATTATTTTTGCCCTTTTCTGAACTTTTTTTCTGCGAAAAGAAATTAATGGATGGCACAGGGGTAAGGTCCATTAATGTGTAATTATGACCATCGCAAAGGTCTAAAGAAAAATTTAGACCATTAATTTATATTTTCATGAGTTTTTAATCAATTTCATAAGTGCTCAGAAAATCCTCTGCAACTCCGCAGTTAGTAACACCCCTAGGCATAATTTTGGGCTAACAAAAGCTCATTTATAACCACTGCACCCACACAAAATATGTCCTGGAACAAGTGCACGCCACTTATCACGGGAAACTCGGGATCTATAAAAAAGGAGACCTCCCACTACTTGGAGGATGTCATCACCTTTCTCCTCCTCTCTTTTACCCTTCCTCTTCACTCTCTCTCTCCCTCCACTCCGACCAACCAGGTGAGATGGCAGCTCACCAGGACATGGATCAACAAGGCCACTGGACCTGACAACATGAGCCCAAGGGTGCTCAAGGTGTGCACGGAGCAGCTGGTACTAGTGTTCTGGCACCGATTTGACCCTCCCTCAGGCTAAAACAAAAAGATTCACATATGCAGACTTGTTCTCTAGGACGCATGTATGTACCCTTCTACAAGTTTTTTCATTCCACACATAATCTGTGTCTAATTATTCAAATTTATTCCCTTTAATTCATTTTATTCTATTCCGTGCACTACTTTTGGTGCGTGGAAATTTCTCTCTTGATGTTAACTGCTGCTGCTAAGAATTTTCCTAAGGTGTATTTTATCTTGTACATACGCCAGATCAGGCACAACATTATGACCACTTCTCTAATGTTGTGTAGGCCTCCCATGTGCCTCCAGTTAAACTGACTCATCAGAGAATGGACACGGTCCCTCTGAGAGTATCCTGTGGTCTGGTAACAGAATGTTATTAGTGGGGGCCTTTGGGTCCTATGTGTTGAGGAGAGGGCCCTCTGTGAATTAGACTTGTTCCAGTGCATCCCACAGATACTTGATCAGTTTAGGATCTAGTGAGTTTGGAGGCCAGGTCAACACCTTATGTTGTTCTTCATGTTTTTTTAGTTGTTCCTAAACCCTTTGTGTGTGTGTGTCTGTGTCAGGCTGCATCCTGCTGGTGATAACTGCTGCCATTAAGGAGTGTCACTGCTATTGGGTGGGGGTGCCTGGTCTGGTCTAGGTAACATCCACACGAATACCAGGTCCAAAAGTTTCACACGATGGTCAATGTTATCTACTTCGCCTGTCAGTGGTTTTAATGTTAAATGTATATTTATGTCTGATGAATCTAAATCTGTCACTTATAGATTCACTTTATCATAAACATTCAAACCTGTATTGCCACTCAGTCACTTTGTGAGCCCTAACTATTCCATAGGCACTTTTTACTTGTAAAACATATAGGCTCTGACATCTAAAAAATTCCGCTCAATATTTCATCAGCGCTGTCTCACATTCCCCGCCCCTGGAGTGTCGAGGATAGGGCATGCTTGTGGTCAGTTGCGTGCCATGGCTGTTGAAAAGCTTGGCTGATGGCGCTGTCTGACAGGAGGCAGACTTCAGGAGAGTCTGATGTGCCTTTCCCAAATTTTAAACATTGATTTACTGACTACTGTTCACCTCATCCACGTTGACTGGCTTACTGATGAAATTGTTATTATTATCAGCTGTAGAAATTCATCAAATAGATTTAAGTAGCTGCAAACAGAGTTTCAGTATTGTTCAGTAATATCGCACTGAGCATGCAATCAAGTATGATTTCATCTGTTTCTGTGTCTGAAACCACTGCAGTGAATGAGCTTAAAGGTGCACAGAGTGTACTGTAGACTCCTCGGTGGCTGCCACACATCCACTCTTCACTACATGGACGTATCGAGTGTGTAAATTCGCAGCTCTCACACAGTCATGTACTCATTATGAGCCCTGATCATGAAGAGGCTAAATTCACAACCAAACATATCATGTTTATGACCGCACTGCTCTCCACCCTGGTATGCACTTTATGACCCCTCACCAACAAGCACGGTGTAAGAAAAATTCCTTTTCTGGCTCCTCCTCTCGGTTGTTACCAGAATCTACGGACTGTTTTATAAATGAGGCCCTTGGCCCCTTTCAAAATGAATGAAGAGGGAGCCATAACTGCAGTTTCATGGTCACCGGGACATAAAAACTGCACCCGTCAAGTCTGATACAAAACTGCGGGAAAAGTTTGGTCACTTGGGCTCCAAAGAAAGATTTAAAAAGCCTTTTTCACCCCTCTCCTCTACCTCTACACGTGGAAGGTTTCATGACACCTGCTGCATTCACTGATCACTGCAGAGCGCCTTCACTTCATCAACGTCATCCCGGCAGAGCACACGCCAGGCTAATGCAAAGCATCCATACAGTAAGTCAAGAAAAACCGAATTACATTTGCACTTCCTGCTACCACACGGTTTAGTTGCAAACCTCAACTGTGCAACAGTGTGATTTGATATATGGCTTAATATATGTTCCGTTATCAAAAGCAGAGAAATGGCTTTCTGGAGGGGAGGGATGGGATATGTGTCGCACAACCACTTTTTTATTTGGTGGTGTACACTTTTCCCACATATATCTTCGCAGGATTTCTTGAGGCTTTGTCTCTCCCTCTCTCCCTTAAAATCTTCAACTTGAAAGGAATAAGTAAGTAGAGTAAAATGTGGGAAATATGTTTTTTTTTATATATAGATATACAATGTTGAGTAGAAATAAATCTAAACTGTGGAAGCACCTTTTGCAGCCATAATTAACATATCTGGGTTGTATTCAGGTTCTGAAGCTAAGATGTAAGAGAAGGAGGTGCCACTCTCCCAGCGCTCATTAGAAATGTCTCTTATTAGACCATTTCATAATTGTTCTCCGGCTAAATTATATAACGATCACACTGACCTTTCTGGAGTTCTGCTTCGTAGTCTTGAGTTGCAGCATTCAGTAAAGTCAGTTTAATGAGAGCAATTTAATGTGAGGCTTAATAATGCTATCCTCTACTCTATTATTAATCACAATAAAAAACTTTAGCTCTGTTAATGATTGCAAATGTGTTACAAAACCAAAATGCCAATGTTGCTTAATAGCCTCCAGGTATTCAGATGGAGTGATGTATTGTTCGTGCCTCTGGAAGGACTCATAATAAAACGTCTGCTGTTAAAGTCGGCCACAACAGCAGGGAGACGTGGCTGTGGATGTAGCGCGCTGTCTTCCTGTAAAGTCTGTACGACTCCATTAGAACCCATTAGATGAAACTTTAATGTTGCCAGTGGGTAAATTGGGTCATTACAACTTCATGTTAGAGGGAGGCCCTGAACGTATAGCACGTATTGGAATCACGCATTTCTAAAAGGGTAATGGGTGAAATGATGAAAAAGATTTTTCTTTAATGGCGTCCAGGTTCAAGCCCGTGTCACAGAAACACATTTCCCGCTGAAGTGTTCGTCCTTGAGTAGGACAAAGACTCCCTACCAGCCTCAGACCTGCTGTTCAACAGTTGATTCTGAGTATACAGGAGCCACAGGACAAGCAATATAAAGTGGATAAGCTCGCGTTGATTACCTGCCGTGATTTCTCATTGATTATTCACTAACTCTGACACTAATTCTATTTGAAAACAAAAAGCAAAAGGAAAAATGTTGTCGTGCCGCGGGTTCCGAGACCGAGCGAAGCGGCCGTATATCATGCCTCTCTGTCAGCCGCACGCTGTGAAAGGGAGGCAGAAGATGAAAAAGAGAAGGGGGGATGGTGAGCGGTGCAAAAACAGGATTGAGTGAGACTGATTGTCGCCTGCAGAGGGAAGCCATTAAGCTCACCAAATATCATTATCAGATTTTCAATAAGGTTGCAGCCTTCAGATAGTGAATACAGACAGTGGTGGTGTTTCTCCCTCCCGTTCTTGCTGCACCAGGTGCAACATGTTTTTGCAATTCAATCCTGCTACAAGGCCAGGAGGAAGCTTTACTTATTGCTTAGTTCCCCGAACAAATCATAAGCCCCGCAAATATCAGGGGCTGGGCTGCCAGGGGAGTGGCTGGAGGCTCAGGGGCTTGGATGTGTACTGTTGTTTGAGTGATTACACAATGATTACCACCTGCTGTGTACTGTTGTGCTGTGTGTATGCTGCGGTACAAGGGCACTTGGGGGATTTACAGTGTTCTTCATTATCAAATTTTAAATAGCTTTGCTGATAAAGTCTTTCCAAAATGAATCCATATTTCAATAGATTATCCCCTCCCCTCAAAGCCCCAACACTCATCACAGGCCAAAGCTAATGAGAGATAAGAAACCAGAGATAAGGGAGTTTGGGCTTGCGGGGTTTTCTTTTGCTTTATTGTATACCAGGCGCTAAAGTAGCAGAAAGGTTATAAAAGACTAAACAGTCTGCAAAAGCCAGCACATATCAAAGGAGCGCGCGCTGCTTAGTTTGGATAAAATGAGAGGGGAGGGGTACCAAAGAATAACAGCGGGAATCCATCCGTCAGTGCAGTCTGACTGTAGTTGGCCCTTGCCTCTCTGTTTTGATTATTTCCTTATCTCTCTCTTACTGACTGGCGGTGAGTAACAGTGACCTGCTGGATTGCTTCCTAGACCATATTTCCTGGTCTGACTTTGGCATTGCAATCCATTCCTAATGTCAGTGGATTTATTTGGGGTCTTAAAAACTCTCAAAGCAGCAAAAGAATGACTTTTCAATAAAGATAACGCAATAAATAACACTGTCATGTTGAACGTGAAGTGGACGTATGGCCGCAAGAAGGTTTACTGTGAACGAGAGTAATGGGTAATTGGTGGCGAAGCATCAAAAGTCTTTAGAAATGGGAAATAAAAACAGAAATGTATCACAACCCCTAATGTCAGGAGCTGGTTTCACATCAATGGGCTCTGACTGTGGCCGAGATCAAACGAACAGTCAGACTTTAGTAAAATGTCAAAATATATTAATTGCAAAACTTGCTTAGCTTTTTACTGTCTTGAGAAGTTGCCATTAAATTTGGAAAAGTTGAAGTGTTTTCATGCAGAAAAAAAACATGACTGGGTGAAAAATCGCATCATTACGCTAGGTCCAGCAAGATGAATAAATAAGCAATCACCAGGGCATTTTATTAGGGACATTTTTTTTAGAATAGGGTAACAACAAATCAAACTTTCAATAGCATGAAATCTGAATGCAGTACAGATTGCAACAGTGCTGATGCCTCATTTGGTAGGGCTCAGTCAGGCAGAATAGTTTTTTTGCGTGAACAAAAACAATGTCACTTACTGCTTTCCAAGTTTTACCAAGTTTTGTTTTCTGTGTCTAAAAAAAAAAAGTTCAAGATTTTTGGCCAACCACAAAATATGAGCCATGATTTCCTCTGTTTTTGTGATTTACCTCCACTGGTCAGCAGGTGTCACAGACGGTTACCATAGGAAACCTGAAATTCTGTAGATACTCTTTTAAGATTTTTTTTTTTTTTTTTTTTTCAGATGGTTCCAGTCCTAGAAAAAGCTGAAGAAAATGAGAAAAATCATAAAATGGCCTGGGGAAAAAAAAGAAAGGTGTCAGAAATGTATTCTTGTCTTGCCTTTTACTCGGAGTGAACTGTCAGATCTCTGCACCAGCTGGCAGTAGAAATTAGGGACCAGATGAAGCTGGAATGGTAAAAGTAGGAGTGAAGTGTTCTGAGTGTCCCGCTATTTTTTCATTTCATTTCTGTCACATAAGGCTTATGTTATTACAATCAGTTCATAATTTGGAAGCCTTCTTAAAATATATATAACACAGTGCAAATATTTTAGGCCCTTGGGTGTTCTGATACTAATCCATCCCTCAGCATCATCAGGGAAGTATCTGATTTGACCTAGATTCACTCTTCCTCTTCAGAAATAAACTTTAGACTTACAGACTCATGAAGAAATGTCTTTGGTGCTACAAAGAACAACGAGTCCTGGAGCAGACGATATGGCCCTACAGATGCCCTGAAAAGACAAAAGAAACTTAGAGACAAAGTAAATCCATACAAGTGCAAGTTTTAGTGTCTTGAACGCACACAAAAGCGGTTTAGGAACAACTCAAAAAAACATGAAAAACAGCACCTGGTCTCCAAATTCACTAGATCCCAAACTGATCAAGTATCTGTGGGATGATCCACTGAGGCCCCTCCCCTCAACCCGTAGGACCCAAGGACCCCCACTAACAACATTCTGTTACCAGACACCACAGGACACCCTCAGAAGTACCATGTCCATTCTCTGATGAGCCACAACTGGTCTGGAGGCACGAGGGAGACCTACACAACACTATCTTCAGTGCGACAAAGAACAACCAGTCCTCCAGCAGATAATATGGAAGGTGGTCATAATGTTATGCCTGATTGGCATACTATAGGTGCCAAGAAAACTGATATAAGTAACAGGATATCCACATATTAATCAGCTTTGCATTAAGTTCATTTATAAATGATAATATTTTAAATAAAAGACTTTATTAATCAATTAAAAAAATAAGAATAGGAATAAATTAATTTAGGTTACAAAAATATTTACTGTGCTTGACTGCATCAAGCTCAAGTAACTAACCAACCAAAGTTAAATGAGTACAGTTAAGTGGAAGAAAAAGGCTGAAGAGATGAAGGCTGAATATTAAACACACTGACTTTCATGAATGTCACGAGTAATGACGAACTCCAACGGAAGTACCGCTCTTAAAAACAAATACAGCAACAGAAATGACAGGAGGAAGAAAAGCACCTGAGATATGTGTATTACAGTCGAGAAAATGGCACCGAATGAAATGAAAAAATGACAAATAAGTACATTTCCTGGTCTATAGACAGATGTATTGTTCAGGGGATGTCTGTGTCCAGTTGTAGATGAAACCCAATAACAGTGCTAAAAAGGAGAACCATCCTTTTGAAAGCTTCCTTATTACCCTCGGTCCCTAGAACATTTGATTAGGTTGATTTTCTTATGCTGAGTTGGTCTCATTGTTTCTTTTATTAGATGAGAGGTCCGCTCCAAAGAGCTCATGTTTAAGAGGCTTTGCCTAAAAAAATGACAGAAACGACTAATTGATTATTACAATAGCTGCAGATTAATTCATGTTTCTTCACTAATTACTTCAGCTGTACTCAGTTCATTTATACCACTTCTGATGCATGATCTTGTTAAAAATAATTATGCACGTGCACAACACTGGATGTCTATCACAGACATCTCTGAGACACATTCTACACGCAACGCTCACCATTTGCCAAACCCTCCCTCTTTGCCTTGTTACTCTGCTGCTGTGATTTGTCTTTACCCGTATTGTGTCCTGTCCAAGTAAACAGTGTCTTTGAAGTATTCTTCCAATGTTAATAGCCGTGGCACCTTTAATGATGAGGCAACAGACAAGGCCTGGGAGAAATATTGGCTCAGCAAGGTCATAGCAGGCAAGGTCCCATCTGTCTCTTTGCAGCCTCGGTGGATCCCAGGCCCTTACATTACTGTGGCCCCGGGGCAGAGAAAATGGATCATCAATCTGATTTAGAGAGACTCTGGCCAGTGCTGTCATTTCCAAGCTGAATAACACTAGTTTCTTTTCCTGTCACCTTTTGCAGGTAAATTCATAATGGCCAGTGATGTTAAACTGTCTCATATATGGCGTCGCTGAGCCCCAGACCTTCAGAGAGCCTCCCATCGCATTACATCACGTCAACATGCCTCTTCACAGAGCGCTGCAGCCGACACGAGTGTCTCGGTTTAGTGCAACACCACGGTCAGGGCAGTAAAAGGAAAAATAGAGCAGAAAAACGGGCAGTAATAGCCATTCATTTTATTTCTTTTGATACTGCTAAACGTACTGCTGCTGTGTATTCACGGCTAATTCCCTGCTGCGGTTGCGGAAGTCCTTTGGTAAACTCAGTGGCCAATCACTTTGCTTCAACTTCAGAAGTGAGACCCAGTGTAAAACCGGATCGGCCATGCCTTCAGTGCGGCCTCTTTGTCCGCAACGTGTTTTGCACTCCGATGCACACACTGGCATACACATACACCTTGATAACTCTCCCGCCATGTAATGTGGTGTTGTGGCTGACACAGTGGAAATGTGGTGTAAAACGACAGGCCTCTATGGCCACACAGCACTGTTGATAATGAGTCTGTAATCCATTTGATAGCCTATAAACAGGGCGAGATTCTTATGAACGTCAGCCAGGAAAGACAGCCAAACAGCACCCTGGGGTCGACATTACCATAAAGAAACAAGCATGAAGAGGAGCATCAGCCTAGTGCAGGCGGGTCAACAATTCTCGAACCTCACCTTGTTTGTCGATTTTTATTTTTTTTGGAAATAAAAAGGCTGGAAAATTCCCACTCTTGCTGCTTTCTGTCATCTCCTTTTCATGCTGTTTTCCAGCCCCTCCAATACCAGCTGTCGTCTTATCAGCCTTGCCCACCTATGAAGCCTCCTCTTAAGCAGCTCCTGCACCAGGAAAATGTCACGTTTGTCTGCCAGTGTAAATTTGCTTATCTCGCACAGAATGGATCCCGGAGAGAGAGGAGATTGTCTCCACAATACAGGCCCTTAAGGGATATTTTGAAACCCGGTTCTTTATTGCTCAGCGTCCCTTAATGTGACACAAATCCCACAGACGGAGGAATGACTCCCGCATCCTTAGGATTGCTTCAGGTATACTACTTGTATTTTCCTGCCCTGTGTGGTCCATGTTGTGTTCAGGCACTGCTGACAAACTGCAGGGGACCCCCGGCTGTTACCCCTGGCTGGGTTTTTAAGAACCTTGGCCCCAGCCCAAAAAGTAAGCGGGTGGCCTGGCCAAGCCCGCTGTGGTCCCGCAGACTTTGAACCTCATTCCTGCAAATCCACACATTGTTATTCACCTGGAACTTGCTGTTTGGTTCACTTCCAAACAGCATTATAGCAGGTCTGCTTCACACACCCCCCCAACAACCTAGCTCATCCTAGCTCAGGTCTTTATTCTCTGCATTGCATCGCACTTTTATACTGAGTCCAAACATCCCTGTAGTATTCCCTCCCTCTGCACACAGTGTGAGTGCGCTTTGTTCGCTCTGGCAAGGTGAATATCGTCAAGGGATCATTTAGAAAGAGAAGGATTGCGCCGGAAAGGACAAGAAAGGGCCTCAGGTGGAGAACCTCCCTTTGATGAGGATTAGTTTTATCCTACGTATGCAAATGACATTGATTAAGCCATAGACAGTGCATCCCTGCTTTAGTGTGGCATGCCTCTCCCGCAGGTAATCTCTTGAGAATGTACTGCAGTATGGCCTTGGGAGACAATGCTAATAACCAAAGATGAACTGCTGTCATCACCATCATCATTTGTGTCTCAGAGACAGAGGGGTAGTGGCAAATTACACAGACACGTCATTGAACAACTGGTGTTTGTTTTTCCTGATCTGCATGCTGATTAGCACGATAAGTAACGTAACTCCTCTATTCCCTAAAATGCACTGGATTTTTTTTTTTTTTTTCGTATAGACCCTGACTACACAGCCTTATCGTCTTCTCATGCTGGGACTTTTAACGTCTTAATCCCTCGGCATATTGCAGGAGATTATCTTTCTAAAATTAACTAGCCCCTTGAGACTGCAGAGATAGCAGCTGCTTTTTTGCCACTTGGCGAGGTTTCAACAAACAAAGTGGCTTATTGCATACAGGAGAATGTGCTCACATTAGCCTTTTAGAGGCTGTCAGATTTCAGGACTGTAATGCGGTTTCCACTGCTGCATTCAGTTAGAGCAAATGTTTGAATTGAGGCTGGGGGATTCTTAAGATTATTTTTTTTTGTTGTTGTCGTTGTTACAAATTCTTCTTGGCAGCATATGTGTTCTGCATGTTGTTGGCGTACTGGGAAATAAAAATGAAGGGATTCTACTTCAATCCCAGTCTGACACTTAACGCTGGGTAGTGACTCTAAATTACCCAGAGGTAAACTTTAAACTTACGCATCTGATTGGAAACAAAATGTAGATTAATCATGTTCATGACTTTGAGTAAACAAGATTTAATTAACTCACACTCACTGTAAATCCATTCCTTTCTTTTTTTTTTGTGCCAAAGTGCGTCAACTAATCCTCTCTATAGCCATGTTTCCAAGAAAAATAAATAGCATGTGAACTGATTTGTTTATTTTTTTAAATAGAACAATACTTTTGCAGACTTGAAGACTTGTTTAAGTTACTGATGCTGTGTACTGTCATGGTTTTTCGCTCTTTTATTCATCTGGTGTCTGAAGCTAAATGCCCTTTAGTGTAAACCAGAGCTGTAAATGTTAATAGATGGGTCATAAATGGATTTTGGACTATGCAGTTCTTTTCCAGGAGGTAAGTGGTCATATGGTCCATTAAAGGAGCACTCCCAATTAATTTAAAAGGGTATTTTACCCCCTAGTAACCTGGAGATGGTCCTTATTTCTGTTATGAAGGCTTATTATTGACCTATAAGGCATTAACAGGTGATTTAAAAAAACTAAAATATGACATATTCCTCATAAAATGTTAAGCCAATTCAAAATCCTTTCAAGGTGTAGAATCATCTATATAGTGTTTCATCCACCGCTTTGCTTTGAGCAAGAACACGCGTATCTGCCAAACAAATCTAATATAAAATGCTGACAGTTTAATACTTATTGTACTGATCTTTGCTCAGCAGTGGTTTGTGATAATGGGGATGCTGATTTTCATTCTGCTGCATTAATGTGGAACTAAATGCGCGAAATTCATTCATTTTCTCCAACTTCTCATTCTTATTCAGTAGCCCCAGGAGCCTTTCATTGCATTCATCGGAATAAAGGCAGAAAAACAACCCGGACAGACTTATCACAGAGCAATCTCTGACTCACATAATAAGTCACACTTACACCTATGGGTAATTTAGAGTCATTAATCCCCCTGATTTGCATGTGTTTAGGCGTTGGGAGGAAAGCTGCACGAACATGCACCGAACAATTGTGTTATCAACAACAACAAGTGACAGTCTTGTACTAGGTCAAGTAGAGAGACTTTTGTAAAAGCATTTATTTTAACATTATAAACTAATTAAATTGATGTCTGTGGCTATTTAACCAAAATGATGATTTCAATCTATCACTAGCCTGCAAAATGTACTTTTATTTTACTTCGAAATTAAGCTGAAGAACGTTCTTAAGTACAGTTATTGTTCTGTAATCAGTGGGTTTTTTTTGTATTGTACAGGGGTATTTATGATGTAATTTGGAGGAAAATACACATTCAAGTTTATTGCCTGTTGTTTTTGACAAATTTAATGACATGTTTCTAAAAGTTACAGTTGGGAACTCGTGCCTGAGGTCCATCTGTCCATTGTCTAGTCCTTCCTCTTAATGGCCTGTTTTGTATTTCACGCTTCGCGACTGCCAGAGACAGTGAATTCATAGAACCAGAGTTACATTTGTAACTTCTGTTTCTCTTACTTTTTACCCGTTGCTATGGCTCCTCGCCTCCTCAGCTCTGGCAAACAGTCACCGTCATCGTTTCCAGTCCACCGGTGCAGGAATGTTGTCACAGCCAACAGATGTAAGACTCTGCTATACTGCAAAACACAAAGACTCACCTGGTGCTAATCAGCACTGTGTTAACTCGCAAGGCCTTGAATGCTCAGAGTGGGTCTTCTGATAGTGTCCTGTGGTGTCTGACAACAGAATGTTTTTAGTGCGAGCCTTTGGGTCCTATGGGTTGAGGGGAGGGGCCTCTATGGATCAGGTTTGTTTCTGTGCATCCTACAGATACTTGATCAGTTTGGGATCTAGTGAATTTGGAGGCCAGGTCAACACCTTGTGATATTTTTCATGTTTTTTTTGTTGTTGTTCCTAAACTGTTGTGTGTGCATGTATCAGGCTGCATCCTGCTGGTGATGGCTGCTGCTATCTTGGAGTGTCATTGCTATGGGGTGGGGGTGCCTGGTCTGGTGTAGGTGGGTGCTACATGTCTAAGTAGCATCCACATGAATGCCAATGTCACTAACAGTATTATCAAAGGTGATGTGGCTAATGCTAGCTACATCAAACACAAAAAGTAAGGAAAGAGGAACGCTGTCAGTTGCCTGTTACCGGAGATCAACGAAGTGACAAAGAAAAAGAAGGAGAAGAAGGATATCCTTCATGGACAGAGAAATCCTCGTCGTAAAGTAAGTTTTACGGTGGTGTCCTAATGAGTCACTGTTTAAAATAACTTTTGTAGATAGAAGTTTGTTTTGTTTTTTGCTACAAGCAGAGAGCCACGGCATCAAGCAAACGTTAACGTTAACTTACATCTTCCAACAGCCGCTAACGTCTACGTTTAATTAATTTGGGTCGCTATTTATATTTACGTGTTTCTCCAATGATTCTAGAGGAATGAAACTAGCGGAGAATCAGCCAGCTAGCTGTTTCATGCTCTGTTGAAACGTAACGTGAACACGGTAGTTAGCCTGCTGCCAACTAGCTGAAAAGTCTGAATATTAAACTTAGGTCTACAGTGGTTTATTTGCCCTGACATTTTTTAGGCTTGAAGTGGGGATTTAATAACATTGTGTGATTGCAAGTGATGCCAGGAGTAACGTTAACAAGACTGGCTTATTTTTTCATAGGGTCAGTTGAGAATGAAAAGACAGGGGGAGAAGATTTATGACCTCTTTTTAAAAAGAAGCAAGTCAGGAAAAGATGAGGCAGACAGACAGCCAGAATTCAGGTCTGCCAGCAGTCCTGGCAGCTCCCATCCTGGGACGAGTCAGGAGGAGAGAGAATGTGATGCACACAGCCCATCATCACCAGGTCAGAGCATAGAAGCAGTCACATGCAGTAAGTTACAGGGTTCCTACGCTAGTATGGAAAGTATGGAATTTCTACATTTCCAGGTCTGTAGTAATATGGAAGATGGAAACAATTGTATGGAAATATATTTATACTTATCTGGGTTATCTTAAGATTTGTGGGTTAATTATTTTGCTTACACTACCTATCTACAATCTTCTGGAAATAATTTGGTGACATAATGGCATACAAATTCAATAATGATAACAAATGATTTCCATGATGAATTGCATAATCTATTCACATGATACACATCTTATTACTGAAATGTCACAAATTATTAGGCCTAGATTCTTTTAAATTTATTTTTTACTGAGAAGTCTGGGAATTAGGGTCTGGAAATTTCAAATGTCTAGGAACCCTTAAGTTTTTTTAAATATATTTTTTAGATATTTTGAAGTGTTGGTTACTGATGTGTGTTGTTTTTTGATGGTGGTTGTATGTTTATTTTGCTTACACTAATATTTTTATTTTTATACAATGTAGTTCCATTGAGGGAGGACACAGAAGACAAAGATGGCAGCTCCCTTCCTGGGACTAGTCGGGAGAGAGAATGCACAACACAGCACAGCCCATCATCACCAGGTCAGAACATAGACAGAAACTGTCACATGCTCAGTTCAGTAATTAAGTTTAGTTTTAGATATTTTGAAATGTTGGTTACTGATGAGTGTTGTTTTTTAATGGTGGTTGCATTTTTATTTTGATTACACTATACAATGTAGTTCCATCGAAGGAGGACACGGAGGCCTCTGACTCTAATGAGGATGTCAATGAGCAACAAGAGCCAGACCCAGAGCCAGCTGTCTCCAGCACTAATTTTGCTCATCCGAGAGGACCCAGTGGTAGGTCTACTTACCTGAAACTTGCTAGTTAGCTGCAGTTATTGTCTAATAATCTTCTGGATCCCTTAACTGTGTTTTCATGACTATTTTATTTGTTTTCCAGATATTTCCAGATGCAAAGAGGAGGGACCAGTTCAGCCTTGTCTGACACAATTCCCCAGAACCCAGCATGGATCAAGGAAGGGAGCATTCTGCAGTGCCTGGTACAGAGCAAATCCTTGGCTTGAATACTCAATCCTTAAAGACTCCTCCTACTGCTTTGCCTGTAGACATTTCTCCTTGCCTAATGCACCAGACTCTGCCTTTGCCTCAGAGTCAGGCTTCTCCAACTGGAAAAAAGCGTTGTCAAAGGAGGCTGGGTTTAAACTCCACTCAAAATCAGAAATGCATCTAAATGCAATGTATGCATGGAATCAGTGTAAAAAGGCTACTGAGATGAACACAACCTTGTTAAACTCTTTGAACATGAACCGACAAAAAAAAGTGGAAGAAAATCAACATTATGTGAAAACGATAGCAAATGTTCTTCTGTTAACGGCAACTCAAAACATTGCACAGAGAGGCCATCGGGAGTCTGAGGACTCTCACAATAAGGGGAACTTTTTGGCCATATTGGATGAAATAGCAAAACACGATAAATTCATTGAAAAGAGGCTGGATGCATGTGGCAATGCAAAGTTGTGTTTGATATATTGATGCCTGTGTGTTGATATGGATGCCTGTGTGTGTGTGTGTGCCTGTGTGTTGATATGGGGGAGGGAGAGAGAGGTGTGAGTAACTATGAATGTGTTGGTGCATTTTCACCATTTTTGTAAAAAATAGTTATTATTAATTAATTATTGAAAAATTGTTGCCAAGTTGTGTGTGATATATTGATGCCTGTGTGTTGATATATTGGAGAGGGAGGGAGAGAGACAGAGAGAGATGTTTGTGTGAGTAACTATGAATGTGTTGGTGCATTTTCACCATTTTTGTAAAAATGAGTTATTATTAATTAATTATTGAAAAATTGTTGCCAAGTTGTGTTTTACATTTTCTGCATTGTTAATAAACTGCAAATTATATATACACAAATCTGATCTCCTGTGTGCTTAGTATGTACATTTCAACATTTGACACTCCGATTGCAATTGATAAGTCAAGAAACAAATTCATTGTTATAGTCTGTGGACCCCCTGAAATAGCCTTGGCCACCCCCTGGCCACCCCAAGGATAAAAGTCTAGCTCCGCCACTGGGTGGGGGTGCCTGGTCTGGTGTAGGTGGGTGCTACATGTCTAAGTAGCATCCACATGAATGCCAGGTCCAAATCACTGTATTATCACAAGATGGTCAATGTTATTTACTTCTCCTGTGAGTGGTAATGATAGCTGTACATTCAAACACCAACAGTAATACTTCAGTCACACAGTATATAACAGCAGAACGCTCAGAGGGGACATTTTTCTGTATTGTAGATCCAGCTCATAGTTATGGTCCCGGAGGCAGACACCTGCTGTACTTTCAAGATAAGGCTTAAAACATTCATTTTTGATGAAGCTTATAGTCGAGGCTAGCTCAAGTAACACTGAACCATCCCTTTGTCATGCAGCTATATGCCTTAGGCTGCTGGGGGACCTCCCATGATTCACTGCCACCTCTCTTCTTTTCTCCTCTCTTTCATTTTCCTTGCAATGATATGCGGCCATTGCATGTCATTAACTTTGTGTCTCTTCTCTCCGGCAGATTGTGCTTTTTCCTATTTGTCCTCCGTCACTTTTCACTCATTAGGGAAATGTTTCCCCAGGAAATAAATCAAATTAGAAAGTAGGGTCATTTTCTCATAGACTCCTTTCTGCAACCAGTGGCGCCACCGCCTGCTGGTCATTAGGAGGACTGCAGGCTTAAGGCTCTTCACGTTTTAGACTGGGAGGCTAGGTGCACTTCTTTGATGTCGTATATGGTTCTGTTGCACATTTCTTTCCTTTAGAAAAGACATTTTCCTCTCATCACTTGATGGTATTTAAAGTGATGTGTTCAGTTTGACACTAAGTGAACTCATTTGAAATTAACTGAAGTTTAATTATAAGCCAAACAATTTCTGAACGCAAGATTAAATGATGATAATATTCCTAATGTATCGTCTCATTTTGGGCCTTGTTCAGCTAAAATATGTTTTGCTGCTGATTACAGCGCTAGTTTACCGTGCTGCTACTCGTCTGTTTTTCCAAACTGGGCGCTTGCCAACCACTGTTTGCTGTAGGTAGGTAATACACTGACTATGGATAAGCACCTCATACAACCCCACTCGAGAGAAACCGAACTGTCCCTTTAACTGGTGCGCAGGCAAGTCTGTGGAGACTAGTGGTGGACTGAAGTGGCCACTTTGAAGAAAAGGACAGGGGTCAGCAAGTAACTGAAGCCTACATAAAACAACATAATGGGCCGTCCATTGTAAGAGTAATGAGGGCTTGTATGGCTTTTTACCTGTATCAATGTTTGTGCGTGCTTTTATAAAATTATGCTCATTATTCACTATTTGGTGCTGAACTGTGTTCCGCTTCAACTCACTCTCCGGTAATATAAGCTATTTTATAGAGTGCATCTATTATCTGTAATCTGATAAAGATTTCACAGCAGTGTACGGTTGCTCCGCTTCAGCCTCCTCTGTGTGCAGTAAAGCTAAGACTCAGACAAGTGAGTCATGTTGGAAGTGACAGCAGATATTTATCACTGCCACTGTTTATGGCACGGCTCGCATGAACACTTTTTTTCTTTTTTCTCTGTCAATCTGGAGTCCTAAGCAGGAGAGTTAAGCACTAATAAGACAGCTTCGGTGTTCGTCTCGCACGCTCCCCTCCCCTCCTCTGCCAGATGAAGGAAGAGATCTGAGCGCATCCTGCAGAGCCTCCCCAGTGATCACTGGGTGGAAATAAAGCCGATTGCTTAAATAAGTAAGAACAACCACAACTGACTGACTGACTGGGTGGATGTGTAGCTTGCAGTGTAGTTTCCCCAAGCACTGTTTTTAAGTGTGACAATCAAGAGCAGTTACAGGTTTTGCATCATGCACAAAGAGAAGAGGGTCTAGGGTGGCTGCTCTATGCTGGCAAGCAAAGCGCTTTTTAAAATTAGGGCTAGATCCCATATCAGCGTGCCTCTTTTTTTATTTTTTATTTTTTTTACCCTCTGAAAACATGATGAATAATTAAATATGAAATAGTGGAAGCATGAAAAATGTCATCAGTGCCTCAGCTTGATTTACACATATTCCTAAAGTGAGAAAAAGTAAAAATATCTTCTTCTCATTTGCTTTGGACTGCTTGTTCTTTCCAAAGCGCAGACATCCTTCACTAACCTGCTGACGCTTATCTACATTTCGTGGCATTGCAATTAGATGCTGATGTTTACCTGAGCTCCTCTCGCATCAGCATTCACGCCAAGAGTGTCCTTCCTGCATGTGAGGATCTTGAGAAGGTTAATAAAACGCTGGAAAACATTTGCTGCAAAATGAACCGCACTGAAAATTACTGACCCTGAAGGGAATGAATTTCTATTTGCTTTTGGTCTCAGCCTGCGATCATGATATACCCACATCCCTGCAGCTACGTCGTGATTGCCGGGGTCGTCTCCTAATGGTTTGCCGTTTGCTTTCAGTGCACTTCCGTATCACTTGTATCACCTTGTAAACTACAACACACATGTTTTCTAAAAGCATCCTGGGAGTAGTCTGAGTAGGGGGAGTGTAGCTGCTTTTGCTGAACTCTCTCCCATGCGCTCTGCCATGTCTCTGAGGCTTTATCTGCTAGCATATTTCCACTCAAACGAATGGAATTCTCTATTATTTAGCTGCTAATATGGGCTCCTGATGGCCCCTAAAGTCTGACAGGATGGTTTTGTGTTTGATGCTTTCCTGCACTCTAGATCAGCTCAACGTAAAAAGGGGCCAACTCTGGCCACACTGGTCATTTTATCTGTTCTCCTCATTTCCTGCTAGTTGCATTAGCTTGCCCACTGGGGTTTCTTTTGGCACATTAAAACAGATTTGGGTTAATAATTGATGCTGCGATTTATGGACTCTAGTGCCTGAGGTTCAAATCTAAGCCTCCACTTAAAAGGAAAGCATGTCTCTCATTCCTGCCTGTGCCTCAGAGTGCTGTGATTTATAGCTTCAGTCGGATGGTGTGTAATTTATTGTATGGGAGTCTTTTGAAGGAAAGAGCCAGACGTATCATTTTTCATACTTGGGACATTTTGATGTGATTATGTTTGAGTTTTGGATTTCTTGTTCGCACATCAACTCAAGACAATGAAGAAAAAATATTGATCAATGCACCACGAGCAGTAAATCCATTTGTATTTGTGCAGCGCTGCGCTCCTGGCCTTTCTTTGATTAAGATATGTTGCCTGAAAATAATGTTCAATATCAGCACCAGCTTTGACGCTGAGTGAAAAGACTATAGGATGTTAATCAATAATATTGCTAGGGTGATCATGGAGAGTGTGATGTATGCGTAGGCATTAGGCTTAGCTTTAATTAAAATTCAGCAAAGAGGCTGTCAGGAATTACATGACTCATAATGTTTGCTTTTGATAGCCTTTCCTCTACACTGATGTAGGAGCGAGAGCCGTGCATTTCATCTGTCATTGTGAGCTTTCAAATGTCTCAATGTATTCCATTTAATGTCGATCTGGGAGGACATTAGTCTTCTTTAATTTGACTGTTCAGACTTTCTAAAAGGATTACATTTAAGGGAAACTGGACCTTTTTTACCCCCGCTAGCTGCATGGCTTTACGGATAGCCATGTCACTCAAGTGAAATTAAATGCATCTCAACAACTGTAAGCCTGGCCGTCATTAAATTTTGAGATCCATGCCCCTCAGAGGCTGAAGATTACCGACTGTGGTCATCTGTTGACTGTTGCTTCACAGTAACATTGACTTCTGTGGGTTTGAGTCGTCTCAAAAGCTGTCCTAGCTCCAGTGCTAGCTTTAGCATGGCTTTAGGAGAGCCGGTGACAATGGGTTGGACTGAAATATCTCAACAACTATAAGATGCATGACGATTAAATTTGGTACAGACATCCATGCCCCCTTTAGGTTGTATTATAACAACTTGGTTTTACCATAAGTTTAACCATCTGCTTCTTATCAGCACTCTAATGTGAAAATGTATGAATTTAGCTCAAAGCGCTGCACCGTCTCACATATCCGCTAGCATGGCTGGAGACACTTGTTACCACAAATGTGGGCAATCAGTGTTAAATTGTGGTCACTCACACACTCGCGCTTGAATGCCCTCGGTGTTTGTCAAGTGTGAACACATTTGTTTCCTTAGTGGTGTCTGATTAGACCCTGTCTAATCATATGCTTTTATGCAAATTAGGTTTACTGTGAAGGTCAGTCAACAACTTTGGTCAGCAGCAGTGTTTGAGTAAATCACACAGCCAGGTGAGCAGACATGGTCGTAGGCTATGTTCAGCCCGGTGCTGTTGTTTCTTTCACATTGAGCATTACGATGTTTTTTGGTGACTGGGCTGATGAAAAATAATTTGCCAGAAATAATCAGCTCCAAATATCTGGCATTTTTTTGGAGACTATGATTTCTTTCATTTTTCAGTGAAATAATAAGGTGCTGGGAGATCCATTCCCAACAGGACAGAATATAAAGCAGGAGGAAGCGTTAAGAAATGCACCTGGGTTCAATCCCCTGAAAAGAGGGATTGCTACCATTTCCAGCTCCATTTTAATTTCCTGTTTATTTCGTTCTCTGAAGCTTTGGGAACTCTGAAAGGATTTAAATGCCCTTCAGTCCCCATGTCTGTCTCCCATTGCCTTTGATTTATAGATTTGATTTTCAGCTTGAAAGCAAGAAGGGAGAAATTCCAAAAGGAGAAAAAAACACCATCATGACACGGAGGAGCTTAAAGCGAGCTGAAAGGTGGGGGGAAATGGGAAGGATATAAAACGCCCATTGCCAGCTCCACGGATGAAATATGAGGAATTGTCGAAAACCATGTAAGAAAACGTGATATGCAGCAAATGAACTGGGCCTTATTCAATCCCCAAGCAACCATAAGGAGTCCCATTCTGCTCTGTCGGTATTGTGCTGTGCCCTGTGTCGACAGGACTCACTTTCACTTGACTCTGCCGGGCACCCATTAAATGCTACAATACACAATCATTCCTCCTTCCAAACTCTGTAAACACTCTGTGCTCCCTGTTTCTCTTTTACACTTTGAGCTGCGATTCCTCAGCAGAAAATGTCACTTGGGGGTATAGGCACCCTGACTTAACCGTGACTCTTCTCATCTCCATAGTGCATCCGAAACAAGCCATGACTAATGCAGCCCAGTAGGTAGCTTTGTGGCTGTATGCATTTCTTCTCCTCTCTCCGTCTGTATATGTGAGGGATCATCTGGCGTGGGTACACACGGTACCTTGTGTGGCGGCAGTCTAACTGCCCAGGGGGAAAGGCAGCTTTTGTGACCCACAGTCCTAGCCACAGTGGTCCTATGGGACCAGAGGGCCAGGGGGAGTCTAAAGGGAGACAGACCGAGGCTGAGAGACAGGAGGGATACTTGGGGACCGTGGAAGCTCTGAGCTCACTGAACAGATAAACCCAAGGGATTACTGTCAGACTGCACACTCCTCAGGCTTGCACATGGTCAAAATGAGGAACGATTTAACTTGAACCTCTTTTAATTGTGTGTAGGGCCTCCAGCTAAAGGAGGTGACTTAAAGTGAGCGAGGCAACAACCATAAGCGTCGATTCGTGGCTCTCATACACAAAGGTGGTGATTTATCGTTGCGCCATATGTGCTATCCATGTGCAGTCGGGTTTTTTTTGCACTGTTAATTTCCACCTAATGAGTGAGAGAGATGAATTCATGTGCATGATGAATAGCACAGCGGCAAGCACTCAGTCTAAGCAAATTCTTCTGTGTGTCTTTGTGTGTGTGTGTGTGTGAGTGTGTGTACCTTTGTATATGCTTTTCAAACTCTGGTAAAGACTGCAGGGGCACTTATCTGAAATAAGTAGGCCTGCCCTCCACCGCAGTCCTCGCTTGCAGCTCCATATGGTAATGAGCTGTACTAGATGAGAAGAAAATATATATCTTTATTTTTGCAACACAAACAGCACTGCGTTTAATTCAGCAAACATGGGCGTGATCCACTCACACACTTTTAAAGACAACAACATGTTTTCAAATGTAAAGTTAATGTGAAAACGGAAACTAATTTGTGGAATAGTGCAATTAGCGTTTAAGAAAATAAAATGGTTTGAAGTGAGACTTGTGCAATGCAAATATTTCAGGCGCTAACTCGCTGCAGTGGCATGTGAACATCTGCCAAAACATAAATTGAAGTGAATAACAAACTAGAAAGGCTCGCCTGCCAAAGTGGAAGGGATGATGAGGTCATGATGTCCATCTGCAGCACAGTATGCGCCGTGTCTCAGTGTTAGCGTCTTCATTAACATGAAGATTGTTTTATTCTGCCAACACTGGGCCCGTTTAAACACACTGACATTTAGCACTAGTGCGCCTGAGCTGACAGAGAGAAAAGATGTGCAGGCGCCGAGATTGGAAGTGTGGCTCTCCTTTGTGTCACGAGTGCAAAGCTGCAATTTATTTGGAACCGCAGCCGGTGCCTTACAAACCGGCTGTGCTGCTGGACAGCGTTTACCTTGGAGACAGAAATCAATTCAAAACAAGAACAAGCCATTGTTGAATAAAAATGGTAATCGTAAATCAAAACAGTTCAGCTCCACGCATTGTACTGAGAAATAATGCTCAGATTTTTATCACGGTGCTGGTTTTATTTTCCTTCTGTTAGGTGGACGGCGTGTGGAAGTGAATGCAGTGATGCTTTCCATGTGGGTGCAGAAATGATAAGTAATCACGATGTCAAGAAGCATCTGACCTCTCTGTAAGATTCAACACTTAACGTAAGGGCCCAGAAATATTGTCCAGTCAGTAATTAGAATTAATGAGTGGTTATTAGTTTCATATTCATAAAATATTGGGAGAATAGTGCAGTATATTGATTTGCAGATTTCAAGGTTGTATTGTATTACCTACAATTTAATTAAAGGAATAGTTCAACATTTTAAGTGAGATCTATGCTGTACCATACCTACCATAATCTGATGTTCACCTCTCCAGGAATGTAAACACGCACGTTGTTGCGGCGCAGACCGCAATTGTGGTTGGTCTGAAATGCATTTCCACGTCCACGTCTCTCCGTGACCGGATCAGCAGAGACAATTCTCCGTCCTTGTGCTTCAATCAGCTCAACGGTCGTACACACAATTACTGAAATTACAGCAGTGTGGCGGAGAGAGAAGATGGAAGATGTGGTACTCCAACAGCTTCCCTCTTTCCTGCAGCGCTGTACTCCAGCTCCAACATGCTTAGTCCAGTTGTTGCACAAATGAATCCAGCACATTGATACAGAAATCCCACAGCTGCCTGACATTTTGACATCACAATTACGGGGCAACACTGCCACACTAGCATAAGCACAAGTTTAAATGCTCCCAGTGGGCTAGGCCACTTGTGTCAGCTCCGGCATAGGCCCTGCATAAACGCATCACAGTATGAACCAAGCTTCACTCACATTGTTGGGGAAAGTTAGATGAATAGATCAGTCTTGATTCATTTTCAGTATTGATGCTTATTAATGGAAGCTAAACGGTCGTGTTATTGGCACTGAGTGGGAGACGCTTGTCTCAGTGTGGCACAGTAGGACACTGGACAAAGTGGTCTCCATCATGGACAATCCATCTCATCCACTACACCAGACTATAGAGCGGACTGATCCAGCTCCACTCCCACAGTGAACGCTATAGGACTCCATTCATACCTTACTCAGTCCAGCTGTACGGTGTATTTTATTTTATTTTAACTTTCTTACACACTCTATCTAAATCCAAGTCTAAAGCTGTTCTTCAGGCACATAGTTTGGTGTCTTTTTTGACAACGCTACAGCAGAGAATAGATCGACCCCATCCAACTCCACCTTTAAAGTTTTTTCTCCTACATGCTTCTGCTATTCAGCACGATGTAGCCGTCACTCCAAAAATCGATCTTTGTCATTTAGGATTTTTTCTATTGGTTGAGTTACAGTATTTGAGAAAAGTGCTTTGTAGATACAAATCCTTTGACAACTTAGATGTCTGAATTTCAGAACTACATTGGTCTTGAACTTTGAATATGAAAACCAAACACATGAAATGGAAACTAATTCCTCATCTTACTATACCTGACACCCAGGTGCTGCACCACTGTGTGATGTATTGCCGTGACAGTGAGTTGATATTCATACTGTGCTTAGATCACCAGTTGCTGTCTGTAGCTTCATATTTACAGTTCCAACACATTTACACCCACAGTAACCTAAACTTTCTGTCTTCTACTGTCATTATATTTCATATATATATATATATATATATATAAGTCCTCAGTTCAGAGTTTTTGATTGATGGCCGGGTCATCTGTGTCTGTCTCTATATCCTCACACATCCATGTCATATCATCCCCAATCCCAGAGAAACGCACACGGAGAGGAATCATTACGAGTCATTCACCGAGGCTGTGGAGAAAATCTCCTCCATCACTATGTAACACGAAGACGCATGAGATAAGGAGACGTCCAGAGCTGCTCCAAAAGTCGGCTAATTAACAGACACAAGGCGAGAGGCATTTGCTATCACAATCAAATTTGAGGCGAAAGTCCTCCTGGCTAACTAACACAGCTGCACCCACTTACCATGTGTGCCCAGTGGACCGTGAAGTTAGCCATCAAAACAAAGACCCAGTCACCCACTAATAGGGTCTCTGGAAAATTCCAGGACTGTGTGGGTGGGAGGTCAGCACCTATGGGTCTGTTACTGTCACATATAATGCCTATGATCATTACCGCTACCATGCAGGCTCCCAGTCAGGAGCAGGTACTTGTCACATCTACAGAAACGAAAAACTGCAGCAGCTGTGTGTCAATATTTTTATTTTATTTTTCTCTCTTCACCGTCTTCTTTGTCTCAAAAGGGCTCATCTCAGTGTAACCTATAATCTAAGCAGACCCTGTCATATAACTGATGAGTTTCAAATATAGCCCAGGGAGAAAAAACCTCTTGTTACCAAGCTACCTGCTGCAGTTATGTATTCCAGTGGTCACTTGTGCATTATCTGTCTATCTTTCACATTTCGTTGTGTGAATGGGCACTGAGCTCACAGCAGCAGCTTTACAGAGACGTAATTAGAAGGGAGAAGGTATGACAGATGGATTACAATCGTAATTGAGAGTGTGGAGAGTCTATCGTCCTAGCTGCAGTGCACCTGCTTTTGTCTGAGGTATAAACAGCCGAAGAGGTAGGAATTTGTCTCTTCATACAGCGTGCCTGTAGAATTACAAACCGTTGTGTGTGGGTTTTTTTTCTCCTCACAGACACTGATTCTGCTTACAGTGACAAAGAAAATCTTAGATAACCCAATTTTATTATTCCAAAGCAGATGGTACAAAATGAGACGTGGAGGCCCAGCAGCTCAGTGACCTTCATGTTGCTAATCTAACATCGCTCCTGCATTGATCTAACATTAACACCTCACCTCTCACGGAATATGCATGACTCCCAACAGCCGGGTGGCCTGTGTGCCTTCGAACAAATCGCCTCGACGTGCAATTAACTCCTGTTCCAGAGTTATTTCTTTCCTGTGGATACGGCCACCCTTTCATTTGAGTCTGGGAATTAAACAGGTTTCCAGGTTAATTAATTTGACAGACAGAGCCCATTGTGTCTAGTGTCAGCCCAAAAGGAAACCTTATTGCCTCTTGTCCTGAAGGTTGACTTTTTTATTGTTCTTTGATTCGACATTCTTTAAAGGAGCACACGCAGCGGCAGGCCTGTAATTGACTTGAAGAAGACTGCATCGAGCAGACATGTTATTGAATGCTTGAGACAAAAGCGCTACCTCATTCATAGGAGGCCATAAATTATCCAGTGGGGGAGCATTGAAATGTTGAGCACCCCTGACATATGGAACCTATGACTGTATTTGGTTGTTTGGCAGTATATATTGGACATAAACCCTCTTGCAGGACACATCCTCAGCCCTCCATGCTCGTCGCTTCCCACTTCATCCCCTGATCAAATTGAAATGGAATTTCTCCGAATGTGTGTGCGCACACGTGACTCCCTGTCTGTGTGAAAATGAGGAAGGAGGAAGAGAGAAGATCCAAACCGAAGCGTAATCTCGGTCTAAATCACACTGCCTCCTCGAGGGAAGGCCCCCTCTTCCTGGGGTTAGTCAGTGAATTAAATCATGGTGAGGGCCCCATTTTTCAAAAGTAACCTTTCCGTTGACAGTGTAAGTGGGAGTCAAGCTCTCACCGCAGAGTCCGAGCCGTGGAATTAGTGTCGTGCGTTGCGACACCAGTCTCTCAGGGTGTCATTTGCAGGGGCTGTTGCTGCATTTTTTTCCAGGCCTGGCTGTCTGTCTCGCTCGGCTCACAGTGGAGGTGGCCATCTGTCTCCCTCCCATCTCACATCCCTGATTTCTCTCCTCCTCAGCAGTCTCTTCCCTGCAGTTCCCACACAGTTTCCTTAAAAGTATTTTTAGCGCGTCTCACAAATTCTGGCCCCAGCGCACTGTATGTTCACCCAAAAATCACATTATCATGCCTGGAGTTGGACATGCACAATTTGCCTGTTGAAAGATATTCATGTACTCTGTGGCTAATGGAGATAAATACACTACATGGCGGGATTAGGCTTGAATTAATCTCTGTTCAATTTAATTAATTAGAAATTTGTCCATCCAAGCCTGTAATGTCAATAGGACAAGTTTCAATTAGAGCCACATCGCCTTTTCTAATCTTTTAATTGAACAGAAACTAATGGAATGAACATCTTCATAAAATGGGACTCTGTTCCTCATGATTACGATAAAGCAACTCAGAAAGTGTTTAATACTCCGTCTTCGAGCAACTTGTAGCTGACTAGCCCTCTAATCCACTTCCTGTTTCCCAGAACAACAGCGGCCGTGGGGATGCTATTGTCGGCCGTGTGGCGACTTTGTTTGGAAGCGGTCAGTTTCTAAGGTTACTTGAAAACTGAGGCTCGCACATGAATTATGTATCCGCAGACTGCTCAGTTGGCACCTTTTTCTCCCGCCGTAACCCACTGCACGTGTTCTCATTAGCAGAGCCTAACAGCTACTATTGCCGTTGTCCTGAACGCGAGATTCACAAGGAGAAACTACCTTTTTAATTAATGCTTCAAATTGCCAAGTGAGTCCCTGGCTAACGCGGGCCCGCGGAAAGCAAATGATCATAATCTGCTTGTTTGTAAAAGCACCATCTGTGCAATTAAATAGTTTGGTGATGATAGTGTTTGGTTAGGAACATGTGAGGGCTCCTTGCTCCTAAAGGTGTGGCTAATTTTCACCAGTTTGTGTGCCAGCTTGTGTGTGTGTTGGTTGGGGGGGTGGGAGGGCTTGGGGGATGCATCAGGATGAATCAGGAGTGTCTTCTGAAGAAGGGTTGCCTGGGAGACCAGTCTGGACCCCTCCAAATGTGTCTGTTCTCCTCCCTCGCTCCCTCCCTCCCTCCCTCCCTCCGTTTTAAAGGTGCATCAGTAATGATTCCAAAACTATTTCAGGAAAGGCACTTTTCAGTCGGTGGGTGAAGCCCTTCGTACCTGCAGCTATTCTGTGTTTTCATAATGCCACAGATCTCTGTTTCATGCCCGCCACCGTGAACATCAAAAGAAGAGAGGAGGGGAGGGAAAAAAAAAACACCAGACTTTTTTTTGTGTGTGTGCGCGTATTTGAAGAGGATAAAGGAGGGAGGGGAAGTAGAGAGGGAGATTATAATGCAGCGCGCTGAGAGGCTCTCAGAGGAACAATTGTATTATTATTCAAGTCTGTAAGTGCATTTGTTCGTCTTGTTTACCTTTTCATGTCTGAAGACACTAAGCGCCAACTTCCTGGAAACCTTGCCATGAAGTGATGCTAATCTTATTTTATTTTTTTCCCTCCCTGCCAGCTGAATGACGTCTCGCATCGAAAGGGGGCTGAAAACTCGGCGCACACAGTGAATCCCTCGCTGTGACTCATTCATTTTGTATAAATGCGACCGGTTGCAGACACGGAGAGAGAGGGATAGAGAGAGAGAGAGAGGGATAGAGAGAGAGAGGGATAGAGAGAGAGAGAGACCGGGATTTAATTAGCTGTTTTTTTTTTTCCTTCCTCTTAGTCCTCCGCTTAGAGAACGCACAATTGCGCTCATATCGTTTCTTTCTTTCTTTGGAGACTGTGGAGATGATATGCACCCCCAGGAGAGAGACGCCACAGCCGAGCGAGCCGTCGCTGCGCTCCCGTGGAGTTGTTCGGAACAAGAAGAATGTCACCCACTTCTGCCGGTCCTAACGTTTAAGTATTGATTTTTGAGACATCGTTCCTGAGATCCCCTGCGCCTCACTCGCCAGAATCGCGGCTTTGTGTTGTGAAGAAATGTCCGTCCTTAGCATCGGTTTCATTGCGCTCTTTGGATTTAGCGTAAATGGACATATTTAGGCCAGCTCATCTGCGGCGTGTGTTCGCCTCCTTTCACTGATAATTCTCCGACTAATGGATGTAGCCTCCCTTTCCGCGGGAGCTGAATTACCATTAGGGGCTCCACTATTCAACAAGCTGCACCGCTCACTACTGGCTGCAAAACGATGGGCGCAGTTTGCCTGAGCCTTCCTCTGCGTCTTGGTTCTTCGGCACAGCTTGTTGAATCTCCTCCCTGGTGACAAGAATGGGCTCGTTTTAACAAACTTCTCAGCCTTTCTGACATCTATTTTTTAATCGTCGGCGGATTTCAGGCTCCATCCTTGCTAAAAGTTGATCATGGCTCGTCTCCGTATGTGCGCGAGGCTGAGCTCTGTATGGAGGCTGCTGTGGCTCGTGAGGACAGTGGTTGATTTCGCGCTGGCTCAGGAGACTTATGCGCCTCATTCAATACGGACTGAGGGACACCTGACCCTCGGTGGACTCTTCCCGGTGCACACCAGGGGGATCGACGGTACGCCGTGCGGGGACCTCAAAAAGGAGAACGGAATCCAGCGGCTTGAGGCCATGATGTACGCTTTGGACCAAATTAACCAGGACGAGCAACTCTTGCCCAACATAACCCTTGGCGCTCGGGTGCTGGACACTTGTTCGAGGGATACATACGCGCTGGAGCAGTCGCTAACTTTCGTGCAAGCCCTGATCACGAAGGACACCTCCGACGTGAGGTGCACGAATGGGGAGCCGCCGGTCTTCGTCAAGCCTGAAAAAGTGGTGGGAGTCATCGGTGCCTCGGCGAGTTCAGTATCGATTATGGTTGCCAACATCCTACGCCTCTTTCAGGCAAGTATTCTAACATGTGCAGTAGTTGTGTGGATGTAACATAGCCTATTATAGCCGAAGCCTTTTAGTAACAATGTGCGTGAAGGGAAAGTGATGCGCCTTCTCATTGCAACCCGACCAGTAACAGGAAGCAGGCGGAAAGGGTTGCACAATTTGTAAAAAACTAAAAACTGATAGAAAAAAAAATGAAGGTATTAGACTTGGTGTATGCTGTGCGTAATTCTCATTAAGACTTTGTTCCATCTTGGACATAAAGGGAAGATGAAGTGAGTTTGGGTGGTTTTCCAATCCACTACACTGTGTGGTTGAGACAGCTGAGTGTGCTGTTGCTTGTCCCCGGTGGTGCTGAAAGAACAGCTCCCGTCTGTTCCAGTCTCACTCCGGAGTCTGGATGAGTGGGCACTGACAGCCTGACACAATCACACCCAAACTCAACAGCCCCCTCCTGAGAATAACAGGCCTGCTTTATGCGATTGCACATGATTATACGAGCCTCTTCTGTGGACAGACTGCAGGCGCTTTTTATTTTTATTTTCACAAATTGCTTTGAACCCCAAAGCCTCTGTTTATGGTTGACTTGGCTTGCTCTTATCTACTGGGGGACCCCTCTTCGAAATGAAATGCTTTCAGACTCTTTGCAACTTAATTGAACCTGATGGCTGCGAGGAAATTAAATGAATTCGCAGCACTAATTTCAAAATGACTTAGCTTTGGTTTATGGCGCCACATTTATGTTCCTGTTGGCTGAGAGTCAACCGATGGTGTTGGCCCACTGCTTCTGCTGCAGTGGAATGGGGCACGCAGCAGGACACCAGTGCAACGGATTAATTATTTAAGAGACATGTCCATAGCAAAATATGAAATTACTTGAAATACCAGGTGGATTCTTTTCCAGATGTGGACAGGTCTCAGCAGTTTTTCCTCACGTGAGGACGACGGCGTCGAAGGTGATTGATTGGTGGTTTCAGATCCTAACTCACAGTCCTGTCATTTAGTGTTTTGTTTTCAGTTCAATTAGGCAAACCATGAGTCCGGCTGTAAGTAGCTGTTTAACTGCAACTGTAAAACCATCAAAGTACTTAACAAGCTTTTAGCCCCCCCTCCCCGTTTCCTTTTCTTTTCACACACACAAATGCAGCACACTTATTTATTATTTTACAGCAGTCATCCTCTGGGGGTTTTTGTGGCTCCACTGGCTGGACAGTTCGACTGATGGGCCCCACCACAACCTTCAGCCCGGCTTTGGTTCCTATTCACTCATAACACACTCAGTTAACACATTACATTCTTATTATTCCGAGTTGGTGAAACCCTGCAGTTACGCTTTGAAGCGTGCTCACTACACTCATTATTTTGTTGCAGAACGCGAATGGTTTGAAGACTTTCTCCTTTTCATGAGTGCTGTGCAACAGTAGCACGCACACATCCATGAAATTTAGAGGGTTTAAAGGGAAAGGGAGATTAGTCCCTAATTCTTTCCTCTTCACACAAGGTGTGTCAGGATATTTATAAGTGTCAGGCTGTCAGAGGGTAGGTGTAGTTCAAGTGAGATGCGGTGCCGCGGCTCAGGCGTTGTAATCAAGCCAGAGCAACGTGTGGTTTGACATGCAGTTGTCACGCGGCTCCGTCCATCACTCTGCATTTTTTTCCTCATTTCAACCCAAAGCGATGGCAGATGTAATCGCCACACTGAAACGTGCGCACAAATACAAAGATGCTCAATGAAATGTGAGGTCATGTGATGCTGTATGATCAGTACAGAGCAGAAGCGCGAGCTACACGCCTGTTTACCCTCATTAGAGTCACAGCATTATTTGGTATGTGACAGCGATTAACAATTTTCTTTTCTTCACTTGCAGCCCGTCAAATAATTCCAGTCAAACGCATCAATGGCTGGAGAGAGCTTAAAGTTCAATTTCTTGTCCTAGCCAATTTAAATTGTTTTTCTGTATTGGATACGTTCAAGAATCCAGTGGACTTTGAAGCGCAATCATTACACTTCAATCCCGCAGATTGTGACCTCTCCCCGAGCTGTCCTCTTAGTCCACACGTCCCGCTTTGTTACCAGCAAATATCATCAAGTCATTTTGTGTGTCACTCTGCGATAAATGAATCGTCAGGGAAGCTAAGTAATGATTGTAGGTTTTATTGCCAGATTCTAAATACCATGCCATGTCTATTCAAGACATGAGTAGCCGCTGAACTGTTAATGCTGGGAAATTGACATGAGGGATGGATTTTTCTGAGTACCCAAGAGGGTTGATCGATACTGTTGCCATGGTGAGGCCGATTTGCTGCTAAGATGTTTTTATTTCGGCACCTTTCATGCTGCGTTGGAAATGAGAAGCAACAATGCCACAGGAGAAAAAAAAAAAAAGAAATCAATCAGCCGAACTTTTGGATTGTTATCAGGAGCTATCATGTGCTGAGCCTTTGAAAAATCATCCAGTCCTTACTCTGCTCTCGTGAGCAGAAGCAGGAGGAGGAAGAGGAGGAGGCCGTGGTTGAAAAGACCAGGCAACTTTGCCCATTTGTAAGTTCTGGCCTCTTGAATGAATCATGAAATTGATTTTTATCCAGATGACATTTACATCGGGGAGAGCAGCCTGCTATTCTCTGTCGCATCTCTGCTCCCAAAGGCCGAGGCAAAACTTTGTATTGAATGCAGGTGAACTCCGTCTTGTCCTCTTGTCTGGGGAAGCGGCCCCTTCAGACTAGCTGTCTAAGTGAGGCATTGACGTCCTCTGCTCTCGTAGCCCTGACAGGCTCCTGTCGGCTTTTTCTCCTTCGCTCTCTCTCTCTCTCTCTCTCTCTCTCTCTCTCTCTCTCTCTCTCTCTCTCTCTCTCTCTTTGCACTGAATCATCAGTGTGACTGATTTGAAGGAGATTGAAGCCTTGCAGTGTGATCTATTCAGCTGACAGTGGTAGAGATGGACGCCGAAAGGACGAAATAAGGCTGCGTGCGTGTGGACGTAGCAAGGTCGGAAAGAAACACTAAACAGCAAAAAACAGCAGTTTGTACATGGATGCATTCAGCAGCTCCGGTCAATTAGTCACATCGCTAGGACTGCATTTAGCCAGATAAAAGACACAGTTGGCTCCGGTTGGTTAGTCAAGTATTCAACATATGAGTGGACACGCATTCACACATATGCACACAAACACCGTATTACCATTACTGAAGGAATGAAAACACGACCGTCTTGTGGATATTTAATGATCCACACTAGCGTTTTCAGCTCTTTTATTTTCCCTCCATCACTCGCTAATTGGCTTTTATTCCGACTGCGGCACAGAAACCCAACTCAGAGCATTTGAACTTTATAACAAGTAGCTGAAACACGGATAACACAGAGAAGAATGTATTAACTTCGCAATTCTCTCCAAACTAACATTCAGCCTCTCGTAGCTAAACTTTTTTAAGGCTACAAATAACAGCGCTGGATTTTTGCGAAAAAAAAAAAAAAAAACTTTATTAATCCCCTGCAGGGAAATTGCTTTTTTAACAGCATAACCTCTAACATAAAAGAGCAAGAGAAAGATAGGTTGAGTATTTCCAAATGTTCCCTTTTGAGAATTGAGTGGGATTTACCTTGTGGATGGAAATTGAAAACTCGACTGGATATGGCCGACTTTAATAAGCCATCAAACCCAGCCGAAGACATCCACCCTTCTCTGGAGTCGTGAGTTATTCACAACAGCAAAAGAGAATTACTGAATATTGGAGTCAAAAAAGTTCTGCCTGTGTGGTTTAAGTTTGATTTTATTCTTGCACTCAAATAGATACAAAAAGAATTACAGTAGGAATCCATTGTTGGCAAAAAAAATAAATAAAAAAAATCTTTGCAGTAGATGGTTGTGCTGCTCTTAATGATGAAGCACAAAAGAAAATATTCTCTTGTTGACGTGATGAGAATTCTGATTTTGAAACTAACTTGTCAATACGCTTGCATGTACAAATGTAATGGCCTGTCACACATTAGGAATAAATCTGGTTATCGGCCTTATTATTTTTATATATTATGAGTACAATACTTTGTAGTCTCACAAAAGTACCAAAGTGCAGTGGGACATTCTGCTACAAAGTGTGCAAGTACTACAGACTGCAGTGAGTATGACTAAGAGAGCTGATGTTCAAAGGCACAAAGTTGAATGTGTACTGCCTGCAACAGAACGTATTTAATGAGGGGAAGTATAGTTTGTGCTAAAAGTAAAAAGACAAATATGTAATGCAGGGTTTGTGCTAAAAATGGTGTCTGTGCAGAATAAAATGAGCCATAGGAGCCGGTCTCACTGTACTCATGCAGAACATGAAACTCACCATATCAGTAATATTTGATATTATGTTTTTATCTAACTTTTTTTATTTTGATATATTTCACTTGGTCTAATAACACCCTTTTCAAAAATAACAATCGGTCTGGCAGACTGCAGAGGATTGATGAGTCACCAGTTACACTAACACATTTATGCAGATTTGGTAGCAAAGTGCAAGTTATTCTGTTCCTGGTTTTCTGTCTGACACTCTAGACATGGAGAAAAAAAAACAACAAAAAAAAAACTCAATGACAGTGGTCAGAATACAGTCATGTAATAATAAACATCACGCTGATTTAGAATTGCAAGAAAAGCCACTGTAACATAAATAATAAGCGGGAGCTAAGTGGATTGTGGAGCTTGAAAGGAATATGTGGTACTTCATTGTATTATTTATTTTGTGTGGATATATTTATATATATATATGCTGAATAAATTATCCTCAGTCCAGGGACTCTCTGTGACTCAGCACCATGCTGGTTTTTATTCCAGCCATTTAATCAGATTCTGACCCGTGGCCAGTTCAAACCAGAACTGACAAGGTCACATGTATTTACACGGGCTACAACAGGGCAAGAGGAATAAGCTGCAGGTGTTAGCATCGCTAACAGGCCCAACCAGAGCATTCCACATGTTTTCATCTATTTATCTATTTTTTTTCCTGTATTCTGTCCTTGTCCACCTTGCACCTACTCACACTGCATGTGTTCTTCCTTAAGCATGCCGTCATACAAACAAGGATGCAAACAATCAATACCTACTTAAGGAGAGGTCAATCCCACCTGCTCTTTCAAATTGGCCGGAGATCAGAGCGCCTAGCTATCTCCAAGGCCAGAGTTCAAACTGATTGAACCCTGAGCAAGGCAAAATCAATTTCTGACAGGAAACAAACGCATATCACTATTGTTCACTACCGCGCGTGAAATATGTTCAGCTGACATCATCTGATTGGACGGCAGTTTGAGCAGCTGGATTGAGAACACCTAGTCTTGTTAGGTGATAATGTGCATGGAAGAGATTTGTCTTTTTAGTCGTGCTCAAGGTAAATGTGTTAAAAATTGATTCAGAACGCCACTAGTTAGGCTGATAAGCTCACAAAGAAATGAATACGTGCCTGATTTTCCCCAGACTTTGTGAGGGAGTGCTGTTCACTGGCCTACGTATATATATATTCACTCGCACACAAACAACATTAGCTGCTGATGCAATATTAATAAAATGAATAAAATATCCTGGTGTTACACATGTTGTCGCTGCTGTTGACATGAGGTCATTAGGTCAGCGGCACGCCACGGGGGGAATATGAAAATCCGTGCACGTCTGATATTAAGCTATTCCCACAGGCCTGGGGGGATGGTGCTCTTTATTATTCAGCTACATAATAGCTTACTATATGAATAAATGTTTCTCAATGAAATCACAGCCAGCGCATTCCTCGTTTGTTTTCAGACAGATTGAAGCTTATTCGCTGAGTTGTGTTTTCATTTATATCTGGTAAATGTTGATTCTGTGTCTTTAATGAGGTGCCATCCCTCATTTTGATACAGGCTTGGTTAAGAATAGCATCAGTTTGACGTTCCCAGTGGGTTGCTACCCCACAATTCATCCCGCCGAAATGGAAGAGCGGGGACCTGCTTTAAAGCTTACCCCTGCTCGCATCGAGGTCGGCCGTTACTGTGTTGCATTGAAATTTTTTGTTGGTGTGGCTGTAAAATGTTACAAGAAGGCCACTCTTCAGACTTTGCTGGAAGTTTTTTTTTTCTTTTTTCTGTGGTTTATCTGGTGAGTGGAGGGAGCCCGGGAAGAGGAAACCCCATTACGTCCGATCCTCTTACAGGGGATGAGTGGAGAAGCATGAGGAGGTCTCTGCTGGCTGCTGGTCGGCCTCTAACTCATCCCTCCAAAAAGGAAAAACTGTCCCCGTTGCTTCAGCAGAAAGCGATCCAGTGTGGGCTGAAAGGCATTATCACAGAGCTCATTGTAGTTTGTTTGAGCGCCGTGATCTGTGATCCATGCAACATTTCTGTACCGAGCCCGAATTACAAAGTCATTCAGGCGTAGCAGACTTATGTGCTGTGTGACTAAATAACATCTAAGTCCGTTCTGGCTTTGGATTCCTCATAAGAGGACCAAAAAGTCTACGGAGATCAATAAGAAATTTCTCCTTTAAACATGATCTGTTTTTACCAGGCACTTGTCTCGCACTTCCTCAAATCCTGGTAAATGAGTTAAGTGAATTTGTTAAGAGGCTGCTTTTAGTGCTGCCTGCGAGCGTGTCTGCTGCTTCAAAAGGAGTCATGTGTCGTGGTTCCTCTTAGCCCTGGGTTCTGTGCTTTGTTCTCGGGTTTATCGCTTTCTCCACAATTTGCCCAGTGCGTTGCTGAAATCACACGCCATCATAGAAATTGTAATGCACTTAAGATGAACACTGGATTTACTTGTCAGGGAGAGGAGACGTAAGAGATGTTTTAATGAAAAGGGTGGAAAACAAAAGAAAGAACTTTACTTCTAAATCCGCCTGTTTGACATTTATAAGCATACAATCACATCTAAAAACCTTTAACATGGTTGGAGTCGGCCCATGGTTCAAACCCGTGGGGCTTTCTGTGTGTTTGCATGTTCCCCCTGTGTCTGCGTGGGTTCTCTCCAGGTACTCCAGCCTCCTTCCACTGTTCAGAAACATGCTCATTAGGTTAACTGGTGATTCTAAATTGGTCGTAGGTGTGAATGTGAGTGTGAATGGTTGTCTGTCTCTCTGTGTTAGCCCTGTGATAGACTGGCGACCCGTCCAGGGTGTACCCCGCCTCTCGCCCAATGACAGCTGGGATAGAATCCACCAGAGCCTGCGACCCTTAACAGGAACAAGCAGTTACAGAAGATGAATGAATGAATAATACACTAAATATATGTAGGTATGCAGTAATCTGTATCAACATACACAACGTACACACTGATTAACGTTTTCCTATTCACCCCCTTAAGTTAAGGCTGTTGTGTAAAGCGATAATAAAACATCCAAAATGCCCTTATGTTTGCATACAACTACATTGTACATTGCATTATAAACTACTCATTAAATGTTTATACAGCACTTATACATGCTAACATGCTAATGCTAATGCACGTGTTCTGTGTAAGCGCATCGTTTACATCTTAGCACGCTAACGTTTGCTAAAAGTACATAACAAGATCTGACCAGCTGCTGGAATTCGATTAAAAGTTAAGTGATCACCGCTGAAGCGAATGATCTTGAGGGAGTAAATGACTGTAACTATTTTCATGCCAGTCCATCTTGAGAAACTCTTGAGACGTTTCACAAATGTCAGGCGAAAGTGGCGCGGGAGTCCAAAAAATGTCAATGGCTCACAGAGGCTGTCCGGGTTCGACCTCCAGGGACCAAGAATGCCAGTTCCAAATTTCACAGTGATCCGGCTAACAGGAGCTAAAAAGTGTTTTAGCCCGGACCAGAGCGGTTGCTCGACCCAGTGACAGACGGCTCGGCAATTCCATCTTATTAAAGTTCGGCACATTTTCTGCGTCTCCATCACACAGTGAAGGGTGACAGCCCACATTTGGCAAACGGGGCTAATGCGACAATACATTTAAAGTACAATACACATGCACAGCGTGCTTCAAACTTAAAAGAGACAGGAGGTGCACTGCTCACATGGCTGTCTCACTGTCCCTGGAGGCTGGTGGCACGAGGCTGTGCTTAGACTGCCTGCCCATGTGAGGGCTCTGATGTAGGCATGCCAGTGAAGAGCAGCAAGAAATAGACACGTCACCCGGCAGCTATAGCTGCAAGAGAGGAAAGAAACCTGCCCCCCACCACCAACAGACACACACACACACACACACACACACACACACACACACACAATGGTCCTCATCTTACCGTGTTTATATTTTGTATTTCCTCTCATGAAAATGAAACTTGCGGATACGGTAGTTTTACCTTAATGTGTCCCCATATGGATTTTGTCTCCAGAAAGATATGTTTGTTTTTGGTATTAAAAAAAAAAAAAGAAATGTATTAATATTTTATTGCAGTCAGCACCACAACCACGATTATTTTCATTTACACTGTGTCCTTAGAAAAACTAATAAAATAAAGATAAAGAACATACAGCAACGCAATAAAGCAAATAATAGTCCTAATGATAGTGCAAATGTATAATCATCAAGGTGTGTAAATAGGTTTTTATTATATTATAGGTTATTATATTCATGCACTGTTCTGTAAACTACTTTTTTCAGGGTTTATTTAATGAGTACAAAATAATAGGTTTGCACACCTATTATGCATAACATTATGACCACCTTCCTAATAGTGTGTAGGTCTCCCTTGTGCCTCCTAAACAGTTCTGACCCATCAGAGAATGGACATGGTCCTTCTGAGGGTGTCTGGGTGTCTGGCAACAGGATGTTGTTAGTGGGGGCCTATGGCCTCTGTGGATCAGGCTTGTTCCAGTACATCCCACAGATATGTGATCAGTTTGGGATCTAGTGAATTTGGAGGCCAGAGCAACACCTTGTGCTGTTCTTCATGTTTTTTTTAGTTGTCCCTGAAGCATTTCTGTGTGTGTCAGGCTGCATCCTGCTGGGGATGGCTGCTGCCATCAAGGAGTGTCATTGCTATGGGGTGGAGGTGTCTGGTCTGGTCTAGGTGGGTGCTACATGTCTAAGTAACATCCACATGACTGCCAGGTCCAAAAGTTTCCCAGCAGAACATTGAATTGGCACAAGATGGTCAATGTTATTTACTTCACCTTACAGAGGTTTTAATGTTGCGGCTGATGGGTGTATACTATTCAGTGCAGGCATCCTGTTGGTTTTTCAACAGTTTCAAAAGTTTCCCAGCAGAACATACGTTAGCACAGCACCTGTAGTAGTGGTAATGATATTTAACAACTTGGTCAAATTAGAACACAACTGTTTGCATCCATATGGCGCCTGTGTGTGTCCTGCTGTTGCTGTTTGCATCTCAGAGACCGTCAGGGTCCAGTGTGCTCTCACTTACAGTGTACATAATAAACTGTCATCGGGATTCATTCCTTGTCCTTCAGTTGCGTTATTACAGCCGGGCCTCGGGGTGCATCAGAACGTTACAAACTACAGGCAGTAATATATAACCATTATATCAGCGCGCACACTCTAGGCCTTTATAGGAAGACTAAATTATTAGAGTGCAGCAGGGGCCTCAGGTAGTTAAGCTAAAACACCTGTTGATTTTACATGTGAAAATGAAAGAGCAGAACTTCAGAGTTTCATTAGCTTCAATTTAATTTGGTCTGCATCTCCCCCCCTGAGATAATGTTTGGTGAGCATGTTTTTTTTAAATAATTTTTTTCCCCACCCCTCCTCTTCGCTCTGTCCGACTGGCTATGCACTGGTGTGTAAATGTGTTTGTATGTCTCCGTTCTTCTGAGCTTGAAAAGCATACTGTGCCTCAGCAGCCAGGGCATGAATAAAAAAAAAATAAAAAAAAAAATCAGTTGACAGGATTACTGTGTTCAGATGCAAATCCTGTGGGATTTCAAGTGCGCTCCGAATCGCCTGCACTCGACGGGTAACATTGATTTGGGGGAAGACCTCAATCACCATTGACATTTTGCAAATTAGGGGAGCTCTCTCCCTTCAGATGAGGTTGCTTAAAGTACAATTGACTACTGGACTGAAGCTATTGATGACAGAATATAGTGTTTTTTAACTGCCTTATCAGTACTGAAGCACTCACATGTTGGCCTTAATGAGGCTAGGAGGATCAATAGCAGGCTGTTTATCAATAGATTTTGCATAATGCTGTCATGCGCTCTCTACCTTGGAGATCGGAGGTTGGGGAATAAAATTGAAATTTGCTGGTTTATACAATCGAACAGATTTTTAAAATTGTCTATAGTTTTTGGACACTAACTTGAATACGGTAATCTGTTTGGCTCACAGAGTTTCTCTGTTAAAGCCTGGATGTGTATTTTTGGATTAACAGCATTTGCTAAACATATCTTCCATAGGCGCGTTTGAATCAAACGGTTCTGGGGTCTCTCTGAGGGTAACTACCCACTGAGGAGCTCCCCCGAGAAATTCATAGCTTCGAGGGCTTTCCTTTCTTTTCTTTTTTTTTCCCAGTTTGCATTCACACGTCCATAGGAGCGCTGAATGGAACCTGGCCGTTGGTATGGCAACGTCAATTAGATCTGCGCAACATCCAACGTCACATATTGGCTCAATAAAACACGGGCTTTACTGTCTGTCTGTTTCTCTCTCTCTTTGTTCCATGTATTAATGTATTAATGTTAAGACTTTACAATATCATACAACAATGTCGGGTATATGCTCCGTGTTCACATGTGGACAATGCTACGTTGATCCCAAGCAGTCTTCCACATGCGCTCATCAACATTACGTTGTTGTCTGTTTAAAAATGTATGTTACATATCACGTGACCACCGTCTGTCAAGCTGCACGCTTTGGTTAATTTCACAGGAAAAATATGATGGTTAAGTAGAACCAGGAAGTGGCAAACGGCAGGGACGTGTTTCTGTCTTTTTTTTTCCCAGAGAGAACGAAAAAGGACATTTCGGGGAGAGCTGGTCAAATAAACACATTTGACTTGTTGTTGCTTTCCTGCTTCACCGCTTTGAATCATCGCGGCAGTCACACAGCAACAAGATTCAGGTGTTAGTTTGTAGCTTTCTTGTTTTACCAACTTCCACTGTAGCCAGTGTTGCAGTCGCGTGTTTGACGTCTTAATGACTATACATTTACTTCACTAAAGGTTATTCTTGTGCTGAGAAAATGTTCACCTTGAAATCAGAGCTAGAAACTTCAAAATGAACTTAATAACCTGCAATTTTTCACCTTTCCTGCTGTGCAGATACATTAAACAGTTGTAGGAGTGATGAAAAGATTTCCTTCTTCCGAAAGCACTTATTTATTCGTATGACTCATGCATGACGTTTGGAGTTTGACGAGTATATTTGAAAGTTAAGACAGGGTTTTGACAGACAGGACAGGAGTTTGGTTTGTAGTTATTATGTTTCGGGTAAGACAAGACTGTAGCCTCAAGAAAATGAAAGAGCCATTTAAATCCTGTCACATACTGTTATAAAAATGCCCCCAAAACAACATTTATTTAAGTCGGAGGGACTACAGTGAGCTCTTTATTGGCTGTGGAGATTATGACTCCTCTCCGTTGGGAAGAAAATAGTGTTATTATATTATAGAGCATCAAAGCCCAGTGAGGAAGGAGGCTGATGTGGATGGGTGGAAATGTCATTTTCCATTTCCTAATGATAGTCAGCAATTGTTTCTTGCGACCATGACCACAGTCCTTCGCTAACATTACCCAAGTGGTTATTGCTATAATCTTGATTTCATTTTAAGAATTGTTTAAACCAAACCTCACTGTTAACTCTTTACCAGGTTTGTTTTGTGCTTTAATCCCACGAAAAGAAGCGTAGCTGTGTAAAACAAGAGAACTGTATTTGTTTAGTCCAGCATAAAAAATCCTCTATGTGCCGTTCTGGAGAGCAATGAGGAATGACTATATTGCCGTTTAACTCAGAGGCAAGTCTCCACGTAATTAATAAGTTCACGATTGCGTGCGAGTGAGCTTAAACGGATCATGTTGTGGGGACTTGCTTCAACTCTGGGGACAGACGTGCGGTTCCCCGCAAGGTTAACCGTTACATTTATTTCCTGGTAGGGCTGCTGCGAGGTTGGGGTAAAGGCTGAGGCTAGACGTGTAGTGGTAACAGCTGAGGTTGGGGTGTGTGTCACGGGAATTCAAGGGTGTCAATGCAATATCCTCCTAAATAACAAAAACATGTACGTGTGTGAGTGTGTGTTTCAGAGTGGCAATAATCCCTCCGCTGTCAGTTCTCAAGCAATTTTCCAGTTCTTGTGCACAGCTGGAAACACATCGCACCTTTTTATTTGAGAAGAAAAAAAACACACAGAGGATATGGTTTTGAATGTGCTGTAACAAACGTAAAATAAGTGAAAAAATAAACACATGTACGACATGGAAGAGTTTACCACCAAGGCTTTGGTGCATGTTTCTTACGGTTGTATGTTTATGACCTGTGCAGTTCACATAATCCTCTCTTACCTCAGTACTGCTTACATGGTTTAACCTCAGTAATAGAGGCTATTACGGCTACAGAGGAAATTTCCTTCTTCCATCGTTTTTTTTTTTTCTCCACATGAATTTGAATGAATGTTTGAAACTGTGAAAGAACTGAAAATGTGCACCTATAATCTCTCTTTTTCATAAAACTTGCGCATGAGTTGTTCTCTATTTTACATTTCGAATGATCAGTGAGTCGATAAGTTTAAAAGTCTGTTTTCCAGATCTGCTAAATGTACACAGAAGGTGACGTGTTTTGCGTTATCGCGGCTAATTTGACAGATTGTTGTGAGATCCACATGAGCTGTTTTGAGACAGACGCATCTTGGAGCTCTTGTTGAAAATAAAGAATAACCCTTCAGTCGTGATGTGTGACAGTTCCATTGTGTTCGACTGGGCTCACTCCTGTTTCGGCTGGTTAACTTGTCTGAGGGTAATTGTCTGAGCTGGCGTCTGTTGCGCATCTTTGATTCTGCCTCTGAACTGCATGTCACCGTGCAGCCATCGCACACTTTGTCTCGGCGTGGAGTGGAAGCTGTGTGAAAATGCGCGTCACAAAAACACATTCCACATAAATCTTCTCGCTCCATTAGTCCAGACGCTTGCTTTGATGAATCATGATCTGAGTTAGAATGGGAGCAGGTTCACACAGAATGGCTCTGTCTGAAAGGCCGCGTCCAGCTCTTCCGGAGTTGGCAGGTTATTCAGTGTAGCTCTGGAAAAACACTTCTTGCACTGACAATTGTCTATTGTTCTGGCTTTGCAGCGGTACCAGACAGGTCCAGCAGGTCAGATGGCCTTAGTGATGCATTACACCGGCAGCACAGGGGACCATGAGGTCACGACGCAACATAGGATCGTTGTCAACGTAAAGTACTGTGGTGAACAATAGCAGACATACATTTAATGAACTATACTTAAAAGGTTTTTCACTTCTACTCTAGCTGCCAGGTTAAAGGACCATAACCTGTGTTTCCCAATTGATGCAAGTAATTCGTTAGCAATGTCCTCAAGGTGATTGATTCGGAACGTCTGCATTTGATAATAATGAGACTTAGATCTAATTAACTGGTCACTTGATTGATTACAAATAACTAAGCCAATTTTCAAGAGAGCCCCGGTGTCTTTCCATCCAGTTAAGGCATTATTGTGTGCTTGAAATGGCAGATGGATGTGTTTACAAAAGTGTACAAGGTATAACCATTTGTTGTGGTCATGTAACGTGCAATCAGTGGAAAGAGCAATGAGCAGGATTTACATGCAGGACTTTGTTCATATGCAGAACTCGTTGGTCAGGTGTAGTTAGCAAAATCAAATCTAAATCCTTTTAACTCAGGTAAGGATCCGTTAACACTGAGCTTCTACACCTGTGCTAGAGGCTGTTTGTTCTCAGCTTGCCGTGATAGCGTGCTTAACGTTTGCTAATTCGCACTAAACAAGACTAAAGCTTTCAGCGCAGTCATGGAAAATTAATGTTGGACGTATGCCTGTGAAGGTTCTCAGGCAAACGGGTCATAAGCAGAGACAACTAGAGTTGTAGAGCGTCTTGAAGTCATTTCATCCAAGTAGCTGTTTCAGTTTTGAAGGACTGGTGGGAGTTGGGGTTTAAAACTGAACATGTAGGGTATATCAGCGGCCAGATACTTGCCTGTACTAGGAGGAAACTGTTTGATCCTGTTTCCGTTCCCCAGTGAATGGTATCTAACAATTATCGAGCAGACCTTTAGAACTGATTAGGGTTCTTGGATGAAACGTCCTAAAGAAACTCTACAGGTCCAGTTGCCTTTGTTTATTGGATATTAATGTTTGATATTGATGCTGGCACTAAAGGGAAAGTCATGGGAACGCCCAACGTGATTACAGTTCATCCTGAGGGGGGCAGGAACGTCTGCATACCAAATTTAACCCCTTGACGGCTGATTTGATTTACAGTTATATTAAAATTTAATTATTTGTTTTTTGAAGCTATAGTACACAGTATAGATATCATTTTACGTATGATGCAAATTAAACAACAGCCATGAAAGGTTAAAATGGTAAATCATTCACTGAAATTACAAAACCGATATGTACAAATACATTACAAATTCAAATTACACACTATACACTATAACACCAACTATTATAATCCAATCTGAAACAGAGTTCAAGCGTTTCACTTAGGACTTCTAAACTTTAAAACGTTAATTCACAAATGAACTTCCCATTCGTTAGCTTCCATTAACCGGATATAGTTCCCACTCCAACTGGTCCTACGAGAAACTAGTGCTTGCAAAATGTTCCTAGGTATGTATTGAATGTGCACAAACCGACATTGGAGGATTGCAATGCGTTATTTTGGCTGCAGTCTGAGTGGAAGCAGTGCGTCGCCCCATCTAGCGTTTGACGCACGTCATCTAAAATCATAAACATCAGCACGAACAGCAGGCTGATGGTGATCCAAACAAAGTCCTTACAAATCAACCACACTATCCATGAATGTCTGCACAGTGTCCATCTAAGGGTTATTGAGATATTTCAGTCTTGAATAAAATAACGGGCACGCATCCACAGAGCCAGGTCACTGGGTAAAATGCAGATTAAAAAAAAGAAGTAATAATAACTAACCGGGACCACCTAATATTGCACATTCTGCTCTCACACTCAGGTGGCTTTTCACTTTCTATACCCTCACTTCAATCATCCAAGTAATTAAAAATGCAGGAGGTCAGGATTTGGATTCCAAACGCACTCTCTTACAATATTTAGAGATGATCTTTTATTGACGCCCCAGTCGCATTGCGAGCATATGGCCGCGGTCTGAGTCCCAGCAGAACTTTTATTTCCTCATGAGTCATGCTCGACCTGCGGCTGTTCTGACGGTCCCCCTGTCTAGACAGGTGACGGGGGCTTTATCCGGACCAAAGGCTGGAGAGAAGGGACTTTATTGACCTGAACTGAGCCTCCCAGGCTGCGGCTGTGCACTTCCAACCAACAGGTTCAACCAATCGAATGTCTCATGTGATAGATGCCTAATGTGAGGGACAGCTGGAGTTTGCCAGTCGCTGACTTGTACATAAAGCATGGTTGGAAGATTTCTTGCGCGCCTAAAACCAGAGCGATTAAATCTCACCGTTGTTCCTTGAAGAAGAAGAGAAAAAAAAAGTTGTCTGTTAAATCACTTTTATTATCAGCTTTATACTTGCCTGTTTTTTTGGTTTTAATTCTCTTTTAGCGTTACGCAGCTATATTTTCAGTGTTTTATCTATTTGTTTATCTGTTTGTTCAAAAGTTCGTTTTCCATTTCATTTTAACTACATTTCTTGTTCTTTTGCATTTTTATTGCCTCTTTATGGAGGTTAATCCTCAATGTTGTTACGCCATTTTTTTTGCAAAGCCCCGGTCGGTGGCTGTGAGTGGCGGTTAGGCAGCTAATTCTGCCCGTTTTCTGTAACACAAAAATATACACTTTTGTGTGAATTACGCAACATTGCTACGGCTTCATTCATCCATCACCTCGCCGCACGCCTCCCCGGAAAAATCACTGCAGTTACCACAAAGCGCGGTTTAACCTATGAAGACAAAATTGCTGCCATTATATCCGTTTTAGACACTTAAAAAGGTGTGCGAGGCTTGCAGCGAGGTGTACTTATCTGTACGTTCTTGTTCACATTTGCAACTTGTCTGAAACACAGATCCGTAACGACTGAGTGTGGGTTTGGCGCGTGTGCTGAATGCAGGCGCTGCTGATAAGGTACTACAATCTCAACTCTGGGGGAGCTTCAAGGCAGCACTGCAGGCAATGCTAAGCAACCAGATAACTGCCTATTAAAATGTCCTATTCTCGTTTTTTTAACCAGTACATATTGTGTGTCTCAAGAGCAGGGCATCAAGTCGGGGACCTGACACTCTGACAGAAGGAATGGGCTATCTGTGATATTTGCCACTGCTGTGATCAGTCTGTAATTACATGGCCCTACTAAAGAAGTCTTTGAGAGGAGCAGATAGGAAAGATAAGATTGAGGAGGCTCACCCGCATTGTCTGCACTATTAAGGGAGAAATGGGCCTGCTGATGATGCTCTGTCGATTCTGAGGCGAGAGTTATACAGGAAGGGGGGTTGGGGGTGTAGTACAGAGAGAGTCATTGGGATGCAGGTCAGAGTGTTGCAGGTGCACAACTGACAATGAATGTGTCAGACCCAGCGTGCTCCAGGTGTAGGTGGGAGAAACGTGAACCTATGCTCGCTCTTTGATGACTAATATGTCGGAGCCGTATTAGCAATGGACGGCGCAATGAGGCAGAGCAGAGATGTGAAGACGTTTCACACGTGAACGACTCCCACAGCACAAACACGGGCATTTGTATTCAAATAGCTCTCCTGAAAGAAATATTCTTGTTTTTTTCTATTATACGGCACGCAGATTTCAGTATCGCTTTATTGATATTTCTGTCTTTTCTTCTTTTTTTTTTTCCAGAGAAAAACAATGAAGTTATCGCGCAGGCTATAAAGAACACAGTGGAGAAAACAAAGCTGCGTCCAGTGCACTTTGCAGTCTGGAAAAATCAATACAGTCAGCTGTAATGTGAGCTCCTGTGGATTTAAAGGAATACATTTGATAACACTTAGTCATAAAGCTGCAGGCTATGTTTTATTCTTACCGCGAGTTGAGTCTCTGTCACACCTGAAGGGAGCACACGGCCCCGATGATCAAGGCTGTGCTGCCGAACCGCATTGTTCTCTGCAGGGCCTTTCTTTGTGTGAAGCCTAAGTCAAAAGAAGCTTTGCGATGTGACTTGAGAAGGTCTATAGAACATGACTCTCATGAGCGACCACATAAAAGCTCGACTATCGTGCCGGCTTGAGAGGTAAGATCTTTAAGTCAGGTGGCTGCATTTGTAACAGCAACACTACACCTTTACACCGGCCGACATAAATGTTGAGCATCTCCTCGATGCAGACTTTTCCCTGATGAGGCTTCCAGAGCTTTTTGGTGTTGGGAAGCCATTATTTCTTTGAAACATCGATAGAGTTGAAATAGCGTTCTGTTTACCAGATGGAAAGAAGAAGGTCGGTCAGGTTCCCTTTGTGAGCTATCCACACACTCTCCTCCCACGCCTCGGCTTTACTCTATCTATGTGGCTCTCCTGGTCAAATATCTGATTTGTGAGTCATACCTAGCCTCTATACCCATGGAGAAACATGCTGGTTGTCTTAAAATACACTCTGGCAGGGCAGCCATGCAAGAGCCGGGCACAGAGCACTGCAGCTGCCCAGGGGACTGGCACGGAGTGAGCGGGAGGGACGGAGGGTGAGTGAGTCGACTGGGAAAAAGAGAAGTGGGCGGATGGAAGGAGACGGAGGAAGGTCGCGTTAGATAAAGGGTTATAAAAGCCCAACTTTCTGTCATGTAACACCAAGGCTAGTTCAGCAGTGTGGGCAAATCTGAAAGGGCAGTGTGTGTCTGTGTGTGTGTGTGTGTAATTTCCAAAAAGCTGTGGCCATAATAAACACCCAGACTGGTTAAACGCTGCTCAAGCAAAGGTCCTTGTGGAATAACTTTGTGGAAAATAGCTAGAGATGTGGAAAGAGAGCGAGGTGAGGCTGGCCTTGGTGAGGAGGGGAGAGTATGAGGAGGGATTAAAATCAAATCCTATCTCCTAGAAAACGCATCTATTAGCGTCTAATTTGGTTTGCCAGCAGCAATGTGGAGGAGTTATGTTCACAACTAATAAATCTTTTTCCAGTCCAGGAAGTGTAACATACAGCTTGGTCCTGTTCCATCATTGTGAGGAGGGAAGATAAATCTGCTTAAAGATGCACTTGATGGTCATAATTATATAGTATTATTTAATGAGGGCCTAGTGTGCTTATTTACATTAAATATATATATATAAGTGAAGGCTTCAGAATGATTTGAACACTGAAGTCAGTTTGTCTCACATTTCTTTATACGATCATCTCGTCCAGGCGCAGCACACTAACAAAGTTAAACTTGCAAAACAGCCTACTTGAGTAGTGTTGCGGGCATTTAATATAATCCATTATTCAAATAACCCGAATTATCTCACACAATAAAGCAGGTAATGAGCGTAATATATACCTTGCGGTTGAAATCTGTGACTGTGTAGGTTTCCTTTAGGAACCTTCGCACGGGCACGATGATGAGGCGGTGCTGAAAAGCAAAAAGCTGCCTATCAGATGAAAGGCTTTCAGACAGAGGAGCCTTAAAGAGACAGGAGCTAATGTTTTCCGGCAGAGGCTCATCTCAGGGGCTGCATGACAAGCAGTATGAGATAAATAAGGATTCCTTTTTTTTTTTTTTTTGTGAATCATGCAAAGCTATTCTAGTGGAGTCCCAGAATAAAATTATAAAGCTGGAAATGTGCATAATAAGCCCTGTGTAATGGAAACTGAGGGAAATAACAACATTTATTTTGTTTAGTTCTTTGGCCTATACTTTGCTGGAGATTGTTTTTTCTTTTTTACAATGATGTTAGCTATCGAGGCATGGCGGTGCACAAATTAATTATAACATCATATTCACAGATACGTGTTTACAATTCTGATTTTGTTTTAATTTAATAGAGAAACAAAGGTCAGTGTTCATACAGATCGGTTAAAAAAGATGTTCAATATTTAAATGATTTGTTGTTAATGGAAGAAACTTATGATCAGTTTAAATCCTAGCGACTGAAATTGTTTATGGAAATAACGTTTGAAGAAGTATTGAAAAACCAACAGGACGCCTGCACTGAATAGTATACACCCATCAGCCGCAACATTAAAACCTCTGTAAGGTGAAGTAAATAACATTGACCATCTTGTGCCAATTCAATGTTCTGCTGGGAAACTTTCGGACCTGGCGTTCATGTGGATGTTACTTAGACATGTCCCACCCACCTAGACCAAACCAGGCACCCCACACGACCCCATAGCAATGACACTCCTTGATGACAGCAGCTATCCCCAGCAGGATGCAGCCTGACACAGACACACACACAAAAACCGTTTAGGAACAACTAAAAAACTGTTTTGATCTTCTTGCCAAAACTTTCCTAATGATGTTTTCAATCCTTCAGCAAAGTGCTCTAAATACCCTACTACCTGCTCAGCGCCAAAGTGCAGACAGACAGACAGCACGTAGCTGATGAACGTTTCGAACCAATTAGCAGTAAAAGAGCATGAACGTATAGTGGCTGGAACACTGCACAAAATAAATGTCTACTGTATGTCTGTACATGTCAGATTTGTAGGGTTCTTTATTGTTGTTTTATAGATTAATAGTTAGTAATCAGTTCCAGTTTAACCTGTTTCCATCATATAAATACTAATAACTGTGTTCTAGTCGACGCAAGTGAATATGTAAGGATCGTGTCTTGGAGCGAGGCTCAAAATATAAAATGGTGAGAAAAGAGGAAGCCTGAGAGCCGTAAGAAGGGGAGAGTTGGCTGGCATTCTAGCAAATGACTGAGGGCAGATTGTCTCGGCTTGGGGGGAAACTGGCAGCCCGAGGGCCTCTCTGAGCAGGAAGTGTCTGCTGATCATCTGTGCGGGCGTGTCCTCATGCAGATAGATGACAGGACGGGAGAGAGGCACGGGAAGATGAGACTGACTTACCCCCCCCCCCGACGAGGCTCGAAACACAGAGAGGGGCGGGGAACTCGGGAGCGAGGCTGAAAGTCGCAGGTTGAGCGAGGGCACCGTGATGAAATGCAGCCTTCACAAAAGGAGAGTTTGAGTGAGAACGAGAGACACAGATGGGCAGGAAGAGAGGGGGAGAGAGTGACAGAAAGAGGGAGGGAAAGCTGTCGGTCTCCCCCGCCCTTCCTTCTAGCCTCCTCGGCTGTGTTGGCAGTGCCACGCTCTGGTGAAGAGAGATTACCAAAGCCCAGCCTGAGGTTGCATGTATGGACACAGTCATTACCTCTGCCCTGCTAACAAATGGCTCTGCCATCTGAATACAAACCAACAACTGATCTCCACCCTCACAATACAATAGGGCTGCTGAGGCTTGATTTAGCAGGAAAGATGTAAAACTTGATACCATTCAATATCTTTGCAGGCCTGTTTATTGTAGTATATTATTTTGTTCATAGCATATTGATTGCAGCTGTTTTACAACACCAGGCTGCAGAGCTGCAAATAAATCACTTCTTTTTTTGGCGAGTAAATATTTATTCGATTATCAGTGGGCTGTGTGGATTTCAACCATCTTCTACCGTGGCTCTTGGACCAGTTCATAGGATCATGCGTACAGTGTGTGTGTGTGTGTGTGTGTGTGTGTGTGTGTGTGTGTGTGTGTGTGTGTCATTGTGCTGGTGTCATGCGGACAATCTGCGCGTTGGCAGTGAGCCACGGACAGCATGGGGTTAGAGTTGGGTCTGTCAGAACCCGCTGTCATTTCCGCCGTCACCGCGGAGAATTGTTGCAAACAGCCGAGTGGAGCTGACTGATGTCAAGATATACTTAGAAGCTAATCATGCAGCAAATAGAGGCGCAGGGATTCCTGCAACAGGAACTGCCTGGCCGCCCTCTCTCCAGTTAAAGCCATTCATGGGAAACATTTCAGCTCTGCCACTCACAGTTCATACAGAGCTACGTTTCTGAGAGTTGCTCTTGGATCAATGGGCTCCAGTGTTTTGGTGCCTTATTCTTGACTCTGACGGAGTCTATTCAGCGCAGTGTTTTGTCGAGAAAACCTCTGCTTTTGTTTAAGAACCCATGCCCTGTCAAGTCTCTCGGTTTTGCGTGGAGACGGCGTGTCTTTTCATATCTGCAGATTTTCCCTCTTCTCAGATGGCGAGGATAGATGGTTGCCATTACCCCGACTGAGAGCTGCGCCGCGCCATATGCTGCGTAGTTTTTTTTTCTTCAAACAACGTTTCTTTTCACGCGAAGCTTAGCGGGAGGAGAGGCAAAGCGGAGCGAGCCGCATCTGCACGCGTTGCTCCCAGCTCGTCAGAATCATCCCCTCCGCATTAGCCCGAACGAGACGGTTAAAGCACAAACATTACAGTCTCTCACCTTCCTTTACAGCTGCCTGTGGTGCTTGTGGGCTGCCGTATGCGAAAACTCAAGCGAAAGGCCACAGTGGTCTAATTAACTTCACCTGGCATTCCCACTAACTGTGAACGTGTCTAACCTTTACACAACCTCGCTCCGTCACCTCTCCTCTTAAACACCCGGGTTGAAATTCTCATTTAATGTCAGTAGGCAGATTACCACCCCTCCACCTCTACCTCCACCTCCACCTCCAGCCACTGTTTTCTTTTTTCCCGTCCGTCTTTAGTCTTCACCAGCAGATTTTTATTCAGGGCGGCCGCACCACTTTGTGCTGGTAAATCAATAAAACAGTGTCCCCTATAACAGACCTTTGTGTTTTCCCTCCATCGATCCTGTCAGCCCAGATACATTCAAGAGCAAGCCAGGCGATTACCCTCAGCAATCCTAACTTTGATCTATACTTTAGATGACAGGTGCCAGACATCAGCTTTGGGTAATTGTGATACTGAACGGGGCGACGTCGTTAATCATTCATTCCTGGCCTGACTTCAGCTGCTCGGAGCCGTTACTGTAGCCGCTATCGGCTCGGGCTGCTTTCAACCGCTGGCATCACCCCTTCACCTTGCTCCCGCCGTGGCACAGGCCGCTGTTGTCATGTACGATGCCACTTTTCGCTTGTAATAGCTTCAGCTATCTTACTGGAACTCATGAATTGCAAGCAGTAACAAGTGCAGCGTGGACAGAAGCAATTTAGATGGAAGGGCTAAGAGGAAACAATCCGTTTCTCATTTCGAGCTTGTTATTTGCAGAAAACGATCCAAAATTGTTGATAAAATATCTATTATTCTCGCCTTATTATCTCTGCATTATCAGCCTCGCTAAAGACATTCAAATCTGCGGCAAATTTGCTGCAACAAGAGCTTATTTGTTTGATGGATTTGGGAATCAGTCACGCAACTGTGACCAAAGTGGGAAAGCTAAAGTTTTGCTGCTAATAATCTGCCGAGAACGATAACCAAGTTTGACGAGATTTTAATTCACTTATTTCATACTGTGGGATAAATTACAAACCGCGCAAGAGAGAAAAATACAAAGGTGTTACAATCTAATCAGTATCAGTTATTCAGCATCTCGTGACATGATTTACGGGTTTAATCCTCACACCTCAGCCTTTTCTCAATCAAGCCTCAGCGCCTGTTGTTACCTGGAGGTCAAAGTGGTAATTAAAAACAGCCGAAAATGTGAATGTTTGTACCGCGAGGAGGTGTAGGTTCCTGGGGAGCAAGGCGTGGAGAAATTATATCAACATGGCACGAGTCGGGGACAAAGTGGAAAGACATTGCCGTCTTAAATGTTTCCTCGCAGCAAACAGCTCTGAGTCCTGGGAGACAAATGTTCAAGCAGCTTTCTGTCGCAGCTGGGGCCGGGATAGGACGTGATTCAACAAACCTATAACGCCTTTTGACTCGGCGGTGTTACAGCTGCAGCCCTGATAGATAGACCTCTATCAAATGTTCAACTGCTTCACTTCTTAGAATGAAGAATCTTTTTAAATTCAAATCACTGTTGCCGTTTCTTTCCCATTACTCTGTTGTACTCCATCTTTGACCCAGTACTCCCAATTTAGACTGCACCGAGGGGATTTGGTTAGCGATGCAGCCGTAGCGTTCCCACCTGTAAATTTGCCTAATTGCGTCACAGATTCAGTCTTTGCTGATTTGTGTTTTTTTTATTTCTTTTCTTTTTATGTTTTCTTGGGGGGATGACAGGAAACATATTGAGTTGTCTTGAGCTTGACCTCGTCCCCTGCTCCTCAATTTGTCAGCTTTGTGCCGCCGACCCCCTTTGAGTTGTGGGTCAAAGCTATAACTCACACTCTGTGAGTTGAGGCGATCCCATCAGCAAGCCGCTGTGTCCTCATTCCCGTGTTTCCCCAGTGCCCGGCTGCTTTTGATCACTCTAACAGAAATGGATGGCATTCATACAGTGCTTATATTAGACTGTGTGATGGGATGCTGCAGTGGGTTCAAGAGAAAGTGACGTACGGCCCTGCTTGTGCATCCGCTTATCTGATGGGACGGGGCTATTTTGAACCCAGGCTTGCCACCAGGTGCGATTGCAGCTTTGAAACCTGAGTTGCATTGGCTCAGGCACCATTGGGAACAGCCGTTTTTGTTGATATTTCAAAACAGCTCATGTAAAAAAAATGTAAATGCAGTCAGATGGATAGATCCTACTTTTTATTTTTACCTTTCTGAGTTTTTAAACAAAATAAATAAAAATTCTCACAGAAAGCGAAGCTTGCGTCATCTGTGACAGCTGGACCTGTTTATTTACCTCTGACAGCCAGTGTACTGTACACTCTGTACACACATTATCTGTAAGCTAGTTAGCTAACTCTAGGCACGTCGCCCATTGCTGTGGGAGTCTCTCTCTCTCTCTCTCCTCTCTCTCTCTCTCTCTCTCTCTCTCTCGTCTTTTTCCTTTAAGGCCATAAAATAATCGCACATTTAAGCTCACACAGATGCAGCTTTGCATCAATTTGGACGATCCCAGATGAGTTATTGCCTAATCTTATCTTTCCAGTGACTTCGTGTGCAATTGCACTTCCTCTCAAAGTCACTTCCCTTTCCGTTGGCATCAGTCAGGACGTATTTCGTTATGACATGTCGATCAATGATGTAACCTTACAGTGTCTGTGAAATAATTCATGACAATCCATGCAGTAGTTTTAATAGTTAATAGTCTGAACAAAAGTGGATTGTAACACCTGCTTTCCATCACTACAGCCAGTCGTGTAGTGCTGGCTTGGCTAAAAACATGTACCCTTCTTCTGTTCTTCTACCCGTAAGTAGAACACCTGCAGACTATTAGTAGGTTTCTGAACATTAAGAAAATGACTATCTTGCATCTTCGTAAAGAGCTTGACTGATAGAACCCATCCTATGTCCTTATGAGACGCTCCACCAGACTGCGCTGTTTACAGTGATAATTAAATGTGATTACATTCCTTCCTTTAAAGTGAGAACGGTTCATTCTTGACATAGTAAATTGTACTTTGAGTAAAAGGAAATAAACTTGAAGGTGAAGGAGTTTTTTTTTTTGTTTTTGAGCAACAAAGAACATCTAATAGAATCAATTATAAACTGTGTTTGCGCAGCGTTAATGTTGAGTGTAATGACAGCTATGTGCACGATAACTAAACAGGCCGCGTTCACTCACAAAATGCCTTGAGACGTGATCAAAGAGCAGCATATATTTTTCAGTATTCTTGTTGTTAATGTTGCAAACGTACGGCAATACGTCCTCATTGACAGCACTGATTGTTGCCTTGGTAACAAACCCAACAGGCTATGCAAAATGTTGCATTCACGTGCAAATGTTCTTCTTCACGTGACCAATTGACGGCGCAGTGTGAAACACATGAATGTGGTGCTCATTTGTTTGCCAAGGCGTTTAGAGTTTTTTTTTTCTTGTTTCTCATGTAGCTCACAGAGAATCGTCCCCTGCAAACAATGCATTTTGAAAGTTAGACGTATTTGAAAGCTTAAAGCACAGGTGTCTGGGCTAAAAGCAGCCCGCCACAGGGTCTAATCTAGCCCGCAGCATGAATTTGCATAGTGTGAAAATTACATAGACGTTGAGGAATGGCAGGTTATTTTTATCTTTCAATTAAACTAACCCCCATTCCTAATTTGTCTTCAAAGACAAAGTCAAAGTTTTAGTCAAAGTAGTAAACCGAACACAACACTGAGACCCAGGACTAAACAGCAGACGGCAAAACTGACTTCTAGAATCTGGAGTTGTTATTTATAGGTTTGTATGCTGTTGTGTTGCTGGTGAGATCAAATTGGCTTGAATGTGGCCCCTGAACTAAAATGAGTTTGACACTTAAAGGGGTAGTTTGATATTTTGGAAAGTCCACTTACAGATAATGCGTTAAACAGTGAGCCTCAGAGGCGCCTCTTGTTACCCTGCGGCAGAGCCAGGCCAGCTGTTCCTTCCTGTTCCCAGTTTTCCTCGTTAGCGCCGCTGGAAGATTTAAGAAAAATACATTTTTATTCCACCGTTGTTCAGAGCCCAGAGCTGAATGTATACAGTGCATACGTCTCACACTCAGAATACTAAATTGACACGCACTCAAACAGAATTGCCGACAGTGAATGCATTGCGCTGTACAGTAAATAGTGAGCAATTTTGGACCCAGCCAGTCACAAAACGTGATTTGTCAGAGCAGTCGCCATAGCAACCAGCTATGATGTTGCACCAGAATAGCAGCAACACATGTGTAAATGTTTCCTTTACCTCCCCGACCGCACTTCTTCTCTTCAAGATCCCGCAGATCAGCTATGCGTCAACGGCCCCGGAGCTGAGCGACGACAGGCGCTATGACTTCTTCTCGCGGGTGGTTCCCCCGGACTCGTTCCAGGCCCAGGCCATGGTGGACATCATCCGGGCCCTCGGCTGGACTTACGTCTCCACCATCGCCTCAGAGGGCAGCTATGGAGAGAAGGGAGTGGAGGCCTTCACACAACTCTCCAAAGAAGCTGGTGAGTACAGCTGATCAGTGATGGGCACTGCACGAAATCACACTGAAATTATTATTATTTTATCTAACTCTCCCGTTTAAAAATAACTTGGACTTACACTCACCCAGAAGAAGATTCGCTTTGCATTTCCAATTCATCGTACTATCTGTTTTGGATGGATGAATTATTGATCTGTTTGGCAACTTCAGCTCTGGCTCCCTGGTGAGTTGTGGAGTGTTACTGGAAATGTAGACAGAGAAACAGCTTGTAGAGAAGAAACCACATCACAGAAATGAGCATAGCCCGTACTCATGTCACTGTTAAATAGGACCGTTTAGTTTGGTTGTCTTTTGATAAATTGTCTTTTGATAAATGCTCGCCCAGAAGAGGAATTATTTGAAAATATATCCAGTATCTCTCTCTTCTCTTTGTCCGTGAGAGAGGAGACAGAACAGGGAAGCGGTTGGTCATTTGGACGAGTTTTGTTGTACATCCTGCCTTTTCTGTTTCACTCAGCCTCATATTTTGGATTGTAATGATGGTCAGTCAGCTTAAACAACTAGCTGGTCTGGGTGCATGAGTCAGACAGCGGTGCTTTTCTCACGCATTTGGTCTTCATAAGAACCTTTGCGAACATTTCTCACAGGAGACATATGATTAAACCGAGACAGTTTAACCACCGAATGGTCTAAAAAGCAATTACAATCAGCCTGATTTGTAGGGTGCTATAACGCAACACTAACTGTGATTGTTTAAAGTGGCAATGAGCCTTTCGCAATTCCAATGTTACGTTTCGTCTGGGGTTAGTTAGGATAAGTTAGGATCCTGAAGAGTACTTACGGCAGAAATTTGCATTTGTGGTTTTGCCTGTAACTGGGCTGAAAATTGTGCACACGCTTCACTCACCTGCTTTTTATCCACGCTGCTGCTGCTGCTGCTGCTGCTGTTGTTGGCATGTAGTGGATGTATGTGAATCAGCGGCCGCTGCTGTTGCCAAGAGAAGCTCAGTTGGTATGCAGCACAATGGGTCAGCTATCTTTATCAAATCATGTGGCGCTGTGATTTAGAAAAGTCTGGAGAGACTATCTACAGTCGCTGCAGCCGCTTTTTCTGCAGGATGAGGACGTGCTACATTGTTATAATGAGCTTGTGTAATTAAACAAACATGTTTTACACGTGGGTCTTGATGAAGTTTTGGCAATTGCTGTGCGCTCAGAGCCTCAGCACCGTTTCTCTTCACAAACGTGAAAGGCTGGAAGAAATAAAAAAACATTACCCTCCATCTCTGACAGCACAACCTTGCTACTCAGCAAGTATTTTGCCGCTTCTCACCTCCACCTCTACACCTACGGGTCCCTATCCATTTCTGGTAAATTTGCAGGGAGTGACCGCTGTCTCTTCTTCTAACAGACTAATGCGCGGAAACCTCGAAAATGAGGAAAGCTAATGATATCCCGCAGGCACCGATCATAAGTCCAGCTTGCATGAATATTTCATCTGTGTGCATTCATGTCCACTCATTAAAAGTTTAAGAAGCTGTTTGCGTCTTGCGTAATTTGCATCGAAAGGGGAAAGAGAATAGCCTGCACAGGAGCAAATAAGGAGTGGTTTTTATTTAAGGCCTACTTCGGACGTTTCAGTTCATCGTACGCCCTCGGTTTCTTCCAGCTGGTTTTCTCTCAGACACGTTTCTACTGATGTTTCTTTTTTCTTATGCAAAAAGCCGTAAACACAGTTACATTATTATGACAGCGACACAGAGGGGTATGGAATTAGAAGCCATTGTTGCTGCTCACTCATTCTGTTGCTACTGAGCTCCAGTCATTTTGCAATATTTTGCATTCACATACAAATGGGAATTATTTCCTCTGAAGAAAAGCTTCCAGTACCCAAGGCATCTTATCTTTAATAAACACATTAATTATGTAATAGCATAACTGTACAGTCAGAGGATTCATTCAGAGCCACCAGTTATGTGCCAAAACTTACTCAAATGGATTGAATTGAATAAAAGAAAAGCTTAGAGAGAAAAAAAAAGAAATAAAAAATTCAGAAAAATGCCGTGTGTTGTGAGTAAATGTGTTGGTTCAAGAATAACAACAACAACTTGATTGTTTTTGGTGTTGTTGCAGCGTCGATGCAAGTTGATCCATGAGGCCTTGAGACATTTCTTTTCAAGGAGAACCATCCAGCGCACTAATGCAATATGGCTGCCCATTACCCCAAACTGAGACTAGAGTGATGGTCATCCTGTATCGATCTCCTCAGTGGTTTTTTTTTTTCATCTTTTCCTGTTTCTCTCCACTGTTTAGGCACAGTCCCGTTGTGCACCCTCATCCTGGCTCCAGGTGAAGCTGGCAGAGATAAATCTTGTTTGTACTTTTCTGTGTCTGTCTGGACTCGGGCCAGAGTGATGGAGTTCGCTTTTCCCATTTGATAAAAAGACTTGCATTTGAGGAAAACCTCCCACAAAGTGCCACTGTGGAATTGATTGCAGTAAGTTGCCAGCACAATGCATTCTTAGATCTAGTCTGAGCCATGAGAGAAACAAATAAATAAATCTGCCAGTAAAGCAGAAGGAGACCGGGACAGCAGCCCGATGCATCTGCAAACCACACCGCGGAATAAACCACGATGCTTCTACATGACCCCTCGACTTTGGCGAGTCCCAGAACAGCAGCGTGAAGGCAGGCAGGATGTGGAAGGACGCACAGATGTAGAATGTGAATGTCAGCGGCACGTCAGCCGATTTTGATGCAATCCCCCGTGTTGAGGCGGGGAGACTGGCGAGAGCAGGTTTGCCTCTTTTTTTTTTTTCTTTTTTTTTTTACTGCTGAGGTGATAAATATAATTGCAGCCTTACAGAGCCCCTGGAGGTTAGAGTTTGGAGGGTGTTGAGTAGGCGGCTGGGGGCTGAATCCATCAAGAGCCTCTAATTTAAAGGGATTTGTATTTCACCAAGCAAAACGACAGAGCTGGATTTCCTCACCCTGCAGTGCATCCTCAGAACAGAGGACATTGAGGATGAATAATTGAAGCAGTTAATGCAGTGCATGACCTATGGCACTCAGACAGATAAGCGCAGAACCTCCAAGAGCCTGATGAATTTAGCCATCGTGATCATTAAGGTGCCTTTGACATATTAATCAAATGTGGAGCAGAGTTTATGGGTTCACGCTGCATATAGTTTTAATATGATGTTGTAAGGTCATGGGTAAATTAATAAGTCAGAATATCTCAAGAAGAGCTCACTTCTAGCATAAGAAATAATTTTACACTTTAGGTATATTTCTTTGGAAGAACTACTTTACTTTCCAGGCTCTTTTTCTCCACTAACTGTGAATGACAGTTGGAAAGCGCTGTATTACTATACAGTACCATGTCTTGGCTAGATTTCACCACGCTGGAATAAAGCACTTTCTTCTTCCAGAGCCTGGCATTTATCTGTCTCACATCACAAATCTCCCACCAAGACAGACACACATCTCCCCTTTAAATCCACAGTTTGAGTCCGGGACACTTTCAAGTTCGCACGCCTCCCGGTGACAGGTGAGGGCGGGCCAGTACACAGCCCAGTACACAGCCCAGTACACAGCCCAGTACACAGCCCAGTACTCTAGCGATACAACACCAGCATTTCCACCGTGCCTGCCTCCTCACCGACTTGACCGTCCGACTGACAGATGAGCTATTCTGCAGGCATTCAATAATTTAGCCACCGTTGCACAACCACCACAGCCTTCAGGGCATTTTTAAGCCCTCATTCACTTCTGCTGCTCTCTCTTTCTCTCCCTCTCTTTCTCTCTTTGAAGATGGGATCTGCTCCAAATGCTTTTTATCTTTATCAGTGGCTTCTGTGGTCTCTATCTGCGTTATTGACTGTCGTGACCTATAACACATCTCTGTTCAAGACTGTTAAACCATCGTAACTCTTCACACAAGCCCGTAGGGTTTTTGTCATAATGGACTTGATGCATTTTCATGAGACTTAAGTTCTCACTGAAAACTAGGTGTTTTATTTTTCCTCTCTGGAGGTGTGATAGTTACCTCTAGACACACTTCGCCCCTCGCTAAAAGTGCCTCTTTTATTCATCAGAGTCAGTTATTGCATAGCGCCGTTTCCTCCGACGGAAACCTCAAAGTGCAGTGTCATACTGTACGCGTCGGGCCTGAAATTACCCGTGCCGAACCCGAGTTTTAGTGTCAGTCCTCTGAGACTGCCAGCGCGGGCTACTGCTCACAAATGACACCAAGCACGCTTCACTTTAACAGGATCCCACAAACCCTCAAGCAACTACTAGGCCAATGGTGGGATCTCCATTTTTATGTTTAGTCTACTTAGAGCGGATAACAGCAGCCATCCCAGAGGGTCTTTTGGCACACACTGAAGGTTTTCTTGCATCAAGGAAAATCCCCAGTTCTGCTCACTGATACAAAAAAAAAAAAAATGGATAGTTTCAAGGCGGTTCAACAGTTGTCATTTTGCTGTCTCCTGCCTTTAGAAATGCCACAGTAAACCGTGACTGGAGATGTGTGATCTGCCAGCTAAAAGCTGTTTATATCAAAGTAATGAGCCTGCAGAGAGTGGCAATTAGGAGATTCCTTCCATTTCTCCGTCTACTCAGGGAAACTCAAACTGAAAGGTTATTGGGTAGACTATTAAAATGCTTGAGTGGGAGAAATTTAATTGGTTTGGGTAGCGCTTTGCTGTTGACTCGGGACACGGGCTGCCGCTTCAGTCTCGATCTACAGAAGCTAGGATGTTCTCTCGCACAGGTGATCATATTATCTGTTTATCCAAAGTGCTCAAAAGGTTAGCTTGTTCTCAGCACCCGTAATTACCACACCAGAGTGGAGCAAATCACTTTATTATTATTTTTTATGGAAGGTATAACATCGGTTCCCTACCCACAAGATGAGCCGTCGATTACCACAACTGAAGAAAACAATACCTAGTAATCTGTTATAAGACAGATGTGATGATGCACTGGGCCAAATATATTACCTCACTAAAGTTACTTAGAACTCACTAAAGCAATCAGTCCCCTTCAGGCTGTGCAAACTCATTACTGATGACCTGCCTGACACTGATTTATTGTCAGTATTAATATCCTCTTTGTTTGTCGTTGCCAGCTGTGCTATCTGATTGGTTCAGGTTCCAATAAGAGATGTTTGATAATGACTTTAAATGAAACTTCGATGGAGCTGTTGGATTTCCTCAAAACCATTATATGAAATCTGTAGCTTAGCGTCCCAGTTGGTGTGGATTATTGGATTTGTTACAGCAGATATGTTTATAACGCTCTCACCCTGCTGGTTGCTCAGTCTGAAGGTGCAGTCTGAGTGTTATATTGCGCGCTGCTGCGGTTTGCACGTCGTTGCCAAAATGTAAATGTGTACACTTTAAAGCTATCATTTACACCGTATAGCATGCATGTGACAGCTTCATCAAAATCTCATTGTTGTGTTCACATGCGTTTCCATTTCCATACGGGTGTGATTTACATAGAAAAAAAAAACAGCAGCTCTGACCTCAGGCTTTTTTTTTTTTTTTGCGTGTGTGTGTGTTTGTGCATCTGTGTGTGACTGAATGGTTGAGATCATCCCAGAGGCCTTATCATTTCTTACTCTTGTCCCATTAAAAAGGTGGAATCTGCATCGCCCAATCTTTGAAAATTCCCCACAACCCCAAGCTGGAGGATTACGACAAAGCCATCCAACAACTGCTGGAAACACAGCACTCGCGGGCAGTCGTCATCTTTGCCAGCGAAGAAGACATACGGTGAGGAGCGCACATTCTGGTTTCATCCGTGCCGTTGAAGCACGCTGATGACTCGCCACGTTGAGGTCTTTAATCTCTGAGTCGCAGCTCCTGAAGACAGACTTGAGGCACAGATTTAGCACGCGTACGGGCTGCGTCTGCTACACAAACATCCCTATAAAAATACAAACACAAGCGTGCCTCGGAGGAGAAATGGGAACGTGGATCACAACAAAGCAACAGAGATATTGTCTCATTTACGATGCCCCATGGGTAATGTCGATGTAAAGAAACACAGGATCAAACATTTAGTAATGGGAAATTCAGAGTGAAGAACTCAAAAGTAGGTGTTGAGGTGAAACGGGAAAGACGTTAGAAGACAGACGTGGAGACAAATGTCTAGTAGCTATTGTGTTTAGACAACGCATAAAGAGAATATTTTTGCCTAAATCTAAATAACTGTGGTTATTATTCTCTTCCCTTCACTTTTAATGAGGCAAACTGAAGAACTCATCATTGTCCAAACAACACCTTAAAGCCAGCTGTGCCTCTGTGTAATAGATATTGGATTGCGCATACAGTACATCTTGTGCTCTCTCCCAATAAACTCACAAATGCCCTTGCAGGGGAGTTCTCAATGCCACCAAGAGGGCCAATCAGGTGGGCCATTTCCTGTGGATTGGATCTGACAGCTGGGGGGCCAAGAGCAGCCCGATCCACCAGCTCGAGGATGTAGCAGTGGGAGCAGTCACTATACTGCCAAAGCGCTCCTCCATTAAAGGTATGCACACAGTGTGCACACGCAGACATTCACACTGCAGGCTTCACAACTTCTGCTTTATTCTTTTAGACTGTATTGATTTTGTTTGTACGAGGGAGGTTTTTGTTCCTGATTGTTTGCTACCAGCCTTATTAAAAAGAAAAGTTTTTTGGTCAAGCAGATGTTTGATATATCGCTAACGTTACATCCTGGCATCTTTTGTTTCTTGGGGCCAAGTGCAAGTTTAAACTCTGATCTGTTATCATCTTAAGGCCTGGATAAACCAAAGCATCACCTAAGAGCTACCGTTGGTGAAGGCCGACTGTGACGTTGCCTCACGTTGTCTGTGTCTGGACCAAAAAGTTTAAACAAACCACTGATCAGCCACAACATTAGGACTGACAGGATAAGTCAATAACATTGACCATCTTGAGACAATCTGCTGGAAAACTTTTGGACCTGGCATTAGTGTGGATGTTACTTAAACATGTAGCACCCACCTAGACCAGACCATCACCCCCACCCCATAGCAATGACATTCCTTGATGACAGAAAGCCATCCCCAGCAGGGAACAGCCTGACACAGGCACACACACAAAAACAGTTTAGGAACAACTCAAAAAACATGAAAAACAGCACAACATGTTGACCTTGTCTTTAAATGCATTAGATCCCAAACTGATCAAGTATCTGTGGGATGCACTGGGACAAACCTGATCCACAGCGGCCCCTCCCATCAACCCAAAGGCCCCCATTAACAACATCTTGTTACCAGACACCGCAGGACACATCTCAGAAGGCCCATGTCCATTCTCTGATGACTGAACTGTTTTGGAGGCACAAGGGAGACCCACACAATATTAGGAAGGTGGTCATAATGTTATGTCTGATTGGTGTATGTTCTGCTCCTAAGTGAAAAGAAATCCTGCTCCATACCAACAGGTGGCAGTAGTCTGCATTTGTTCAAAGGGGAAAATTAAAAGCTCTTGCTAGAAAGAGGTCAGACCGTGTTGATTCCTCTACAGATGAGCAAGTCGTTATGAAAATTGTTATTTGAAGGTGAAGACAAAAAAAACAAAACAAATCTAAGTGATCTCTCTCACTGACACTTTATCTTTTAGCTCTGTTTTGGCCTCCACCAGTAAAATGATGTAATAATATAGTTTAGCTGTACATTTAGCTAACATTAAATGCGTCACCATGTTCAGTGGTGTGTTCAACGTACACTATAGGGTCAAAACAGATTATCTTAAATCTAATACTAAAACACTAAATACTAAAGCCCAAATAATGACCTTAAAGATTGTAAAATGCTCCACAGAGCAGACAGTAGCTGCAGATCAGAGTCATAATTCTCTGTGGGTTTATCACCGTGAGTGACCTCTGTCACATTAAACAGTCATTTCATCTGTATTAAATTGATTAGTGCAGCTTTAAAAACACTTTTCTTTTAGTAAGCGCAAAGACGCCAAGAAAATGTTCACTCTGGAAAACCTTTTAGAGGGATAGACTCAGAAAAAGCTGTGATGTCCAATGCATTTGAAGAATGATGTTTTTATTTACCTTCTTTGTACCCACTTCGTCTCCCGCTGCCTCGTGTCGTTCTGTAGGCAATTTCTTATATTTCCCCGAATGGATTTTGACAGAGAACAAGTATGACCTTGTTGTTGCATTTGGCTGTGTATTGTACATGACCAGACTAAAGTCACTTTGGATGAATTGGCTACTTTATTTCTGTTTTACAATCACTGATTCATTAAACAACGGAGTGGAAAAGTGAAAAATCACTGTTCACTGGCGCTATTATTGAAACAGTTTTAGATTTGAGGAATCGCTTTAATTAAGCTTTTAATAGTAAGCATTTATGGTTTTTTTTGACAAATTTAGCATTAATCTCCAAATGAAATATCGCTACCAGCTGTTTCTCTTTCAAACCGCAGCTTGAAAAAAAAAGGCTCTCCGCGAGAAAAAGGCAGCGAACGAGAAAATTATACGTCTGCGTTTGCCAGGACATGCAAAATTCACCACTGAAATAGGATATTCTCAGCATGTACCATCTATTTTAAGTTCTCCCCAGTGTCACGGTGCTAATAACCACTCATCATTACAATCGAAAGAAATTTTAAAGTCGGAGTTTTTTTGAAATTTTCCCTAATTAGGGGAGGTCTAGCCAGGACAAATGTACACTCTGGAGGCAGCGAGGATATTATTAATCGGCCATGCATCATTGATGGTCTTTTGAAAAGAAAATCAGCTGAGTCATTCGGCTCTGATTAGCCATTACCACCTTTATCCACAGCTCAGCTGATATGACTGGATAGCACAGTGTGTTAGAGACACAGGGATAATAAAATGGGAAATTCACTTTATAATGCAGACATAAAATTGTGTGCTCTGAAACACAAGGTTAAAAAAACGCCATGAATCTTGCAGTGCAGTTTTGCCCCAGCTCAGTTTGCTGACCCACATTGGGTGGTAGAGTTGCACCAAAAAAAAAAAGAAAGAAAGAGAAGAAACATTCCCCATATCGCTTTTTTTTCCTCCCCTTTGTCGCAGCGAGTTATTTCTCATAAAGCTAATGCGTCACACAGCCACCCAAGCCTTGCAGAAACGAGTGTTAACCTAATACATCACGCCTCCGATCCATCTCTGCTGTAATAGATTTCATGAAGTGAAGAAGAAAACCTGTTCAGCACCTACAGGACGTCACAGCCCGAGGCAACAGGCTGCGGCACCGCTTACAATCCCCGTGTTATTTATTATGCATCCTGTTTTTTAATTAATGTAATTTCCTAGATGAAAGAAGTGATTAAAGTTCCATGGGGCTTGAGAGGAAGAGGAACCACCACGGTCAAATTTTGATGAAATAGTGCTTGCTGGTGTACTTCCAACACCTAGCGGCCAGCATCACCGCCACCACCAGCACCACTACGCTGCTGCTGTTTCAGTCCATTTCCTCCAGGTTTGAATTGGTAGATAATTGGTCCGGAACTGAGCCATTCTCCTCTTTCCTCTGTGCCAGGGTTTGATGAATACTTCACCGCGCTCACTCTCGAGAACAACCGCAGGAACGTGTGGTTTGCTGAGTTTTGGGAGGAAAACTTCGACTGCAGGCTGCTCAGCGCCTCAAAGAGAGAGGACACGAGCCGTAAATGCACAGGTACGTGAGCTCTGACGTGAACCAATTAGGAATATTTCTCTATTGTGCTCAAAGATGATGTAAGAATTCACCCTCCTGTGTCAGGCTTGTGGGAACTTGACCTTTTGTTCGCGTTAGAAGCTGCAGATAGACTGTTGGGGTTCAGCTCAACCTACCTTGTCTGCAGCTCATCCAGAAAGTCTAACACCAGGTGTTTCTACCCAGCGGGTGCAGGCCAGGCAGAGAGTTTATTATTAGAATAATAATGCACCACGTGTCTTAGTCATACTACAGGTACAGACCGTCGGCTCCTGTGGCTAATGTTCTGTAACGCCTAAATCCCATATTCCCTCTATTCCCCCTTAACCCAGTCACCTTGACAGCTCAGCACAGTAACTGCAGAGAGCAGGAGTATAATTTATTTAGGTTGGAAATTACAGGGGAAATGACAGAAAGCTAAGAAAACATTGCTCATGAACCCGTTCGATTACAGTACCACATTTGTGATGGCATTAATGATAGTGTTGATTCCGTGCTCATATTACCTAAACTCTGCCTGCCAACGGTGTGGCAGGCATTGCGCTGCATTTATTATCTACGTGAAAGATGCCTGTGATGTCGGATGCAGTATTAATCTCGCCTGCGCGCTTGATGACGGTAACACCGGTGTGACATAAATTGCTGTTTGCCGAAGGATTTTGTTTCCTTTATAATCTCCCGTTTGGCATCTTTTGTCACACGTCAAAGACACAGAAGAAGCTCCTCCACGCTGTAAGCCCCACAAACCCAGTGTAAGATGTCTTTTTATCTTCTCTTCGCTGTTCAGATGTCTCTGTATTGTCTCCATTAAAGAAAAAAAAAATCAAATATTTATGAATGTTAAACGCTAACAAGAGGTTGTTGTTTTTTTGCGTCTGAAAAATGTCCATTGAGCGGCCCTATGCAAGAGCTCGGAAGCGCAAAAGGTTACGTGTGGGCTGAAATGTATGTTAAGTTCTGAGAAACAAACTGAAATGTCAGATCAGATTGCTTTTGAGCTCCTCCAGTTCTTTGAAGTCTCCCACATTCTTATGTACGTCCTATTAGCATCATCATGGTAACAGCTATCACTGGAGAGAAAATAGTCTTTTAGTTTTCAGTTATTTTCTTGATGGTGCCGTTTTGTTAAGTGGGAGCACGGATACTGTAATTATAACGATGATCATCACGATTATAGTTATTATTAAAAGTAATATTTTGGTTGGTATCATTTCCCTTCACCCTTTGAAATGCAGCTTTCATCCGCCGGGAGCGTGAAGCAGCCGATCGGGTTTGTAGCAAAAACAAAAATCCAGCAGAGGTTGTGCATTATGTATTCAAGTAATGTATCAGCAGAAGGAGGCAAAACCTTTACAGCAAGCCATAGTGAAAGGGCAGTGCACTGGGAGGAGGATATAAAAGAGCAAGCAGCCACTGTCGGAGATGTTACTAAAGTTCATGGTCATCTTCATCACCTTTCAATGGGACAAATGTGGCCCGTGGATAGTAGCCAATTACTCTGCAATACGGTGCAGTAATTCAGTCTGAATCTGCTGTATTTGTCACAAACGCTTTGTCTCAGTGCTCAACTTGATATTTTCCACTTGGGATTTAAATGAGTCTTCCTATTTCCTATGCCACATTGTCACTTTGGGTGTAATTCGTTCAGAATCAAAACTGAACTAACAGCAGACGGTAAATGGAGGAATAAAAAAAAAAAAGATACTGGAGATGACAGGGAGAAGGGGGGTAGAGTAATGTCTCGTGTCTCATGGTGCGTTTGTCTGTTAGTCCTCTTCCTTTCCTTCCCTCGCAGGCCAGGAGCGCATCGGGATCGACTCCAGGTACGAGCAGGAGGGGAAGGTGCAGTTTGTGATTGACGCTGTGTACGCCATGGCGCACGCCCTCCACAACATGCAGAGGGACTTGTGCCCCGATCACCCGGGCGTTTGTGCCCAAATGGAGACAGCGGAGGGAAAGACTCTGCTGAGGTACATACGTAACACCAGCTTCAACGGTGAGTGACACATTGGGAAAGTTTACCCATCACACGCTTTCAGGCTAAAAAAAATGCTTTTACTCGAGCATTTTGGAAAATATCTGAAGCTTACACTCACCATAGTAACCAGGCTAAAATTAAATTACCAGCCACTTACCATCACTGCAGCTATGCTCTATTCTGCTGGCTCATTTAACAGTGTGAAGCAGATTTTGTCCACCGTGTTTTACGCTCCGTTTTGGAGATAAAAGATAATATGACATGCTGAAACGGAATCATGTTCATTAACTCATGGCATACCCAACTATGAACATAGTACGCTAACACAACAATGTCAAGTTTTCTCCGTATTGTTTGTATTAATTAAACAAGTTTACGATTCCATCCATCATCTAATGCTGCTTATCCTGTGGAGAGCTGCGGGTGGCAGGAGCGTATTCCAGCTGTCACAGGGCTAACGCAGAGCGAGACAAACAACCATTCACCCTCACACGCACACCTACGGCCAATTTAGAATAACCAATTAACCTAACAAGCAAGTCCGTGGACTGCGGGAGGAAGCCGGAGCACCAGGAGAGAGCCGAGCTCAGAAGAATTACAGCAGGGGTTTTGTATGTTCCAATATAGTGTGAGCACTGCTGCATTAGTTGACAGGAACAGTTTGAGAAATGTGCTCACTTTTCCAGGAGCTACTGTAGATGGGAAGATCCGCGCCGCTGTCACATCTGTACAGTAAACACGCAGTTAAAAACCAGCAGCGGATTAGCGTAGCTTAGCATGAAGATTAAAAATGCCACAACAACATCTGCTTAACGGCACCTCTAAAGCTTAATTAATTTACTTTAATCAAAAACTGACATGTAACAATCCCACGTTGTAGTATTGTGGACCACTTCAGTGACTTCATGAAGTCTACAATTGTTGCCTGGCAACAATAGGTGGCCTGTGGCCAATGAAGAGTCTGCACATAACCCCATTGTAAAACAGTGAATAATAATTTTTTTACACTTAGGTGATTGAACGAATTAAACAAATGAGACATGGAGTGTTAATTAATTAGCTTTAGAGGCGCTGGAAGGGTTCAGATGGAGACAAACAAGTTTTTTCACCCATTTTATGCTAAGCTAATCGTCCCCTGGCTCCAGCTATTTATTTACCGCACAGACACCGGAGTGATATCAATCTTCTCGCCTTAACTTGTGGCAACAAAGCAACCAATCATATTGCTAAAAATGTCAAAACTTTGCCTCCGAGTGCCTCTACATGTAATAGGTAATGAATTTAGTCCATCTCTTGTGTTTGATGCATCGCCTGTGGGCTGGCTACAGATGAAATTTACATCCGGTTTTATTCATATCCCAAAGCACCGCAACATTTTTGTGGGGATCAGAGTAATATTTTGAGTAAATAGGATATTTCATGGCTCTGCCTTTACTTGAACCTCTGCATTATTCATGCCTGATTCACAAAGTGGAAGATGCTTAACAATTAATGGCAAACAGCTATTAATGACGACTGCTCCGAACTGCGGCAGAGATGAGAGAGAGAGGGAGAGGGCCGGATGGGAGATGAGTTTAAAACAAGAGGAGCCTTTGTCATCACAAATGCGCTGGCATGTATGTCAGCCAGTGATCATTAGAGGCTCCTCTGAAGTACGTTGTGTCTTCACAAAATGTTCTGGATACGATACGGCTAGCTTTTGGATTATACGGACTTAGGCGTCAGTTTAAGATCGGCTCACTGTGTGTCTTTTCTTAAGTATTAAAATAACACTCGGCTGCGACGTATTATACGTAGGATTTGGAGGGAAATGTTTCAAGAGCGCACTTTTATGTACTTTATAGGGATGGACGTATTATATGAAGGTTTCAATTAAGTTCAAAGTGTTTTACTATGTGTCTTTGTTCTTTCGGTTTGGCCGTTTCCACACAAAATACAGACCCCATCTCATGAAGCTCCTCCTTGTCTTCTTACATCGATGGTCATATTATCAACATGGGCATACTAGTTTTTCTGCTAGATAATAATAATGAGCCATTTTACATTCATCCATTCCTCAAAAAACAGAGCAAACTGCTGGCAGCACATATCATGTCACGCAGATTTTTCTTCCCCCCACTGCACATCTTTAGTGCCGTTATTATTTCACATGGCGTAACTTGAGGAATTTGAACAATTACACGTCTAGTGTGCTAATCAGACTAAATTTCCATTTCATTCCGTTCGACTATTCAGTCAGAGATCCCGTCGTTAGCTGGTTTTTCCACTTGAGCGGGGTTGTTTGTTCAGTAGCGAGTGACTTGTTCCTCCCACCGCTGTCGTTTTCAGTCAAAACAGAAGCTGTGGGAGCAGATGCTAGGGACGATTCGGCGGTATCAACAGCAATCGGATAATTACGCAGATTTAGGCATTGTTATTTAAGTCGTAATACAAGCTTGTGTCTGACATCCTTGTTATAATCTTGCAAAAAAAAAAAAAAAGCTCTTATCCAAACAACATCAGGTCTGTTTGAGTTGCTGGAAGAAATAAGCAGAGATGTGGGCAGTGATCCTAAAGTGATATTTCAGCCAGATGTACTGAACAATTTGTGTACATCTTTGTTACTGTCAATCAGTATGTTCTCTAAGCTCATATATTTACTGAAAATATACATTTTCATGATGTATAGCCACATAACGGCAAATGTTCCCGAAGCAGAAGTAAATGGTGTGTTTGTCAGGGTCTGTCAACAGTTGCAGATTAACGTACATTTGGTGCCTTCGTGAGCAGCAGGCTGGCAGCCGGCTGGTGTACATGGGATCAAGGTTCATTATAATGAAGCAACATATCCAGTGCAATAAAAAATAGCTTTTTGACAGCGGAGGAGGACTGTGCCGCGGAGGAATAAAATATATTACTGTGCTGAATTGACGATTCCCGACAGCGGTTGCGGTTTTCATGAAGTCAACAATGTTTTTTGTTTTTTCTTGGGATTTGCCATTGGGGGGAAAAAAAATAAAAAAATACATGTTATCTATTAAACCTTTTTTCAAACAATACATGTTCGATTGATTTACTGCATGCAGTGCACGGGGGTAAATAACTTTCCTTTCACCGACTAAAGGAGTGTGAAAACAAACTTCTGTCACCGAGCTAAAGGCTAAAGAGCTGCCTGCCATTCTGTAACGCTGTCGCTATGGCAGCAGTGCCGAGTTGCAGGAGGCAAGAAGTCTTCTGATTTTAAGGTGGAACTAAAGCAACAGAATATGTGCGATTGCATGAGCCGTGCGGCTAAGGAGACCTTAAGCTGGTGCAGTTTGATGCATCGGATTGAGAATCTGCTGTCCAATCTCAGTAACCATCTGTGCCAGTTTTTCAGACCTTTCTGGATTTTCAGCCTCCAAAACAGAAACATTTCCCTCAGAGGAAGGTTCATTTCACCTGGGCCACAAATGAGATCTCCACCTCCTTCCTGTCTCGCTATTACATTCTCAAACCATTCTGCTGGCGTGTTCTGCTGGTGCTCCATCAAGCATATCTCACTGCCCCTTATTGTATTTAGACTGGAACCGCACGCATTACCCTGTGTGTGTGCCGCTGCTAATGTATGTTTGAGAGTGAAGGAGTGTAAGCCTCCTTTGTTGATCTCCCCACTGTGCTGGAGTCACAGAGCTGAAGAGTGAGAGGCAGGGAAAAAAAAGGAGAGAATAATGATGCGAGAGAAACACAGCAGTGGATCCCTAGTCCACCCACACTGCTCAGCTCAGCACAGCAGCAGTGCACTTTTGTCATGTCTTAGTTCAGAGCCACATGCAAATGCATAAATCTTTCATCATAGACAGTGCTCTCGCAAAGGAGTCTACGCAGACCATTTTGTTCCCCTGAAAATATCAGGCAACAGAAAACAGAAATGAATTGCTAATGCCTTTCTTTTTTTCTTTTTTTTTTTTTATCCGCACGCACAGAAACGCCACTTAATTATTTGCTCTAAAGCTGAGGAGCGCCAAGTGCTCAATCATTCATGTCACTTTGCTGAATGACTGCGTGTTTGTGTATGCTGTATATTTTTGCTGGGGCGTGGAGTAAGAATGGGAATCCTGTCACAGCTTTCGCTCGCAGGAGTCAATACCTTGTCAACATCTTTATACACTGTGTCAACAAGTCTGCTGTCTGTCTGGTGGAAGCAGAAGTGACAGGACGACGACTGCCACCCACAAGCTTTAGTTTGGTTTGTGGATCGGCAGTTTTTCTACCGCGGCTTTCACCACTGCACTTGGATTAATTCTCAACACCCGTCCTGCTTCATTTTCTGCGCTGACACATGAATACCTTTGAATTAGTACCCTGTCTCCGAATGGAAACATAGATGGGTCAAATGGCTCCAGTGGTGCCGCTTCCAGACTTTTAATGTGGCACGTATGTGCTCTCGTTTTACATAACAGCGCATAGTGAGCGATTTGTGGCTCTGCATCAACATAGAAATGGCCACTTAAACCCTCACAAACTGACATTTGTAATGCGTAATGATGTCACAAAGTTAAAAAGGAAAATTTGGATGCTTGGCCCCTCACTCTGTTGTCTGAAATGGGCTGTTTCTCATGCTGCCTCTACCTTTCGTGTTTTACAAGCGGCTTTTGGCCTGAAACCTTTGCAGAATGTTCAATGACGAATGTCCTTGGTAAAAACTGGAGGGAGATGAAATTCCCTTCTGGCTGCGAACGAAGGAGAAGTTGCGGTGGCCTCCCGTCCAAAAGCCACAAGCTCTGTTCTAGATACAAAAGACAGCATGTTCCCAAAGTGTTTTGGACATATGCTCTTGGTCCGTTCCCTCCACTTTTTATAGCCAGAGCTATTAAAGCACTTAATTCCCATGCCAAGTGTCATCAGACTCCCCCTGTCCCATTTCAAAAATGGTAGCGCCATTCCTGCACGTGAACCACTGTACGCAGTGCCAAGGTGAACACACTTGTAAAATGCGGCGGCTATTCACTCTCTCCCATCGTTGTGCGACCTTATCAACAATGCACACCTCATGTATAAAATAAAGTACAACCCTTCTTCCATTAATGTCGTTCAGCATCCTGCGAGGGAGATCTCATGTTGACTGACATCCACACACTCACCCACATGTATGCTGGAGACAGACTCAAGAGCTTTCACACAAAAGAATTTCTTTTATTTGATTTTTTTTTTTCTCCAGTGCATAATGTTTCAGGTGTGCACTGGCCTCTCTAAGCTAATTAGCGAATCTTCAGGGCTCCGCTTGAGACAGGCTGCTGCTCGCTGAGAGCAGATGGGGACCGGATGATGCTTTGGCTGACCTGTTTATCCTCCCTCCATCTCCTGTTGTTGACCACTGTGTGACTGAAATGCATTGCTTTTAACCTGTGGAGGTGTGCGCTCATTTTAAACAGCAGCCAATTTCAGATATTAGAGCCAAGCTGAGAGTCCACGCGACTAACCATGTTTTGAATGTGAAAATATATTCCTCCGGCGGCCGCGGCGCAGCCGTGATGATGCATAGGAAGCAGGCGAGGAAGTGTTATATTGGTCAGTAGGGAGCTTAATACCCTTCCACCCCTACTGTTTGAGATTTTCATACTGCAGAGGTTCAAGAAAAAGGTGTGGAGGCTCGGACGGGAAGAAATAGACTCCTTCTAGTGCAGAAGCAAGGGGTTAAAAGTTCATGTGTTCCTCTTATTGGAAGAAGTGCCATATCCTGTCACACCAGCGTCTAACACTTTTCTTTCCTGCTGTCCTCTTGCTGCATTTTCTCCTCTTGCTCTGTACAGGCAGTGCCGGCACCTCTGTTGTGTTTAACAAGAACGGCGATGCTCCAGGACGCTATGACCTGTTCCAGTTCCAGATGACCAACTCCTCCACCCCAGAGTACAAGGTGGTAGGACAGTGGGTGGAGAACCTCCAGCTCAGGGTATGACGGTTTAATGGCTCTCATAAAACCATCTCAAAAGTCTGTATGTCTGAATTTTAACAGGATGTCTAGGAGCGAATTTTGACTCCACAGTTTCCAAAGTCGAAATCTCTTTAGTGATAACGGTGCGCACACTGTTTGCATCCCAAATTTGGACGAATCTCAGGTGCAGACGAGTTTTCAGTCTAATTAGTGCCATTTTCGTGCTCGAATAATAATAATAATAATAATAATAATTTATATTGTTTGTGAAGTTTATCTTGAACATTTTACTCGGCTGTTTATTGTTTTCAGGCATCCAACGATGAAACATGTACACACACGCAGTTGTGTGTTGCATATTAAAGTCAGACGCCTCTCCTACAAGACAAAAAAAAAGGTGCTATCCATAATTGAAATGCGATTCTGTTAAAGGTTATCAAATAACTCGAAAGCTGCATTTTGTGAAGAGTAAAACCAGATAATTTTGTAATTTGTGAGTGAAAGGGGATAATAGGATTTTAGCTGAACACACAAAAAAAAAAAAACAGTGAGGTGAGCGCTGGCTATTGTTGGTTATTATTATTTTTCTACTGCATCTGCTGGTGGAGTGATGATGGCGAGTGGGAGGAAGAGAAACAACACGTTTTTAACCCAAGTGTCAGTCCATATACTGTATGTTCAGGTTTGGCATCTCTCTGCTGCCAAAGGTGTTAATATTAGATGGAAACTGACATCTAAAATACACACCTTCCATGTTCCTCCTGGAGCTTGTTAGCTTTCCTGAAGGTTTTCCTATACACGATGGAAGTCTGTGCTGTGATCACATTTTATCAGATGAAAGTCAAGGAGCAGAATGAATCTTGTGAAGGTTCTGCATGCATATAAGGAGAATGGATGGATTTTAATCTGAAAATAGAAGAAAATGTAATTTATGTGACACCTTTTGTCAGATTTAACAGATAGTACAAGCCATGCGACGGCAACATGGATAGGGCGTTCTTTCATTTCATTGGATCTTTAAATAACTTTAATTCACCTAACTAAAGAAAAAAAAAATGCTGTCTAACACCAGATTTAGGTGCGGAGCTGGAGACAGCGGCTGCTTTTTTTTTTTTTTTTTTTTTTTTTTTTGCAAAGTGCAAGGTGTCGGTTTGTAGCCGCTGTAATAGATCTCACTGTCACAACACAAGAATGGGCCCGGGTGATTCATGTGGACAATAAAGGAACTGATGAGTTTTATTTTATTTCAAGGCCAACATGGTTGGAAATTGTCCGTATGATAGAAGGAAACCTGAGCTGAAATATTTATGTGTAGCTGAGATTATCAAAAAAAAAAACCCAAAAAAAAACATGACATTTACATACAGATGAGTAAACATTTGCATAATGGCTCTCTGGATCACAAGAATTAAACTCAACCAAATGGATTTGATAGCACAGGTGGAACCACTCCTGCTGCTGGAGATTTGTGCTTCACTCCGTTTTAGTGTGATTACAAACCAAACGCTGTTATAGTACAATTATAGTCCAATGTAAAAGGTATTACTTTGTTCGGTAACGCATAAAGAGCCATTTAATTTAAAGCCTTCCCTGGAGTGAGCGTCCGTATACTCTCTGAGATTGTCGATAAGGCAGCTCTTAAAAACTCCAATTAATTGTAAAATTAACCACTAAAGCAAAATCCTACTGAAAACTACGGCGGCAGCACGAGTCCAAGGTGTCAAAAAAAAAATCTTTGCTTCTGGTCTCCATGGCAACAGAGCTGTTGGTCTCATTACTGTTTCCACACTGTGTGTAATCGGGAGGTTTTCCAGAGAGCACCATTCATTGTCCAAATAACAAATGGCACCTTCATGCCCCCCAGATAAATGGCAGATGATAATCTAGCCAGACAGCACAGAAACAACACATTTGTCATACAGGTTACCACACTTCACAAACACCCTGCAGATGTGCATGCTGCAGAGGTGCGTCTGCAGTTATTGGCAGTCGCCACATATGGAGGAGCTGATGCTGTCACCTGCTGTGTGATGGTGGACTCACGTCGTATGATGTGATGGTATTTTTACGTGTATGTGTGGTGAAACGTGGCGGTGGTGAAAGACGGCAAGGGAGCAAAAAATGTCTCTTAAGATTTCTTTCCCGAAATGCAAATATTTTTTTATATTAACAGAAATGATTTTTGACACTTTTTGGGAATACTCTGTATCCAGTTTGGGGACGTTTTAGCACAGAACTCACATCTGTGAGCTGAATATGAAGCCTCAGCTACACGAAGCAAAATAATACCACTGCCTCCAAATCTCACTAATTGGCACATTATATCTTGTTTGTTTAAACTTAACAAAAACCAAAGGTTAAATACGGTCATTTCTGATCTGCTGAGGCAGCCTGCATACTGAGCTATTGAAGACAAAAGGGCATATTTCCAAAACGTATAGCATCCCTTAGATTATTTAAGGTGGACAAGTTCATTTCAGCGTTAACACACTGCAGAGGGTTATGCACAGTTATTTGGGAGCCACTCACTATCCTTTACCACCCGTGCGTGTTACCTGCACAGATAGGGCTCATTTCTATACTCAATACAATCTCCATCTATTTTTTCACTGAGCAGAGAACACATGTATGACAACCACCAGCATGTATAGATGTGGGAACGGTTCATTTGCATCTTTCTTTGTCCCTGTGGCCTTGCACATGTGGGACAAAAGCAAACGCCCCCTCTAACTACAACTATGAGAGCACAAAACTGCAATTAATTCATGTAATGTGGACTACGCCGCGGCAAAACACTGCGCTGAAACAAACCACTTCCCTAATATTCTGTGGGATTGAGAAGGTCAGGACTGAGGAGGAAATTATTTAATGAAACTGGCCCAGAGAGAGAAATGCTTTCATATGCACTCTCAAATACACTGAAGACAACGAATGGACTCAGCTGTGAGCTCAATTTAAAACGTTATGCAGTTAAGTAGTGACTGTCTGTTACTTTGTGAAATTTACAAACCGTGCCTACCTGTGAGTAACTAGAGTAACAGGATAAATGGTTTTAACCCAGGCTGGTGTAATCGGCGCAGAGAAAAAAATACCTCTATACGTAATGAGTCCTACAACTCCTCAGAGCCATTTTGCTGAAAGCAAAATCAACTCAGCGTCGCTCAGATCATATTTTGACAATGTCTCTAAAATGTTCCCGTCCATCACCGCACAAAGGACTTGATTGGCACAAATAGTGAATGTTTGAATGCGCTTAGCATTGGTTTAGGACTCCATTTAGGATTTTATTGTTGGAGAAAAATGTTTTATTCGCACATATTTTGTTTCCCACATCGTCTCCACTTCTGTTAACCAGCCTTTACCCAGCTACTCTGCTGAACAACGGCATCATGCATGTGTGCGGTGGTGGACCGAGCATTTTCTAGGCCTTCAATGGCCTTCAACCTTATTCAAAACACCTCTTAATACGATATGTCACCACTGCTGTAGACACCATCAACATCACACAGATGTAAAACAGGACGTTGCATTGTAGACGGGTATCTCATATAGCGAGATGAATGACATTACTAAAGTCTCCTCTCACTCACTGTCGACCCAATAAAATGGCAAAAATATACACAAAAGATGTAAATATAATTCATTTTATTCACCAGAACTTGGGAAAGTGGGCCTGAAAGTGGTGACCCTTTCCCTGGCTAGGTCAGGCTAGCTAGCTCCAGGGCTAGCCGGCCTTTCATCACAGTATCCAGCTTTTCCTTTAAAGTAAACCAAGAAAATGTCTTTGTAAGAACATCTGCTACCACATCTATAGCCTCTCCTCCTTTCATGGGTTCAAACAATAGCTATCAAAATGTTAACGGGGGCGATGCTGCTTGTGCAGCTCAGAACAGATGAACATGAACCGCTAGCTTGGCTTAAACGGAGCGGTTCCCTCTCCCGCCACTGCATGTGTCTGTGTGTGTGTGTTTGTGTGTACGTCCTTATGAGCCCATATGAGATAAACAATGTGGAGAACACAGCTCCATCGCACCCATAGAAGTCACAAGCTCCTCAGGGAGTCTTCAAGTCATCAATTCACTTTGCAGCACACTACAAAGATAATCACTGAAATGAATTCCTGTTCATTTCCAATATTGTTTTACGGCATTCCATTTCTAATGACGGTTGTTCCGCACCCGTTGTCTCAAAGCGTCTTTTCAGATTGTGTCAGTTTGAGAAGACAATTAAAAAGGTTGCTACCGTGGAGGTTTTCAGTTTCTCTTGGTCTCCAATAGATTTAGTTTGGTGGATGTATTTTTGTCTGGTACTGTTGATTGATACTGCCGCGAAACCAAGCTGGTGCGCCTTTAATCTTCCACTGCTTTTAAAGGCGCGGATCAGTACACTTTCATAATAAATCAAACGATCAGCTCGGAGTAGTGTGAAAGTTCCTCTTAACAGCCTAACAAAATATGTAAGAGCCCTAAAAAATTCCATTTCTTCACAGCTTTTTTTTTTAAGGCTTACTTTTAGGTTGAAACTATAGTGTGAGCTTGAATCATAAAACACCTCGGGGCTGTTTAGGTTTGGATTTTCACTCGCTTGAGCGTGTGTATACTGCACTTTTCATTTCCACGACAAGATCCTAAATAGAAATAAGCTTGGCGGAGGCTAACAGAAGCCGTTTGCCGTCCCAAATCCCATTCTCCCTCCTTCTCATCACGTATTTCATACCCCACTGGCTCCTGTATTAAAACATAATGTCTTTTGCATTTCACATTTTTTTTTTTTTATTTCACTGAACAAAGGTAGGCTCAGTTGCCATGGTGATTTCAATTACTTTCAAGTATTAGAAAATACAATCCCTCTCAAAAATTGGCAAGAAAGATGTTTGACTGTATTAGGTTAATAATGATCGTATTGTACTTTGTCTTTGCGAAGACGGTGGCTTCATGACAGTCACGTTATATTAACAAGCTGCAGGTGAAATCATTATGTGGGAAAAGTATATCAGTATTATCTTAACATAAAGTCTGCTCCTGTTCACTCTTCCTTATCTCACTGTTGCTTTCTGCGCTGTGTCACATCTCTCCCAGCTGGAAGAGCTTCAGTGGCCAGATGGGGAGCAGGAGGTGCCTATCTCTGTGTGCAGTCTGCCCTGCAAAACTGGAGAGAGGAAGAAAAAAGTAAAGGGCATGCCGTGCTGCTGGCACTGTGAGCTCTGCGACGGCTACCAGTACCAGTACGACGAGACGTCCTGCAGACTGTGCCCCTACAACATGACGCCCAACTCCAACAGAACCGCCTGCCAGCCCATCCCCATCATCAAGCTGGAGTGGCACTCCCCCTGGGCCATCATCCCCGTCTTCCTGGCCATGGTCGGCATCATCGCCACCATCTTTGTCATGGCGACCTTCGTGCGCTACAATGACACACCCATCGTGCGGGCGTCGGGCCGAGAGCTGAGCTACGTGCTGCTCACTGGCATCTTCCTGTGTTACATCATCACCTTCCTCATGATCGCCAAGCCCGACGTGGGCGTGTGCACGTTCAGGAGGATCTTTCTGGGCCTGGGCATGTGCATCAGCTACGCTGCGCTGCTCACCAAGACCAACCGTATCTATCGCATCTTCGAGCAGGGGAAGCAGACAGTCACGGCCCCTCGCTTCATCAGTCCCACCTCCCAGATCGCCATCACCTCCAGTCTAATCTGCGTGCAGCTGCTGGGGGTGCTGGTTTGGTTCGCCGTTGACCCGCCTAACACCATCATCGACTACGACGAGCAGAAAACCACAAACCCCAAGCTGGCCCGCGGCATGCTGAAGTGTGACATCACAGACCTGCAGATAATCTGCTCGCTGGGCTACAGCATCCTGTTAATGGTGACCTGCACTATCTACGCCATCAAGACAAGGGATGTACCGGAAGACTTCAACGAAGCCAAGCCCATTGGCTTCACTATGTACACCACTTGCATCGTCTGGCTGGCCTTCATCCCGATTTTCTTTGGCACGGCGCAGTCGGCGGAGAAGGTGAGTCATTTCTTTGTCTTCTGCTTTCTCTCTCTTTCTCTGTCACCAGCTCCCTCTTTGTCTGTCTCTCTCCCTCCTCTCACAGATTTCCCTTTCTTTCCGTCGGCCCTGTTTTTATCTTGTCCAAACACATGCGCACATGCATGTTTGTGGAAACACAAACGGCACATAGAGGGATGCGCGCAAGCACACATCTAGTGACTACATAAGTTATGGATTTGTTTCCTTTTGAGTTCTTATTTACGTGCCTCAGACATGCTTGGAAACCCACACCAGGGCCACGGCAGACAGAAATAGGCATGTGAAGGCGGAGGAAAGGTTGATGTTAAGCACCAGAATCCGAAATTGCCCGAGGACTGATACAGTTGGGGGCGCCGGCAGCTCCAGATGCCATTATCATAGCTCTCACGCTTGGGGCTCAACATATACTATTAGGCCCTATTCTGGAGACTGAGACAAGAGGGTTGAGGAGGTGGAGGAAGAGGATGATAAGGACTTGGAGAAGAAGAAACGCAGTGAGAAATGAGAGGAGGGTAAATAGAAGTTTGATTCAACACATTCCATCTCTTGACAGCGGCGCTCTACTCAACAAAGCATTTGACACTGTGTGCTGCTGGAGTTGATTGAGAATATGACATTCTGACCTTCTGTGCTAGTCACTGCTTATCTGGCCAGCGCTGGGTAGAATACAGATGCATTCACACGGTGGACCCTGGTTGTGCTTGGCAGGACCATGCGTGCGTACAAGATGGAGCAAAGGGGGAAGTTTTCCACTGACAGAATATCAATGCTGACAGGAAAGTGTTACTCCAAACCTTTTGAGAGGCGCGCCGTTCAATATCCTTCCTGCTAAGCTACCGCACGAGATGGATCAGAAGCTGATTTTCCTCATCTCAATTTGCTGCTGATTTCATAGATGAATTACACCCTCAGCAGCGACTAGGAGTTCATTATGTTACTTGCGGCGACCAGTGAAGCAGTAATGTGTTTATCTTTCCCCCTTTATGCAGTTAACTCCGTCTTAACACCGACGCCTGCCTTTCACACACCTCCGGTTCACACCACAGCATCTTGGCGTAATGGCCTTTGTGGGTGCATTTCTGCTGGCTCCCTAGCCGGTGAGAAGTGCCTTAGCATGTCTTAGTGAAATCCTTTCGCAAAAGCTGCAGAGGAGACACGGTGAAGTGAAGCGATCTTATCCATCACTGCAGCCTACTTATGCTGACGTTTTCGACGTGCACAGGGACGGAACGCAGTCCTTGCATCGGTTTCTGCTTAGCCGGTATATACAAGCTCGTGAGGCGCCCTCATGATTACTGCTCGGAAGATGATGTTAAAAATACAAAAGTAGCGCAATCAGGGGATAGATTAGATTGATGATGTGCGCACATTTGTTTGAGCGTAAAAACCTGCATGTAAATTACCTTTTGAACGGTAAATGCGTTTGACTATATCTTCGCTTTGAGTGTGCCTTGCCGTGTTTTGTTTTTGTGTGCAGATGTGGCTGAGTACCCACTCGGATATGAGTAATCTCTCTCTCCTCTGGTTGTCCAATACCAAATGATTTATAACACTGAGATGACACAAAGCCAGCTGCCACAGATACCCCCCTAAAAAAAAAAAAATCAGCTGCTCCTGTCTGACTTTATGTTTTCTGGTTTCAGAAGTTTGTAAATGTACGGAGCGGAATTTCCTCATATTCAACGCCGTTTCTGGCCTTTTCTTTTTCCACACCTGTGACTCCCTCTAGTTTGCTCATTCAAAATCATATCGAGGGGAAGCCATGCGACAACAGCAACAAAAGATCACAGAGCATCTCTCTGCCTCGGGTTGCACCTGCATGTGCTCAGTCACCTACTCAGCACGCTCACGTAAATAAATGTGAACGTCAGCGGCATCCGGATTCAGCTGTCCTTACTCCCGGAGATCAGCTGACTTCTGACTCCAAGGCCTATGTGTTGTCACTCAAACAGACTTTAATCCACAATCTGACTTATTTATGACCTTTAACAGTTTCGTTTCTGCATAAAGAAAACTACAAAATATATTTAATGGATGATGTCAATCAAAATGTCTTACAGTTCAGAGAAAGAGGATTCAGAGGCGCTCTAGTGAAACAAGATCCAGTCATGCTTAAGAGAGAACTTCTTGTCATGGAAGCTTACATACCTCAAGACATGTCAGGAAACCACTTAGGCTCTTGTAAGCTGTCTCCTGTATACGTAGACTTCTAGGAAGACAGATTGTCCTGACAGGCGTCATTAGCTCCAGTTCTGGCAAAAACAAAACTTTTTCTCTCCAGCTTTCAGCAGGTAAAACGAGGAGAACTTCTCATCCTCCCGCCTCTGTGCAAACAGCTCTTGACCGAGCTGGGCTTGACACTTGCTCCGGAGATGTGGAGTCTTTTTGAAAAAATAATATGTGAAATGCACTTGTTTTATGCATGAAACCTTGAGCAGACTGCACCAGAGGCAGACTGCGGGCGAAATGTTGAAACTGGTCAAGTGTAATGGAGAGAAATGCCATGGTTTACATTTTTAGCCACGTCCTGTATTTATTTATCAAGGAAAGGGGAGGCGCTTCTGGTTCTGAACCACCACTGTCCAGAAAAGAAAAAAAAAAAAAAAAACAGGTAATTCATGGTACTGGACTGTGTGTTAAAAGTTTTAGGCGAGGGTAAAAACTGAAATGCAGAAAAATAGCAACACAGGGAATAAATGTAAATAACATTAAGTTGCTTAGCCTCTATCCTCACTTAAAAATAAATAAATAAATAAATAAATAAGAGTACACAAAATAAAACTCCTCTGGATGAATTTTACCTGCTATGATTCATTCGAGCTGCCCTTCGTGACCATTAAGCAGCCGCGCTCCCACTGAGTAACCCGGCTGAGGCTGTGCACTATCTTACAGTATGTGATCAAAGTTGGCTCGATCGCTGTCAAAGTCGTAGGCTCTGAAAGAACCACTGATCACCGCTGCTGAAAAAAAAAAAGTCAGATTGTGAGACATTGTGGAGGATTTGGAGTCCCTGCAGAGACAGAATGTGTTCTCCTCTGCACACCAGCACAAAGCCAGTCACGCACAAAAAAAATGACTCAGTTTTTGTCAAAATAGTATCTTTTAATAGGCTTATTTTTTTTTTTCATCAGGCGTTCCAAAAACCCTCTCTCCTTTCACAAGCTGTCTCTGCCTCAAAGCCGTCTCCTGGTGACACTCAACCGGTTAGGACACCTCCTAAACATCAACCAAGACTGAAGTAATTGGATGAATTATGACTTATTATAAAACAATTTTAAAAACAATTTCCCAACTAGTCATGAAAGCTGCCTTGTTAAGACTGATTTCCTTCCTACTCTGAGAAACACCGCCCTTGTTAACGCTGTTTTTTTGACTAATCCCGTCGACAGAACATCAGCAGTGACTTCCTCACATTGCTTTGACTATTATTTGCACCACTCCAGCACAGGCACGAGGCGCAATGTGTGTCACGACCTCTTTATCTGCCAGTCCTAAAGCCCATAAGTGGAGACCTCCTGAACAGAGAGTCAAAAAAGGAGTGAAGGCCGTCCACACAGAAAGCACTGTCTCCAATGTGGAATAGGGCTTTGCAGCACAAAGCCAAACAGAGTTATTCATAATGTGAGCTGGGCCTTGAAAGTAGGCCACCCAAAACAACAAGAGACATCCAGGTAGTTGAGAGGAGACTGCAAATCCCCCGGATTCATTATAGAAGGCATTCTCCAACGGGGCAGAGAGCATCCTAATTGTCACTTACTGAATCAAGTCCTTATCGCTGTGTGAATTTATAGTACTCAACCATACCCAACTAAATTGCCTTTGCAGTAAGTATATCCCTGGTGGGTATAATTATGAGAATTACCCTCGGCAGCTTTTTTTTTTTGTCTAAATAGAAGGCGCTTGGCTTGTTGTGGCTGGATGTTGGCATTTGGCTTGTCAATGAGATGTAAAATTCAGCAGCAACCGTTTGATTCCTGATGAGGACGTTAATAAATCATTACCGCGGCTATAAATAGAGAGTTGCTAAGCAGTTGTGAAAATGACTTCATGTATTTATTTATGTTAAAGCAACCGAAATGAATTATGAATGTTCTGTGACAAGCTAAACGTTCAAATGGCGGGTGAGAAGGGCCGACGAATTTGGGTCAAGCTCGGAGAGAGGCACAATGCAAGAGAAAATAAAAAATAACAAATCTTCTCTGAGATTGGAGACGGTAAGGAAAAGGATTTGTTTTGGTGTGTTTGTGCGCATGCGCGGCTGCATTAGGGGGAATGAAAGCCCTCATACCTACACACACTTTGTGCGCGCGGGCGGGAGTGTGTGTGTTTGTGTACAGTGTTTGTGTAGCGAGTACAAGTGAGCGCCTGATGCTTATTGTGAGCCTGCTCCTGAGTCAACTCTCCTGCACGGTCAATAAATCAGTTCTGATAGGGTCAGCATCGCCGAGTCCAAGGTATCAGAATCTCATTAAAAGCTTATTCCGGGCGTGTGTTTAGTTGCTTGTGCCAAACTCTGAAGCGTTGCCATGGTTACCAGACAGGTTACCAACCACCAAACACTGAAAAGCAGCGCAGGGTGGAGATTCGCCGGTGATTATGTTTGATGCCGTCCTCGCAGCGCTTTGACTGGCTTGCCCCAAAATCTAATCATAAACGCTTCGGATTCCCAGCCCAGACGCGGCACCCCCCTCCGTCTTAGCAGAGCAGAGTGCACTGAGAGCATTGTGATATTCATACTGTTATTAATGCATGGTGTACCAGCCAGATCGCTGCCTCCGACGCAGCTCCACAGAGAAACCGCAGGAGCGGCTGAGTGTATTGGCATGTTGATGATATCAGGCATCCGGATGCTTTTTACAGATTAGAAGACAAAGGCATGACGAGCATGAAAATGAGTGTTGTGTAAAATAAATCGCTGTTACCCGTATTTACCAAGATAGATTGTATGCAAATGCCGACATTTCTGCCTCTCACTTGTTCAGAGAGTATTTCGCTTCTTTGCAGATACACTGTGGCGGATAATGTGTTTACAGTTGCACCCTCTTCCCCTTCTACACTGCCAGCGATTGACTGAAAGGCAGCATATAAGTGACATCTGATGCTTTCGAGTGCAGTAGATTAGTGAGGAGGCTTTGCTGCTCGCCACTTGAAACACTAATGTCCACTCCTGAAGAGGGATATTCTCCTCCAAGACCCTTAAATGAAACAAGGGGCTCTTGCGTGTTAGCTGATATACCGACTTCACCCCCTCTTAGTAAAATAACTATACTTTAATGAAGTTTAAAATACTTAATCCATGAGTGATCTGAGTTATATAAGCTCGCAGTCTCTTGACAGTGTGAAAGGTGTTAGGTAACGTCTGAAAAGGACTGCAGTGGAAGGAGCACTGAAGCCAGTGTACCTGAATGTGTTAATGAATGGCAATCTTATGAATGGTCTTAGCAGTTACAGCAGCAGCAACGCGGCCAGAGCTGTCACAGGTTGCACTCTGCTGCGTGCGGCGTTGCACAAAATTAAACATAGACCTGCTGTTTGCTGCAGATGCCATGTTCTTAGTCCACGCTCAGTCCTTGACTGCACTCGGGACGACTTCAAAATTAAAATGGCTCCACAAGAGGAGATGTCAGTGGAGGAAGGAGCAGCTGCTTGACTGGTGAAATAAGACATCGGACAGAGAGGAAAGGTGACTGCGACATGTCAAAGACCCTCATCCCTCCCTCGTCTGACAGTGTGGTCAATCGATCTAGTCAAGAGTGAAGAGGCCATGAGAGGACACTTTGATAAAGTCAGGGTGATCCGTCGCCTATTGTCATTAATACGCTTGAGTCCACTTTGACTTGAGTGAATAGCTCCAGGTCAGGCTGTAATAAATGCTGCTGGATTATGTTGCTCAACGCATGACTGCTCCTTTGTCCGTAGCTACACATAGAAAATTTGAAAGTCCACCTCCATATTTAGGTTATCAAAACAGGAATACTAGTACCGAATTCAATTATAAGTTATTCTGAATATACACACAGTGTAGTGGATGTATCAGCACAAAACAGAAACATAACTGACGGCCCTTTTTTTTGCTGGATGCTCAAATTTTGTTATCAGCCGATGGTTATTATTAGGTTTCGCCTCATCACCGCGCTCAACAGTGTGACTGTTCCCTAATTGGCCACAGATGTTTAGCCATCATTGCTTTCATGTTTCTAATTTTTTCTTTATAAGGGTTTAAACGCTACTCATAACATATTTATCTGCCTCACAGAGCAGCCAAATCAAACTTCACACACTTATTCTTACTATGCACGTTACTAATATGGTCACTAATAAATACACTTCTACCTGTCTGTGCTTCCTTCCAGCTGTACATTCAGACAACCACCTTGACCATCTCCATGAACCTCAGTGCCTCAGTAGCACTGGGCATGCTCTACATGCCCAAGGTGTACATCATTATCTTCCACCCTGAGCTGAACGTACAGAAGAGGAAGCGTAGCTTCAAGGCGGTGGTCACAGCTGCCACAATGTCATCACGTTTGTCCCAGAAGCCCAGCGAGAGGCCCAATGGAGAGGCCAAGACTGAGCTGTGTGAGAACCCTGCTGCTGACCCCATGAGTAAGTAGCCCAGTGTAAGGATGGCTAAGCCTCAGAGCCACGTACGTATGAGTGAACTGAACTCAGGATGATGTTTCATATAAAACCATTTACATTTACAGTACAAGTATTTATAAAACGCAGCATTCAAATATGTCAGAAAGGTTAAGAAAGACACTTAATTATTTATTTATATGCAGCTATGCAGACAATGCTAATGTTTATTAATGTACAGTACTCATGAGTAACTGTAAAAACGTCTTTACTTTTAGAGACCTAAAGAGCTGAGTTTACCATATGGTCGTTCATTATCTGTTCATACACCAGCACTTGAAAACTATTAGAGGTTTATTCATTTGCTGCTTTTAAATCCCAAACCGGGAGATCACTGTGCTGCGAAATATGTGTTCACCAAATATACATTTTACATTTTTAATGCAAAAACAGCAGTAGAAATTCAGGAAAATAGTGGATTCATCACGCATTAAATATTTCATATGTGACGAGAAGACAGTAGATAAGCAGTTAGACCAGGCTGATGGAGATGAATTTCATGTAAAAGATAATGACTTTATACAAGATGTTAGGAAATGATAAAGAGCGCAAAGAAGACCGAGGACTTGATATCCGTGTAATAGATGTACACTTTCCCAAGAAACACGAATGAGGCGTCTCTATTCTTCCCTAGGTCGTTCTCACATTTCCTTTCTTGTCCTAGAAAGTCCCATCACACCACTTTAATTGGGTGGTGACATGGTTAAAACCATGTATAATGTCCCATAGAAAGGACTCAGTTATCTCGTACCCAGACAAATGGTTAGACCTTCAGCCCGAGTGCATGGCAGCGAGCGCGAGAGGAGATTGGGAACTTGCTCTGTGAAGAGATTTGAAGAAGCAGGGCTTTGTCGCTGAGAATGGAGGGAGATTATCTGTCTCTGTTGCTGTGTGTTACTCATAGCAGCCTTCATCTGAAACAGTAAGCATGATCCTGTTAGCAAAGATAATGCTGGGCATTAGTGCGTGAGTGGGGCAGCCTACACGCTCTCATAGTTAGGTGATATAGTTTTGTTTTGGCTGAGGAACACAGATACTAGAAAGAATTTTACGCAGGAAAAAAAAAAACTACAAAGGCTGGATTTTAGACCAGTGTTGCTATGGAAGCTCTGCTCTGCTCCTTTCTAGTTGTCAGGATGAAGACAGAGAAGATTGACAGCTCATGCAAATCACACATCACAGCTTCCAAAGACCTCCTCTCGCACAACGCTTCTAATCACATAAGAGCGATCATGGCACCCACAGGTGCACCAGCCCCTCAACCCCTCTTTGAATTATGCCTGAGATGACAGATTTTCCTGGGAATTTCTCCAACGCCCAACAGTTGTCACACTCATCTGTCATGAGCCGAACGAGCTTGTGTGTGTTTGTGCAACTGTGTTTGTGCGCGCGGTTTTCGGTGTGCATGCCGCTGTGTGACCGAATGTGAGAGTTACACATGTATTAGTGGGAGAGCTGGCGCGAGTGTGTCGGTGGACGGGGAACATATCTTTGCCTGTCACACGTGTGGCTCTTTGAGTAAACGCACACTCTGTATAGAGGGTAAAACCTCAACATCTGTTGCAGCAGCACATCCCATCTCCCCACGCAGGGCCCGCAGGCTACCCAAGGCCCTCCCAAAATGTGCGCCGTGTCATCTGTTCTGTGTGTCTCTCACCTTCTGTCTCCCCTACGTGAATGTCTTCTCGCCTCGTCTCCCCCCCCTGCACATTTACTCCTCCTCTTGCCCTTCTTTTTTAGCAACAGTGGAAGTGACATTTATTAATGGCGAATTTATGTGCATGACCGCTCCGAAACCTGAACTGTGCTTCGACCATCCCCGGAGACTGTCCGTCAATTCCTGTAACCATCAGAGCGCCAAATACCTCCCTTTGAGGGCCCATCGGCCCCGTATGAGATGACTTGGAGTGATTTATAGAATTAGGAGCATTCACAATTCTGCAGATTTACATTTGTATTGATAGGGTGTAATATCGTCATGATTATGCCTCTCACGCAGAAGGATTTAACCTGTGAATCAAAGATGTAGAAATGATCCTGTGTCCTGTCATATTTTTCCCGACAGGCACGTGTGCGACTGCCTTAATGCTTCTCAGATTGAATTTATTTCATTAACATGGTGAGAAAACACAGCTTAGCAAATAGCAGAAGATAAGAAAAGTCGTGGGATGAGATAAGATAATAAGCTTTGAATATTAGATGAAGGTGGATGCCTCAGTCCCAGACCAGCAAACGCACACACACGCACACACACATACACACACAAGGAAAGTGTCTTCCTTAAAAATGACTGATTTTCCTGAAGACTGTTTATGGTTAGCAGCAAGAATCTCTTGTAAATTTACTAATGTTTTATTCATCATACTCACTGGCCAAGACTACAAAATGCAGCTGTAAAGAAATGGTGAGACTTTAATTGCATAGCCCATGGGAGTTGGTCGCCATAGCAACATTAAAGCAGTAGAGTGAGCATTTATAGAAATGTCTGTGATTAGCAAAAGTGTGCGCCAACCTCCGCATCCACGGTACGGCCAGGACGGCCCGCGTGCAGATACGCACATCCCCCGCGCTCACATTTCTTTATTCCAGCCTTAACCTCCAGGATATCACACCCTAATTAAGTTTCACCCTAATCCAGAGGCTACCCATAACTCTTATTTTATTCCTAACATAAAACAGCCATTCCAAGAAGTCAAGCCGGAGTGACCTCCGCTTTTCAAAAAAAAAAAAGGTTTGAGATTCAAAGGCGTGAAGGTTTGAATCTCAGATTGGTTCTCATAACGACAGAGATACAGCAGGACACACAAACACAAACGGCACCTAGGCACTCAGCCACATTCTGATATGTTTCCATGGCAATCCAGACTGGGATCGCATTGCATGCCCCAGCATTTGTTCGGTGCCCACTTGTGTGTTGTTTGTGTTTTTTATCACTAGTTAACATCTGAAAATAGAAACTAAGGCTTTACACAGGGGCATTGGGAGTTGAAATGATACGCCAGGCCAGAAAACATTGCTGCTGATTGCACACAGCTGGTGATAAGAATGCACGCCACAGCAGGATGAGTTTACCAAAGCTGGTGATGTCTGTTTACCTCTGCAAGATGCTTTCTTTTGTTTGGTTTTAGCAAAGTAAATCGTAATCTTTGTACATATATACTCTGTTCTCAGGTCAAGCAACCAAGAAAACATATGTGAGTTACAACAACCTCAGGATCTGATCTGCTTGGAAATGAATGCTGTTTGTCCTTTATCTGTGATTGAAAAAGGGAGGGGAGCTGTAGAGGATCAGAGAAAGACAGACAGAGACAGGAGAGAGAGCGCAAGCATCCCAGCACCACCTGCAGTACCTATGCACTCCAGGACTGTGGATGGCATCCAACCTTCATCCAGACATGATGCATGAGTCCTGACAGAGACTAGCACAGCTTTAGGCTAGAGTGGCTGGGTCGGCCTCCAGAACCAAACAGTAGGTTTTAAACTTGTGTTGGTGGCCCCCTTCTCTCTCTCTCTCTCTGACAGAGAACAACTTGCCTGCTAAAAGGGGTCACTGTGAATGAGGACAAACGCTAAAAAGGACAGTGGATCTGCTTTCAAGATATTTTCTTTTGAAATGTCATTAAAGCCATATTCTCCTGGGGTTCCCATTATCTGATTTCTGTTTTGTATTGTTTAGAAGTGATTTTCTTCTGTGCCTCTTTTTTCTTGAAGTCAATTTAATTACCTTGAACAGCAAGCTCTGCCACATACAGTATTTTTGTTTTAATGAAATCAACTCAAATCAGTCCCAGATGATTGTTATGTTAAGAGTGATGGGCATTGTAAGTATATTTTTTTTGTAAATATTTGAGAGTATTTTCATGTTTGGAGTACAAAAGTAGATATCCAGTCTTTGTTTAATTGGATTTGGATGGTAATGAAAAGCACCACAAAGTGTTCACTTTGCATGTGCCAATGTATGTTTGTTCTATTTGATGTAAACTAAAAAAAAAAGAAAAAAAGAGAGAAATAAATTCTGAAAATGATAATGAGCTTCAGCATCCTTTTGCAGTTTGTTTTCTTTAGCAGAACTTCACTGAATGACAGAATATGGCTTTAATCTGTTGTCCGATTGACCTCCCCTGTATCTCCAAGCATGTTTGTTTTATATAGTTTCGTACTGGGTATGTTATGCCTAATTATGGTGTGGGTAATATCAGAGCAATCATGCAAGTATGTTGTGATGTCTGTCAAATTATGAACATGTAATAAAACCATTTTGTTATCTTTTATACAATCAAACCAGACAGCATATCATAGTTATTTCTGTGCATGTGCGTTTGTATGAGTGAGCATGCCCATAGCAGGAGAAAGTGCACATGTACGAATAAGTACAATTAATCCCAGTGTTGGTCATGGGTTCCTGGAAGCTGAGGGGACTGTTATGTGCTCGTTTACCGTCTCACCCCCTGACAGGGCATATTAGCAAGCTCACTGAGCAGTGCTGTCATGCAGAGGAGATGAGACCCCACGAGAGGAGAGGATGTCCACTAGCTGACTCCTTTACTCACCCTTTGCTCTTTCTGTCTCATCCGTTGTTTCTCTGCCTCTCTCGCTGCTGCTCCTTCCAAGTCTCACCACCAATCCCCTACATGAATAATAGAACATGTCAGAACAATTTGTCCTGCTGATGACCAAGCCTTTACGAGCTAACCACTCTTTATTCCTTTGCATGCCTACAAGCATAATGTTACTATTTTCAATATTGATTATCATATAAAAACATGAATAAGCCACGCATGAGAGACTTCTGTTTCTTCAGCCGGTAAGCATCTCCCTCTAGGCTGTTACACAGACAAATGATATATGACCAAGATGATGCTGGATTCCTCTTTTATGTGTGTGTGTGTGTGTGTGTGTGTGTGTAAGAGCTAGAGAGAGGCAATGACATCCTTACCCGCACAGGTTTTCTGTTGTTTCTCTTTCCATTTGTCTGGCATATCCCTCCGCTCCTGTGGGACCAGATGGTCTTTACTTCTTATACGCACAGTCTGTCATTTTCTGTTGCACGCGGCCAAGAAAAATCCCACTTACACCCAATTAAGACTAGCCTCTCCCCACCAAATTAATTGCCTGTGTCAGAGTCTGTGTGCAAGTAATCAGTAGAGGCTGAACAGAGTTTAGATTTGCAGCTCAGCAAAAATAAAAGAAATACCAAACCACAAAAGCAATAGCCTTTTGTGTCTTGATATAAAAAAAAAAACTTTGAAATGCAGAAAATATTTTTTAAAAGCAAGGCATGTCCTGGAATGGATTCCGCCAAAAATAGTATGAAGTACGGACTATTCTGGATCCAAACTCTCAAGGCTCCTACGTAAGGACCCACCTGCAGTATGCACCTGTTCTGTGGGCAGCAGTTTCCTGAGAGAATCAAATGGGAAGACATCAAAGGAAGGAAACTAATCACAGTGAACTGAGAGCATGACCCGTTTCACCAGGAGGACTGAAATGTTTAAGGGCTGTCAGTTGCACATTATTCAGCATGGGATATTTTATAGGAACAATAGATATTATGGACTCTTTAAAAATGTACACATTCTTACTAGGAGTTCTGCCTCTTAAGAGCCGTCTAGTCACAAACTTGTCAAAACTGTCCTCGCTGTCTAAGAATTACAAGACTGTGTGACCCAATTTGGGTGACATGTTGGCACGGCGGCGCTGTGAAATGTGCATTTCAGTGTGCGCCTTGTGTGACATGTACAAGTCCCAGCACCAAGGGCTTGGGTTTTTCGTCTATCTCAGTTTTCGTGTCACTTTGGTCCAGCTCCGCCTCTGAGGAAAGCCTTCTTTATCTTGTCAGAACTCCTGATGCGCTCTTTCGCAGACAATTTACTGATGCTGAGTCTAGATTAGCTCTGTTTCATGGCTCCTGGGCCCTGGGCTCTCCTATCTCTCCATAAATGTCCAATTATCCAACTCCAGCCAGAGTGAAACCTTATCTGCTTCCCGTCACTGACCAACTGAAGCTTGATATAACATGCGCGGGATAAAGACACTTTTCACTCTTTTCCCCCTGCTGCGTCTTTCTTTTTGTTTACCAGCATCTTTTCCTTCCCCTGCATCTCCTCTGTTCTCGGGAAACCAGGCCAGTTGCTGCTACCAGCCCACAGTGTCACTTCAGTTTTATAATTAGTGGTACAGTAGGATAGCCATTGGTTAGACATGAATCATAACATCCACATCTCCTCACGGGCACTAATTATCATCTGAAGGAAGGATCATGAGCAACCTTTTTTATTTTTTTTTGCTGAAATGTTTGTTTTTTTCAATAGTGATGCAAGAGTATGTAGTATGCCTTTCATACTAGGTGAATAAATTAGTCTGGGGTCACTGGGCGCCATTTTTCATCCGTGGGTCCACAGAGCTAACCCGTTTCATTGCCTGGCCTGCGCAGTGTGTGTGTGTGTGTTTGTCACAGCGTTATTGCATTTTTAATCAGCGGAAGAGACCAGGCATCATTCTCATCACATTAGTGTCTCCTGGTATTTCTTCCTCTCTCTCTCTCTCTCTCTCTCTCTCTCTCTGTCTCTCTGTCACCATTTTTACCCCTGGGGGGGAGTTAGGTGGGTGGAGAGAATACATTTGAAATTTGCTCATTTGACAGTTGTTAGAGATATGAATTCTGACAGTGCACAATTAGCTCAGTCACCTCCTTTATCTTCACTCATCTTTGGCTGAGGGATTTAGTACGCGTTGCCTCTATTGTTATACCTCCCTCTCTGTCTTCCCCTCCCGTCTCATCCACGTCCAAACTTCTAATTCCAGTTAATGATCATTTGAAAATTACATGTCTGACTTCATGGATTTAATTGACTGCTGTGTTATTAAGATGGCCGAGCGAGGCGAATGCTATTCAGAATTCGCAGCTGAGTAGGTGCGCTAATCTGACGCTTTTCCCCTGTTTCGACCCCGTCATAAAAATGCATTCGTGGAGAAAAGATTGTACAGGACAGCTGGAACACATCTCGTGAATGCACTGCATATTTGTTCTGCCGTGGCTGCGGCGGAGGATGCAGCTCACTTTTAAAAAACGTGTTCAAAATAAAGTGGCACATTTCTACCACTGAATCACAGCTCAGGTTCAGGCCGCAAAACAAAAGCCAACAGCGGTTACAGCAAGGCAGATCATCTGTGGCTTAAACAGGAGTTGACAGAGATAAGTGGCGGCTGGCTGTGAAATTTAACTAGAGAGCTAAGCCCTTGATTTCAAGGAGCATGGCATAAACAATGCATTTCCGCATCCCACACAGATCCCTGTTATTTCAAAGGAAAGCAAATGCCTAAAGAGAAAGAAAATATTGAAACGGAAAAGAATAATTGCGAAACAGAGATACAGAATCCGCATGAAACCAAAGTGAAATGAAATTGAAAACCTAAAAGGTACAGAACATAAATCACATACCACACTCTTTATATGGAACTAGATTAGTAAAAAGCGGTCTGGTGTTTTATATGTTAGTCTTTCTTCTCAAAACTGATCCTAATTCAAGCACATAAATCCCTCACATGAATCCACCTCGGAAAGCTTAAAAACTATGAGTTTTGCTTTGGGCACTGTGCAGGAAGTGTGCAGTCAAATGATTATAAATCAATTCAAAGCGTGAATTATGGTTTTACCTCGCAAACTGCATTGCTGAAGACTGTATGTCTCATTTTTCAGTTGGCGGTGGAGTGTGGAGCACTCTCCATTTGATTAAACTCTACCCAAAGGCTGCATCAATTATGTATCTTCACAATGGAGTTAATGGACTGCAATTGCGGTTGAAGATGACTTGACTAAATTTCCACATGACATGGCAAGAAAAATACCGCTTCGGTAATGTAACCCTCCTGAACAGCTTGTCTGAAATGATAAAGGATCATGTCTGCATCTAGCTTATTGAATAAAATGACATTTGCTTTTGTTAATTTTTTTGTTAATCCGTAAAACAGTATGCCCGCTGACAGATCTGTCTCCTCTGGGCACGTGTAAAATATCACACATATGGCAGCGTATTTGCACATACCCTCTGCCACACACGAGGCAGTGCATATTCCTTCACGTACCTGTGTGGGGTTCGCATGTGTGCTGAATACAAAAGTGTGCGAATGTCTCAGCTCAGCTCGCAGTACATCTACCCTGTGATCCAGCTCCCATGATTTTCGTCTCTGGGGTTTAGATCCCATGAGTGGATCCTTGCAGAGAACAGAAGGGGCCCACCAAGCCCTGACTACACAGTCACTGACCCATCTGGCCATCAGGCCAGCAGGGAGTACACAGGATGCTGAGACCAAAGCTCTGCACAGACATCCTGCGCTAACACGAGTCTGGCAGATCACACAATTCTTGTAAAAGGTAGAAATGGTGTACAGCGACCACATACTGAGCAGCCCCTGTGTTTTTTCTTTTCTTTTTTTGAGATGCTGTGGTTGTCTGGACTATAAGAAAAGAGAGTTTACAGGTGAACGCATACCACAGACAGGAATGTGATGCACGGTGCATAGAGAGTGATCCTGCTGCTGCGTGGTGTATAATTTAGAGCGGGAACAACATGTTGATTCAGCTGTGATCATTGCAAGTGAGGCAGAGCGTGGTTGGCTCAACATGACACTGCAGAGCAGGGGGTTTAACCTGACCTCGATGTCATTGTTTCTTCTCCATCCAAAAACACAGAGCCATGTAAATGTTTCTTGTGACCTCTCACATGACATGTGTTCGCTGCTGCCCCGAGCCCCTGCAGTAAGCCTCAGCTTAACATGCTGCGCACACCATTAACACCGGTTCAAGGCAGAATATGTCATGTTGTCTCCCCTGGCTGGTGGAAAAACTCTCTCAACTTCTTAGCTTTTTCGTGCCCCTGAAAATCCCCAGCTTCCGAGGAAACGGGATCCCTTCCATGACCGAAGACGAGGATTTCCATCCAGGCTCAGGAAGGGATCCAATTTATGAGATAAGAAGCTAAGTGCAATTACTCTACACTTTCTAAATCTGTGACTGAATGATAGAGTCCCGCAGTTGTTCTAACTTATCTCGCCTTCTAATTACGAGAGTGACTTAAGGGAGAGCAGCCACATTTTATTATCGAGGGGAATTAAAGGAGGATCACTTCTTTCCTGATATACAGCGTAATAAATAGCATCACATGCATCAGTGATGCTGTCATTGATTCACATGTTGTGTTGTACTAACCCTCCTGGATGGTAATGAATTGAAATAGACATAAATATCTTATAATAAAACCATGCTGCATTTACATGCAGTATCTGATAAATGATAATTGCAGTTTGGGATTTTGTTTACCGTGGCTTAAGGCTAGTTGTTATTTGTCTACAAAAAAATATGGTGGTCTCATGCAAAGGGCATTAATCAGTGCATTCGCCATGGTGTGATGCTACTGCCATCTACTGACACTGCAACAATATCTGTCTTTTGTGTTCTCCCTGCACCTCAGAGCCTTGCCACCTCACTATCCTGTCTAAAAATGTAAGATCCTTACAAGCAATACTGACAGATGACAAAATGTACTCCTAAAACGACTTCCTGTTCAGCGCTCAGGGCAAGGAAGCTCACTAAATGCATTCAAATGGACTTACTTCAGTCGTTCACAAGATGGCGCTGCGGCCTTTGTTGACGGGAGGAGGAGGACGAGGTGCAGACTAATGAAGTGAGGAGCTCATTATGAACATTTCTAATTCTGTACACGCGCATAGATATATACACTTGTTTGGGACTGCTGTGCCTTTCAACACACTTCTAACACAAACACCATAACTATATATAATGCTTTATAAAAACAACAACACTGTGATTAAAGCAAAGTCCTCACAACGCATTTAAAAGCGCCACTTTCAATCTGGAATCAGCGCATAAAATGCAAATTAGGGTTTAAAACTTGCACATTGCAGATTTAAAAAAAAAAACCCGTACACCTTAAACATTAAGAACTGACAGATGTATAATGTTTTATTCTTACCACTGAAGCTCAGCTGTTCTATCAGAGGCACTGGGTGGAGCGGCCCATATAATTAGTCAGTAATTTAAAGTACCTACTGAGCAGTTAGCTTCAAAGCAGTATTGACCATAGTATATGGTATTGACATTAATCAGCTAATTAGCCGTTAGCTAGCACTGAGCACTTAGCCAAAAACGTTAGCGAGCAGAATACCGGAAGTACTTTCCTCCCTTAAACTTAGAAGAAAAACGTCATTGCTTCGGTTTTAAAAAGTTGACCGTTTTATTTCTATCAAGTTTTCCTGGCGTACTCCTCTAGGTCTAGTTTATTCTTATTATATTTCATGTTTGTATCACAGGTTAATTGGCTAACGATTATACGAGCAGTATGCTAATGTTTATGAGTTTATGTATCATCACCTTTTGATTATTATTGTTATTGTTATTGTTATTGTTATTACTATTACTACTACTACTACTACTATTCGTAATAGCCAACATTTCCAGTTGGTGTCCAAAAAGTGCAATGAGTTTCTCCTATTATCCTTACTGTACAGGGCCTCTCTGTATAGCTGCAGCTGTACTGTAGCGTCACAGCAGTCTGTTTGATCTAATATGGTATTATGTTAAACATATTTATGCATTGTCCATAATAAAACATGAAATATATACGCCTTGATTCCCTGACAATTACCCTAAATCATTATTATGTTTTTTGTCTCGATGCTTTCAGCCTAATGGGAAACACTGTGCCACAATTCTTGGGCTCTGGGCATCTAATGAGGCCTATTACAGAGTTGTCCGACTCATACAGTGCTGCCCACCATCATACCCTCTCCTCTATTTCCACATCTTAAGTAGCAGATCGCCTTACCACCTCTTCAAGCACCATGGCGCATTCAGTGACTGATTAGTTTTTGTTTTTTAATCAAGAGAAAAGTTTGTGTCAATAATACTGTGCAGTGGAAATAATTGCCCTCCTGTTTGCAATGAGAGCCTTGCCTGGCATGTTACAGGTCTAATTAGAATTTGTTATGACCTCAGGAATTATAAACACACTTAAAAAAACACCAGTTTTGATTAGTGCTCTTCCACTCTTTGAATTAACAAAGGTACAGCAGGTGGTGCCTAAACACTACATTTGGTACATGTAGAAAATCTGTGAAGCACTTTCAGTCAACAAAGCAGAGCACTTTTGCTGATCTGTATTTTATCAAAAGGCGCTTGGATTTCTAAGAAATGACAAGTCGAGAAATGGATGAGCCTGGTGCTTTTCTTCTTCTTGTTTTCTTGTGCGGAGCTGCAACACATCCACAGCAGCAGGTGAAGTGCATCAACAGCCGAAAGGTCAGCTATTCTTACAGGTTTTCCTGTGGTTATACATTTTTCATCACATACATTAACTTTCATTCCCAATACATTATTAATGAGCGCACAGGGGTGGGAGGTTGATGAAGTGGGAGATTGGCAGGACATAAAATAGCCTCAACTCTGTGTTTTGACTCGCCCTCATACTATTTGGCTGCTGTTATCGATCAGCTCCACTCCATTTGTAGAGTCAAACTACTCTGCTGTTGTTGTTGTAGCAGTGAGATGGTCCTTCACAAAGAGTATAAATAGGAAATAGCTCCCTACATGCAAATACTATGCTGCAGTAGGCTGTGTACCATTGTACTAGTAATTATACAAAGTATGACTCACTCTTTCAAAGTCCAATACAGCTTTTGTGTAAAATAATCGATTAGTTTCAATTTGTGCATTTTACCAAACAGGTTCCAGCTTCAATAATGTTTTAAATCCCCTTTTAAAGCCCACAGGTCACTGCAAGAAAGGAACCACTGTTCTTGGCAATACTGGTGTGCTTATTCTGCCTTTTTTCAGCTTCAACTTCACAGAGCCCCTGCCAGTCATGAATTATAACATCATCAGAAAATGTGACTCCTATCTGTCAGCAGACAGCCACTCCGCCATGTGCAGCTAAAATATCACCCAATAACTGTGCATCCGGGGGCTCTTTGGCAGCATGGAATAAAGACAGCCAAAGGTGATCCTTAGTCCACGTTAACAGTTCAGTAGACATTTTAAGAACCCCCACAGCATCAGAAAGTCACTGAAAATATAAAGGTTTCGAGTGGAATCAGAAGGTAAGTAGCTTTTGTGATGACAACTGCTTGGGAGGTAAAATTATTAATAGTAATAGCAAAAGCTCCTCTCGAGTACAGTTTATTCACATCTCAAATAAATGTGTTATTCAAGTGAGACAGATGAGACTAAATATATAAAATAATTGCTTTAACCTTTGTGAGACTTCTTTGTTAGTAGCTGCTATTGTTTTGTCTGAAATGCAAATCTTGTTTGTACATAAGTAAAATAAAAAACTGATGTCGGGTCTCAGAAGGAAGAGGTGAAATGTCAATCCATCAGTCGATATGTTTGTAGACAATATACGCTGCAGGAAACTGCTTTTAAACAGCGTGACACGAATATCGCCTCTAAATGAGCAAGTCGCCCACAGTTTGATAGCTGTTGGCTTTCAGATAGATGATCGTTACCCCCAATTTGCAACATTACCCATCTCATAATTATCAATTATGTTTCATAATAACAGAGACTGGTTACGACTAAGAGCAAACATGAGCATAATGGAAGATAATGGAATTACAGCATCAATGCCAAAGACAATTAAACTGTGGTCAGTTTTAATACATGGACTTATTTGACAGAATCTACACCTACTGCAGGTATATAGGAAGTTATGGGTATGTGTTGGTGCTATAAATAAAAGACCTTTATCTCTATGCAGTAAAATCAGTCTAGTGATCGTCAGTTACTTTGTATGACCTTAAAGAGAAACATATCATTAGCATGTTTTTTTTAACCAGAACCCTTCTTTAAAATACAAAAGAAAAAAGGGTATTCATTATTTCCTGTCTGAAGTGTATGCAATTATTTCTAGAAGCTTTACACACTAAGCAGGAACACGATTCCTTTCTACTCAGACTATGCAAGAACATATCAAAATGTCTCAGAACGTGAAGATTTACATTTGCCAGAGCAGCATGGATGTGCAGCAGGACACACCGAACAGTAAAATCCTTTTTTGACCTTTCCCGAATAAGCCATCCTAACAGAAGCTCTATACTAAAAGAATTTGAGAGCAGATATTAGTCACCGCTATTGATATTTCACCAAAAGAAAAAAAAAAAGCCTACCTAAATGGCACAGAAAGGGAGCTCTGCTCTTAAAATATCATGTGGTCTCACAGGGGCTGCCTGCTGCGTGTTTGGTTTATTACAACAAAGAGAGCATAGCTCATGTTATAGCCAAACCCAGTGAACCATTAGAGCCAATTGTAGCCTTCTTGTGTAAACTCTGTCAAGAATGTGACAACATACTGCAAAGCTACGCAACGGTGGACTCAACTCAATTTCATATATTCGAAGGCAAAGGAAAAACAATGGGGTGAAACTTTTAAACTCAACATTTCTCGACATCTGTATTGCTCCTTCTGACTTTTGCCCATGTAAATATAAATACTGTATCAGCACTTTAAATGTAAAGCATTGTGGAGCTTATTTCTCTGGCAAGTTCTGCTCTTTCATACTCCTACATACATACACACACAAATTCAATAAAAACATGTTTAATCCATTTTCTCAAATAAATGGGACGATACACCATCTTTGAGGCTTTACAAATAGTATTACATTTTATTAATATATTTTCATAAAACAAGTTTAAGACTGTATCAAAAACTCAGTAAAAACATTAGATTTTTAACCATTTTTTCTTATGGTGATATCAGATATGAAATGTACATAATTCACATATTGTGGTATCTTGGTTCCGCCATCATATTGAGATAATGCTTCTTTTTTGTGTCGGGCACATAAACTGCCTTTTATAACCTCACAAACTATAGAGTTGTATTTTTCATGATTGTGATCATAAATCTAGACATACAATAAAAATAAAATCATTTCCCACTCTGGCCCTCCCTTTCCCCAACTAGGTTTACTGATAAAACACTAACATTATGGAGTTGTTTTAATTTCACAGGCACACAATTATGTACATCCCCCTTGCCCTCAATGCCTCATCTGTACTGACAACAGGAAGTGCACAAACCAGCAGAGTGCAATACCTAGAGGCAGAGCAGTGATAATACAGTAGTCTAAGCCCACCCACCCCTCAGACCAATAAAACCAACTGAATAAAAGACCGTGGATCCACCTCACTATGTCATCAATTCCCACCCTGCTGTGAATCACAGCATACCAATGGCCCCTTTGATATTGTTGTAGCAACCCCACAAGGTATGCCTTTTGACCACAGACATCACCTTGGCAACAGCAAGACCATTCATCACACAGGCGAGTTCAGTGGCGCACGTTAACGAATAAAAACTAAAAAAAAAAACACAATTTGTTTTGTAACTTAATTAGGCTACATCTACAACATGTGTGATCAGTGTAATGTCCTTTGTGATCAAGTACCAGTTGAATCTCAATCATGTGGTGAGTTTAAGGATACAAAAAAAATTTCTCTTAATCCTTACTGGCCTACCACATAATGCTTTCAATTCTGCGCAAGACACATAGTGCAAGGTTTAACAAGAATTTGCATAAGTGCATGGTTTGCATGTTATTGTCAAGAGGGAGCAAAGCATAGAAGAGAACAGAAAAAGGACCAGTGTCTTAGAAACAAACAGATTTTTGAGTAAATAAAATGTTTCATGCTTTCCATTTGGCATTTTGTATTTCATTCCCCTCTAGACATAACAGGTGCAAAATCTTAGTAAACCTAGCCAAAGGACAGATAAGAGTGATGTAGAACTCATAAAGATTAACATTGTAAGGGAGAGCCTCAAGTCTGTTGTCATGGTGACATCTTCTCAAAGGCCCCGTGGGCTTCAGTCTTTCCTGCTTCTTTATTATTTTCTATACAATAGAAATAGTACATCATTGAAGATAAAATTGACTCCTCTTGGCAAAAACAGACAAAAAAAGAATATGCAAGAAGTCAAAAGCAGATCTGAAGGACAAAAAAAAAAAAGTGCTGGAATCACAAACTGTTCTCCATCCATTTATCCTGTGCCAGTAGAATTGTACGATACAGCGTCTTATCCATGATGGTCAGATATATGTGTATGGTTGCCTGTTCCTCTACAAAGTCAAAGCCATTTCATCGAACACATGTAAAATTATTCCTGTACTAGTTTTCGACAAGCATCCCTAGAGTGCACCTGCTTTCCAAACTGAAAGCTCCTGTGTGCGTTAGGGAGGCACATAGGGAGGTGGTGACCTGTATGCGGTCATGTTCTTAGGGCGAGAGCCTTTGCCCTCAATGGGGACAGTAAAAGGGGGTGGGGGCTGGTAAGGTGGAGCATTAGGATCGTCATCTTGATAAACCGAATACTCCTCCAGCAGATCCTGGTTAAGCAAGGTACTGTGGGGGCCGGCCATGTTAGGGTACTCTGGAGGAGGAAGTGGAGGTTTTTCCTCCTGAAGGATAAGAGGGATACTGGAGGACGGGGGTGACTTGGAATCATCCAACTCATCTGCAAATATTATGGGAACGCCTTTCTTGATAAAAGTGGCCTGCTCTTCTATAGTCATCTTGCCCTTGCGCTTCTTACGGTAGCAGACCATTGCAATGATCCCAGCTATGAGCAGTAAGGCTGCTACCACTACAGCAGGAATGACGGTGTGCAGGTAAACGTCATCACTGCTCCTGCGACCTGTCCCGGGTGAAGGTGTGGCTGTGGGAAGAGCAGGCATAGGGATCTCTCCCGGTGGGATGAATGTGTAGCGCTGGCATTTGTTGGTGCCACGGATGGAGATGTTAATGGGTTTGAAATCAGACCCCATGGCTTTGATGAAGGCTGGTTTAGGGTTCCCTTGGGGATCAGAGATCCTGCTGCTGAGAACTGCGATCTGCTCTTTTGGACAAATGTTCTGTGAGAGACTGTTATTGGTCCATTCCACAACAATGGAGCCCTTAGTGATGCCCCTCAGGGTCACTGTGCTGCTGTTACGATCACCAAGGGCATAAGCCAACTTTTTGGTCAAAAGAATCTTTTTATGGACATCATTGTCTAAAGTTTTGGGGTCACCGTGAAAACGAGCAGCAAACACAACTGATGGTTTGTCATTACTAGACCACGGTTTGACATTAACCACAAATGCATCCACGATACTCTTTCCACCCTTATCAGTGGCCAACATGTAGTACTCATGGTTCCCTGCATGGTCCTTTTCTGGAAGGCCGTACAAAAGCTGGATGGTGCTGTTGAACTGAATCCATGATGTTTCATTCACAGCTTCTTCTTTTTCTTTAGTTTTCTTCTTCAAAGTCAAGCGCAGCTTGTCAGCAGTGCCGTCCTCTACGTCATAAAATGCATCAGAAGCAATCTTAACCTCAAAATATGTGCCAACCCATGCAGTCACCTGGTCAATTTGGTTGACGATCTTCGGGGTCTGATTCACGACTGGAGTCGAAGAAAGAGGAGTTGTTTGTCTGGGTGGTTTAGCAGTGGTGGACTTTGGCTCTCGTGGAGCTGGGGTGGAGGACTTAGCTTTCTTCGGTTTCTTTGTGGAAGAGGTTTTGGGTCTCTTGGTGGTGCTTGGAGGTGTTGGCAAAGCAGTGGCCTCCACAAATGTAGGCCTGGTCATTGTAGGCTGAATTGGGATGGTGCTTGTAGTTCCTAGTACTCTGGTAGGTTGAGGAGGTCCAAAGACAGGGGTGTGGGCTATCTGATCTCTTACCCTCATAGTAGGCTTCACTGGAAGAGGCAAAGGGCCTCTGACAGGTGGAGCTGGGTTGTCTGTTGCTGGGGCAATAGAGGGTGAAGTTGGGGTGGGAACAACTCGTGAATGGGGCTCTTGGTGGACTGTTGGAGGAAGCAAAGAGGGCACTGGGGTAGGAGTATTGTACAATTGTCGCCTGACCCGTTTCACTCCATGGGGCTTTTTGTTTACAATGTGCCAGCCAACCACTGGGTATCCCAGCCTGGCTGACATGGTCCCATCCTTTGCTGAGGATTGGACACTGCTAATGTCAGGAATGCTGCCCTGGTCAAGGGCACATCCTAATTTCCATGACAGTAGGGCCCCATTCTCCACCACCTTCTTGGCATTTCCTGGTCCAGCCATGAAAGCAGACATGTCAAATAATCGGTTGTTGACAACTGGGACCACCCTCATATGCTCCAGGGGTACGTGTGAGAATTTTCTCATAATGGCCAATAAATTCACCCTCTGTTCAGCAACCATCTTTGTTAAATCAGCGTCCAAGATGACAGTGAGGACAGTGACAGGCTCTTCAGAGCCACAGGTAAATGGCTGCAGGCCACTGATATCAGACTGTAGAGTGAGCAGGGCTGGCTCAGTGTCTGCCCGTTCTTCTGGGTATACTTCAATAGAGAAGACTGTACTGGGGAACACTTGGCTGCCAGTCTTCTCAATTATCTCTTCGCCAGACACCAGGATATGATACACACCTTTATCTTGCTCTAAAGCCAGACCTCTCAGAATGCAGTTTTCTTTGTCCCAGTATAGCCAGGAGGGTAAAGTCTCCTTTCCCATCTCAGTGAGCTTCAGGAGGGAAAAGAGAGACACCATTACAGTTTCATACTGCTGGGACAACGCTGAGCTAAAACTCAAGCACTAAAAGGCCACAGTCATTACTGAACATCAGTTACAAATAACAATGAAAGGTTATCAAAATCCAAGTAATGACCTAATGTTACTTCCTGATATAAAACAAAGAAAAACAAGCGCATTTAAGCAGTAACTAGGACATGCTTGGTTTTCCTTCAGGAATCAATAACTAGAAATGCAATGTGTGTGCATTCATTTCTGTTTCATGTTACGCAAACTGCCATTTAAAACCTAGATGATGCACACTGAATAAAATTAATGCAAAGCCAAAATATCTCAAATAAAAGCAAAAACGCTTTCACCACCTCCCCAACATCCCCTCCCTCCTCCTTCCATTCAGTTTGTCAAATCTCGCCAAATACAAACAGGAAGCAGTGTGAGCTTGTATTCATAATAACAACTGTGTGAGTCATCGCTCATCACTTTTGACTTATTACTGTATGACAGGATATCCTTCTGCATCACTACTTGGGCCGATAATCTCATCTCATTCATAAGTCTGACTGGAACAAATTGCAACACAGTCAGCTTCAATCAGCAGCGATACAGTGATCAACACTGAAGGGATAAATACATACATATATATATATATATACACAGCATTAAGCATTTCTATTTCTGAGAGTAAACTTTATGGAGAGGAGGCATATAAAAAGAAACATAAGAAAGCAAATTTATATCTTTGCATTTAGATAACTTCAGTGATTCTCATTTTTAATATGTGCAAGCTCATTTTTGACTTCATAAAAGGCCAAAACCAAATACACCACTTTTCAAGTAATTAAAATGCAAGGAGCTTCCTTAAGTAATATGATGATATCATATAATAAACAATAAGTGCTCTAATAGATTATGTGGTAAATTTAGCACTAGAATTTGGTTCCATCAGTCAATTTGATGGTTTTTAACACACTGTTTTTATATTACGGGGGATTTAAGATAAAATCCCAAATATTTCCCACATAAAATCCACTAAGTTTATCTTACATGTGTATTTTTCTGTTATGTCAAGTTTACTTACATGGATATTACAGCTTGCATGGGAAGGTCCTAGTGGAACCTTCAACTGGAACACCTGGCCCACGATTGCAGAGGAGTCAGGGATCCCGGTGTGCACTCCCCCATTCTTTGCAGAGGAATCTGGGACAGCTGTAGGCGGCCCTTCACCGACTGAAGATGCCGCAGCCTGGAGCTCAGCGAGCACAGAGGACTGCATGGAAGCCTCTAGTTCCACAGATATCATCTCCACCAGTGTCTCCTCCTGTCCTGGCATGGTGCCCTGGGCCAGGGTCGCCAGAAGCCCAATTACCAGAGGGATAGTCCTGCACGAAAGAGGCCTGCTCCTCCCAGCATCCCCCAAGCTCATGTCTCTCCGTTTATAGTGCATAGCAATAGGCCTATGGGCTGCCCAACAAATGTCTATGAACAACTGATGAGGCCACATGCACTGAAGTCAACCTGATGATATGCTTGTATGTCAGATTCCCTACTGATTGGCTATGCTCACAAATGCAGCGGTTTCTCTTTGTTGTCCTCTGTGATCCATGAAGAGATCTTTGGCAGCCTGTTAGACAGCCATGTCAGCCCGCTAAGTGGGAAAGCAAAAAAAACAAAAAAAACATACATGAGTCTGACAAAGTGCAAACTTACAATGTAACGTCAGTGCAAATATATATATATATATATATATATATATATATATATATATATATATATATATATATATATATATTTACATAGTATTATGGCATTCATGGTAGTTGCTGCAGATATATACAGTGTGTTTAAAACAAATATGGTGCTGTAGCAGATTACGATGGCACAGCAAAATAACTGATACTGAAAGACTTTTCATTACCATTTATATAAAAATGCAAACATTTCTGTGTAAGGAAACGCATTTACTAGATATTGCAGCGCTAAAAAAATAAAAAAAACAGAATGCAACAAAAAAGGTCTGACATTTCATATTTTGATTTATCTGACAGATTAGCTCACTCCAACCACTGCCCCCTGTAAAGCTGCAACCTAAAATTAGTATAAAATGACACATCTCATAATACACACTGACTGATGCAGTATCATCCATCATCCTCAAATCAGACAATTCACACCACTTTCTGCAAAACAATTCCACAATGCAATTTGTCAGATAGTGTTGATACGAAAATTACAGCCAGGCAACACTAAACCAAAAGCAAATTGGAACCAATTCATCTGTTATAAATATTACTGTTTTGATATATGTGACATCTAAATGCAAGGTTTACTACAGTGTAAACTGTTGAGTGTATTATTCAGGGGGAGTACTGTTTAAGTGGATGAGAGAGAGAGAGGCTTCAGACACAATATTTGGAAATGAGGAAGTAATAAGTTACAGGACAAAGACTGGCTCAAAACGAGTTCCCAAAACTGCATGCAATTATATAAATGTGAAGCTACAAAGAAGCTGCTGCTTCAGCATAAATAAAATGTTAATTAAATCTTTGGGTTATTTGTGCAAATTAGATAAATGTATTTTTTAACTTTGCACAATGCTTGCACATTGTTAATTTCAATGAAATAAAAAAAGGCCTACTGATGTTCTTTTCTCTGTCATGTTGAGTTATAGCAGCTTTCATGAGATGCATCAGTGTCAGAGGTTGTTTGTCTTGGATGTAAGTTTTAATTAGGTGCCCTGGGGGCTGGAATTAAGAGTCTTTATTGTGCTGAGCTAGCCAACCCCAATCCTGTAGCACACAAATGGACAGAGAGGGGTCATCAATTTGCCTGGAATCCTAATGCCTGACTGGCACAAGGCTATGACATCAAATGACGAACTCCAAAACACTGCCTGGTCCAAAACACATGTAGTTCACCTGAAATCTTTCAGATTTCCAATGCCCTGAAGGCTGCCAATTTATACAGAAACAGCCATCCAAAGAATGTTTTATGTGGTCTGAACAAAACTCTGTCATACTTAGATGATTCATTCACTGCAGTAGAACAAGCATCTCACAGAAACCACCACAAACCAATCACAAAATGTACATGTATTTACTTTATATAGGTGTGACAGAGACTCCATTAAATTTAATGAACATAATGAGAGGTAGTCATTAAGGAAATCAGCCATGCAGGAAACTGCACGGCCTACCAGTAAGCCGTCTGCCTCCAAATGGAGTAGCAAAGCTTCAAATTAGTTTGTTCTGTGACTCACACACTCGCTTTCTCTCTCACTCCTTTAACACCACTCTGACAATCTATTTCATACATTTTGTTTAAATGTGAATAACTTTTAAAGAAATTACAATTTCAACCAATATCTTGACAATAACACTATCACTGCTACTCGGTGTCATTCAAGCATCCGGTTTATCTCTGCTCCAATGGGAAATAACGAAGTATCTGGAAAACTAGGACACAATCCGTAACATATTTTATTCACAGTTTTTTCCTACAGTGCAAAGCTGCTTTTTTTGAAACCCACAAAAACCTATTTAATAAGGCTTGTTTGCAATTTGTGTATTCCAATGCTGCTTATTAAACAGCTGAATGAGTGGATTTTCCCTGCTGAAAGATTTTCAACAGAAAAAACTGTTGCAATTGAGAGTGAGCAAAATCTCTGTGGGAACAGACACAGTAAATCTGTAGATTACTGCACTCGCCCATCCAGAAGCTTAGATTGGTGTCAAAGTTAAGATGTATAACAAAAAAAGTCAAACAGCCTTAAACCTGCTGCTCCTTTAAGGGGTTTTGCAACCTTTAATTATAATAACAAAACATCTGAGTTCACATGATGTTATGCAGGTTGAAGAAAAATATTTTTTAAAGTAAGGCAAAGCTGCTCTTGAAAATAACTGTGTTGCCTTGGCAATTTATAACCATTAAGTCAAACTGAATGTTTAGTCACTTATATTTCTATTAAATATATCTATCTCAAAGAAAGATTAAAGACACCATTAGCACACATTACAATCAATTGTACAGCTTTGATTATGGAAATTCAATAGTCAGTCTTTTCTTAACTAACTTCTACTTTTATAACTTTCGTTTATATTCAGATCTGATCCCATAATTGTAATGAGTCAGTGTAGCATTGTACAATAGCAGGTCAAGCCCTATGATTCATTACTGCCTATTAACAAATACTAATGTTAATAGGCAACAGCTTGCTGGGAAATCTACCGTGTCAGCATTTTACCTACTGTTAGTGACTAATAAATAATACAAAGGCTAATGTGTGCATGACAAACAACTCAAACTATACCATCTAATCTTTGTATTCGACTTGGACTCTCAATAATTAATAATATCGTCAGGAATACTGCACTGTGTTTTTGAGTAAGAAGTGGACAGTTATGAGTAGACTATAATATGCAATCAATTCACATTCACAGGGATGTAGCTTGAAATGTTGGAGAGACATGTCACATAAGACATGTTAACAAAAAGAAGAAAAAAAAGTCCATCTGAGGCTTTACTTAATTTGTGACAGACATTTGGACATTTTGCCACCAGTTTACAAAATAGCAGCAAAAACTGAGTGACATATGACCTAACCCATTCCCCAGGTTGAGACATGCACCTTTATCTGGGATTTCTATCTGCTGATTCAGTTTACTGAAAGTTCAGATCCCATGTCAGTCTCCACTTAACCCTCATCTGACTCTGGGACCAAACAAGAAAGCAATGGCTGCATCTTCAGTATCCTCCAATCCACAAGCTGCATGTAAAAGACAAAATATACTGCTTGCGTGATGTATACATACGTCTTTAAATGTAAATTACAGGCATTAACGTGAAAAATTCTACCCATAAGCTTAATTTAATTCAGAATGAGCACCACAGCAGACCACAGGCTATGGCCACACACAAGGGGGGAAAAAAGCTCCATCTGAGCATCAAAGTAAGCTCTCCACAACTTGGCCTAGATTTTATCACGTTCTCATTTTAGTGTCTAAGTAATTCAGTATCCAAGTCGAACAACATCTCATTAAGAAATATGATTTGCAGTCTTCTAACATTCAAACAAACAACAAAACGTGCGTAATAGGATCTACTGAAAGAGGAGTAAACCTCAAAAGCCTTAAACATGGCTTGACAAGAGTGCAGATGAAGACATGGTGTGAGTGAGAGGATTGCGTCCCTCCTGAAAATATTTAAGAAATGTAGATTTAAGAGTTCCAGGACTAAATAAAAGTCCTATATCGAAATGCTTTTTTGGGATGTTAAGTATTTAACAATTTGTTCATTGTGCAACTGTGTATACACTGAACACTCCCTAAAACCTCACAGTTTCTATGCTTAGGCCTTTGACTATATGGTAAACAAAGCAGTGACACATGCTTGAGTGTGGGTGATTTCTGTTTCACACTGATGTCGACACTACTGTGGGAATCAAACAGTTTCACAGCCGTGGTATCCATGCAGCCAGCAGTTCACCAGTAGTTAAAACTTGAAAACCATCAAAATAATTAGGGCTCCCATGCACAGTGGCACTCAGGGCCAATTGAATTGACGTACCACATCCAGCAGCCTCTGGATAGTGCATGAGCTGAATAACAAACATATCCACAAGACAAGCTTGCTTTGCAGTGGGATGTTTCCCTTGTGTTGCCCTCTGCTCCGTTCGACAATGTAATGAAATATGTGGGGAGAAAACATAAAACTGGCCTTGGCTGAGCAGAAGTCTAAACTGGCACGGTGAACTGAGAGCAACTCGTTTAACGCAACAGGAAAACCACTGTATGCTGTCAAAGCCCCAGTGCAGGAAGTCAACAAATCATTTTGTTATGAATTCAGAGGTCTTTGAGGCACGAAGGGAGAGTGTTGTGCCTTGTGTGAAACGGTGACAGAGCAACCTATACATCTATTTAAACAGAAAACTGTTAAGATGTGGGTTATTGATTAATTTCACTCGATCCTGTGAACGGATCTACAGTTACAGCTACATATGACTGAGGCACAATTGTTCGAACTCGTCATGCAACACAAGGTTAAGTCGCAGCTACTAGACAATAGTAATGTTTCAATTAATGGACATATTCACAACAAATTTATTAGTTAATAAATCAACCGCTTACAACGTAATATCTGCAACGATAAATGGTTTGTGGTTTGTGGCAACAAATGTCGTTTTTGACGTGTGTGTGATTTGGTAAAACATTTAAACTATCATCCTGAATAAAGTGTTCCGAGGCTAACATGAATTTAAGTCCCAGTAGCTAGCGTGCTAACCAGTTACTGGCTTGCAGCTAACGTTAGCTAACTAACTAACCGTTAGCTACCGGGCCCGTTTCACTTGCCCCGTTTCGGTAAGACTCGGTACATGAGGCCTTTGTAAATGACAACGCCGCCTACGGCGTTCAACCTTGATACATCATTTAGCAGCCCACACTTGATATACTCAATCTCAGTGCACATATTGCTCCCCAAATAAGCGGAAAAAACGAAAAATCAAATCCCCGAACTGGCTTCGCCGAGCGCCTCCGTTCATCGCTAGCTCAGAGATGCACCTGTTTTATTCTAGGTGGAAACGAGCAGCGAGCTGCTGATGATGATGATGGGGCATCCAACACACAAATACTTGGCTCTCTTATAATACAGATAACCATAACTCGGCAAGGATACACAACGATTGAGAAAAGCTTGCTTCGCGACAATAGCCCCCACATGGGCATTGTAAACGTGAGTCTGTTCACTTTCAAACACCAAAGTCGAGCGAGGAACGGACCGAGCGGTGGTAGCCACCGAGTGAGGCTAACGAGGAAGCTAACACTAACAGAGTGTACTGGTGACAAAAATAGCTCTTCACCTGTCCTGCCGGCGGACATCACTCCGCGCTAATCCCGCAAACGACTCCAATTAGCAAAGATGACAAGGCTGATATTTTTAATGGTGCGACTCCTAAAAGAGCAGCGTAACCCAAAATTCAAACTGACCTTGTTAGCGAGCTAACGTTAGCTAACTCGCGCCGTAATGTCTCCTCTTCTACCCGGAGATCGCTGCGAAGACTTCACAAATGCCATTAAACATGGCCCTCAGCGCCGCAGACGGACAGAAAACATGCAGGGAGCGGGGTACCTGAGCTCAGCCCAACTGAGCAGATATGTCTCTGGCTTGGTTAGTCTACCGATAGTTCACGGCTCTGTATTGTAATTATGTCGGTGGCTACCCCTCCCTTGCTGCCTCGTTCCGTCCTCCTCGCACACAGGTCCACAGGTTGAGGCCGATCGTGTAGGACCAGCATGACTCCGCCTCCCTTATGTTTCGAGACATGCAGGTGAAAACTTAGACTAGGTATTTAGATGCACCCCGCTGATAGTGCTTACAACAATGCTGGTCCTTTATTTATGCAGTATTGAGACGACAAAACAATAAACTAGTCAGGAAATCAAAAATTACACAGTGTAATATCTTTACTTCCCCCCCTCCCGCTGTGACTTTGCATGGCAACAAACCAACAGATGTGTCCAAGACCCTAATGTCTTTGTCTCCTGCCGTTTGTATTTTCAGTGAGCATCCCTAGAAATGCAATTTTCATTTATTCTTTTCTGATTTTTTTTGTCTCTTTTTGACTCTTCCAGATGCAATCAGTGTTTTGTTTCACATATCACAAATGAAATCACAATGTTTCTAAAGCATCAGTGTTTCTCAAAGGATGTTTTAATAAAACCCCTCCGATCTGAAAGTCCCCTAATTGAGCCCTTCATCACAAGTGTGCCTGAAAACACATAACAGAGAATGAGCCAACTTTGATCTAAAGATAATAAAATGATGCAGGATATGCAACAAGGGGAATTTTACCCAGACATACGAAACACACTGGCAAGTCTGAAAAGCATAAATGGCCTCCTGTAATCCAGTCTCACAGCTGCCCTTGAATTTCAAGCTTTGACAAAAACTCAGGTTTGGTAAATGTTTTTTTGTTGAGGTTTTGATTAAAAATTAAAAGTTAAACACGCTCCTGACGTATTGTGATACTCTGTCTGCGCCCTGTAACACTTCTCACAGGATTTATTTTGAGAGTGACAGATTGGCAAAATGTGTTGCAACAGGTTAACTGCTGCTGCTTATTTTCTAAAGCGCATACTCTGTTCAAAAGAGCTGAGGACCATTCACGGTCTAAAGGTCATGTTTGTTCAACGAACGCTGTTGAAATGATTAACAACAGAACCCACCTATTTTCTGTTTGTGCAAGTGAAAAAAAGAAAAAAAAATGGTGCCAGTTTTTGCACTCTGTTATCATCAAAACACGTCTGCATCCGTTGAGAAAAAAACAACAAAAAACAACAAAAAAACGTATTGCTACACTGAAGTGTTTCTGTCAACACAGATTGATTTTGGTCTCAGCACACAGAATGTAATGGGTGAAGAGTTTAGAGATACCAGCACCAGACAGATTAGGGACGTTGTGCGGCAGTATTGACGAGGTGTCTGTTGCAGGCAGTTTGCAGCAATGTGCATTTGCATTAGTGCATTCGTTCTCAGGAAAACACTTGACTGCTGTGTGAACTGAAGATATATTAATCACAATATACAAACATGGGGTCGTTAAAGGGTTCAGCGGTTTATTTTTTTTGAAGTGTATTCAGTCAATGCCCAATCCAACATGATTAGTTAGTTAGTTAATATTCAATCTAACAGTCTAGCAATCATGCAAAAGAAGTCATTTGAGCATTACAAAACTTTTCTCAAGATCACTTTTCTTCACCTTGTCGACTTCCCACCCTTCCCCTAAAAGTTGGAATAAACAAATACAAAGAAGGTGAAGTTTCTTTGTGGAGACCTCTTTGAGTCTGCATGAATGACTGGATACATTAGCCCGCATTATTGTGGCTTTAAATAGGGCATGGGCTCAACTGGGAAAAATACTTGAAAGAGGGAGTTTAAAGGAAGAAGAACATCTCCCAGGCTGACAGCCATCATTGAAGAAGAGGCAAGCAGCACAGTAAAAGTCCTAAAATGAAACAACAATCACGGATGTCATTATACAGCCGAATAAAACTGCCAAATAAAACAGTGGAAATGGCCATTCTTATCGTTCGCTTTGCCAGCAAATGATTAGATGTCTTTTTACCCCCGTAGAAAATATTTGCGTGAAATATGTGATGCCATTTACATGCTGTCATCATCGGGCATAATAATAAACAATAAACTGCGCAAATGTCTCGGAGCAAAAATTGTCTCGATGCTCGTGGCAACAAAGAAAGGGCCTTCATATCGTAATAAAACCCTTGGCAGGCATGAGTGGGATTTTAGGACGGGGAAACAGAGCCTGTCTGTAATAGTTCACAGAGATGTCAATCATCTGGATATCTCTGACTCTTTGTTCACCCCTGCAAGGCTACAGTGAGAAACCAGGAGCACGCATGTAGTATCTGCATGTAGACCTGAGAGAATTGATCGGCTATTGAGCGTCTGAAATGATATTTTGTGAAGATATTCCCTCGCAACTGGCTTCCGAATACGTGTAAGGAACTCATCGTCACGTAGTTGCTGAGCCGTGGCATTTTAAAAAAAAAAAATTTAAATCATGGATTGATTTACACATTATAACATGGCCACAGTAATGAGAACCATTTATCTAATCATGTTCTATGAATTGAATCACTACAGCATCTGTACAAACATTCGTGTCAGCTGAGAGAAGTGCATGCGCCCACCAGCAGTTTCTGTTCCCTCATTCTATTGTTTACACCAAAAGACAGATGAGGGATTTTCATTGCAAATACATCACACAGCTCCCACGTACACAACAACACTTGCAAGTCTACTAGACCATGATAGCCCCACCGCAGAGGGGCTTCCATGTGATTGCACATATCAATCTGACTCTTGATGTGTGTGCACAGAGAAAGGGAGAGGATTAGGAATCAGCTGACGCCCCACATTTTCTTCCAAGTGACTTATTAGAAGGGTTATTCTGAGCGGTCTGCTGGACCGCTGAGCTGGTTGGCTGAGTAGTGAGACCCTCAATGGAGCCAATCTCTCTCACAATAGTAGATTGCTTTGGACAACCCTTTTCGGCTTTACTTAATAACAAACGGAAGGAGTCTTTTCTAGTTTTTCTCTTTTTCACACGCAATTTTTGTCACAATCATACTTCAGGGTGCCTATAATCGTTTTCTTTTTGGTTCCCACATGACAAGGCACAGGACTTCTTCAGTGCTGAAACGCTTTAAAGAACGTTTCCCGTCACATACCTGTCAGATGTTCTGTTTTTGGTCTGCAGTGTGCGTCATTTGTTGTGTCGAGCTGATAATATAACGGGAAAGAGGAGGATTTCCTTTCACCACAGAGCCTCGACCAGTGTGCTGTTCCAGTCTGTGGTTGCCCCTGGTTATCTGTTCTCGCTGCTCAGCACAACTAAGAATTTTTAAGAGGCACCATTGTGCACGTTTACACCCAACCAGACTGTCAGGCAAGCCGCTGCTCAGTGAAAGCATCCCATTTGTGCGGAAGAAAAACCAATTATTTACCAAATATGTTGTCTTGTTGAAAAGCAAATTAGGTTCTCGTGCCTTCAGCTTGTCATATTTACATGTGTCTCGGTGTAAATTAATCCCACCCCAGTCTTGCTGAGGCAGGTTAGCTGATAATTTGCAAATTACACGTAATGCATGCATAATTAATCCGCCACCAGAGACCCCGGGAGGCAATTACCGGGTATTGGGCAGTTAGGTGCATTCGACCAGTTACAGATCACCCTACTCCATTACAGGGTAAATACACAGCTCTCGAGGAGTCCTGATGCCAAATGGAAGTCCGAGGAAAAGCCCCTAATGACTATTGTGACTGGGGTAATAGTTTTGTTATCAGAAACAAACAGGCCTAATGACTCTGAAACACATTAGGAGGACATCAGCAAAGACAAAAAAGCACCAAATGGAATGGCCACAGGATGACCCCAATAAAAAGCAGAAATCAAATCAAAACGCAGCGACTGAACAGGCCCTCAATGGCACTTAAATGTGTACCGCAACTTTAACAGTTACTGGAAGCACCTTTAATATAATCAAAGAGTAACATGATCACACGGTCCAACACAACTCCAAATGAACCTTTTGGCTCATTATAATTATCATGGCATAGTCATGAATTCTTTATTTGGCTACAACAGCCAGCTAGTAATGTTTTTGTTTAGCCTCATTTATTCTTGTAATTGGCTGTCATTAGGTAAATCCACCTCTTTATTCCTGTAGTGGCACTTTTGGGTCGACATTTGTACCTCCACTTTGGCTGAATTGAAAAGATACTAGTCAGTGTGACACTGTTTAAACATAGCTGATACATTAAAATATTTCCAGCCCTAATGTCCAGTTAAGCCTTTCAGCTGCTAACGGAGAACTTAGCCGCTATGCTAGTTAGCCTCCACTGTAAATCCATGCAGCTGTATTATCATGGCATAGTCATGAATTCTTTATTTGGATACGACAGCCAGCCAGCAGTGTTTTTGTTTAGACTAAGTTATTTATGTAATTGGCTGTCTTTAGGTAAGTCCACCTGTTTATTCCTGCAGTGGCACTTTTGGGTTTGTGCCTTCTCTTTGGATGAATTGAAAAGGTGTTGGTGGCTTAGCTTTCCAAGTCAACATTCATTCATTCATTTTCTGTAACCGGTGGTGGAGAGGAGGACTCTGAACAAACCGTTATCAGTCATAGATAACCCCGACCACCCTCTCCACCACACAATAGACAGACAGTGGAGCACCTTCTCCAGAAGCCTCAGACAACTTTGTTGTGTCAAAGAACGCTACAGGAAATCTTTCCTGCCCCAAGCCATCTGTCTGTACAAATTCCTCATCTGTGTGTGACAGATGACACTCTGGACTTTTGTTTTTCTTGCACGTTTGTTTGGTTATTGGTTGTAAATTTTTAATCTTACCTAAATTTAGTACACCTCATTGCATTCTAATTTAACTTTTTTACTATTCACTTATTCACTTATCTTAGAATTTCTGTAAATATTGTGTATACATTTTGTTCTTTTTTTTAATTCTCTTTTCTTTTTATTGTCGTGTTTCAGCTCTTGTTATATTTATGTATGGTTGAATGCCTGTACATTGCTGCTGCAACAGAGAAATATCCCAGTTTGGGATCAACAATGAAACTATCTTATCTTATCTTATCTTATCTTATCTTATCTTATCTAACCGCTTGTCCTCTGGAGGGTCACGGCGGGTCGGAGCCTATCCCAGCCGTTAATGGGCGAGAGGCTGGGAACACCCTGGACAGGTCGCCAGTAGTGTTTTGAAATATTCACATGCCAGCACACAAAATAAAGAGAGCAAACATGGCTATACTTCCTCAAAATAAGGAACTTTATCCTGCTGTAGAGCTGCCTGCATTGTGGTGGACTGTTGTTATTTCATAAAATCCCTCCAGGTAACCTTAGATGTCTGACAGTATGTGGCCCGTATGTTAGAGGCTCCAGCCTATGTGAGAGTGACAACCCTGTTCAGTGTAACCTGACTCTGTGTTCTCTCCTCTTACCTTTCTGGTTGAGATAATCATCACCTCCATGTGTTTTCTGCCATCGTAAGAGATTTATTAACTAGCAAGCGTGTGTAAGGTCTCAGGAATGCGCTCCAGTTTTTGTCCAACGGTCCTGACGGTGACTGGCACTCACGCCTAACATGGCAGGCAGCTCCGTCTCTACTTCTGCTGCCAAGTGTGTGGCACAGCACTTCTGCTTAATATCTGTCTGAGGCCCTGGGCTTAGGGAGGATGAAAATAAGGAGAAAGCCAGGAGACCCAGCACTAGGTCTCAGGTGTGCACTTAACACTACCTATCAATTCTGGCCTGGGGTGAGGGCGACTACAAGCCAGATCAAATCATGAGTCAGAGCTGGAGGATGCATTTCAGTGGGCCTTATTGTCTGGCTGGTCACATGGTAACAGTTCAGACTGAGATGGAATGAGTCAACTGCTACGGGAATCACAGCCACACATCTGTCCAGGTGATATGTGGGAGAGTGTGAATTGAATCTAGACTCTGTGGCACCTCTCATAACCCCCATACTGCAGTCGTATAGTTGTATGTTGGAGCCGCCCTGAGAAAATTACATATTTTGTTGAGTTTTTGAACTTAAAATGAGTAAATACAACCTCTGCGGTAAACACACATTAAAACGAACCTTTCTTCAGTGGAATTTTATCTATAAAAAAGAAAAGGCCAAACACAAACTTTGGCATTCTTCAGTATCCTATTAAGTCATAACTTCGTGAGCCGCCCATGGGTAGGTATCACAGCTTGCACATACTTTGAGTGGCCACCTCAGAGTGTTTGTGTTCTGAAGCTTTCACCCACTCTTCTTTGCAGATCACTCCAGAAAGATATGTTTAGGCAAGATCAACCCACAGATATTCCACGGTGTTCAGCTCAGATGAGGACAGTTCAACTTTTGCGTCTTGAGTATTGCCCTATTGGAGAAAATACAGCCTCAGAAAGTTTTAGTTTTGTGACTGGATCTGATCAAAATCTGTTTCTTATAAAAAAAAATTTTTCACGTGAAAACCATTCATCTTTTTTTTTTTTTATGTTTTCTGTGGTTACCACATAAAATAAAAGCTAAACATGTCCAGTGTGTTATCTTTGGTGAATGTGGCCATAGAGCTCAATCTTAACTTTACCCGTTAGCAGAATTTGCTTCCATGAATCCAGCTTATCCACGTTTTTTTTTTTTTACGCCCACTTCTTGCATTGACTTACGTGATGAGGGTTCAGGTGATGACCCCTTTTAATGATCATGTTTGTACAAGCCTTGTTATATAGTGGAACGGCACCACCACTCCACCAAACAATGCAGCTCTATATGGGGGGAGAGGGGGGGTTAGTTTTGCTTGCTGCCCGCAGCAGACGTGCACTTTTAGATTAAAGTTTTCTGTAAATCCCAGGTCTTGTCTTGACATGGCATTCTGGACCATGGAAATTACAAGCTGGAAGCGCCTTGATATCTGTTTTACAGCCTTCCCCTACGTTGTAGGCATTCATTTTCAGATCCTCCAGAGAGTTACTGAGAGGGGCCCATGGCTGCTGAGTGTTACTGAGTTACTGAGTTTAAAGAGTCAGACAATTCATAAAGCTCTGGGACTGTCATCAGTTCATAATTTCCCAGTTCAGTCAGTTAAGATCTAAAGAGTTACAGATGGTTACAACTTTACAACTAGAAGGGTGTGTTTTGTGATGTCTGTTTGCTGCACTGTTATTTAGCCAAATGTTTTTGCTTAAAAATGGAAGAAAAAACATAAAAGAGTGGCCAGAATTTTGCATACCGCTGTGATAAGAGACAGAAACTAAGAATAACCTAAGAAAATAAAACACCAGCACTATTCAAGGAGAAGGAATCCAAAGCGGCCTATTCTGTGTCTCCACATATCCAACCACTTCTTGGTTCAAGGCTGTCTGCGCCGCTTAACTCTTGCACAGGGACCCTCTGTGATACAGCAGAGCTCACAGTGCATGGACCATGCTGCTGATGCCAAAGTCCTGCTATCCAAATCCGTCTGCACCATCTCATTTAACAGATAAGAGGCTAATCTACAGGGTGGGCAGGAGATAGACCCACAAATACAAGGTCTCTCTTGTAGCTCGCCCACCATTCTCCACATTCCTGGAATGTGTACAGGCATGTGCAGACAAACAAAACCTTGAGGATCTTTTTTTCTTTATCCCCGCAGGCTCAGACGTGCTGTTATAGAATGTAAATCACAAGTATTTGTTCTATTAATCTGCCCGGACTGTTTTTATTCTTTCAGATGGAACTCACCTTGGTATTAATGAATATTACTGAACAAAGAATCGTAGCTCCAAACAACACTGGAGCAAACATTAAAGCTAACAGGAACTGAAACGTGACTGAAGACATATAAAGGCAATGGTGGCTGATGGAAAAAATAATCCATGCGATGAATCAGTGCACTCGTGAATAGGCAGCCATCAGTCTTTGTTTAACACAGCTTGCTTTTGAGGATGGCTTTTGAATTCTAACTGGTATGGCCAATGGAGACAGATTGGATTTTCTCTCTCAGTGCCTAAAACCATGCTTTTTAACACCTTACTTAATATTTCATTATCTTTTTTTTTTTTTTTTCGCAAAATATTTTCTAGAAAATCCCTTTTTAGAAGGTTGGATTAAAGAAGCCAGTGTTCTCACGTTTGTACAAAAGCAGCTCTACATGAACATGTCCTGAATATTGTTGGCTAAAGCAGGGCTAAACAGACTTTTATTTATTAAACTAGCCAACGTGACACCGTTTAAACATTGCTGATACACTAAGATATTTCCAGCCCTAATATCCAGTTAAGCCTTTCAGCTGCAACCTAGCAGCTGTGCTAGTTAGCCTCCACTGTAAATCCATGCAGCTGTAATTGGTGAGAGAGCAAATGGTTAAAACTGATGAATAAACAATGGTTTAAATAATTAAAGCCCTGGGGCACAGAAACAGGCACAAACTGGCACGCTAACCAGCTCTCTAACAGCATGTTTCTTGCTGACTGTTTTTGTCCCTTTTTAGCTGCATAGTAAAACTTAATGGCCTTTATTCTTTTGGTCAAGCCTTTTGTCACCACGAATCATCTGCACGGATGAAGGCCTGGCATGAGACAAAATGTGCATCCTTTTTTGTCATAAATATGACACAAGTAGGTGCTTGCAGCGTGAGTTATGTGAGGTGTTGTTTAGTAATAGAGCCAACACACACAGGCTCAACCGTTTACTTTCAGTTCCTGCCAGAGTTACCAAAAAAAAAAAACTTCAGAATAGCTGGCGTTGCCTCACTGTTGCGATATTGTGGCTAAGTACAGTATTGTGCTCCAGCACAGATCTCATTACCTGTTTCCCCACCTCAGTGCACTTTCAAGATCAAAAGCTGTTTGAAGGTGCTCTTCATACCTGTCAGATGAGACTCTGCAGATAGCTCTGTCTCTAAAGTTAGAGTCAAGAGCCTATACGTATAGGGGACCTGAGGAAATTATCACTACAGGTTTGTTTCGCATGTTTCTGTTTAAAAAGCAAAGATTCCAGTTTGGTTTCTAAAAAAACAAAAATCAGTTCCATATCTTTTAATGTGATTAGAAAATTTATTAGAAGGGTTATTCTGAGTGGTCTGCTGAGCTGGTTGGCTGAGTGGTGAGACCCTCAATGGAGCCAATATCTCTCATAGTAGCAGATTGTTTTGGACAACCCTTTCGGCTTTACTTAATAACAAACGGAAAGAGCCTTTCCAGACTTTCGAGTGTCTATAATAGTTTTTTATAATAGTTTTGCTTCCCGCATCACAAGGCACAGAAACTTTGTTTGTTGCGTCCCTTCCTCTTAGTTTTAAGTTTCTTTTCCCTCTCTTACACCTCTTTGAAACTAATGCCAGGACTTCCCACATTTTTAAACATACTTATCAGATTGAGTTCCTGCCTACAGGCTGTTTCCAACCGCTGCTCTAGAAACCATACCGTCATAATGTTGCCTACATAGCAGATTTGTGCACCTGCGGATGACACATTATCCTTTGGTCTGTTCAAGACATAGCCCAGAGGAACACTTCCTCTCACATCTGCCATTATGTCATTCTCATTTATTTTATTTATTTCTTCTCGTACAGACACCTTTGACCTAGAGCCTTGGCAGAGGTCTTGTTACTGAGACGTTAGAAATGGAGAACAGGACCTGCATGAAATCTCCCATTTTTAAGTGGTTTTATTAAAATTGGAACACGACTTTGGACAAAGCTTCATTTATCTCAGTGCAGGAGGAGACTCATTATTATTAAATGAAAGAGAAATATGGTAATGATCTCTCTATGGAGGGGGTTACATATACTCCTGTGAATCCACAGAGCTCTAAAACAGTCCTTTTAAATTTCTGTCTTTGGATTTAAATGAAAGATGTTTCAGTTTGAAGAATAACAGGTGGCATTCTGTAAGCTGTAATTATCAGGAAATAATATTGATGATAATATGATATTATTTGAGTCTTATATGAGACATATCACATTAAAAACATTTCCCATAGTAACGGTGTACATCTAAATTTCAGGACTTCTACCACAGGGAATGTGCTGTTTTGAATGCTTTTTCGGCTCGTCAGGTCATACCTTGTAATTTCAGCAAATAATATGCTTGCTGTGGTTTCAAAGTGCAGGTACACCTTTAAGCTGCATTCAAGCACCGTTGAGCAAGAAAGCTTTGTTCAACGACACTGAGACGAGAGAGGAGAAAACGTTCATAATTCACTCTCCAACCCATATTTCACTGGCCAGCGCTTGGATGTGACCCCTGACCTTGCTGCAATGCTGCTTAGAAATCACATAATGCTGAGCTGAAGTAGATCAAATTGCCATGGTGATGTATTTAAACGTCTATAGGCAGAAAAACAGAAATATATTGAGGAGGTGGACAGATATTAAGTGACAGTACTTGGGATCCATCCCATCAAATGGGAAATTCAGGAATACAACATTAGTAATACTACATCTGTCAAAATATAAACACAACTGAAATCATGATTACTAGTCTGAGCTGCCAAATTAGAGATGTTTAACTATGCCATAAAAGATTTTATAACCACCTGAGCCCAGATCTTTTGAACACAACACTGACTGCATCAACTTTTACCTTATTTACTTGGAGTCATATTTCTGGTCACCTAACAAATGCAAGTCTGACAGTCTTTCGCTTTTAGTCTTGTTTTATTCTCCACAAACTCCTGAGGAAAATAATTGTCTCTTTACCTGCTAAATGCCCCACTTGTTCACCAGCTGGTTGCTAACTTTGTGTGTTTGGAGCAGGGCCAAGAGTCTATTCCAAATCCTCCCAATTTAGACTACAGTAAAGATGCTGGTCTGGCAACTAAACAGCAGAGATTGAATGACTTCAGATTTTACTAATATGTCGGGAAAGTCGAGTCGACTAGTCGATGACGTCCCTCGCAGTAGAAAGTAATGCTTTGCCACAATGAAATCTATACTCTTGACCTATTGTAGCGTTTCACACAAAGGGAGCTACAGAGGCTTTTCTGCAAGGTAACTGAAGGTTGAACACGGGCTACAGCTGGCCTTAGCCCACATAAACACCATGAACACCGTCAGTCTGACACGTCTAATACGCTGCTCAAAAAAAAAAAAAGATATGTATAGCCTATATAAGTTGGCACTGTCAACAGCATTTAATAGCACCTTGCAGCGTGTTGTAAGATAGTATAATGTAGCCAGGTATGTCTTTAAAGTCTTTTCTGTGTGTAGCAGCTAAAGATCTAATAGCTTAAGACAATAACATTCACCAACAAACTGTTGATGTGCAGCCTAATTCTCTCTGTTACTGCAGGACATTTGGCAAAGTTAACTGCTGTAGAGAGGATTTGGACCGTTCCTCTGCTAATGTTAGCGGATGTCTTTTCAGATGTGTATGTTGCAGTAGTACTTTTGTTACTGTTGGTGCAACGACCCACTGGGCTCCTCCCCTGTCTTCTCGGAGGCATCCGTTGTGACATGGTCGGCGACTAGTCGACTAAAGTAAAGGCAACCGTTCGGTACAACCCACCCACCCAGTTCATCGTACTCAGTAACCCCTTTCACAGTGTAACACCGTGCTCACATTGTCATTTGATACGAATGCTGATTATGGCCACAGCTGCCCACGCGGCTGCTAACTTCGTTACACAAATGACAGACCGAAAACTGGGAATGCTGTGAGGAATATCAGATATTTCTCTTCCGTCTTAGCTTTGATACAAGTATCAAAAACACCAAAAGACTCTTTAATCCTATGGATCTGAGGGAATCTCATCTGATGGAGTTCTCTAACAGCTGCTGTAAAATGTTCCTTCTTTGACCTTGTGTCTTTTTGTAGAGTTGTCATTTAACTTCTCCTGTCTCATTTGATCTTTTATTTTTTTTCCACTCTCCGTCTTTGCGAGTGTATTTCTTGCGAGATGTACTCATCGCTCTTACATGTGTTACTTCTGTTTGTGGCATATTTGTATTAACCGCATACATTAAACTGAATGACTGATGAAATACAAACAGTGAAAGAAATGGATTATGTCACCCCGTATGACATTTTTACAGACGGAGTGGAAAAACAGAGAAGCTTATCATCATCATGTGCAAGAAGATTTTTTTCCCCCCCAAGCTGTGAGTAGATTGTACATACAAAACAGAAACCACTTACTGATCGTGGCAAATATAATCCTGATTCTGTCTTTAATACTAAATCTCCTATTTGTATTCCAGCTCTGGTCTTTTCTGTCCAATGCCTGCTTTGCCTCCACTGTTCAAATCAATGTGCTCTCTTCAAAGCAAAGCCATACGCCTTCAAAGGAACATATATGGAAATGTGCTTTCTAATATGTCACCATTATGCATCTAAATGAACATCAATGCCATAATGATAAACACTATTTGAGAGCTCTCCGTGCATGTGTAGGTGCAATCATTTTCGCCACGGGCCTTCTTCATTCTTTCATTCGGACATTGAAACATACATTATATCTATCATAAAGGATGTTATTTCTTTAAGTTTGTGCGAGAAATCTCTTTCATGTTTGATAAGTAAACATCAAAAAGGAAATGTCAAGCCATTGCTGCTTCCTTGAGAGGGACTCAAAGATGATTTCCGCTTTCAAGAAGATCAAGCTACTGCAGAAGTTACTTTAATGAAAGGTGAACCTACTGCGAGTTCTGCCATGTGGAAGCAGACAAAAGCAGAATATGTTCAGCCCTCCCTCCCGTATGTCCTCACCCGTCATTAGTCAGGACAAAGTTCGGAAATGCCCTGAAATTCAATGCGGAGAATGTTAAGCCATGTTTGTTTGTGCCTGACTGGAGTAGAAAGACGAAGAGAGATGTTCCGCGGTTGAGTAATTGTAGTTGTTGCCCTGGTGTCATCTCTTGTTGTTTCAGTATGAGAGGTATTTGTTAAGCTTGAATGCTCACAGACAAGCAGGGATGATATACATTGTGTTTGGGAAAGCAAATGGGCGCCTGTATACCACGGCTGATTACAGCGCGCGCGGTGCTTTTGTGAATTTTGATCACCATCTAATTTCCATCTCTGTTTGATTATAGAAATTATGATGCAACAAAGAAAACACATGTGAGCTTTTCAGGCTTAACCACAGTTAATTACAAATTATATAAATACGGATGCATATCCTCGGTGTGTGGGGTTGAGTCACAAGAAACGAATTAAAAAATCATACAATTAAACCAAAATGAACATGTAATTCCGCCTCTCTTTTCCTCGCGCCTTACACTCGGGCAGAAATACAACGTCTATGCACAGGCAGCAGGGAAGGAATTATGAATCATTTCTAAGGAACGCCACTCCCAGAGCAGCTGTCTGTGTTTACTGCATCCCTGCATTGTAAATACCATGTGTATTGATGCAATCACAGTTCCTTCACCCTTTTCATATCAAACAGTGCACCTCACCATGACTGATGGCTGGCTGACCCATATGCTCCTAGCGGTGGTTCAAACAAAGCACGCTGTCTCTGCGGAGTGGATTTGGAATTGCACAGCACCTCCTACTGTTTGAAAAACAGCATCTCGCTCTGCCGCCGCTCCAGATGGACCACGGCAAGTTGTTCAGTAAAGCTTTTACACGGTTAAGTGCTTGATTCATGAAACGCTGCTGTGGAGAGACTCCTATGGAGTTGCCATTGTGATACTGACGAATTAAACAACAGCAGGCGAGCAATCTGAAGTTTTGGGACACGCTTTAATGTGTTTAGTGTCTAATACGCCTTTATCGACTACACTGGGTTATTGTTGAGGTAATCATGTCTGATAACTGACACAGTTCACGTCTCAGCCACGTTTATATTTTATGATCTGATCCTTGTCTCCTGTGCCTCCCCATCGCAACACCAGCTCTCGCTTTCCTTTCCTCGTTAATCTCTATAAACAGATGTCTGCACAAATCCTCAGACGATAGCCGATGGGTTAACAGATTACTCATTCACTAATCACCAGGCCCGACTCCTTTACTTTAAACGTTTGCAGTTTCTGTCTCAATCTTATTTATGTTTCATTTCATTCTTGTCTCCTGCAGCTCTCAGTCTCATTCATTAATCTCTACAAACAGGTACCTGCACAGCTACTTGGTCTGATCGGAGGCGCCTAAAAAGTTTAATATATACTTTATGTCGTCTCCCAGATTGACTTCTAACTAACCAGTTTGATCCTTTATCTGCCGCCTGTGCCTGCCTCTGTTTAATAAAAAATGCTACTGGTTTTCATCGCATTCACTGTGGAAATAATTGCATCTCTTTCACCTCACTAAGCACAGTGCAAGCATTTAAAAAGAGTTGAAACCCAGCAGCTCCCTAGGTCGTACTTGACACCATTTGGGGAACAAACACCAAATAACACAAACACTGTTTGAGCGTATATGCCATAAATATCTTTGCCCACACCAGCCTAGTTCCTTTTTGTTCTTCCGTTCTTCCTTTTTGACTCCCGGCCAAGACAAAATGTCACCATTAACCAAACAAAGCAACAGTATGTAACAGCTCGCAGAGGCACTAGCAATAATGTCAAGGAGCAGTGAATAAAGAGCTGCTATTCAGAAAAATCCTCTTCATATTTTTTAGTATGAATAAGAGGCACCTGACATTACCCGTGAAATAGATGGAGGTGTCATGAACTCGTTACCCCAAGCGGGTTCTCCTTCACATGGGAGCAGTGGGAGCTGTCTACAAGTCCTCCTTAAGTGTCTCTAAATGAATGAGCCGTCCTGTGGAGTGAAGATTCATCGTAGGTGCATTTTGCCTGGTGTGAGAAAGACACATTCACATCATTCTGTCACTTTAAGGTGGGCTGTTTCACATGAAACAAAGGAAAACGATATCAGACACTAACACTAGGTCTTTGTGTTACTGAGAGATAAGCTCAGTTTAAAGGACATTAGATAAGAGAATAAACTGAGAATGGATAATAATGAAATTCACGACTATGCCACCGCCCACTTCCCCTCCAGGAACTTTCTGATGCAGCAATTGCAACACCAAGATAGATACAGGAGATGGCGCCATGTGAGAGAAAGTTACTGATCCAGCACACCAAAAAACTTCAAAAGAAAAAACGTCAATACTTTAATGCTACATTAGCACCACTAATTTTGAATACATTTTAAATTTGGCCCAAGATTGACATTATATATCCATATAAACTATTACTGATCTTAAACTTAACTCAAACGTTTGCGCCATTACGCTTAGCGGGAATATGTGACAAATTAAATTCAGTCGTGAAATGAAAGACATAAGATGGCGCATTGTTTTAACGCACTTGACTCAAACTTCTCCTTGACATTTCTAAATCTTAACCTGACCGAGACAAGGCAGGAAATGCCACAAAATCTAAACGACTGATTCAGCAACTGTAAAATCTCCGGCCAAGGTTCCACAGCGCGCAGAGGCTCAGAGATCCTAAATGTGGAAATCTGCGGTGCGACGCACAAGGAGAAGCGCGCTGCGCTCCCAGTAGAGGTCCTGTGGGGACAGGAAGGATCACACCGCACCACTTCGGCCGAGGCGGGGACGCAAACACATTGGCTTTGAAGGCAGCTGAACCAAAGGATCTTTACCCCGTGAGCGCTCGGTTCTCTCCCACGGGCTGCCTCGGTCAGTGATAATCAGGGTGAACGGGGTGGTCGCCGCCTGCATCTCTGTGTGTGTCTCTCCCCTCCTCAGCGCACAGGCGCCCTGCACTCCAGTCTGCTGACACACCGGGAGGACAGTCCGCACTACACCTCCGTGTCATTGGGCTCTTATGTGGATACAACGCCAGCACAGACCCATGGAGATAGTTTAGTTGGATCTGCAGCCTGCGACCTTTTACATGAAAACAGGTAAGTGACTTAGCTTATTCGAAAAATAGGCACATTTTTGGACAGCGTGTTCCCAATTCTACAACTTGAAACAGCTCTTATCCAATAGCTGACGTTCTTGGCAGCTGTCGACTGTCAGATTTAGTCGAGTCTTTTTTTTAAAAACAAACCCGAAGAGCATTTTTTTTAACCCTCAAACTCGCCTTACCGAACAATCATCGAATTAAAACAGAATCAGGGCTTTTGATTTTTATAATTCTTGCTGTCCTGGTGTATTTTAACTTGGATCTTTTGTATATATGAGCAGTGTGGGGTAAAATAATTTGTGTGTGGAGCTAAATTAATGAAGCCATAAACTGAGTGTGCAGTTAAATCCGGCATATGGCCGGAATGTCGCCAGATGAGCAGGGGGACAGCAGTGAGACCGAGTAAGACAATTGGTCTCTTGTCTGAGGACGGGTTTATGATTATGGAAGTGGACCCCGATGGCCAGGCCAGTCCTGAGCACAAAGATCGTTCTCAACAAGTCCCGTACTGTGGGCGCCTGCTTGGTGCTGAGGCAGCGAGTGCGTGTGACAGCACCATTATTCACCAAGATGCCTAATTGCACTACACTGGATGGAAAAAAAAAACAGATAAGCTGACCCAAATGAAAACAAAAATACAGCGCAGGTGGCTGGTTTTCCCAGTTTTACCACCGACTTCAAGAATCTCTGGTCACAGCTAGTTAACCATAAACAGTTCAGTTGTATAACAATACTCTCTTTAACAGTCATTTGTCCTCTCAGTCATAGTCTTTCACATATTTCCAGTTTGTTTGTTGTGCTACACACAATTTACAACCAATAAGACCTACTTTAATTTATCAAAACCATCTTCAATCCAAATTGGTCTTCATATTTCTTTTTCATTTCTAGTTTTATTTACATTGCATGTTCCGATGTGAATCTGACCGTTTTCACCGGCACAACACGCTCATAATTTAAGCTGCTGCTCCTCTTTAAACGATTCAATGCAATGCAATCAATAAAAATCTGAAGTGGACCTGCTCATCGATTCAGGAAATCTGGTTCTTCCTGCCTGGAAGATGCTCATGAATCTTAAATGTGCACCTCGAGTGTGTAGCTGCTCAAACAAAAGTGGAGAGTAACAGGACACAATTAGAGAATGACACATCATTTAGGGTGGAGCTGTTTGTGTGAGAATAGATTAGGTTGTAATGCATTGCATTGTTTTGCTGAAGAAGTAGTAGTAGAACGAGAACGTGATTCAGATTTATATTCCCAAGTGTGTAACAGATATCAACAAGGAATTTAATTTTGTTCTGTGTGCGTGTGTGTGCGGTGAAGGGTTGTGCAAATACACAATTTATTCCTGGAAAGGCAGTGAGAAGTACAATTTGGCTGACACGAGATGCAAACATGTCTTTTAGACGTGCTCGAGGGGGCACAGAGGCGGGCCATCTTGTACTGCTGATTTGCTGTCCAGATGCAATTCCTTAATGCACTCTGAGAGTCCAGAGATCTAATAAGAAGTGGAAGAACATCTTCAATAATGAAACCCCACCTGCATCTCTGCAGCGGAGTGAGGGCCGGGGGTTGAGAGGCTTCATAAATAACAGAATCCAGACCTGACACGTGCTGCTCCAATGTCTGGGAACTGCCAATAACCGTCCTCTTCTAGTAGGATGCTGTTCATATAGAGTGAAGGGGGAAGAAACGGGCTCAGGGCTCAGGGCTCAGCTGTAGTTTGCAGTCATCAAGTAAATACAGCCCCGGTGCAGCAGCTTTTCTCTATTAAACAGTTTTACACAGAGAGGCCATAGATATTCAATTGTCTTTAACTGACTCTGAGAACCCAAGGAGAGCTTCCCTAGATAAACCGGCCATTAACAGCGCAGGGGACCAGTGTTGTTTCCACTACCAAAACGCCTTGAATTGTACGCAGATTTTCATTTAGCTCTATTGATTTCTGAAGTCTCCAGCTTGTAAACTCTGTAATCATCTGTAGTGTTTTATGAGGCAAATCATTATTATCACCTTGTCTCAGGCATTCATTTTGATGTTGCTGTCACAGGAGCATTGTTGTGATACAAATTAATTTCCTCTCCAATATTCGAGATAAATCCCCCGTTGCAATTAACCTGCATTTGAGTAATTAACCCTTCCTTGTCGCTACCTAATAACTACAGACTCTTGAGACTGAGCTCCTTACTTGTCCAGCTTCGTAACCAGATATTTTGTGTTTTGTTTTACCATGAAGCAATGCTGAGAAAAAAACGAAAAACTCTAGCACAAAACTAAATCACACGAATACTTGTTTAATTGGTGATTTGGCTGCGTCCACAAAGATAAACAGTGTAGAGTTCTTTGTTTTGGAGCTTCTTGTTGTGCCATGAAGAGGCCCTTTCTTCTGAAACACAATGTGACCCTCGCTTGCCGTTCCTAAGACAGAGCCAGTGGCTGACAGAGCTTCGGGCTGTCCCTTGCTATGAAAAGGCAGCACTGTGCTGAGCTCTGAAGATTGACCCAGCAGGCCTCGTGACGCTCCTGTTGTGTCTCAGAAAGAGTCTCATGAGCATGATTTATTTAGTCCAGAAGTTACGCTCAAAGAGCCGCTTTCATGCTCTCTGTACTGTACAGAGTTGCTTGAGATATAATGATAGGTGCACGCAAAGCACACCACTCCACCGGCTAAGTCCTGTACATCAAGCGAGTAGGCTAAAAGACTGCCTTCGTGACAGTAATCCGCTTTGCTCCACAGTACACTAAATGGAGGTTTTCCTTTCAATTGGCCATCTGCATCTGTGTGCGTATGTGTTTTTGTGTTGCGCCCGAGAAAGAGAGAAGCTTTTTATCCCCGTTCAGCTGCCGAGTGCCTGAAATATTTAACAGGGACTGCACTATTTTTGGGTTTGTGCTGGGTTTGTTGTGGGGCTTATGTAATATGTAGTTTCAGCTCAACGCGCGTGGAGATGTTTTATACCATACAACGCGCCCATCGACTGGGCCAACTGAAGCTTAGCGGCGCTGTAAACGGTGCATATTTGCAACTAAAATGTACGCCACTGTAAAGGACGTTTGAGTTGAGATGTATGATAAAACTGGAGCAAGGACTCCCACACCATCTGTGCACTGATGAGTTTAATTGCCATGTTTTACAGTGTCTTGTACATCAGGGAAGCATGGCCGGTCCAGATCATCGTCTCAGGTTTCTTGATATCGATCAGCTCATCTCACCACCCCCACCCCCTCCCCCAACTACCTCCATCTCTCCCTCTTTCCCTCTCAATTTGTCTCCCATCTCTCTCTACAGTTCTCCTCCCTCTCCTCTCTCCTCGGAGGTGTCAGATTCTCTGACTCATGCCCTGGTGTGGAGGATGGGAGGGAAGCGGGGATGAAAGAGAAGAGAGAAAAGTCATTTTGCAGATAGAGAGAGAGTGACCTTCATCCAGTAAGAGGGATGGGATAAAAGCCGGAGTTAATACCCTGCCAAAGTGTATTCTCCGCCGTGCCAAAAAAAAACATTCGAAATGATATATGGGTCTAATAGAAGCTCTCTGGTAATAAGAGGCATGCCATTGTAAGGCTAAGGCAAAGCAAATGATCAGAAAATCCTGCTGTTGTCTCTGGAGGGATCGACCCTAAGGAGAAGTCAAAGTGTATCGTGCAAAATCTGTTGGAAGATTTTCAAATGGAACAGTTTTTCGGGTTTGCCGACTCTTTACCCGAAAGCTGCGTAACGATTGAACGGTGTGCAGTCCTGCGCCGCTCTGTCCCCATGCTAACTAAAGCCAGCGTAAATACAGACGGCTCAGATGGTGTCACAGTGTGTCTGAAACCAGCGGCCGCTCGGGAGATAACAACTGACAGTCCAGAAACACGGCCTTGTAAGGTTCATTATCTGTATGTTTGTGTTGTTTTTAGCCCCGCTGCTAGTAATAAGCAGGGGAAGGGGACTCGGGTTTACCTAATGAGGAGACAGGATCTGTGAAAACAACCGCATCACCACCTGTACAGTGTGTTTCTTGCACAGGGGTTTCAGCCAGAACAAAGAAGAAAAAAAAGTTGCATCCTCACAGTCACCAAGAAACGATAGCATAGTAGAAACCACAATAATAACGTGTCAATTACACTTCTGCATTAGCCGCTGAATTCACTCATAATATGCTACAGAGAGTGATCTGTGTCTAGGTTTTATAGACAAATTGACGGCACTGAAAGCTGCTGTGACAAGAATAAGCCTTGACAGTATTGTTTCACACCACTCTGGTTTATGACAGACTTTGAAAATCCATTCATACAAACTCCCGAACCGGTGTCGTATTGTGAGGTGGGATGGTGGGTGTTACGATGGTGAGAAATAAAATGCGTTAGCGGGCTGATAAAAGACGCCTTAGTTCTGTTGTAGCCAAAAATATGTTTGGGGAATGAGGGAGATATTATAATATTCTTTTCCACATCAAATCCTCGTTTAATAACTGACCTGACAGTGCTGCAGATTTCTCATGTCAGCCAGAAAACAGTTTTAGAAGGCACGTCATTTTGTCCCGGGGACTTTGAATTAGAAACTGGCATTGTGATGACAACTTTTCAGCAGATGTGTTTACACAGTCTGCAGGGAATCTTGCGGTTTTGTTCGGTCTTTCAAACAGCACGTTAAGGATTAAAATCACACTGCCGTGGGGTAATCTTATCAGGACGCGTGTAGGCGCAGAGGCTGCAGCGACGGCGACGGCCGGCCTCATCTCCGCTGCGAGGAAGCCGAGCCGGCTCCCGGAGCAGCAGCCAGCTCAGGGGTCTGATAACCCTCTCTGGGGCCCTGTGGTTGACAGGCGCCTCGCTCGCTCTGCAGCCTGACACGGTTTTGCTTTAACACCAGATGAAGCCTCCGGCTGATGGGAGAGTACGGTCCCCTATGTGCCGAGGGCCGACCCCTCCCATTATATGTGACAGAGCTAAGACAGACACGCTGATAGATGAAACACTGCTCCTTAATTTCAAGCCTCTCCTGTTTCACTGCTCGAGCCCTCTTCTCCTGCTGCCTCGCTTTTTTTCACAACTCAGTGGAGAGACTGTGGAAGTGCAGCCACAGAGCAAAAGCCTTTTTATCAAGTGCTTGCAAGTCTTAAAATTGTACACACATATATATATATATATATCCCGTCATTTTCTGCCGAAGTTAGTGAGATTTTCCCATGTGAGGCATTTTTACATCTTGGCAGATTAGAGTGGTGACACGTTCCCTCACACCAATCAGGATTTAGCAACATTTGAATTAAAAATGCAAGGGTTGGTTGAAGGGTATAGCAAATCTAATCAGACCAAATGCACGCCGTGCTGATGAAGCGGAGCTTTTAAACACTGCAGATGTCTACCTTTTAATTCAGTAGTATTCACAAGATTTACTTTCTGCTCTTCTAAGAGAAAGGCTGTGGTTTTGATGTTTTAAAGCTGCTCCAAATATACAGCCCCTCTTTGAATATTTCAAATTCTCGACGAATTAGTTTAATCAAGATAAACTCTCATAAAACTGTAATTCTGCTCATAATGTAAGTATTCTGTGATGTGTGATTTGTCAGTCCATTGCCTTCCACTGTTTCTTCTGCACGCTCTCTTGTCTCAGTATGTCTATAGTATCCTGACAGTACGTTGACATTACAGTTTGTTTACACGTGTGCACACTTTTATCCCCTGAGCGTCTCATTTAAGTCTGGAGGAGGCTGACTAACCATGACATGAAGAGGAGCTTAGAGGGCTATTTTTTTCTACTCTAGTGTTTTATCCTTCGTTGTCTGAGGAGACGACGTTCTCATTGTGTCATCCCATGTACTCCAACATGGCAGCAGTGTGAGTTTGTTCATGACAGATAGATGCTCCCCTGGAACTTCTCAGCAGATCAAAGCCTGTCCTCTCTTGTGTTTCAACTGGACACTTTCTGTTTGCGTGCCGTGCAAATTATTGGCTCCTTTCATCCCAGCAGCTGCACGTGGGTTTGTTTGAGTTTTGTTTTGGTGCACACACACACACACACGGATGTCACAGTGTGCGTGTGCGCCAGGGCATGTGTGAATGGAGTCTCACCTCTTGCCCTCAGCATGCGCGTGTGCACACATTGACACCGTCTCACTTACTGCTCTATATGTGCCCACCCGGGGGACACCCTGTCCTCTTTGTTTCCGTGCGTTTATCACATAGACACTCAACACATCCGACCCCCTGTATGTACAGTATGCAGGGGGGGAACCCTGTTTCTGTCATTCGCCATGGAGACCAGGCGTGTCCTCATTCCTTCTTCATTTCCTGTAAGCCAGCCCAGAGCCGTCTGTTGTGTGAGGGACATGGTTGTCTCAGAACAGGTGTCCAGTCCTCTAGACAAGCGGGTTGCACAACATCCTTTTCATCTTGACAGTCTCTCTGGAGTGGAGGCTCATGAAAATGTGGCAAGAATAAAGAGAAAAAGAATGCTGGCGGCTGTCAAGCGATGTATGCCGGATGCTTTTATCCATGGCATCTTTGATGTATGGAAGATAGATGAAAAATAAATTATTTCTGGATTCTTTCTGTCTTTAGCTGAAAGGATCATTTTGGATTATGACATATGCAGGCAATAAAGTGGACGTTATTTAGTAATTTAATGTGTGATGTTGTGATGATTCCTGTCTGTAAAGACAAAGGTGTACAAGACATTTTTGTATGTGGTAAATTTATGCCGTCACATGTTATAAACTCAACCGTGGTCCTTGCAGTCAGCATGTCTTGAATAGTGCATTGCAGTTGAGTGTGTTAATTATGTCATTAATGTATTATTCTTTAAAGGGCTTCAACTAACCATTATTTTCATTTTCAAATAAATATGGCTATTATTTTCTCAGTCAGTCGGTTTAGTCTCTATGTTTGAAATGGCAAAGCAGGGCCAAAATAAATAAATAAATAAATTTATTGCATTTTTAAAAATTGATTACCACTACAGCTTTTAATCGATTTTTCCTTCAGTATAACAATACAGGCACAGCGTCTCATTTAATTATTTACAACGGCCAATATACTGCTGTATGTAGGAGGAAAAACAGTGGCGCTGGATATGATGCATAGGTGTGCACACATGGGACTGTATGTGAAAATGGACGAACCCTCCTGAGGAGCGGTTTTAAAGGCCACCTTGGTTGTGGCTGACTCCGCCAAACACTGGGGGAACTTAAAAGCAAGTCGAAGAGGTGGAGCATGGGTGATGGTGGGCAGGTGACACCCAGAGAGCTGGCGGTCTGTTATTTATGGCACTTATCTGTGCATTACTTTAAGCATTGTGGGAATTTATAAAGGTGAATCATTTAAAATTTCCCCCTACAGCTGTCATGAATGGCAAAATAAGCTGAAGAGATCAAAACTGGTTTTGTACTGGGCTGTAAACAAGTGAATTTTTGCGGTACATTTGGGCATTATAATATTATAATTATTTGACGTTTGATTTGTTCTGGAGGCAGCGTCAAGTGGTGTTTTCAAAGCTGTTGGCACCTCAGTGTTCATTTATCAGACTTGGAGTTTGTTTCTTGACGTTTACGGCGTTATTATTCAAGAGTATTCACCTACTCAGATGAAGTATAAGCCCCAACGATTCTTGCCTTCTGGACGCGTTAATAAGATGGTTTCATACCATTACCATTAGAATGGGGGGCTTTGACTCTGGATAAAGAGATAATGGTACAGTACGATTTCATTGCTGAGGTGTGAGAAAAGGAAAAGAAATTCTTTAACTCAAGTATTTCCATACGCTTTTTCATTTCATATACACTCGCTGGCTGTGTTATCTCCAAAATAAGTGTCACGGATTTAATTAATTGTTTCATCTCTTGTGTTCCACATCAACCTTCACATTAACATTTTCACAGTTCAGATGATGTCCTAAGCTATAACTGCAACAAACTAAAACTGACCTTTAGTATTTATTCAGCAGGCTGTTATGATAATTTGTCTTTGTGTCAGTCATTTGGTTTCACTTGGCTACATTTGGTTTTACAGCAGTGACTCAGAGCTGAAGCTCTTGCATACTGTATTCAGTCAGGCAGCGTGATATCAAGGTTAGAAAGTCAGTGACAGAGTAGCAGGACAGTGGATGGGCTCTCCGCCTCTCTCTCTTTCTTGGTCTGACTGCGCTTTGGCAGCCTGGTGCTGCAGTCTGCACTTTGCTAATTCCCTGTTCTGAGTTACCAGGTCTAATTTAGAACAGAGGGGCTCTGTTCATCCTGGAACGCTGCTGCTTGGGATTCTGGAAATGAGGAGTTCAGAGGCTCACTAGCCTCATACACACACAGAGAATATGCCTTGTTATCAGCCCACATAGGCGCACATAATGATCCTTCCAACCATTAACTCCTAATGCAATAAAGTTGTAACGTTTTAGCCATGGCCCTCAGTGCCTAAACATAATGAAGTTAGCCCACAGGCTGCACAAATGTTCTCTGTGCTAACACATGTCTTCAGGATGCATCGATCAAGCTTAAAGTCATGATTACTTGATCGTACATCTGTAGCTAACGGCAAATAAAATGCCCCAGTTTTTTGTTTAACTTCAGTCAGCCCCATGGCCTTCGTTTGATATTCATGGAAATTCTATGGAGATGAGCATCTAACCAACGAAACCAACAAGCATCGCTTTCAAAAGATGCAGAAGAAAGTGGATTTGAAGCAATCTAACCCAGTCAAATGCCACACTTCTCCACTCAAGACCACATTTTGTCAGGCTTGCATATCAGAATGTGGCATGGCCATGGCGGGAATATAAAACTCACTGACAGTCAAGCTCTGTGACATCTTAAGAAGGATGCGTGTGAGCTTTTGAACGCGCCTTTACAAGCATCCAGTGCATTAATAAATCAGCCAGCGAGCGATGGCCTTGTGCACTAAGTAAAAGCAATAAACCTGCCTACAACGGGTCTCGCAGGAATTGGATCTGATCTAAAATAACACCCATTTATTAAACATGATCTCCTCACATCGCTCACCTAATCTTCAGACAGCATGCAGATTTATAAAAAACACACATGTGTCGGTAGGATCGCAGCAGCAGGCCGCTGGTATACGTTCACTCTGTAGGCTGGTTGGAATGCGTTTGGCAGACAAACAAGTGGCCTTGATGAGTCAAAGAGGAGACAATAATTTGCTACTGTGTTGTTACTCAATACGAATGGATAACATGATCTAGGCATAGAGGAATCCACTGCCAGGAAGGACATCTGCAAATATCACAGCATCGTTAAAATCAAATGCTTTCCCTTCTTATAGCACCGAAAGGAGAGGTGATTGTATAATTCTGTCATTTGAGTCAGAGAAATAAATGTAAGTCAATTTCAGCTACGCTAGTGGTGTAGCTCTAGGGACGGCAGCGTCGACCAATCAGTCAGCCAGTCAAGACTAAAATATCTCAACAATTGCTGAATGTACTGCTGTGAAATCTGGTACATTCAGAATATCACTGACTTTGGTGATCCATTTCTTTTCTAAGGCCACCGGTGGGTTGATATTTTTTCCATTTTAACATTAGTTTGTTCGACTGTGTGAGGTTTGTTGCAGACGTTCATAAAGGATGAATCCTAACATCTTAAGGAACGCTCTGACAGCGCCAGAAACAGGTCAGAGCTTTAAACGATCCAGTAACAACATCCCAATAGCAACACTGCTCTGAAGACACACTTATGGTTCCCACAGAGCGGTACATACTGTATCACTAAATACTCAACAGTACTGTAGTAAATCTAATGACACTCAGATGTAATTTGTGATTAGTGCTAAATAGCAAATGGCTTCATGTTATGTTGAGAAGGTTACGTCACATGTCACCATTGATAACATCATGTGTGCTAACGCGTGGTTAGCATGGTGACATTAGCCTGTAGCTAAAGCACAGCGGTGCCAAGATGCTACACAGGGAGTCCAAGTAAAAATGCCAAACACAAGCATTTCATTTCTTTGGCAAAACAGGATATTTAAAGACTACACTTTAGATTTCAGGGGGTTAATAGACAAAAGAAGCCTACTCATTGAGAATTACTTGAAAGGAATGCAAACACTTGTAAATACAACCTATTATAACCTTTAGTATCTGCTATATGTTCCATAGCCATCCAGCACTTATTTATTTTCCTGCACGCACTTCCCCTGTCCATGCTGACGAATGTAAGTACATATAAATCAAGAGGAAGTATGAATGATTCCATGAACTAATTATACTCATCATGCTGAGGCTGTGCATGGGCAGGTGACTCACACATTAATCATCACGCCATTTGTCACGTAACTGACATGCACAAAGCTGCTGCTACACTGTCTTTCTGGGATCAGTGCAGATGTCTCTCATTTGCGGCCCGTGTATAAATTCTCTGAGTTTTTATTTTTTTTCCGATGGAGCCGATAAAAAAAATGGATCCCAAATGAAGCGCCAAACATTTCCCGTTTTAAACGAATTTGATTAACTTTGCATGAATCTCGAGCCGCACTCGTCTGAGAGGATTTTTATTTTATTTTTTTTTCTGTATCCAATTTCAAAAATCACTCCGCTCGCTGTGAGGGGAAACTGGTTGTCAGGTAATGAAGACACAGATAGTGTGTTAGTCATCGATGGCCACCCACAGCCTGTTAGGATCCCAGAGCTCTGCTGCGAGCAACATCGCTGACACTGCTGGTGCTTCTTGTCAATATCCTGCACACACAATAGCTTTCATTATGATTTTGTTATGAATATCAGCATCAATATTGCATCGACTTAAACTAATGAAGAAGTTCCACGCAGGGATACTTACAATTATAGCGTGTGCCGCCCGAAAGCCTTTGGATGTTATAAATGTGTTTGATTTGAGCTTTGATTTGTCTTCTATTCATCTGAACAGCTTTGAAGTCCCAGATTAACATTCTGTCAACAATGCAGTTAGACACAGCCCGAGCATGCAATTTCCCAGAAATGAGCTAGTACCCAGACATTAGTTCTGATGGTGCCACATAATATTCTGTGAGTGATGACACCGAACGAATTAACGTTACTTGTCGAGAATTCGTAATCTGTGTGCGTCAGCTGGGATCTGAAGCACTTTTGACAGGAAGGAAATGTCATTTAAATGCTAAATAAATTAAATATGTTCCAACTCCTTTTTTTTTTCTTTTCAGAAGAGTATTGAAGGACCTCGGAGAGCCAGAGAACGAGCGCTGGCCTTCGCTTGACTGCGTGACCAGCGAATGAGCCTTGTTCATGCGTCTCCCTGCGTGCCACTCCCACATCACTATGAACTGCGAGCAGGACTTTGCCGACGGGGGCTTGGGAGTGACCCTCACACTGCGACTGCTCATGCACGGAAAGGTTGTTTATGAGCGAACGCATGCCTGAGCACTCACACACATTCACAGAACTGATGAATAATGAGTTGTGAGGATTATATGTTTTTTATTTTCCCCCCTGTTTTCATTTATATAACTGTCTTTTATCTCCTTGCATTCAGGAGGTTGGCAGCATCATAGGAAAGGTGAGGATTCATATTTTTCTTCTACTTTAGAGAATACTGCATATTTAGAAGGTAGGAATAACAAGGAGGTTCATCATCAGGTTGATGTTTTAAACTGGGATGAGTTTAATCTCATGTAAATCTACGGTTTTGTTCAAGTTTGCTAATCTCAAGTCCTCAATGATGGCTTTTATGTGGAGCCATAATAGCCCTTATTCTTTGAATCATTTTACACTCCGTCTTGATTCTGAACACCGTCATCAGAACACAAAGCCTTCTGCCAAGCGGCTGTTGTTCTGAATATCCCCATCCTAAATATAATTGCCTCAAACCAAACCTCTCAAGACCTCCCCACCACCCTCTCCTCCTCCCATAAAGCACCAGAGTAATCCATCAAACAAAAACATTAGTGCATTGACTGGAAGCCTCTCGTTGAAACCGAGCTCCAAAGACGTATTACTGTGTTCGCCCCTTGTGGGCACTTTTGGTGTCTGCTACGAAGGGACTGATGCGACTTTGTGGCCCCCACTAGCAAGCCTCGCACGACAACAAAAGACATCAGTGGAGGCAAAGAAGAAAAATAAATGAATGCAGAAAATTGGAAAGGGGCTGGAAAGAAAGATGTCACAATGGACGCGCGATGTGTGGCGAAAATCGATTGTATCTTGGAAAACAGAGGTTGAAAGAAAGAGTCTTGTACGTTCTGTGCCGCTCGACAGAGAGGGACCACTTCATCTGCAGCGCTTGGACTAATAACTTACCACTCCATACTCCGAGTCTTTTTTTACCTCCCTGTCTTTGTGCCAAACCTCTCATTTCTTTCTCATCAGTAGAAGAGCAACAGCAGAGTCTCAACAGACCCAAACTAATATGTGTTCCTAGAACATAAATTACAGTGTACTCTGGGAGTAAGACGACACTGCTTTTGATACTCTTCTAAGGGAAGTGGTCGCCACTTGGTGCATGAAGGTGTGAATAGTGGTATGACAGCTTGGATGGACCAAAATAAAATGGGAAGAGGAGGAGGAGAAGAAGCAATCAAAAAAAAAAAAAAAAAAGCAGCAGAGGATGTGCTGCAGTGTGACACAAGTTTGGCAAGGCGTTCCTGTCCCCGGTGGGAGCTCTTCTCAGACACAGTGCACATGAAGCCACTACGGCAGGTGTACGTCTCTCTGAGATGCACAGATATATTGCGTTTACTGCCTTTGCAGGGTGAGCGCAGAGGACGCCACCACTATACACTGCAGGCTGAAACTCTAGCTGATGTTGTTTCTACCCAGTTTCAAACAGACGTAGTTTGAAAGGGCACTTAGAGGTCGAGGACGCAGTGATGTAACTTTTTTTTTTTCTTTTAACCGAAGCACATTTAAGTCTGTTTAATACTGTCCTTCATCTTGTCTTTTTCAGAAAGGAGAGACCGTGAAACGAATACGAGAAGAGGTACGGTCTCCCTGAGTGCAGCTTTAAATCACTGCTTTTCCTGATTTGTGCATTTACTCCCAATTTAATAGCATATTTATACGTTAGTAAATAGCAATGTACTTGTGTCACGTGAGATTACTGTAAGCGTGTTTTTTTGAGTGAGCCGCTGTAAGTGCAGATGATGGAGATTTAAGAACAGTTTGTCCCTGGTTTATATATCAAGATCTGAAAAGACTCCATCTGTTTTATTAGGTTGATCTCAAGAGAAAACATAATTTAATCTCAGGAGGCTCTCTAATAGTGGTCAGGCTTTCTGGCAGTTGCATGTATTAATAATAAAGCTCAGTTCTTTCTGCCTGTTTGGGAGCTTTGAGCCTGAAAAGAATACAGAACAGGCACATTGTCCGAATTGCCTTTTGGCACAAAAATCCCCTTTTCAATTTAAATCCTCCTCTCTCTACATTTCACTGCACCTCCTCTCACAAAATCTCTTTTCTCTTTTCTTTTCTGCTTAAAACTTCATTTTTTTTTTTGCCTCTGCCTGCCCCTCAATTCCCTCTTTATAAATCTCAAGGGTGCAGCCAAACTAATGCCGCTTGGTTAACTCTTTGTATTAAAAAGTAATTAGGCTGATGAAGCGGCAGAACATTTGATTCTTTCTCTGGCTGTTTTATGTTGTACTTTATGAAGCAGAAGGATAAACAGAGGAATAGTGAGGTCAATGGACAATGCAACTTTGTAGAGCTACTGGATAAACCACTCAGCCATGGTAGCCATCTAGTCATCCATTCCTCCATCCATCCAGCCGGGCAGTTGTGGCCTTTGTTACTGTGCAGCTGTATGAGCCTCATCCTGTCAGTCCCTGGCCAAGCCTTAAAGCCACCGTGAGAGAATGACTCACTGTACTGACTGGCGAAAATGTCCCAGAGGTCAGAGCGCTGTCGTGTCTCGGCTCATGTGACTTTAACTAGAAATGCAAGGACACAAAATGGAAGTGGAGCAGGGCAGGAGATTTATCGTCTCAGGGCAATGCCGCAAGAGGAACTAGATTATCAGTCTTAGATAGTGTGCTCAGTCTCGTGTCACTTTTTCACCCACACATCTGTTGCACCGTACTATTATGTCTCTGGCCACTGTGAACCACTGTACCAGTATCAAACCAAGCCACTAGCACTAAATGAACAGCTTTAGGGAAATATGCATATTATTTTTCTTGCCAATGAGTTACTTACTCTTTGAGTTAGCTATTAGCTTAGCTTAGCATAACTGGAATCAAGGGGAAAATGGTTACCTGGCTGAGTGCATCCAGGAACGCACATTTTTAAACTTCTTTACATGCATCAGATAGAGTGTGTGCTAGAGGTGTTTTCAGTGGATCGGTTAAAGCACGCCATAGCTTAGCTTATCACAGAAACTGAAAATGCAGCAGTGGTTGAAGTAGCCCTGTCCACAGACAAAAAAATAATCTACCTTGTTTTACCCACACAAAAAGGTGGATTTTAGTACTTTGCAACGGATTTATAACAGCCCTTTGTCTCTATGTTCAGACATTATGCTAAGCTTAGCTAACCCACTGCTGTGTAACCTTTAAAAATATCTTCTGTCTCATGATTTGCTGAACTATGCCTTCGCTGCTAACATTAAACTGACCCCGCGATCTCTGTTACCACAGAGCAGCGCACGGGTCAACATCTCAGAGGGCTCCTGTCCAGAGAGGATCATCACCATCACCGGCTCCACAGACAGCGTCTTCAGAGCTTTCACCATGATCACGTACAAACTGGAGGAGGTAAGCATAATGCACGTCGGTCACCAAGCGGGATCAGCCCCTGTTGTAACTTCACAGTGAAACCAAACGTGGGAGATGAACAACAATTACGGTGCGAGGGTTTCTTTGGAAATGTGGAAAGTAGTTGGCATGCAGGAAATGTCTCAATGGAACCAAAATTATTTGTTGAAAAGCGGAAAAGGTTCAAGACGCCATTTTACCACTTTGTTACAAGAAATGGTTTCCTGAACGTCATCCCTGCATCTCCACTAATGTGCTTTTATCGCTATCGATTATACTCTGAGGTGGCGGAAGGAAAAAATTGTGTCTGGATTTTATAGCGCTTGATGTGCTTTCAGATAAGACTGCTCTGCAGATGAAAATTTGGGATAAGTGGATGTTCTGTAGCCGCAGAACCATTTTGACTTTTGCAAGAGCAAAATGATGTATGTTGTGTTATTGTTTAGTGCAACACGGTCCGTAAAAGTGCCAATTTGTACCTGGTAATGAGAAGGATTTGTCTACTGAAGAGTAATAGAAGACGGTCCCTTTGTGCTAATAATTACCATGGTGACTGTCCATCATAGCACCAATTAATGTAGTGGAATGAGAGCCGTCTCATCACGGCAGATACTGTCAAAGAAACAGGAGCTCAGGTCGACAGCCTTCAGTAAACATACTCTGACTGGGAGCACAGTGCAGTATTCATTAAAGATCTTTCACACTCACCTCTTTTCAACCCTGAAACTACTGAGTTTCCATGGCAACATGTTGGATGACCCGCTGTCTGCCACTTCCACAGTAGTTGACTTATCGTATGTGTTACTCCTTTAATTAAAAACAAAGGAAAACAAGTGTTAGCCTTTGCATTTGTTTCTGTCTCAATAGTTTATGATCACCCAGTGGCACAGCCTCACTTGTTTTTATCAGCCGGCAGTTGTTTGTGCCACAACCGCGGCCACATTTGTGCAGATACACTGATCTGATCAGGAAAAAAACAAGCTCTAACGTCACGTTACATACATCACGCTATCGCACGCGGTATGTGTTTTGTTCTCAGATGTCGAAGCACAGCAAACATGAAAGCCACGTAAACTTTCTTCGGTGCTCGTCCCATCTGCAACACAATGCACTACGGGGATTTAAGCTCAGAAACTCTTTGTATGCTTGTGCTTGTGTGATTTCCACCAATTCGCTTTGAACGCTCCATTTTTTGCCGCGGCGCAGGCAGGAAAGAATCCGAACGTTCACAGTAGTCGTATTTTTAGATCAAATCAAGAAAACGTACCCCAGACCCTCGTGATTGTACAGATGAGCCGTGCGCTCCTCTTCTAATGAGACGTCAGAGAGCCTGATCTGCCTCACTAAATATAGAAACAGAGCAGAGAGCCACAAGAGGCACATCAGGATATGCTTTTCATATTTAAAGATCACAGTTATTGGGAACGTTATGCGGCTCCTTCATAAGTCCAGTCCCTCTCCCCCGAGGCTGCACATCCACGCTGTCCCCTCTTGCAAACCGGCCCCAAAACCAACCAATCAACAAGAAGGAGCATGCTTTGCATTCTGTCACATATTTGTTGTGGGTTGCACAGTGATGGGGAGAGAGAGAGAGACAGAGCAGTGTATTTACATTTCAAAGGTTCACGGAGAGACACTGTTGATTAATTAAAAGCTCACTCTCCACCCACAGCAGAGCACACGAGTGTTTGCTACCTGCACTGTGAAAACACTCGTCAAAGCGGCGAGGTTCTGCTCTGAATGCTTACATCTGTCTGAAGTTACAAAGAAAGACCGTACAGATAATATAGATACATAGCATGCACCATTTCTGTCTGTCTTGGGCCGTCACTAGCTTCAGAAATTGTTCAAATTATATTAAAATGCAAAAACCTGCCACTTATAGAGTGTGTTTATCAGTGTTTCACGTATTTACTGACAGTTAAAAGAAAAAAGTCTGGCATTTTGCAAAACGTATCCATGTACTTTCATCACACAAATCAGATGACAAATTGAAGCTTTTCTCACGTCCGTCTTTCAAACACATGCTAACGTTGCCATAGCTTAGCAAGAAGGTTAAAAGCAGGAGGAAAAAGGTAGCTGTACTACACAAAAGACTGAACAAATTATGTGCAAATGAGTCTACTTAGTGAGATTTAAATGCACGGGTAGGTGAATTTGTCCATTGTTTGCAGGCTTCAAGCTATGCTAACCAGCTGTTGGCAGCTGTTAGTATTAAAGCTATTAAAGCATAAGCATGTTTCCCATGGATGTTAAGCTGTTGGTCTGAATTCAATCTTAGAAAAAGGACTGGACAAATTACACAGAATCCTGACGATTATTCAGAGTCAGATCCATGTCTGACTCCTGTCCTGTAACAAACGTGAAAAGCCAGTTTTCATATAAATTCCACTTGTTCGGGTCTTTTCAGATGATCTCGCAAAGAGATGAGGTTCGACAAGGTGAAGATAGGACAGTGTGCTCGGGTTAATGCTGCAGAGAAGAGATAGATTTCTCACTCTTGGTGCTGCTATTAATGTTCCTCCAGCTCATAGAGAATCCAGAAATCACATTAAAACAGATGATCAGCTCCTGTGGATGTGGGCATCGACACACTGAACAGAGGCAGAGGCTAATAAAGTGCAGGAGCTGGATTGATCTCTGCCTCCTATTTAAAGCGCCACCTGACACTTCCTGTATGGATCCCACTGATTTTTTTTTTTTTCTCTGCTGTTGGATTCATGTTGCTCCTCTAGAAATTTTGGCTGGCTGCGCCGTAACAGGCTCAGCTGAACGTTGCGCTTCGCTTTTCATAGCTTTGGGTTTTGAGGTAATAAGCAGCGACATGTTGACTTGGCTCATTATGATGCTGCATAATTGGGGAGATTTTAATTCAGTTTTCACTGCTTGGTTTTTAGTATTCAAAACATTCAGTTAATGAACAAATACTTGATAAAACTGAAATTAAAAGTGTGTTTAGACTAAAATGAATCCCAAATAGACCAATAAAACAGGCTGCGCACAAATTTGACTCATGTTGCAGTTAATGCCCTCCAGTGACTCCTCTCTTCCTCTGGTTCCACATTGACCCCTGCTGTCAGATCTTTTCCTTCAGGACTCATGCCGCATTTTTTTCCCTCCCCCCCACACCTCCCTCCAGGACCTGACCGCACTGGTGGCCAACGGCACCATCAGCTCCAAGCCACCAGTCACCCTGCGGCTGGTGATCCCTGCCAGCCAGTGTGGCTCTCTCATCGGGAAGGGAGGGGCCAAGATAAAGGAGATCAGAGAGGTGAGCGGCCAGAACACAAATCTGCTCCATCCAATCCATCTTCAATGCACAGCAAGGTCCAAGACTGAGACATGAACAGGACAAATGTACTGGTGGAGATACAAAGAAAACTAGAAGGGACTGTTGCATAATTTCAAATATATTTTGGTCAAATGAGGTGATCAGTTTATCTACAGTAGCGGAATGGCAAAAACAAATTGAAATATGAAGCAAAATGGACAACTGCAAGCAGAATAAAGTATGCTTTGGGCTAAGCTAATTAGCTTCGAGCTAATATGCTCATAAGGATAACACTATCATGCTAAAGTTCAATGTCAACCATATTTAATTCTTATATTTAATGAAAATCTCAATGGTTTTGCAGGTAATGGTTATCTGGTGACACACTAAAGTACATATTTATATATAATACATTTTTATTTTGAAAATTTGACCTGAAGATGGAGTGCAGTGTGGTTTATACTTCGGCAACACATCTATGCAGAGACCATGTTGTGGCTAAAATGCTAGCTCACGGCTAGCCATGTGTGTTCAGTTTCTGTGTGTACCTCAGACAACTGAAAGTGAATGCCTCGTTTGAGCTAATAAATGTTTAGCAACCCTCTTTTCTGTTGCTGAAATCACTGCAACAAAAAAGAGGGAAGGCATATGAGTAGATGGTGCGTAGGAACAGGGGAGAATTTTTTATGCTCGTCCGGCCACTGATGAACATGGATGAGGAAATGCATTTTACACGGTTGCTGCTGCCTGCGTCTATGCAACATCTGGTTACATTTTTGGGTGGGTGCATGCCAGGCTATGGCCTGGGGTACATATGTAAGCTGTATCTCCAGCTTGCCTACAATGCCGATCCGACACAGTAGCATAAATCTAGCTCCAAATTATCTCCTGGACGTGGAGGCTTGGGTCAAATTTCATGGCAACATGCAATATTTATTGATACATTTCACTTCTGCAGAACTACGCTGGTAGCATGACAAAAAGTAAAGCAACATTTTAGATAAAAACATGCAAAGGAATAGATGAAACAGATGTAGTTTATCTGCACTTCTTTGTTACTAATATTGGACTATTAATGCAGGAAATTAGTGACGATTCAGGACAGATTTATCACTTAACACGGCAAACACCGTGACTCAGCTATGGCAAGTTTGCAAGGGAAAATCGCCTGACTACATTTAGACCCAGCTGAAACATTAGGATTAAATTTATCAGATCTGTTGCCAGAGACATCTGACTCTGCAACTTCAGCTCTTTGCCAATCTACAAATAGAATCTGTCTCATTTTAGCCTTTACCTTCACCAGTAATGGCATCCAGTAGATTTTCTGCGGTTAGACAGATTTTCTTGTCTCCTTCATATCTGTGCTGTTGTTTCATTTGTTGATTTGGTTGGTTGGTTGCCACGGGAAACGTGTTCAGCTGCATTAGTGATACGTGTGATTCAGCCCTGGCCTTCGGAAATATGTCAGCAAGCGTATATAAAGCTGAAAACTCAACCTTGTTTGCTTGCAGACATGTGACATTAAGGATACATCAGCCACAATTAAGAGCATGACATCTTCTGACTGTGGATGACATTTCATTTATATCTAATCTGACACAGTTGAGCGCACCACGGTGCAGGTGGTCTCTTCCACTTTTGCTCGAGAAATATAAGGTCAGCGAAGTCAGCAGAGACGCAGTGGCAGTGTAATCACAACTTGTCTTATCTCCTGAATCGACTTAATCTTTTTTTTAAACCCCTATCATTTGCAGAGCACTGGAGCTCAGATACAGGTGGCAGGGGATTTGCTGCCCAACTCCACTGAGCGAGGGGTGACGATATCTGGGAATCAGGACTCGGTAATCCAGTGTGTCAAACTCATCTGCACAGTAATCCTGGAGGTAGGAAGCGTACCATTCCTCTCTTTAAGCCACGCAACCCTCACCTAGCTGACATTTTGTTAGAGCTCTACTGCTGCAGCCATGTGAGGGGAATAATTGCTGTTGGCATGCATGGTTTTTATTTCTTCACTATGCAATTATTGTGGGTCCCACTGCAGCTGAAGTGAATGCACTTTTAGACGGCTGGGTTGGCCCTCCCACTGTGACAGTTTCACACAGTACTTACTTAGATTCGGTGTGAATCCTCATTTGGGTTTAAGAGAACACCGGGAAAGAAAGCTTCCTGTTCTGTGCCGTAAGCTGCCACACATAACAGTGGCTGAAGTCAAAAGGTGCCGCTCTCAGGTCAGAGCTCAGTATTCTCAGAGAGGACACTAAGCTGCTAACAGAAAACAAACTGGCCTGCAGCAAAATCTGTCCACCTCTAGACAACAGCTCTCTTGAGAAAATCGCGGAGGGGATGAGCGAAAAACAACCCCGAGCACAGTTTCTCCCTGTGTGTTCGTGGAAGTGCACAAGTCCTTTTTGTTTTATGCATTGCAGCTGGACCTGACTGACTAATTGCTAGTTTGATCCAGTTTTCCAGGGCTTTCTTCAAAGGCTTGCGAGTTTCATTAGGATTCTGTACCAGCGGCATCTTGCTTTTGGCTCCAACATTTAAAATATGCAAAGTTATACAAGGAATTTGCTGTGACTGCTCTACATTTTAAACCCCTCCAAAAAAAAACAGTATCACCACCACTGCAGTAACTTGATATAAGATATGTGGTGTCGTGTACGCTGTGTAATCTACTTTATTTAATTTATTGGTGTATTTATTTTATCATCAAGTGTCTCCATGTCAGTGGATGCTTGATTTATCCAGAGGGCGAAGCTCTGCAGAGCCCTTGAGATATGATGCATACTAAAGCTCAGAGCTATTATCCTCAGAGCGCACTCACTAAACTGCTTCAATTATTCAGCGAATGACTAATATTATCAGAAGAAAAACAAGGCGAGGAATAATGTCATTAGCAGTTTAGTTCATCATTGTTATTGTTAGGTGAATTTAACACCAATTGCGCTCCTTTTTCAGGCTTTGACATCAGCGCTGACTTCCTTTCAGAGTAGCTGCGTGGAGCTTATTCACGTCTTAAGGATTTATCTTTTTATGGTCAAGGTTTACCTCGCATCTTCTGACCTCTTGGCCTGTTTCTGACTCCGCAGTCTCCACCAAAGGGTGCCACCATCCCGTATCGACCGAGCCCCTCACCAGCTGCGCTCCTCATCGCAGGGAACCAGGTGAGAAAATGAGATTTTTACTACTCACAGCACAAGTTCTCAAATCATGGGGTAAATCCCTCTTTATGGTCACAGTGGCTTTTACAGACGGCGTATATATGGGCCTTGAATGAAACAGATGGATAGTTAAAAACACCTTGAAGCTGCCAGCATAGAGCAGGGAGATTTACTGTAACAGACCTAAATGCTGAGTCGAACATGAATGACAGATGATAACACAAGAATAAGTGATAAAAAAAAAATATGCCAATCTTGCTCTGGTGTTCACTGCTGATACTGAAGAGAAAACTATCTCTGTGTGGCAGTGAATGAATATATACCATCCATGTTCTTGATAATATTATCGCAGAAGAACAATATTCAGGTAATTTTGATGATAGGGAACCGTGAAAATGCTAATGTTTCACAGACAGAATATTGGACTTACACCGATCAGGCATAACATTATGACCACCTTTCTGATATTGTGCAGGTCTCCCTTGTGCCTCCAAAACAGTTGTGACTCATCAGAGAATGGACATGGGTCTTCTGAGGGTGTCCTGTGGTGTCTGGTAACAGAATGGTGTTAGTGGGGGGCTTTAGGTCCCATGAGTTGAGGGGAGGGACCTCTGTGGATCAGGCTTCTTCCAGTGCATCCCACAGATACTTGATCAGCTTGGGATCTAGTCAATTTGGAGGCAAGGTCAACACCTTGTATTGTTTTTCTTTTCTTTTTTTTAGTTGTTTTTTTTAGTTGTTAGTGTTTCTGCATGTGTGCCTGTGTCAGGCTGCATCCTGCTGGGGCTGGCTGCTGCCATCAAGGAGTGTCATTGCTATGGGGTGGGGGTGCCTGGTCTGGTCTAGGTGGGTGGTACATGTCTAAGTAACATCCACACAATGACTATTAGGTCCAAAAGCTTCCCAGCAGAACAGTGAATTGTCATAAGATGGTCAATGCTATTGACTTCATCTGTTGGTGGTTTTGATGTTGTGGCTGATCAGTGTACTAAAAAAGGCAAGGAATACTCACAAATTTTAATATCACAGTGACACTTGAGGAAAAAGTCAGAGCATCACATTGTATGTGTGATTAGACATACATCCAACATTTGTTGAGATATTTCTGGACCAACGAGGGAACAGACCAACCAGCAGACAGACATTTTCATCCCGATATTTGTGCTGCTATATCATGGCTTGAAAGTCTGAGAACTACTGGATTAGCAGTCGGGGGGGGTGACCTAGATAAAAACTACAAATGTTTATTGGAGCCAGTGATTGCTTCCTTTACTGGAGACTTTGCTAACCAAGACTCATGTTGAGGGTCCTCGGTGGGGGATCGGGTGTTTTTTGTGTGTGCGTGAGGGTGGGGGTGGGGGTGGCCGACGTAGGTGCCACTGTTTGACAAGGGACAGATATCCACCCTCCCATGGAGCGAGTCACAAGATTAGCAAGTGAGCCTGGAGACCTGCCGTCTCCTCTGGCTACGGCAGCAGCCAGATATTCTGCATAGCTGTCAGCAGTTCTGACGCTGTTTGTGCTGCCTCAGACTCTGGTCAATTTATGGAATGGCTTTGTGTTTGCGACATTCTTCATAATAAGCTATCAAATTAAACTCGGGGCGCGATTCTGGTCACCGGGAGATGGCTTTAACGAAGCCAGCGCAGTGATAGGGAATGTTTGTATAATTCATCAGAGGAGAAAATGAAGTGGAATGGGACAGGGTCTGTGGATGAGTCATAACCCATAAGCCTGTTAGGTGTGTTAAGGTGTCAGAAATGCAGCCGCAAGAGCACATTTCAGACTAAAATTTCTCCACAGCAGAAGAAATAGAAATAAATGTGAATTTTTAGTCATCATTTTCGCAGCAGATGTACCACTGAAAGTTTTCAGATGGTAATCACACATTTTCCCACGAATCATTACTCCCAATGAAAAAATAATGAAAAAAGCATTTTCATGTGTTGTTTTGTGTTTTTAGGTGTTTGAGGCATCAGAATTTGCACCTCACCCTCTGTACTCAGTCACCCAGGGGGGCCTGGACCTCCAGCAGGTAACTGGACAACCACTCATGTGCGGCCTGTGATTGTTCTCATCATAAAAATATGTCTAGGAATGAGCTTGTTTCGTACTTAAATAGAAGCACAGCAGCGAGGCCTGAGTGCTGAGTGAGAGCAGGGACTGTGTGGCATGCCCAAAGTTACGCAGTCCATCATATGGCATGAGGCATTAAAAACAACAGCTGAGGGTAAAGCTGCTGCTATTGTTCTAGCCTGTCATAACAGCTATAACCCCTCCTGAAACACGATGCCGTCACACACCAGCGCCGCAGCTCTGCCGTCTCTTTTTTAGCCCTGCTCGGCTCTGCACCACAAACATTTCGGCTTTAGGAATATTCCTCCCGTGACAGCAATAGCGGAGGCCGTCATAATATCAGCATGGAAACAACAGCCTCTGACGAAACAGTACACAAACACACACACACGAAAAAAAGAAAGAAACCAACATGGCTCCGGGTAACGGAATCCAAAGGGCTCTTGTTTTACATGTTATAAATGTAGGACTATTGAAGTGAATTTGTGGTGCTTGTGCGCTTCCCCGTATAAACACAGCTGTAATTCTGTCGATGAATTGCTCTTGAGGATGAGCTCTCCTCTCAAATTTATGGCCATATAGGATGGACTGGTAACAGTGGCCAGACTGCTGGCGTCAGGCAGAATTGAGTTAAGCTAAGTGCTGTCTGGTCAGGCCATAACTGTAACGAGGGAGGGCTGCTGCACAGACAACACCCTCTCTAATTACAGCAGATAGATAGATAGATAGATAGATAGATAGATAGATAGATAGATAGATAGATAGATAGATAGATAGATAGATAGATAGATAGATAGATAGATCATTTACGATAATGTGGGCGATGAGTGAAGCTGCAGGTAGAGATGAAGATGATCATCAGAAAATGAGGGAGATGAAGCAAGACAAAGCTCAGCCCTGATATAATGTTAAAGGTTAAATGTTTCAGATGGATAAATCATGAGCAGTATTCTTTTTTAGTGAGGATAAGATTATTTCCCCTGGTTATAAGAGGCTTGAGCTTTTAGTTGTCTTGTTTTTGCCCGGATATAGTTGTGGTAAAGGGAATTCTCTTTGTGGGGCTCAAAGCATTGAAAACTGGCCTTTAACATTAACGTTGTGTTTAGTAGATTCTTTAACAGCTCAAAAACACACCTAACACTGTGTTCATAATCATAGTTCTTTTACGGCTTATGAACAATTTGAGGTCATGTTTCAGCAGAATAGTACGTTCATGTGACTTCCTTGGGATCAAACTGCCAACATGATGTAGATTTATTTGTCTGTGGATGAGGATGTGAAGCCAATCTCAACCAAATTCAACGGTTAAGAAATCCAAGAGCAGCTACAGTTTTTATATTTCGCAACATTTTGCCGGTTCCCCTGGAAGGTTTACTGCTATTTTTAACAGAAGCAACTTTGTCCTGATGAAATAGTGCTTGTAAAAAAAATGTCCACAGTGAGGTGTGTAGATTATCCGGAGTAACAGGAACACTGTGCCCAGACAGAGATGTCCCTGTTGAATCTTTTATAACTCATTTTTAATGCTGCGAGCGCCACAAGCAAAAACTTCCATTGACCTCCATTATGTAGAGGTGCAGGTAGAAATCTCAGGAAGGGACAATCCTAAACCTGGACAAACAAGAACAAAACTACGCTTTGGTTAATCCCCAGACGTGAGTGGGAAATAGATTTTTACCTATTTGGGCCAAAAATGGGATCGTCTGTTTTTCTCGTTATCATTCTTATTCAGAAAACCGCGCTTGTATTGACAGTGAGGCACTTCCATTAAGAGGCTGCGGATTTATTGCCCGTGTGTGATGTTTTTATTGCTGCAATTTCACTAATGTAGGATGCTCTCTTTCAGGCCTACACTTTGCAAAACCAATACGGCATTCCACACTCAGAGGTATGTGTGGAAGTACTATAATTTAACGTAAAATGAGTAGTTTATGGTATAGTGTGCGCTAAAGTTCTGCTACTTTGTTTTAATAGCTGGCCAAGTTGCATCAGCTGTCAATGCAGCAAGGCTTGAGTCCCATTGCCCAGCCTACTTCGACGATTATGCCTGGTACGTATGAGTAGATATCACAGTCAACCGTTTCATTATTCCCCCCATCTTGTGGATTTTCACCTGCCTGCAGACGTGAGAAGTAAATGCTCGCTGTCATTAGCTGCCCTGATTATAAGCTTGTGTCAGTGAGGAGGGAGGAGAAGAGGCTTCATAGCGCTCTTCTATCTCCCAGTCTGAGAGAGAAACTATTATGTGAAATGATATGTTCTGCAGAGTCAGAGAACTCGGAGAACTCGGAGAAAGAGTGTTAAACATCAGCCCATTAAAATGGAAATTAACTGCTTCACTGTAACTGGCAGTTTTCTGCTGAAAGGGTCTTTTTTTCTGGCATGTTGACAAAGGTTTGCATGGCGTCGCTAAATGAAAGAGGCGAATGAGGATTTAAAATGTCTGATATGTCAACTTCCTTCGGTTGATGCTTGTATTTTCTCTCATCAGGGATGGACTCGAACTCTCAGACGTCTCAGGAGCTGCTTATTCCCAATGACGTAAGAAAAAGTAACTCGTAACTTTTTCGTTGTTTCCACCCGAGAATAAACAGGAAGTCGGCGGCGTTCGTCTGGCATGTACACGGCACCTGAGAAGGCGACATCAGACGCTGTAGCTGCATCTGCATCTGCGAAGACGTCTGATGTGACTTCAAAAGAGACGAGGGAGACGTGTCGGCATCTTACTAATTATCCTCATTATTCTAACCTCAGCCTAACCCAAGGTTAAAGGGATTCTGAGCTGATATGGATCCTTTCGCATTATTGTCTGGGCTGCAGTTGCGATGTCTTAGAGTGACTCCCATGAGTGTTCAGTAAATCCTCTCATGTTCCCTGACCTACTTAGAATCGGTCTGCTGTCAAAACAGCCAATAAGGAGACAGACAAAGATCCTTTCCTCCTTCACTTTCACGAAATGTCTCTCCAATCTGAGAGCACAAATCACAATGCATATTCAGCCTCAGATACAGTCAGACTACATTTCCCTTCAGATGATCAGTAGGGGATTGGGATCGGGCCACGTTGCTTACAGAATAATACAGGCTCCTGCTGCGCATTGTGGTAATTTGCTCCCTTTTGAAAAATAAGTGGGATATTAAGCATTTTCAGTGAAGCCATTTATAATTTATCCTTTAATTTCCGTCTTGTAATCACAATCCTCCATAAGAATGAAATGTTACTTAGAAGATTAAAGGACAAGGCTGGTGTTAAAATTCATAAAAATCTAAATTTAAAAAAAGAAACAGCAGGGCACAACTGGCGACTCTACTTAAACGGTATCAAAGAGTATTTTTTGGTATTTAACAGCGCAGCGGTTCAAAATACTCCTTCAGCTAAGAGCTTCTGTGATGTAAAAGCCGCAGATGACAATGAAAATGTTTTTCACTTTGTTTTACTGTAGTGGAGAGTGAGAGAGAGAGAGAGAGAAAAGAAAGGACTGGATTGATTACGCCATGTTTCACTGTACTGCGTAGGATATGCATTCCTTGAACAACATTTCTAAAATACTTCAAGGCTTTTATTTCACCCAAGTAAACCCCCACATGGGGAGCAGCACAATGCATCAGAGAAATGAGGGAGTCCAGTGCTATACGTGACAGGGACAGCTGTAAGCTCAAGCCATTGTTCCAGAAGAGAGGACTTGCAGCCACGACTGAGCCTCCTCAGCCCTCTGTCCCCCCCTCAGGCCCGGCCGCACTCCGACTTACACAGCCCTGCTCTGTGCTCGCGCGCTGAACGGCTCAAGGAGAGTCGTGCGCACACACACAGATGCATTCAGAAAAGTGCTTACACCCAGTCAGCAGTGTACGGTATTTCTGCGGAAGAGGGAAGATTTCGCCGGAAGAAAAATGGCTGCACCTTCCCCGTCCCATCCCTCTTCCTGTGTCCTTTCAAAGGACTGCCTCAGCAGGAACTCAACATTATATAGGCCACTTACGCTTGAGGACCCCAGGAGCGCTGGGCTTCATTACTGTTGATGAAAGAAAATAATCACCAAAAAAAAGCATATGTGAAACATCCACTGTGTCATTTATTTAGCTCTAGCGTGGTGTCGGTTTGATCAGATACATTGAGGTTGTCCATGCTTTTGTCTGAGGTCATACACACCAAAGTGGGCAGGCTGTTGACAGCTGGTATCTATTGACAGCTGGTGTAAAAGCCCAGAGGAGATTTTTTGGTCTCAGTGGGGGAGAGACATTATCTTTGATTTGAGGTCTGTAGTGACCATTGTCTCCAGAGTTGCTCTTTTAGGCTGCCTGCTCTCTGTGCCCCCCACCCCACCCCCATGAATAAACTGCTGCGCCAATAATAGTCAGGCGGACCAACCAGTTCCCTGTGTGACAGATCAGACACCGTGGAACAGGCAGCTTACTTCTCAGGAAAGGAATGTGAACTGCAGGAAGGACAAGTGGAGCACAAACGCTGCGTATGTGTGTGTTGTGCATTTCTACCCGTACGTCAGCCGCCGTAAAACTTCCAACACACACACTACAAGTACTTCATCACTGTCTGGCCTGTTATATATATTTGGCAGCACAAACCTGTCGCCTGAGCCCTGACACCCGGCACTTGAGCTGATACGCGGCCCCGAGCTCCAGCTCTGCTAAATGTCTATTGTTGTACTCAGGACGGGCTCCAGGTTTAGTAATGAAGGCGGAACAAAAGTGATAATGTATTTTGAAATGCAATAAAACTCTTGTCGTTGTCTAATCTGCTCTCAGAGCTTGGAGCTGCTCTCACACTCAAGCCAGTGGGACTGTATATTATGTATTTGAGTTATTTTCCCATTATGTTTTCCATTAGTGCGGAGATGCATCTAGCTGGCATGTGTTTGGGAAGTGATTTGTTTGGGAAGTCATCACCACTCTGAGGAATCAATAACCTTTTAGCCACTCAGATTAATGAGAGGCAAATGTGCCTCCTCTCGTCTCTTTTACCGGTACGCGCACAGTAGCAATTAAGGCAGACTCGGGGAAAAAAAAAGTCCATTTGACATGCATGATGGATGACCAATCCACTGAAGACAAACAATATAATTGCAATATTTGAAGTGGTTCGCATTAAGTCAGCTCAATAGCGGTGCAGAGTTTTTTCTTATAGTGCGGCCTTTGCCCCGTACGTCTAAATGGCTTTCATCAGCAGATCTAGCAAAGAGAAAAAGCAGCATTCAGTAAAAGCATTTACTGAACACTCCTTCGTTTTTTATACCTGCAGGGATATTTATTTTTTTATATAAAGCTGACCCATATCTCTCACCTGTGTTCTTCCGCAGCTGATTGGCTCGATCATTGGCCGCCAGGGCACCAAGATCAACGAGATCAGGCAGGTTTCAGGGGCCCAGATAAAGATCGGCAGCCAGCTGGACGGGACAAGCGACCGCCATGTCACTATCACAGGAACACCAGTCAGCATCAACTTGGCCCAGTACCTCATTACCTCCTGGTAAGGCCCAGCACGTCTAATGAATCGCTGCAAGTGCAGACCTGAGAGAAAGGCACTGGGTTAAAAGGGTCAAGGGTCACGCTATAAGTGATAATGAGCTATGTTCTTGTTCCACTGCTCGTAATTGTGCTCGAAGAGAGCGAGGAAAAGCAGGTCGTATCTTGATGGCATTCAGAAATCAGCACCAAGATCTGAGATATATTTATTTTTTGGATTTTTTTTTACATTTTTTCCAAATGAGAAAACCAGTTGCCAAAACATTAGGTACATGAGCGAAAAGGAATGTATTTTTATACCAGTAGCAGTCTAAACCCCTTTTCATGACTGTCATAATGCTCAGTTCATCTTTAAACAGTGAAAACAAAGTGGTAATTCAACTGTATGATCATTTTGGAGGAGGTTGTTTGCGGTGCTGTTAAAGTGAATTGAATCTAGAGTGTTTCTGTTATTTAGCCCAGCCCACTGACTAAAATGGGTTATCAAAATAACAGAAACACGGCTCAGTACAACGCACCACAATTCAATAGTTCTACAAAGCGCAGCCTCCAAAATGAAAACACAGTTGAATCAACAGCTCTCCCAGCTATTTTAAACAAACGCTGAAAACCACAACCTACATGAAGATTAGGTGTTATGTTGACTGAATGACTATTTAAATGTATTTCACTAGTGAGTGTAATCTTACAGTCAATACGTCTATCTAAAGTAAAATTATTCAAACTATTTCTGTACTACGTATCTGCCCTTGGTAATAGAGATGCAAATACGGCAATATTTTTTTTATCTATTCCCCAAATGCTTCCAATGCCAGTCATTCCTGTTTAGATGTACCCTCTGCTAGGAGAGGCCCGTCTCCATTTAAACACAGCTGCAGAGATCGGAGCAACAATTTACAGCCACTCACAAAGAAATTCTATTTGCGGTTTAAGAAATCGGCTTAGTTATTGCTTGGTAGCCATCAAAGCGCTGCAGCGAATAGTACACTCATAAAGTATTTGCATTTTTCTGTGTTTTAACTTAATGCTACATTCTTCTTCGACGCCAGTGTCAGAGGAAAAATGTCGATTACTAACAGCTGTAGTTACTTTACAGCAGAATAGGTTTTTAAAAACCTGTCGACATAATGTGTGATAATAATCTAACAGTATAAAATATAAAAATAGAACAGTCACAGAGCCCACTAACCTTTGTGGTACCTTTAAGTAAATTTTCACTTAAATTTTCACTTAAACACTTATATATTTTAAAATGTGTTATAATACTGCAGTATTTTTTCCCACAAACTGCACATTTCACATCTGGAAATATTCCTGAAGCATTGTCATTAATAAAATACGTAAATATTTCAGACTACACAAAAACTAGACCACTTAAATAACTTGTTACAGGACTTATTTTTTACATGGGAGGGGTTGAGCTGTATAGAATAAATAATTAATTATAAAATGTAGTTGAACAGGGTTTACAGCAGAAGTAATGCGTCTTTTTCTTGCTGCAGACCTTTGAAATATGTCATAAATTCAAAAATCATGTTCATACGTATTTCCCTTAAAACACAATAAACTCATGAAATGTTCAAGGCTTTTAAAAGGCAGCCTTGGGCTAAATGAAAGGAAAAAAAAGTAGCTGCCTCATGAAGAACTGAGTAGCAGGCTACAGAGGTCTGGTAAACTCACTGTTGACTCCACGCCTCCAGATTTCTTTTCATTTTCAGATTAGCGGCCTTCATCTGAACAGATGCTGACTCAAGTCACATCACTACAGACATTTTATCAGACTTCACAGCACCCTCTGGAGTCACAAAGCCTTTTTTTCCCATATGGTGTAATACTCGCCAAGACCTGTAAACAGACTTTGATATGCAACATTAGTGGAGTTCTCCTTTAATAATTTTTCCAGAAACTTCCCCCAGTGTTGCGGCAACAGAATAATCCTCTAATCTTCATTCCCTGTCCTCCCCCCTCCTATCTTTGCCCTCTTAGTTTAGAGACAGCCAAATCCACGGCCCAGGCAGCCACCATGGCAACTCCAGTTGACCTCAACATGGCCTTCACCCAGCCAGCCTCCCCAGCTGCCTCCCCCTCACCCACCCTGGCCGCCATGGGCACCCTGACCCCGGCTCACATGCTGGGCGCTCCGTACGGTGCCATGCCCCTCTCCGGGCTGCTTGGGGTGAAATCCGTCCCCTTTCTGACTCTGTCCAGCCCCGCCCCCGCCGTGGCTGTCACCGCAGCGCCCTCCCACACCACCCTGGCCGCATACACCGCCAAAATCTCCTCAGCCAACTGCATCAAAAAGCCAGAGAGACAGAAGTTCGCGCCCTACTGATGCAGATGCCCCCGAGCTCCGCGATCAGATGAAGGACAGCAGCAGTGTTCTTTCACAAACGCCTGATGTAGCCATATCCGCCGGCAGAGATGCTCTTGACTTTTATTCTTTGATGCACCAACGGAGACGAGACCAATGGAGATGTGGACAGAGCTATTAAAAGTTATTATAGATAATTTGTGAGTTTCCCATGAATTGATGGACTGCTTTCATCGTCACCTCTTCACTGTTATTGATCACTAAAAAAGAACCAAGAAAAAAAAAAAAGGGCTGGAACCTCACCTGAGAGATACATGTTTAAGGCTTTAAACATGTGCATCTCAAGTTAGAGATCAGCCAAGTATTTATCCTTCAATAAATTTGTAAATTATACTCAGATGACAGATGCTCTACAGTATGATGCTTTTATACAATGTCTATGTTTGCCTCTTGAAGTTTTTAAGAAAATTTGTAAATGTCTGGGTTTTTTTTTTTTTTTTTAATAATCTGTGCTATGGTACTGTACTGTACTTCACTTCGTTCAGTGTTACGTCTTTTTTTTTGTTTTTTGTTTTTTTTGGATTTTATTTTGAACGTGCAACTTGGTTAATCTTTATTTATTAGTATTGTTTCATTTATTAAAAGTCTTTGGTTCCTGACATGGCCGATGCCTCTCCTCAGTTTTTTCATTTGCTGCACAGGCGTTCATGGACCAGGCCCCGAAATGTGTCAAATTCATGCGGCGGCACCGAGGCGTATATTCAGGTGGAAACAGAGTAGACAAAAAAGGTGCATTTCCAGATTGAGGTTATTTTTGTTTCCTTCCAAGCGTCTAGTTGCCGGAGCGTGTGAGTGGTGCTTTTCACATCATTGTGCCCCAAACAATAACAGCGAGCAGAATGCAGATGGCACAACCTCAGAAGAGGAAGGAGCTCTGCCTGCGTGCAGAGCAGTGCACTGACATGTGTGTAGCTGTGCACGTACGAACGCAGAGCACAGTCTGTTTAAGTCTGTTAAGACAAAAGAGTGAGTCATTAAAGAGATATTTGTGATAAAGAAAGACGCATTAAGAGAATGAGAGGCTTGGGGGGAAAAAAAGGAAAGAGATGCTGCAAAAATGATATTCAGTATCTGCATCAGCATGCGCCGCAGCATCATCATCCTCAGGAGAGGCAGCTAGGAGCCTTTCATCCTAACGCTTCTTTTTTTTTTCCTTCGTCTTCTTTTTCCTGTGACTGCATCATGGATATGTGAGACAGTAAGAGAGCTCAGTCTTCGTCGTTACCAAACACATTCACTGTCAGAGACATAACGGATACACTATCTATCTATCTATCTATCTATCTATCTATCTATCTATCTATCTATCTATCTATCTATCTATCTATCTATCTATCTATCTAGCAAATCATGAGAGGGCACGGATTTTAAAGAAGATTTGTCATCAGCTCCTATTTAAGACGTCACTCTGAGGTATTCTTTCGATGAAAACAAATACAATTACAGCTTCTGTTAGACATTAGTCAAAAAGAAATGTTGCATGTGAATATTAAAGTAGGACATTGTGACAACGAGAAGTTGGAGCTGGTGAGAGCAGGGATCCTGGTTGTCTCCTTTTGTTGTTTTTGTTTTTTTCCATGTCTTTCATCTATGCTGGACCCAGGGGTTGTGTGACACGTTGTTATCTACCCACATAAATACACTTAAACTCACACACACACACACATATAAAAAGCTGTGCCTGCATTCTTATCGCTCCAAGTGTAATTCCATGACAAACAGCGCCCCCTGCCGTCACAGTACAGAAAAGGTAATGAGGAGGACATGGAGCTGATAAAAGATTGTCTTTAATGTTTGGCATTGTTAATGAATTCCATACCACAGCAGTTATGGGAGTAGGAAAACCACTTTTACAACCAAACACTGTTCGATCATGCTAACACCATATGTACAGGAAAGCACATTGAAAAGTGTATAAAGTATTTATATGAGAAGAGTCAAGAACGGTGGAGACAGCCACGGTCTAATGGATTTGTCCTTTTCCAAACACTGATTATAGATATTTATCAATTACATTGATCTCTGGAGTACATGTATATACACAAAAACAACAATAAACCTTTTTGGGGCCTCTGCAATAATTCTCAAAAATATTTCACAATACTGCTGTATGTACAATAACAGAATTTACATTGAAAAATTCTATTGTACCTATATTTTGAGCATCACTTCAGTCGCCAGTTAGCCTCAATGCCATCGAGCAATACTCACACACTTGTTTATATATCTATGAACCTCAGGTCCGGCAGCACCTGCAGCGCCTGGGCCTTCCGTCTTCGTACAGTTTTCTGAAATATGTTCACACAACTGATGATCTCACATACAAAAATAGATGTTGTCTAGTCAGCTTGACAACTTGATGTACAGTAACACAAAGCATCCACCTGCATAAAACAACCAGGAAAACAAGTAATTGTTAAAATATTAGCTATATCCTTCCGACCCCACAGCATGAAGATAAACAGTGTTGTTCTTCTGCTCCTCAGAAAAAGTAAACCTCCCCGTCAGTCAGCGTGCGTCTGAAACACATCATCAGATTTTGGAACAACAGAAGGTGATTGAGAAAGAGCCGCAGGCAGAATAAGAAGAAATATCAGCGCTACAAACCAAACAACAATCTGAAACCAAAGCGGGACGAAACCATACGAAAACATCACTAAGTAGATATCTTTTGTTTTTGAATTATTTTTTTTCTCTCCGGGGAGCTTAGAGTGAACAGAATGAAAATGAGCTTCTCTCAGTCCGGATGAGAGGTCAAACTGCATTTGAGTGCACTTAAGGCTGGTAGGCGATTCCAACGCTGTCTGTGTGGGCTCCCCGACCGGCCTTGGGGGGCTGGACAGCGTCATCACTCGCAAAACAATGCCACTGCAGCTGTCCAGGTTAAGCACTCACTGCTTAACATGTTCTGACAACCATACAGAGAAGGGAAAGAAAAGGGGGGGGTGAGAGAGACAGAGAAAGAGAGAGTGTGTGTGTTGTTGGAGTTTGTTCTGAGCGTCCAGCAGGTGGTTGAGGTGTGAAGTGGAGAGTCCTTGTTCTTCATTCACCGTGAATATGAAAGCTGACAGGTGGGACCAGTGTCTGTCACTGTCCTCACTTTCCTCTCAGTCTGCCAAACGCTCTCATTCCCCTCGAGATATCTTTGTCACACAAAAGAGACAAATAAGAGACTTGTTCAACATAGACTGAACTTAAAGCACTTAAACAAAAACCAAGTTTGCAGCTTTGTGCAACGCAACGTCTCGTCTGAATACATTCACGTAGTTTTCCGTACCCATGGTACGGGTGGGAAATCAGTCAGTTCATGTCCCTTGAGATTCCGGTCCGAGAAGAGAAGTTCAACCTTAGAGACCTGCGGTTTGTGACAGCCCGGCAGCAACACGTATTAACAGTGCGCCATTTGATATGATTCACTATTAAGGAGCACTTAACAGTGTTTTGAAAAACATAATGGACATAAGCCTTTGAAAACACTATAATGTAGCAAATTTATCAAAATAAGAATTCATATATATGAAGCATTTAAAGCAGAGAAGTCACTTCACTGTGCGTAAGATCCTTCTGTAGTTTCCTCGTGTTGTGAAAATGACATGGAAAGCAAAACGGAGGGAGTTCAGAGCTCATACTGCACCTGGGATCATGTTGGTTATGATCACGGTTCCCGTGTGTCACAAAACTGTCATATTATTCTCGAATGAAAAAACATGCTCACAGACGAGTTGTACAATTGCGTACAATCAATATTAATTTTTGAACAAAGTTAATCTGTGTTATTGTTCAACAGATGTTTTTCTTTTAATCGTATCTAAGAGGCCACACGGAGCAGTGACGGCAGTTGTGCCTCAATCTGTAGCTTCACTGAGGTCCCTTCCTTCTTTCTTTCTTTCCTTCATGTGCACTGAAAATAAAACACGAAGCGTGGAGGACACACTCCATTGCTTCACGCCACTCTTTCTATGAATTCTCTCTTAACTCAGTGCAAATGAAGGGAAGAGGACAAGGAGGAGCCTCCTCATCACTGTGCCTCCTCGTGCTCCTCGCTGATGCACTGCTCCCAGGGGTGTTTCCCTTGGTCCTCCCTGTGGCCGTGAGGGGAGTGGAAGATCCTGCGGGGCAGCGGGATGGGCTGAGGTGGCAGCTCCTCTTCGGGGATGCAGCCCTCTCTCAAGTACGGTTTCGGGGGCACCGCTGGAGGCTGAGGCCTGCGGTAAGGGATGTGATGAGGGCCATGAGTGGGGGGGTGGTGGTGAGCTGGTGGCCCGTGGGAGTGGCTGTCCAGCCCGGGGTGGGCATGAGCGTGAGGGTGCGGGTGGGTGTGCGGGTGTGAAGCAGGGCTGCGGTAGTGGAAAGGGCGGACCGGGTCCATGGAGTCGATTTCTGGTCCGCCGTAGTGGATGTGCAGGTAAGGAGAGGCCAGGTACTCATCAGGGGGGGACCACAGGTGACTGGGAAGAGGCTCCAAGGCATCATTCCTGATGGGGCCGGGATCGGGATACTGACCTCCGAAGTTACTTTCACTCAGAGAGGAAACACCGCTGCTGGCGCTGCCGGACAGAGTGGAGTTACTGCCCCCCAGAGCTGACTGAGGACTGGTGGGGGAGCCAGGAATTGGGTGGAGAGGAGACTGGAAAGAGAGAAAGAGTGGGCGTGTTTGTCTTTACAGTAAAGGTGTTCAATACCACAAAGACATTTTGGGTCAATTATTTGATTTGGAGTGGAGCAGATTCAATACATTTTTGTGAAAAAGCAGACTGAAGTTTCAAACGTGTCCTTACTTCAACATGTATACCTCAAATTGATATGGTGCTGGAATGTAAACAAAGCCTTTTCTATGTTTACAATCCAGCACCATATCAATATGAGGTATTCATGTAAGGACATTCAACAAAGAATGAGGAGGAAGAAAAGAAGAGGAGAGGGCAACATGAACTACAGACTGAGCAATGTGGGCACAATTCATTTCTGCGATGGCTGTACCTTTCGAAGCGAGCGGACGGGCAGGGCTGGAGGAGGGTCGCTGTTCTGGTGGTGAAACGCATCACAGTGCATCAGGAAGTGTCCTGCAAAGAAATTCAGAGAAGGCCTCTTGTTAAAATATATAAAACAGTCTAAGCTCTCAAGCTCAATATTTGCTAGCACACTACACAAGTCAGAGCCAGCAGCTGCCGGAAACGAAATAAAATCAATTTTAAATCTCAAGTAACGGACAACTGTGAAGAGAAATGAGAAAGCACCTTGTGGGAAAGACCTGGGTGGGACAGGGGGCATGATTACTCCTCCGGTAGAACCTGGCATGTAGGACACCTGCTCTCTGTTCTCTCCATCCAGACTCCAACTACTGGGCGCATTGGGAAAAACTGCAGAATGATGCAAAGACGTGTGAGCTCACTGCAAACATCTCAGGTAAAGTATTTCACCTTGCTTGAGTTTGCGTTACCTTTCTCTGGTAGATTCATGTGAGGATCAACACAAGGTTTACAGGGACTGACTTGCTGAAGTAAGGCACGCTGCATGTGGTTGTTCTGAAACAAACCAAATATGTCAACCTCTACTGATGTACGGAATACGATAAAATCAGCAAACCCATTCATTTTAAATATTACAAACGCATTTCTCTTGTGTTTTTCTCATTTATACATCGTTGTAATGATACTGCAGATCTGTCCCACCTGTCCATTCTCTGCCATGTTGTAGTACATGGAGTTGTTGGCCCTCTCACGATGAGACGGCAACAGTATCATCACTTCTCGGTTGTGTTTGGCCTTATCGGGCAGAGACGGAGAGCCTGGACACGAAAGAGGTTTGGAAATATACTATTTCAACAAATACAGCCATTCACTGTCCTCTAACCTTCTAGTTTATGATCTATGAAATGTAATTTTCACTTTTCATAGGCACTTGTGATTGGTAAAGCTTAAAAAAATATATTCACAGCTATACAAAAGGAGAGTAAGTCTCTAAACCCATCTCAGGTGTGACTTCCTATTACTGCGTTACTCACCTCTGGCACTTGAGGGAGCAGAGTTGATAATTTGGGAAGAGTTAGAGCGGATGGAGCTCAGGCTGGATGAGGAGGGGCTCGGCTGCAGAACAGAGTAAATTATCAAACTGCTAAAGGACTGAAATAGAACAGAAATTATCTTCATCTGTTTTTACAGTTCTAGCAAATCACAAATGTGATTATGGTTATGATTATGGTTAAATTATGGTTTACAGTGTGAAAAAAGTTGCAGAACTCAAATAATGATTGGTATAGTCCTACCTGCATGTGTAACGCCTCCTCGGGGTGTTCCCCCATCAGGCCGTCGGTCATTATGATGAGGTTCCCCGCCTCGCTTGACGTGTGAGAGGACAGGGACGAGGATGAGTGACGGATCGAGCCCTGCAGGTTCAGAGGGCTGTGGGACAGAGACAGCGTTTGAGACTGGGGGAACATTTCTCTCTGTTTTCCTTCAGCCTTTAACTTCAGAGCCTGTGTCAAACATCTTAGACATGTTGACATGTGCCGTTGTGTCAGAGAAGAGTTACACAACTGGGACTAAGTGCAAGAGTTTAGTTCATCCTGTATTTTAGATTCATGTCTGTGGCCTATCAGAGGTTTACGTTCTAAATCTAAATATATCACGGTTAAAACGACGATATCGCTTCTGGGACATGCAAATTCTTTCATAAACAAGTTAGGAAGTTATACAGTGAATATTGCAAATAATTTGCACATCCCTGCACGGGCTCTACTGCTTTTCTTTTTATTTAATTTTAGATTTCAGTATTTGTCGTAGTCATAATTCTTGTTTTCTTTTACTATGTTAACTGGTACTATTGAACACCATTAAAAATGCATTGCACACGTAACCTAATTGACAATAAAGTAAATTCTGACTTGATTATGTCTTTATTAGTCTTTAATCACCTGCAACTACGAATTGCTGTGTACTCAGTTTAGAATGAGCCACCACATCTACACATAGAGAGAGGGCCAGCAATGCTTCTCTTACACACTTGGAAATAGAGGGGAATTCATTTTGTTGCAGACTGCAGCCTCTTTGCTAGATGAAAACACTAGACACTTAAAGCCTGACCTCCGCTTTTGGTTTGTCAATCCTGAATTAAGATTAGCTATGCAGCACACTTCAGCTTCTGAAGGTTTTAACGGTGTCTGTTAATGTGTGTGACCGACCTGTGTCTGTGTATGAGGCGCACGCTCTCAGGGCTCATGTGGCTGTGGGAGGACAGGATGCCTCTCGGAGAGTTGACTCCTTGGCAGCCTGCGGGGCCAAATCGATCCACGCCAGGAAGACCCTGCTGGGACCCAACCATATACTACTCTGAATATTTACACTACTCACACAAGCATACAAGATGCAGTTCACTGTTAGCAAGAACAACACGCAGTATATAAAGATGGATGTAGTTCCCGAAATGGTGAAGCTCTGATCGCAAATTATGAAAGCTAACATTTTCCAACATAAGCCTGAAGTTACTCACATGGTGTAAACCTGTCCTCATCATGTGGAACTGGTCCACAAGCTTTTTGTGCAGAGGACGCATCTCTGGGTGCACCAGCTTCTCGTGAACAGCCAGCCCCACTCCCAGAATGTGCACCTGTGGATGAAATCAGGAGGACAATCAGTGAACAAGATGTTTACTCTGTTACTGTGTGCGTTTGATGCACTTTTAAAGTCGAGCCTGACCTGTTCCTGCATCAGATCCTTCAGGTGCGTGATCCTCTCCGTATCCTCTGGGTGACTGTTGATGTAGTCCTTATCAAAGAAGGCCTGTTGTAGAGGAGCAGTCAAAAGTTACAAATCGCTCACAAACCCAGTTTATAATTTGCGTGTCTGCCTGCCCTACAGCGGTACCTCCTGATATCTGGCGATGCCTCCGTTCACAGCAGCATCTATGACGCCATTGAGGCACATGCTGAGTGGGTTGATGTTGCCATGATGCTGTCTGTGTTGATACTGGCTGATCAAAGTCCGCAGCTCCTGCGTCTTATTTTCCACCACATAAATGGCATTCTCCAGAGGGCTCACCTCCACCTTGAAATAAAAATAGAGATTCATCCTTAGTCATAACAAACGAGGAGTGTACAGGGAACAACACATTATTCATTCTAACACTGATCGTGGCTTAGAGAGTTTGACAGAGCTGGCTATCAAACATCCTTCATCTGGTAGTAAGTGCAACATAAGATGAAAGAGTAAACATTTGAGCTTCTCACCACTTCTCTTCTTTCCACCTCTGCCCAGCGGGAGATCCCAGGGAGAGGACGGGAGAGGATCAGGGTTGTTCTCTCAATCCACAGACTCTGTTGAACGTGCAGACAAACAGCTGAGGTTACGCTGTCTCTTATCAGAGAGTCTAGTGGGAACTGACTGCGTGTAACAGATAAATAACCAGGCTGGCAGTAAGTAAGTGTTGTACAGTAGCATATAGGTCACTTCAGAGAAGCGAGATGTCCTGTGTGGTCTCGTTCCAAATTTGGGTTACTGTGTCAGAAACTTCAGGTCCAAGTCTCTAAAGCCCTGCAGGTTGTAGGTTTTATTAGCACTCTTTGCTATACGGGATAATTTACGTGAGCAACAACAACATGTCATCTCTGTGACGGTGTACACGTGTGATATTCTGGTCATGTTCAGGTTTTGGTTACGTCTTGCACATTGAAAAAGTCTTATCACGGTTTCTGAATGCACTTTGTTGGTGCGGACCACACTGGCTGAGATGTGAGAGTTATTAGCTCTGGTGTAAAATAAGGATAAGACTCAAAACTGGGACACCTACCAGCGTGCATATAAACACGCTCATTATAAATTTATTATCCCTGGGTTTTGGATTGTTGCCTGAGCTGAAAATTATTGCTATTTTGTGACATTTTGTAGGCTATGAATTATTGACTAATTCGTTGAAAATAATTACTGTCTGCAGCTGCAACAGTTAGATGGAGAAAAAGAATGCAGTTAACAATAAATGCGCATCACCATCTATTACATATCTATATATTTCGGTGAGAAACTTAGTGTGCACATGAATTTCATGATTATATATTTAACAACCTTTCTTTTTGACTCATTACAATTTTGCAGTGGTGACTAATGCACCTGCAGTTCAGTCAGGGGACACAATATACAATTACAAATCCTGCCATAAAAATGCGTCATATTTGGATGAATGCCTGTTATTACAATCGCAATTTGTTACCAACAGACGAACAAAAGGGCTGAAATATGAAAAAAATATATATATCAAGGAACAATATGTGACTGCTATCTTGACCTTAATCCTGGCATCACCATCATGTTTAGCTGACCAGTGTGATGCTGAGACAAACAATAACCTGACAACCTAATCAAACCTGATTCATCTGCTGCTGTCTTTGGTTCTCAACCATAAAACTAATCTTATCTAATCATACCTAACGCACACAGTTCTGATGAAACAGAGTGATAATAGACTCAAATGACATTTCTTCTGAAAGTTTATCTATTCTTGGTTATGTAGCAGTGCAGCAGAGAAAAGTCTGAAGTTCAAGCTTTTCTCAGGATTTAAAGACATTTTAACCAGTAAACCCTCGTCCGTAGCCACCAGGGGGTGTTACATCTCCTTACATCACCTGAGATGCTTGTTAAATCTTAAAAAAAAATACCGCATACTGTGTATCAGCCGCAGTTTCCACAGTGCTGCAACCACGCCATGTTCAATAAAAGCAATGGACACAATAAGATAAAATAAAATACGATCAAACAGAATTAAAATCAACAAATAAAAGCAAATAAATAAAATCATTAAAATAAAATAAATGAATGAAGTCAACTGCCTACTGGGTGTTAAAAGCCAGGGAGAAAAGGTGGGTCTTAAGGTGGGATTTAAAAACAGACAGAGAGGAGGCCTGTCTGATGCGCTGAGGCAGATTGTTCCACAGTTTTGGAGCTGCCACAGCGAAGGCACGATCCCCTCTGAGCTTCCGCTTTGTTTTAGGCTCTCTCAGGACCAGCTGGTCAGCTGACCTGAGAGACCGGGAAGGAGTGTAAACGTGCAGAAGCTCAGAGAGGTACGGCGGAGCAAGACCACTGAGGGATTTAAAAGCAAATAAAAGAATTTTAAAATGAACTCTAAAATGTATGGGCAGCCAGTGGAGTGAGGCTAAAATGGGGGTAATGTGCTCGTTTTTAAATAGTACAACATCTGAATCCAGTATTTTTTTTGTGTGCAAAAAAAAATCAGACCGAGAGTGGCACTGCCGGCTCTGCGTACCCTGAATTCATTCTCACGGTCCTTGGGCCCCTTGTGGAAAGGCCTGTCATAGTGGAAGCGGCTGACATTGTTTATGCGGTAGAAACTCTTGATCCTCTCGGGCACACGCTCCAGCTGAGGCACATCAGAGATGTCTGACACTGGAGTCACCGCATAGATCTGCAAGTCTAGAAGGCAAGTGTCAAGGAAGTGACAGACACGTCAGATGCACATACATATTCACAGAGGAGGAAAGGCAGGGCAGATATTCAAAGGAAATGCTTACAGAGAGCGTTTGTTTTTACTGTCTGTTTGTGGAGTTCAACCTCAGCAATAAGTTCAGTGTTTCTATGTGATATATAATGATATTTTTGTAAAACAGTGCTGACATGATTCATTTTGTAACCAATAAAGATAAAAATGTTGTGTGGTATTTCAGAAACTGATGGTCTTGTAATCTAAGGGTCTGTCAGAAAAACAAACACACATTAATGTATTAATGAATAGAATTGGTTATATATGAGGATACACTGAGCGTCGCTCTGCAGGATGGTGTCGTCCGGTTGGTTGGGATGCTGCATGGCGATGGCTTGTGGGAATTCCCCAAGCATCCTTTGCTGGAAGTCCTCGAGTCGTTCATAGTCATAGCCACGACAGACAAACTCCTTATTCTACAGGGAGAGGAGGAAAGCAGCGGGAGCTAGTCAAGCCTGACAGCAACACAGCAGCTCTCATCTTGGAGTAGATCATGCTGATGAGACTCAGGACTATCTGGTGTCAACAAGCCCTTCGTATCCATTTTTTATTTTATTTTATTTTTTTTTAGCATAGAGCGTGTTGTTAAAGTAACCTAAGAACTATTGATACGTTGTTTTAAGACAAAAGACCAAAAAACAGTCCTGCTAACAAATTGTGATTTTTATGAATCTGAGTTGAGAACAAAATACTAAACTATTACCTCATTTAAGGAGCAATATAGTTCTTAATTGAACGTACTGTAGAAATGTAAAGCTCTTTTGCTCTCCACCAAATCCTGATTAAAATATCATATTCAGAGCTTCTAAATGCTCCTCAGTGTTGACCAGCGAGTAGCTGAACGTACACATCTATCTCTGGATTGGTGCTAAGCAAGAAGAGTGAAGCTGGTTCTTAGACATAAAAAAAACAGTAAAGTTGGAGGTCGGACAGCTAAAAGAATGAACAGAAACTTATTAAAAAGCCCTTTAAGGTTGTAGATTTTGGTGATTATTTTCTTGAGGATTATCTCTTAGAATGACGCGACACATCTTCTTTTTCTACGACAATATTAGACAAATACTGAGCTTTAATGATCACACATCATGTGTTTTGTTCAAAATGCAGACATTGGTTAAATGAAAGATAATAGGCTTTGTCACCACTTATTTCTGTCAGTAAGATTCAGGTACACATGCTATCAAACTGATTTACTATGAGCCCCAGAGAACCAAACTGGTTCAGTTTATCACACAGGGCTCAGACAACTGAGAACTGATCTTTGCTGTGAGTCAGTCATGGGGATTTCTTCCTCTTACCCTGAGGAAGAAAGGAAACTTCCTGCCATAGAAGCCCATTCGAAAGAACTCTGGTTCGATGCGCTGTTGTTCGATGATGTTGTCGTAATAAGCTGCCTCCATTTTCTGTCACACAGAGATAAACATGCAAAACAGCCATGATGAATAATGATTTAATCACACACATTACTGAATCCTCCGCATTTCCCAATGAGTGTGGGCGTGCACAGGTAATTAGGACATTGTGTCTGACGCTGTACAGATTTCACACCACATAACGGAGCATGACAAAGACAGGGGGAGATGAAAATCTCACCTTCCAGCACCACAGAGGATCCTTGTTTCATTATGACATTGAAAAAAAAGAAAAAAAAGCAAGAGCATGCAAGACTGAACTTACCCGTATCCAGCTGAGGCTCTGATAATCATATAAAGTCTCATACTGGAAAGCAAGCTCCCGGCAGAGAGAGATCCCATATTCCCAGCACTGCAAAGTCACAAATAAATGAGATAAAGGGTGAAAGAAATCATTAACGCTTAAAGACAAAGCTCAAATAAAGGGCTCCAATCATGTGTCTAATCACTAAGGATACACAGACTAAAATATATTTTGATATTGGGCTATATAAACAAAACTAGATAATACCAAGGCAGGCGACCAGATAGTTATATTGAAAGGTAAAAGCAGGGCGTGTCATATTTAGAATATAATATGGTTTCGATGTGTTTGAGAGGACAATATGAGGTCAAGTTTTCTTTATTTCAAAAGTGACACATGAGGGAGTATACTTTACTGTCAGTGCAAAGTAGAAGGTGCTGGTGAGTTATTGTTATTCAGACAGTCTTTTCACAGTTTTTCATGATGATGAATTATTCTGTTTATTCAAGTTGCTCAAACTACCGTCATCGCAAGCTTCTGCGATTCGGCCTGATGAAACCGTGAGCAGCGTACAGTCATTGTTTCTCGTGTTTGAGAGTTTACAAATTAGTCAACGCAACAACAAGTTTTTAAGAGACACCTGCCAGCAACTAAATCTCCTCCCACCACATCTCTTGACTGAGTGAAACATTGTTTGATAAATTGCTGCTTAGGAAGAAGTTCACTTCAGAAGATCTGCTCATGTTTCTGTCCCTCCACGGTCAATTTCTGATGCCCAGTTTGCTTCATCGCTTTCACTTTCTGTCTGTTTTAATGTCACTACTCCTATCCAGCGATCTGTTATCATCATTGTCCGAGCCAATACGTCCGAGCCAAGCACCCCTTTCATAAAATGTAACTGCAATTCTGCCAATCTGCCTTTCAGATAGCCTGTTGTGCAGCCCCCTTCCTCCTCCTTCTCCTCCTCCTCCTCCTGGTTGTCTAGGACAACCTGAGGTCTTCATCAGCTCTATCACCACCGGCATCAAGACTCCAGGACACATGTCCCTATTTACGACCTTCAGCTGGGAAGACGTCACAAAAATTTGCTCCTCACTTTCAAATAATCTCCTGATTGAAAACATGCACAACTTGCACTGTCATCTGTATCCATCATTATTTTTATTAATGTATTTCTTGCAGAAGTAAAGGGAAACTACAGACTAGTCTACTATTAGACTAGAAACAATAAGTCCAGTTTCCATCAATTCACCAGGGTCATCACCAACCTTCAGACCCATAATGATTTCTGTTTGTCCTGGATGAATTTCAATTTTTTGAGGCTCATTTTTTTGTGTGTGTGTGTGTGTGGGGGGGGGGACACCTACTTACAATCTTTCATATAAGAGCAGCAATAAAAGCAAGAGATGACAGAGAGGTAATGAAGGAGGCCACGTTTATTTCCTCCTCAGCTGCTCCCACAGACCACGGGGCATTGTCCTCCACCAAGCACAGAGAACGGTCAACTAATTTAATTTTGTGGATGAAAACCAGCCGGGGAGGAGGGAGTGAGAAAATCGCATTTGGACAGACTTCTGACCCTCACCATGAAGTACCATGGTGTGTGAAATGGCTACACATTTGCATTCGTGTTATGATACTCAGCGTTCCCTTTGGTTCCGAGCGACTCTTATAAATAAGACACGCTGAAGCAGATTTACCCAGCCAACACTTTAGAAAATACTTGAAATTAGCTCCAACTTGCTTCATATTTTTTAACTGTAGACTCTTATACTGTAGTAAACTACTCTGCGTTATTGACGCTTTTACTTTTGTAAAGGATCTGAGTACTTTTTTTCCCCCCATAGATTTGCCAGCAGAATAAAACCGTGTGGAGGCCTGTGACGGCTGTAGCTACTAAATGATAGAAAACGTGATTAAAACTTTTAAAGGATTGAAGCGAAGGACTACAAGCCTGTGCCTCACTTTCAGAGTTAATGAGGGCAAAATTTAATTGTGTTTGGGAACAGCTGCGGATGAGGACAAACAGCCTCTTGAACAAAGTAAAAAGAGAAAGAAAGAAAGTTTTAAAAAGTTATTGTCCCTTTCTTTTGTCTGCTGTGTCTCGTCTGGCACAGCCTGCTAATATCATTCCATTGCTTTGCCGCGGCTTGGCCTTCAGAGCCCACTGTGAGCGGCTCAGTTGCAGCTCAGCCGAAGGCCGGCACGGGTCAGAAATGATAGGTCTTTAACATCCCCATGAAACACTGGCTCCGAGTCAGTGAAAAAGAGGAGTGAGAGGCAAAGCCATAAAAAAAATTCACTTGCCTTGCCCTTGTTGAAGTAGTGGAGGATTTTACGACTTAGGTTCTCCTTGCGTTGCCACTCGCTCTGGCAGGGGTAGTGGAGGAAATCCCTCAGGGGCCGGTCCTCCCACTGCAGCAGCTCCCAGTACAGTAGAAGGGTGAACGCCGCCTCTGTTGTAGAAAAAAAAAAGCTCACCTTCTGTAACAAAGCTACAGATGTTGAACTGATGCCCTCCAGACATTTTGGGTCCACTTTTCGTGAGCAGATGGCATGCGACACAAAGTGCCCGGAGCGTGGTGACTGTGTTTTGGTATAATGGTGGCCAGAGGTGCAAAGAGCACCTGCACAGTTTAAATAATATCAGCAAAGTTACAGTTTAACTGTATCTGTTTGGAACAATCCTCAACAACAAAAAAGGCTGATTTCACTCATTCAAACATTTATAATTACAGAAATACAGAAGAGAAAGGATGTAAAAGGATGTATATGTAGGTGCACAGTTATGTAGTAAGCTAAACACACTTCCAGTAGAGCTGAAGACAATATGTACAGTATGCCTCTGAGTTTTAATCATGTAAGACAAGACTTTGAGTAGTAAAAAGTACATTATAGCCGTTAAATTAGTCACCATGCTTCATCTCATGGAGAATCAAAGTATCAGCAGTGAAAGTTCACGATTAAAGGTTTAGTTTCATTTCTGTGTTAACTGATTTTCTATATGCAGTTTTGCGGTTTGTGTGGGCATGGAGACGCACACACGTGTACTGTACGTGTGTGTCAAGACCGGGTGATGTACAATATGTGCCAGCTAAAAAATAAGACGACAAGCTAGTAAACATGGATATAATAATAATGTGGTTGGAATATGTGATGCTGCTGCTGCTGCTGCTGCTGCTGCTGCTGCTGCTGTTATATGTGGGAGGAACTTCACCTGAGATATTTATTGATCTCAAGGACGCACACAACGCATTCTGAAAACTCGAAAATACACAAGCAAACTAAAGCTGACAATTTGTCGCATTTACGGGAAAAAAACAACATCTGCAATGTCAGGAAACACAACAAAAGAGTGCAAAAAGAGAAGACATTTCAAGGGGACACTAAAAAGTGATGAATGCCACTGGGAGACGGTTGCTGTTGCTATGGCGACTTATGAAGTTACTGAAGGTGACCATCTAACGGTGGTGAGGGAAAATGAGTTTAACATTAAGTTGTTTATTAAAACAATCTGGATGCATGACTCAGATACTGCATGTGCTGTCTGTCTGTGATGTTTTTGTCAGTTTGTTAAGTCTGTTTTTAAGTCACACTGAATTGACCCACAGTAGTACTTTAGTAATTGAATATTTTGTGCATAAGAGACATCTGCCAATATTTGCCAGGTCACAGATCAAAATGGTGGAGATAATAATTTCAGTTAAGCTGCAGTGAGACACAGTCAGCACTGGTTGCTACTAGCAACATAAAGTTTAAATGATAACAGCAGCTGGCAGCTGAACATGTGTGCAAGTGTTGGTTTTGGTGAGAAGTACAAGTGGACACAGGAGGAAACTAAAGAAGCAGTATTTTGTCGATTTAGGTTTCAGGACACTTTCTAATTTATCTGAATATTGAGTTCTTGTGCTTCTTGTGCCTCTCTGTTAAACATTTTTATATCCAAAAACAAAGCTAAAATAAATGGTGTCGGACTTGTTTCAGTTTTCTTGAAGAGGTTTCATCATGTGATGTTGGTTTTTCAGTTCTGACAGTTTGTTCCACTAAATTGTTGCAAACTGTACAAGGCACTTACTGTGAATATGACCAAATGTGGAGAGGTGTAAATAAATAAGGTGCAGGAAGTTAGCATTTGTATTTAATGAGATTGTTAAATTAGCCATAGAGAATAATAGATATTTAATTGTTGAGTGACTGCAAGTAAGTCATCAAGTCTTTCCTGCCATATCAATGGAGCTCCTTTTACTAACTGGACTGAAGAAAGTATGTATGTTCATTATGAGGAGTAAATTACAGAGGTGCATTAAGCTGTTTGTTTTATATCAAATTAAATGTATTAAATCTCAGAATTTGTTAGTTCAATCTAATTAGGCATTTTTGACTATTTGTTTTTGTCACAGTTTGTGGAACACAGAATTAATTCAGCCTTAAAACAAAAGCTGCAACAATGTAAATCTATTCCAGCAACTAGTTGAATCACATATTTGAAATAACCATGCGTGCAATCACACCCAAATCTGCAGGATGGAAAAATGTGTTTTAATTATCCTCCCAGCTGTCTGTTTTGCGTAAGTGATGAATGAGGTTGCATTCAGTCAGTCATATCTACGGCTCCGTCTTCAGCGAAGCCACCACGGCTCACGATAATGTGAGTACATCAAAAACTCTTGATCTACATCTGCATATAGAAGCTGTCATCTTCGTCTGATTTAGACTTTAGATGAGTGAAAGTTGCATTAACAGAATAAAAACGTATGGTTACCTCTCTGTTTTTCGATTACACAATATAATGAAGAAATGTGATATAAATTCAGAATTACACAACATAAATAAAGGGCTAGTGGCACTGAAGGCTGTCAGTCAATAGATTTAGGTCTTAATGTTAAACTACAGGCACATAATTCTTTCTACCTGACATTTAGACTGTCCGTTTAGCTCTGCAGTCTTGTCTGTTTTCAGCTGTTCAATTTCTTGTATGTTATCTTTCTCATAACAAAGAGTTCACACTGCTGGGGTGAAGGCTGCAGACTCCCTCTCTGGGCCGCTGATGGTCGACTGACCACTATCGTTTGGTGGAAAAGAAACGATCACCTTAAAAGGTCTGGCGCGCATGTATTGTGGAGGTAATAGATTCGGCATACTGCACTTATTCACAGTGTCCCAAAGGTAAGGACAAATTGAATTACTTGCATGGCGCAGCTAAAACCAGATAGGGCACCAAGTAGTGTGGTCTGACCTGTACCTGTAAACTCTGAGAGATAGCGTAGCTAACAGGCTAATAACAGCAGTCATCAGAGTTGCAAATTACACAGCTTCTTATCGTTTATCTCTGTCCCAGTTCTTTCACCGACTACACAGACAAATAGCGTCATTACCTCTCGCTGCTTGTGGCATTGTGCTGTGCAGTCATAAAACCACAATATGAAAGAATCGGGACGCTGGAAGGCCTGATAATGTTTTCTTAAAGTCCACTCATACAGTTGTATCTGTTCGGCGTCATCTCATGTGTCTTTACCAGTAACTCCCAACGAAAACACCTCGCTCCATGACAAAAGATGGTGCATCATCTCAGTTACCTGTGAAGTCCTCCGCTTGGAGATGCAAGTCGCACAGCTTGTGGATGTAACGGATGTACATGTCCTCCTTGTTGACCTCTGATTTGTAGAAGTTCTGGAGTTGAACGAAGAAAAAAAAACAAGAGAGGTGCAAATTTTATTCCACGTGTCAAAATAATCATAAACGTACGTGCAAACCCGTGTATGATTTCTCACCATAAGGTTGACGGAGCCGCCAATTTTCTTGTTCTCCATCTCATCTCCTTTCATGCAGTCCCTGTACGTGAAAGTCCACATGTTCTCATTGCTCTTTAAAGTACAGACTTGAACCAATGGTGTTTGGATTTGCGCCTGAATTTCAGCGTACCTGTAATCCAGTAATCGCTCAACAAGTCTCGTGACCGATGTGACAAATGAGATTCCTGTTTCTCTCCAGGTCTCTTGCTCGATCTTCTCCAACAGGCTGAGCAGAAAACACAGAGGGGTATTCTTACAAAATGTGCCGAGCACAGGGGGGTACACACGAATGAATCAAAATGAACGTGAAGACATTAAAGTTTACCTTGGATAAGGACCAAACAGCTGGGTCCTGAGGTGTGACAACAGAGGGGGCATTTTAGAAGGAAACTCTCAAAGAGCTGCAATATTCTGAGTATCACTTCACATGATCACTAAACACGGGTTTGATGCTTACAACAGGCTGAAGAGCTCTCTGTGATTATCATCGCCTTTCCCATCTGACACCATGCTATCCAGCTTATCCATCAGCTCTGCTTCCACCTACACACAGAAACACATTCAGCCAAAGGATGTGGGTATATGTGACAAAGAGCTGTCCGTTGCTGCAGCACACAGTCTGTGTTTCGTAGGGTAATAACGTCATCACCTGCTTGAAGTTTCCATTTTTCCTCTGCTCCCAGTCCATCATGTCGTGAAAAATTGGGATCATAATGTTTCGAACCTCGGTCTGAGGCACCAAGGTGACACCGAGGAAGGGACCCATCATTCCCGGGATGAAGTGGGGCTTGTTGTCACCTGCAGTACAGAGATACAAGTCAAACTTTCTTGACTTTTTGAAAATTTAAATGCTTGTGTTTCAACTGTGATGCGTGTATGACGTGTGTGTGAGTGAGGGGAAAGGTGGGGATGGCACACCCAGTTTTTGCCACATGCTGAAGAGCTCATACGCCATCGTGACCCTCATGTCTCCATGCCTATAGAGAACACAGAGGAAACATTTGAAAATGATCAGGACAGCATCTTGAAAGAATACACACAATAAATATAGAGCCGTTTCATACTTGTCAAGGACTTTCTTCCTCTTTGCTGGGCCGAGTGACTCCAGCTGCAGACTGGGCTGGTTGATGTACAGTACAGTGAGGCTGAAGAAGGAGTTCCACACCTGGAGACATGAGAGTAAATCAGTGCAATGGATTTTGTAAGGCATATGAGTTGTAAGTATTCCATGGCCATGTGGTTTCAGTCCAGACAAGCACCTTGAAATCAAAGTCTGCCTCTGAGAAGTTCTTGTGCAGCGCCGGAGACAGGAACTGTGTTGTCACTACGATGATACTGCAGAAAGCAAACATTACACCGTCAGCTTACAAAATGAGCTAGGTGCCAAAAATAGATGAAAAAAAATAAAAAAAAATATCGCAACACGAGCGTCACCTTCAGAGCGGAACTATCTGAAGAGAGCCTGATCTAATGGTTGGCTGTATTCCCTTACCATCTCCAGGACAAAGACCGCATGACAGAAATGGAAAAGCAGACTCACTGACTGGTTAGAAGACGCATGACACTCCAGTCTCGGGGGAAGATAGTCAGTTTCATCAGATTGCGAAACACGCAGAAGATCTTCAACAGGAACTCCTGCAGAGGAATATATTAACAGAGTGAATGGCGGTTAGGTATGTGGGACGCAGGCAACGGGTTCTAATCATGCTGGGCTCTGAGACTCCACCTTCAGCTCCTCTTTGCTATGGAAGTTGTTGAGTAGATGGTGAAAGTGGATCTCTGTCATCTGCTGGAGCAGAGAAAGAAGGCAGGAAACGTACTCCCCCTGCAGAAAACATGACAGACGTGGACACACAGAAAGATTAATCAACGCAAAATATTAACTGAGTTTAATTTGTTGCCCATCAGAGAGACACACTGAGCGGAAGCTTACCGTTATCTCAGCAGTGCACTGGGGACAGCGTTGTCCTCTGGACGTCTCCACAGAGTGAGATTTGCTCATGATGGACAGCAGAGTCTGCAGCAGCACATCCAGTAAGCTCTCCACCATCATCTCCACCTCCTCCTGAACAGAAGATTCCTGAAAAGCAAGAACAAGCTGAAAACTGCAGCTCCCCAGGAATTCTTTATTAGCTATAGCTTAATTAAGACGATCCATCTGATTTAAAGTGTTAGGTTTATATGACATTCTCATTTTTTAAGTCATATATTTCAAGCGTGCATATAGAAATGTGCTCTATACCATGGAGCTTGTCTTAATTATGGAAAATATGCTGCTCAGGATCCCAGAACAAATGAGCAGCTCCCTCTGCTGGCGTAGATGCAGGTGGATGTGATGCAGGACCACAGGCAGCAAAATACTACGGGATTCTGAGGGAAGAGACAGAGACAAAGAAAGACAAAGTGAGGACAAAACTAACAAGAACCACCTGCGAATTAGGTTTAATTATATGGACCGAAATGATGCTAGCATGTTGATTTCAACACAGAAAGAAAGCCTTTCGTGAAAACCTTCACATTTGTCTCACCAGGGAAGAAGAAGAGGCGACTCTCAACTGTCCGAGCAATGGACTGCAGTTTGACTACATCCATAGATTGGCCAATGTCCACGGTGCTGGGCATGCTCCCTAGGGTGCCACGGACATATTCGGCTACCTCCTGAACCGTGAACATCTGCAGCAGCTCATCGAAGATATCAGGGAAACTGTTCAACAGTGCTGCCTTAGGGGGGGAAACAAAGAACATAGATTTTTTTTTATTTTTTGAAATAAAAATCGATTTTTAAACTCACACAAATAAAAAGTCCCATTTACAAATGTCTCAGTGACACAAAACACGGAAAGTGCAAACTAAGTAATTTAATGGTATTTCAATAAATGGAGCACAATTTGGATTTTTAAGTCTTAAAGAAACATGACTTATTTTTTTTGCTACTGTAATCTTAATTCCTCCATATATAGTCTGGAGGTCAGAGGTTAAATATTGAAATCTAGACGACCAAATCAGTTTACTCAAGAATGCATCATCCTGTCTGAGCAGGATGGTGGTTTCACAGCATCCGCTGCATTGGAGAACCAACACATGGGGGCACTGTCACTTACTGAGAGGGACGAGAGTCCAGGAGCATGACCACAGAAAGACATGCAGCTGATCACACCCCTAAACTGTCCAAGAACAAGCCAAGGATGGGGCAACAGGGTGAAACAAGTGACAAGAATGAATCAAGAAATAAATTAACAAAAATAAATCAGTCAGTGAAGCATGAATGCAAACTAAGAGGATGAATAAAAGAGGAAATCAAAACATTAACAACAAAAGAGAAACAGGACTGGCGAGCACGTGACTTCTGTGATTTCAGAAAAAGTAGACGTTAAAAAAAAAATGTCTCTGTGAATTTTCCGACCTGCGTGAACACCAGGTTCTCTGAGCTGCGACTGTCCAGACTCAGGACAAAGCGGATCGACTGGAAGAGCTCCTGGATGCTCGCTCTGAACTGCTCTTCCTCCATCCCGCAGGTTGCTCTCGAATACAGGATACGAGACTGTACGATGAACTTGAACAGATACTCCAGTGCCTGGAGATTTTTAGGAAGATGCAGACAGAGACATACAGTCAGCTTACGTGCACATCACGCCATAGCAACACATCAGCTCCTTAACAAAGAACAAGAACTGATTTAAGGCTGAAAATCAATACGTGAAAAGAAATATGTCGTCAAATCCCCTCATCACAAAGGAAATTCAATCACCACTTGGAAATGCTGCACTCAGCTTGTCAATATCTGCAGAGGTTTTTGATAACTTCCACCCATTAGCTTTACTCTCTGCAGGATATTCACTTCCTGAGGCCTTATATGGTGTCACATTACTCCTTATCAGTCCCTCTGTCTGATCATTTCCTTGTGCAATGCTAATTAATCCCAGCTGAACAAACCCAAACTGAACTAGACGGAAGTTCGTGCGATACTTTACCCTCATGGCTTCCTGTATGTGGTCCTGCCGGACGACCTCAGCTGAGCGGTCCATGTACCACTTCAGACATCGAATCAGCTCTCTGTGTAAAACATAAACCGTCTGAAATTAAGGAACTTTCTAGGCATCTGAGATCAGGGTTTTATGTTGCTTTTTAGTAAACTCAAATGAATCAGGTAAATGTTGCAATACTTGTATGCCAAAGCGCCGGCGAAGTGGTTTTGGATGTAGGAATCCATGACAGGTCTGAAGTGGTAGAAACGACTGTCCCTGAGCAGGTTAATGATAAACACCTGAGCACACAAACATATCGGAGTCACAACTATTTCCTCTGCCTAAAAGTCACTTTGAATAATTCAGCGTAAGAGTTCACTTGTGTCCTGTTAACTGTCCTACCAGAGACTGGAAAACCAGAGGTCCATATTTATCAGTGTTGTCATCTAAAAGACAGAAGAGCGTATCCAGGACATCTCGCAAGAACTGTGAGAGGGAAAAGAAGAACGAATCTCAAAACAACCGTCACATTAAAGACGTTACTGACAACAAAAATAGAAACAAGAGGAATAGCAAAAAGGATAGCCCCTACATTTAAAAACATGGCAGTTTTTATGATTTATATTATAAATTTATTCTGAGATAATAGTGTGTGCAAATACAATTTTATTAAATACACTAATAAAACCAACAATGTTCACACTTAAATGTTGTATCTTAGAAAAATACTTTCTCAAGCTGAATACTGTAAGAGAAGACATTTGAGAAGCTGACAACAGAAGGTAAATCTTCTTTAAGTCGTTCTCCTCCTCCTATTACAGAAATAATGTGATGACGTTCACCTTGACAATCTCCTCTCCACTGATCTGGCGCAGTCGGCCGAGGATGTCCAACACCCTGTCTGGATGAGCCTTCCAGTTCAGAAGAGCCAAAAGGTCCACTGAAAGCAGGACAACATCAAACTGAGTGGACTCCAATCAAACATACAAACAGAAGAGGAGCACGGGAGGCAGCTTACCATTTTGTGTGAGTTTGGTGGAGCAGAGTATCGTGGAGACCCAGAAGGTTTCTTTGGGGCTTCTCTGGAAGGGCAGGTTGACCGGCAAGTTGGGGCAACTGTTGAAGTCCTCCTTACAGCAGGGCAAGCTCAGGTACAGGCCCTGGTTACTGAAGGTAGCGTTCTCATCACACTAGAAGACGGACAGGTTTGGAGACAGATAAGATTTCAATAAGAGGATGTTTCTGCAACAACATTATGGTTTTAGTTCATAACTATGCTGATTAAAAAGTAACACAGTGTTTCCATGCTGGTAGCATTTGACTGGATGTCTGTTGAGATTCTCAGTCATCCAGGTTATGGTGTACGTTTAAACAAAGCTAAAACAAAGGCAATAAGACTTGTTTGCGGTTTGATGAGGACGATTCACTACTGAGCTATGTGGCTTCTTGAGTTCAGATTGATCATTTGATCGTCTCTTTGCTCTTTAAAGGACTTACAGCTTTTTTTAAGGTAACATTTAACATTTACCATGCTAACTTTAACATTAGCATATTAAAAATGTATGGAGTTGCTGTGGGTACAGATTTGGTCACAGTTTTCCTAGTAACTGCCTTGTTGGTATCCTGGTTACTATCACGTTTTAGAGCGCTGCTTGTAAACACCTTCTTCTCAGAAACCAGCATATGATGCTCAGACCTTATGCTGATTTTGAGAATCCAGGACACGCTACCTGGAGTTCTCCAAATAAACAAGTACACTGTCGAGTGCATTCTTTGTTTGCACAGAACATAATTGCTTGGATGGCAAAAATAAAATGAATCAGGCAAGAAGAGACAGATAAATGTCCCGTGAACAAAAAAACAAAAAAAACACCTTGTATGGTGTTATTGAATGAGTGATCCAGTGGCTGCTCAGCTAACACACTGGCAGCGGAGAGCAGAAAAAAATGTTCATGTTGTGCCCCCTCATACGACAATAAAGATATAAAACACTGACGTTGGTAATTTTATGAATTACATGACGTCACCAGGTAATACTAATACCGTGTGAATAGCATCTGGTTGCTAGTATGTGATGCCCCACATAAACACATCAGCGTGGCACGTCAACATTAAAAGACGAAGAAAAGTTACAATTATTTACATTTTAACATCACGAAATTAAGTACTAGTAAAAATAATGACACTGTCATTTATACTATTGCTAATGCACCATATTCAGTTATGTTTGGAGATTGATACAGTTTTTCTTTATCTGCAAAGCATTCTTCTGTAAATAGGGGACTATTTAAATAGTGGTAGACACTAGTGGCTGTTCCAATTTGGATGTGAATACCCTCAGCATTTTAAGCCCATATGTTTTGATGGACAGCTGAAAGAATAAATCCCGTCATTGATCAAACATATGTGAACATAACTGCATCTCCTATATGTGTTAGACTTGATCCTACCTTGTACACATACAGCTCGTGGCTCTCATCTGACAGCGTGGTCCCATCTTCTCTCATCAGAGGAGTGAAGGCGAAGCCAAACAGTTTCTTCTCCCCTTTGTCTTTAGCTGAAGGGAAGCACATCATAACATTATACATCAGATACCCATCCACGAAGCACCCATCATGCGTACTCGCAGAGCTTAATGAACTTGTGTACTGAGGGTTTGACTGCCACTGGGCCGCATTAGTGGCTTACTGGAGCAGTGTCTGAACTCGAAGCGTAGGTGGGACCCTCGGAAACGATCTATGGGGATGGGCAGCTTGACCATCTCGCTCCAGCGAGGGCTGTTGTTGTGGTACAGGACAAATGAGCGATACTCAGAGGTGTTGGGCTCCCCGCTGCCCAAACTGATGCAGTCCTGCAAAGAGAAGGACGCATTGGAAGAAGTTTAAACTCATCACCACCCATATACTGATGATACGGCACTTAATAACTCATGCACATCTGTGTCATACTTTGAGTGTGTCCCCGTCAGCGTAGAGGACGTAGAGCGTGACTTCGATGTTCTTCTGGACGCTTTTGCCACCCCTCTCAAACTCCCCCCGTTCCAGGGTTAGATACAGGTCATTGCGTGTGTCACCTAGGACAAAGAAAAAACTTTACTTTAAGGGGAACTCCGCTGATTTCAAACTCTTGTCTCGGAGAACACTCGTGCTTAAAAAGAAATTAGCTCCAGAGGGAGTTGCGCTAAACTGGGTTGCCTCGAGTGAGAACAAGTTGACTTCAGATGAGTCTCAAAAGTACAAGACTGGAAATTAAAATACATTAAGCGGAGTTCCCCGACTACAACACGTCTCCAGATATCTCCTGCCCCAGCGATGCTCATAAACTCTAATGTTCATGTCATCTTCTGCTCCACAGATGAGCTGTGAGTGGTCAACTTAAATTAAGCCTCTGCGTGGACTAAGACGTGCACGGCGTGTCACTGTCAATGTGAAATGATGCCGCTGAGATGTAATAAGCCGTAGCTCATGACTGCCTCAGCACCTTTAGTGGGGTCAGTGTTTAATGGAATAAATATCAGCGGCAACAGTGGAGGAAGATATTGCAGTTATTTTTAAAATCAGATTATTGTTATTTATAGCCAAGTCATTTCCTTGGGGATAGATGACTCACAAGGAGCAATATTGGGAGGAGAGGAGAGGAGAGGTGAGGAGAGGAGCGGAGAGGAGAGGAGAGGATTACACATTCTTAGGATGCACAAAGCACTGCAGTGTCAGCTGATGAAATATTCCGAAATAAACACACACACCTCTCTCTTTAAATGTCTTTGAAAAATCTTTGAAGATCTCTCCTCTTTACAATTTGTTCAGAACCTGACCTACATGCCAGACTTATGAAAAATAAAAGTACATCAGTGCAATAATCTAAATGTATTTGGTGTCAAATGTATGTGTTTGGTAGAAAAACAGCTCCAGGAACTGATGTATTGTTATTTAACTTTGATGCATCGCTTTCACCAGTGTCACTGGCCTTGGCAGAGCTAAGTAGTTTTAACTACTTTATATGGAGGGCTTCACATGTGCGGTTTTAATTTTAGGAGAAGTCTCTCTCTGATGGATTAGGGATAATGTTTTTTAATGTAACATCCAGGTCTGATAAGTATGAATGAAGCAATATTTAATGGAAATACTAGAGTCATATAAACACATCTCAACATTCATTTTAGCTCAGTCCACTCAACCCTCTCCTACGTCTATTTATTGCAATTTCCGATTGTTTTCTTCCGTTCAATCCAGTCCACTCATTTCTTCTTGTCTTCTTGGCCTCTCCTCTTCCATCTCCTTCCTTGTTACCATAATCTATGACCTTCCTCTCTTTTCATTCCTCCAATCCATCTGGCCTCTGGTCTTCACCTCCTCCCTGAACCCTTCTGTCCCCATTACCGCCGACTGCTCTTTGCCTCCTTACCTGGCAGGATGACATCTGGGAAACCCAGTTTGCGTGTGAGTGCCAAGGCCCTGTTGAACACGGCCTGGTTCTCCCGTCTGATCTGCTCCAGCTCACCTCGCAGCAGCTGCAGGGAAATGATGAGGCCTGGGGGCAGGGGGCGAGAGGGGGCGGCGGGCACAGGCATGTGAGTGTGTGTAAATGGAGGGGAGAGGGCACGCACCGAGGTGTAGGGTTGTGGGAGGAAAGTGGAATTGAAGCAAAGAAAGCGCGGGGACAGAGAAGAAGAAGAAGATGGGAGATGGGAGAAGGGAGGGACGGGGGGTATTTAAGGGACATTAGTCAGAATGTGGGGGAGGAGAAGACAGACAAGAAAACAGATAGAGAGACGTGATCAGAGCCCGAGCAGAGGGCGGGAGAAAAAAAATGGTGTTGTGGAATTACACAAAGAAAAAAGAAAAGAAAAAAAATGTGGGTTCTGCACAAATCTGGTGACATATTTTTGCGAGGCATGAGTCACAATTTAAACCGTGAGATGCTGATAGAAAGAGCGGTCCACAGTTAAAGCGGGTCCAGTTATTTCACACAGCGAGACTGTTTAACACCAAAGGCACACAGTGATCTTTTCGTGGGAGCTAACACGCTGACTTAGCTTAGCGTTTAGCTGCAATGTGTTTCCTTCTTCGGGTGTTAATCATCAAAGATGACAGAAGTGAGTGTTACACAGGATGGGATTTTAAATGACCTTGAAAAAAGTGTAAACTGTGAAGTCATTACAGGTAAAATAATCTGCGAATCAGATCAGTGGTTGCAAAAACTGATTAAGCAGCTGATTGTTTTCATTTATTTTACTTTGGTGCTAAAGTATAATAGCAGAAAATAAATGTGTTCTCTACTATTACACCATTCCCCAACAGAGATAGTGCTATTCATTTTTTATTATTTCAACACTTCAACCCTCAAAAATGAAACTCCATTAGTCCCCATAGCACTGTTGCTTTGTCTGAAAATCCTGTCTAAATGAAACCAAAACTAACTGCATGGCTAAATACCAGAACCCACGTTTGTCCTTCAACATCTATGTGACTTGTCAGGACTGCTCTCATGCACGACCTCGTCGCCCATCTGCTCACTCACTGTGAGCTGCTCTGGATAAAAGCTTCAGCAAAAATGTGTTGACAGCCTTTGATGAATTCTAACAATAAAGGGGTGAAGACTACTTACCATAGTTGGTGCTGGGGGCTGAGTATTTGGTGTTGGACTTGCGGATGATGTTCTCGTGTACCTGGTACCACTCGTTCTCATTGTTACATCTGGAGAGAAAGACAGTAGGGGCTGTTAACAACGTGCCCATTAGTGGGTCCAGATGGAGGGTTCAGGAGTGTGTGCATGGGGGACTGCATAAACAGCATGTGTCCCAGAGCCGATTTCCTCCTGGAGAAAAGGTAGCAGCAGGGGGAGGTGCTATCAAGCAGCACATTAGCCCAAATACACAGCATACTAAGCAAACCTGACAGCCAGCTCTCTACCAGCCTTTTTCATTACTGTGGGCCCGAAGGCCCCTGGGAAAGGCATGTGGAAATGCACAGACTGGAGCGTTATAGGAGCCGACAGTTTGGAGGCAGCTCAGCACTGAATCACTGCTTGCTTTTTAAAAGGAAGGGCTCCTCACGTCAGCAAAGGAATCCAATAAAAACGACAGCTTACTATTCGAGAGACCTTTATTTCACACCGAGCTGTGTAGTCCTCCTTAAAATGCGGCAAAAGGATGATACCATGTGAAGGAAAGCGTACGAATGGCCGCTGACCCGGAGCTGACGCTCAGGACGACAGCGAAGATACGAGGAGACATTTTAGTTGTTGACGACTGACGAGAAAATATGCTGAGCTTAGAGTTGTTTAGCCTTGACCTCTAACTTTGCTCAATTATCTATGTGTCATCTCTCCCAGTCCCTTCCCCTCTCCTTCTCTGTGTCTCCTTCCTTCGCTGGGTTGGCGGGCGCACAGGAGTGGCTCTCTGTGGCGAAGCCTAACAGAAGCAGCCAGATTCACAACACGCCAAGTGCCCTGCCTCAGGCCCGGGGTGAGCAGCTATTGATTTTCCAGAGGACACTTCATTATCATTCTGGTCCAAAGACACCAAGCGTCAACAGTGAAGCACTAGGTTGTCATGCACAACATATTCAGATTATTTGCCCCATGGACACTTTAATTCTTTAGTACAGAAGGCATGCAACTATGAAATAATTAGGTAAGCTGAACCAGCTGAGACACCAGGTAAGCTTAACTGTGAAAAAAAGTTTCAAATGGTACACTCACGTATAAACTTTGAGCACAAAGTCCTTCTCCTCCTTGAGGTCTGTGATGGTGTGGAAAACATCACTCATGGCAAGCACAGCGCAGCCATAGGGTCGTCTGTACTGCACGTGAGGCGGGCCTTTCTTCGAGTCGTTCAGCAGCATGCGACCTGGAAAGTAAAAACAAAAAAGGATGCGCTGAGGTGAACCACTGATAGATTATAACCACTAAGAGCATATTGTGACACACTGCTCTATTTACCAGTTCTTATGACATGTGCAACAATGTAGAGGTCTCTCTTCAAGTCTTTGCTGCTTAAGTCCTACAGAGAAAGTGAAAGTGGAAGGTTTTGAACAGGAAATGCAGGATATTATGTCAAGAAGGACAAATATCTTACCGTGAAGAGAGCACACAGACGATCAACCTTTTCTGGATTCTTTGGTCCTCCATTTTTATTCAGTTTCACCATGAACTTCTCACTGTAAAAGAAGCCAGTATAAAGTTTGAGTCAAACACACAATGCCTCCGTCAATCTGCTGGTCGGAGATAGCATGCAGACATGTGTGCATGTTTGCCAGGCCTCCCCTTGCTGTTATACAGTTTGTACTGCACTTTTCTTTGGACCCCTCGAGGCAGCCGGCGTGTGTGAGATTCCTCTGCCTACCTGATCTGTTTGGCCTCGCGAGTGTCGTACAGAGAAAAGAAGACGTCCGCATCCTCGCTGATGCTGTTATAAGTAAAACTCTTCAGATTGATGAAAAGGTGGTGCGACACGGGGACACGGCAACCGTCACCATGGCGCTGTCTCATGCTGTCACCCTGGGAACCAACAAGAAAGTGACCGCTAAGGAGACCAGTCCTCACTGCGAGCGAGGCCGAATAGCTGACGTTCTATATATAGAAACTGTGCTGGAGCAGGTTCAGAAATGAGTGAATGAATGAATGAGTGAAGGACAGTGTTGTGAGGGGCTGCATGGAGGGGACAGCTATAACTGTTGCAAATATAAGTTTTTGTTGTTGGGTGGTTTTGTTACACAATCCACACACCAGCACCTCTAAAACTTACAAATCAAAACATTATTTCTTGTTTCTTTCATGTGTAGCAAAGCAGTTAGTGAGTATAAGCGATAGCTGGGGGTAGATTTGTAGCTAGGGCCAGGCTAACTCTGTCCCTATATTTCCAGTCAACGCTAGGCTACGCTAATGGGCTGAGAGTTGGACCTAGATACAAAATTATACCAGAAATTAAAATATTAATGAACTGAATCAAAACGCAGAATGTCTTTAAACTGGTGTTCTGACTGAACTATTCAAAGTGGCAGTAACATTTTGGACATACGTGATTCCAGTAGGAATCAATCCTCACACCGTGGTCGTGTTGGAGCATTATCACCACCAAGATTATAGGCAACCAACAGTAAAGAACTGAAAGGTGATGTCCTGAATGCTGAAGGGGCGCCCCTGACTTGAGAATATTCATTTAGCACTGAATGTTTGGAAAAGAAATGAAAAATGTGAGTTGAAGCGAACATTTCATGAACAGCTTTGAAATGACCGTACCTGGTTTGTGCTTTGCTGACCACAGTGTCTGCTGGATACATGCTGCAAAACAGTGAGGTTCAAACGGCAGATGTCAGATCAGTCAGTTCACTGTTCACTCTTCCCACACAGCAGTGAACTTATTTACCCGATCGCTGCTTCAGACGCACACTACCTGAGCGATGCCTGGGTCGATGCTTCAAACCTGACAAATTTTCACCTACGTACAGTGCTGAGTGGCTACGCTACTGTTCCCTCAGCGCTAAAAGAAGCCCACATGAGGGAAAAAGGGGGGGCGTGGGCGAGGAGAGGACAAATCCAGCATCGCCCACACACACACACACACACACACACACACACTCCTCTTTGCTCAGCAGCCTAGAAGAACTCTTCCACTCCTGTACCTGAAGAGGTGCCAAGGCCTTGTGCCCTGCCAAAGACAAGCTCACTTTCATCGACGGAGTCAGGAGGATTTTTGGCAAGGAAGAGCTACACTGTTGTTTCTGGACAGGGCATTTAGTGCGCAAACATTCTGCGTGCAAAGCTGAGAAACATGGCAATGGGATAATGGGAGGCTGCAGGGCAGTTGGAGAGTATTTTCATAAGCATATGGAGCTTCAACCACTGACCAGAAAGGATCTCCCTCCCAGATAACAGTCTCCAGCAACATTACATTAGATTTCATAACATCTGTGCTGTAATCGCTCATTTCTAAAATTGGATCTGCTTCAGCAAGTCTCCTCTCTCTCACTTTGTGTATAGATTTGGAGGAAACACAACGCTACAACCAAAATACATTTGAGACATTATTTATTCATGGATATGTGTCTCAAGTCTGGTTCTTGGGTTCGAGCAAGCAAGACTAAAATATGTAATTTATATAATAAAAAAAAGAAGAACTATGAAATATTTATTTGCATGTACAGTACTTTCCCATAGCATCACCTGGGCCTGTCACTTTGCATTACGTCTGCTTTGCTTGCTAGCGAGTCACGTGCACGCCAGAAAAGGGACACACTCAATATGGCAGCCAAGGAAAGCATAAAGAGCAAGTCACATGAGGCAGCTCCAACAGCTGAATATCGTGCTCTCTCTTGTGAGGCACTTTCTTATGGATGATTTGATAATCGGTACATTCACACATTTCTTCACATCCAGAAACACATTACTATATGTATAACCAGGCAGCAAAAAAAAAAAAAAAAAAAAAATAGTGTGCAAGTCCTGGCTAAGGTTTCTGCATGCTGCAGGAACATATTCAATTGCATTTTATCCTCCAAAGAATACACATCCCCTTTATTAATTTATTCTGTGTGTACAACATGCATTGGTTCAACAATAATCCCACAACAAACATACCAGTTTGTATAGCTCTGATACGCTGATCTGATCTGGTTCCACCATCTCAAACTCTTTTCTGGGAACAAGGTCTAGGCCGAGGTGCCTGGTGAGAGAGGGATAAAGGGTGTGTAAAGACAAAGAGGGGATAATTATTAGTGAAAGTGTAACAAAGCGTTCTTTCTACAAATGTTTCTCGGTTTGAGCTTTAAAAGCCCAGAGAGTCCTACATACATGTCTTTTGGTAATATCTCCAGGATAGGCCGATAGTCCTTTATCAAGAAATTCGGTATAAGGCGCTGTTAGATGGTACGTCTGCTATCTATTTCCTGACTCCAACAGCAAGCTAGCAGCTACTTAACTACTGAATTTGTGGATTAACAGTTAGCCAACGGTAATAAATCTACGTGCCTCCCTGTCTGAACAAACCCAAACATATGTCATAAGTGTAAAAAAAAAACAATTCAGTTTATATGCTGCAGTGACTTCCTGGTGTCTCCACTGGTTGCCTGGCAACTCCTTAGGGCCAGGAAATGGCAGTTGCTTTAAGATTTTACTTCGTCCGATATCATCAGTTTTTTATAAATTTAGTTGCTAATTTCTGTCACATGACTCTAGATCAAACTAGTCTGACTCCAGATAAATGTAATATTCTACAATATTCACAATTTGATACAATATTTCCATTGAACATGCACTTTTAATTTATCTCCCGCTAATATACGCTGTTCAGTTTGTTCCACAACTTTACAGTGTGATGTCTGACTCATACAAAGTGAAATATTCAAACAGAAGGCTCTGTTAATTCATGACAGCACCACCGCACCAATACGGACAATTTTAGATTTGTGCATAATTTTATTCCAACAACTCTGTAGGACATTTTTGGCATGTGTGGAATGAGGATTCGTGAGTTTGAACGCCTCAGCATGAGTTTATTTAGAGAGAACAAGCAAAGAGTCTATGGGAGTGAAGTAGGTTAAGTACAGTACTGAAGTAAATGTACTCTCATGTTGTGGTACTGTATATCACACTGTAACTTTTTTAATTGCGTCTCCTATCTGTGCCACTATGATCTTCTGACCATAAAATTAGATCACCACAGCTCTCAGGTCAGCATGCACTACACATCACTGACCTCAACATGCATAGGGAACAAACTACCGTATATTTCACGACTTACTTCTGGGTCTTTTCTACATTTTGTTCCAGCATGATACACAATAATGTTGAACAACTGTGTGATATAGTTCAAAGACGATGTGCGTGTACTCTTATGTGCACTTATGCATTAATTCTTATATTAAACTGACAGATGGCGCATCCATGTAAAGCTCTTCCTCTTCCTGAAGCGGAGTCCTCACATCTTCCTTTCTGTTATGGATGCCTGTCACAGCTCAGTTGGATGGAGTTTGAAACTGGCAAGAGTGAGGATATGGCTTTACAGTTCCTCCAGGGGGATTTGCATTGACTTTAAGCTGCTTCAGACTCACTCATCTGCTAAATGACCATAAAATTACATCATGGCAAATGCTGCTGCACTCCCACTCATCCTGTGTTGTAGATCTCTCCGCTGCCAAGGAAACATTGTATTCTTTGGTGGCCGGCAGTTAAGAAACAAATGTCTGTTGTAGAGCAGGCGTTCACTTACTCCCCTCTCTTGATACAATGCACTTGGTACAAGAGTTACTCACTCGTTGCCCCAGTCAAGCCGCACAGTGATGTGTCGCTTGATCTCGCGAGTCTGGTCCTGGGCGAGGTGACCCTGGATCAGCTGCCGACGCAGGTCAATAAGCTCATTCATCACATGACGCAGCTTATGGAACAGATCCACCTTGTGTTTCTGTTGAAGGAGCCAAAAAAGACACAGTTGGGACACTTGATCTCCTCCTGTATTTATTCATACAGCATATGCTATCTATTGAAACTCATCCCAGAAATACATTCATATTAAGTCCACGAACAAGACAAAACAATTCTCTATATGTATATGCCCATGGCAGCCTGCGGAAGCAGCAAAACAATTTGCTCTGACGGAGATTTAAGCCCACTGGTTTTGTTAACAAACCAGGAAAATACATTTCCCTTACAGGTCTGCTTTGACCTCATTACAGCAATGAATTTCATCATTTCTCATAGACCAAGGACTACGGTTTTAATTCTGGCATTCTCTGTTCTCCCTAATGGTATGACAAGCCCACATTACCACCCAGGTTTGTTTACATAAATGCAAAGATTAAGCGCCACTACAATGCCCATGCAAATTTAATGAGGATAAACACTGCATGTTCTCAAAGGCTGGAAGACGTTGAAAAAAATGATTTTTGTCAGGGTTGATGAGCCCATTCGGACCACTATTCTGCAGGGCTAATTACGTACATTATAACGGATACGCTGCTATAGCTTAGCCCGTTGCTCCCTGAACTAATACCATGAATTCTAACTGGCAACAATAAGGTGAAATGAACCAGCATCTAGGCATTGCTACATCCTATTAACATGGATGCAACTGTGGCAACATGGCCCATATCACACAGGGCTGAGCACCAAAACCAGCACAGTTAAATCAGCGCTTCGTATTAGTCGAGCTTCAGCGGAAGTTACATCACCACACCAAAGCCTCGGGCTGCTTAGTTGCTCAGAGCATGAGCAGTCCTCAGTGAGAGGTTATGTAAAAACTCGCTGCCAGCTCTGCAACAAAGACACACAGCTCCAAACTCAAAACCCTACCAACCACTTCTGCCTGGCCCCTCGACACTTAGCAGGATTAAGGGTGCTTTAGGTTTCCAGTAATCACTTTCGCCCGGCAAAGTAAAGGCTGACTGAAGGTGGTGAATCTTGGGATGATACAGGGCACAACGTGAGGCAAGCCAAGATCAATCAATGGCTGAATGACACAGCATGAAATTGAATACGACAGGTCTGTAGGCCATTATCTGAGTCCAACCAACATTTCTGTTCCTACGAAGATAGTGTATGAAAATACAGTGTGACAGTCAGAGAGACATGCTATGGAGAAATATCTAAAGGACAAGCCGCTGTGCGTTTGGACTATATTTCAGGCAAATCAGTGTTCTTGCTAGCAGACCTGGTTGTATCAGGTGTTAAATTATGTGCAGGGGAGAAAACATACAAGAAAAGATTATTCCACCAAACTCCAGAGAAGAATGCAAATGAAACAACAGTGGATGAAATTTCTCCGCAAACACTGTTGTTCTTTCAACTCCCCAGGACGTGTTGGTAACGCTAGATCCCATTTCACATTTATTGCTTCGTGATTTTGTTTTGATGCGAGCGAGATGTATTGTAATGCACCAGTACTGACCACATAGAGCTGCTTCCACAACACGCCCCATTCCTGCAGCGTGGAGGTGGTCTCCGTGATAATTGGGTCCTCCAGGGGCACCACCGTCTCGCACAGCCTGCAGCAAAGCAACACAGCCGAAAACAAAAACATGAGATCAATCCCCAAAGCATCAATACTGCTGTTACAGAGTCACTTATTTAAGCATCAATACCAGTGTCAATAGAGTAAATGCCCAAAAGCAATTGATCCGCATCACACAGATCACATCCTGGTAACATGAAGCCTTAGTGCTGCAGTAACTGCCTCTTAATTTCCTTTAGAAGCTAAAATATGCACGTGATTAAATAATTAACAAGGGATAGTAAATGTATGCCTCATGTCATATTATTTGGCATTAATGTAATCAGAAGTGGGCCACTGACATACATTCAAATCATGAGACATGACAAATCTTGCTTTTTAATAACAGCTGCTAATATCAATAAAGATGCTGAAGATGCTTTGACATATTGCCAACCCCGACCCTGTGGTATGTATTATGCTCAATGTTTAATGTAACCATTCTCTGCAAATGGAAAATACTAATTTTTCTTGGATTATTTTTACTATCTTTTTATATTGTTATTTTATTCTTTATATTGTATTTTACGTTGTCTTCTTGAAACTTTCACTTTTCGGCAGCAACGAAACAAAATAATTTCCTTGAAGGATTAATAAAGTATTCTGATTCTGATGATACTGACTCACAGAGTGAGGGACGGCCTCATACAGGGTCATATAAAGGTAAGCTAGTACTTGACTGTGTGAGGTACAGTAATAAGAAACGTTGACGTCTCTGGACTTTCTGTGTGGAGACTGCACATTCACCCTGCTGTTTGTTCCTCTATGATGGGTAAATGAACTGCCAGGTATACCTCGGTTCGTCCCCGATGCCAGCTGGGATAGGCTCCAGCCCCCCATTACCCCTTACGAGCCCCCAAAGGCTTTACACACAGTTACAAAACCACACATAACAGCTTATAAAATCACAATGAGATATTATAAAGTCTCCTGCAATTAGCAACCATCCTCCCTGTGTGCCCACATTCGTAAAGACACGTTAAAGCAAAGGTTAGCTCTCTTGTGGCACTTTGGACTTTGCTTGCAAAGCTCTTGCCTGTACCGCAAAGAATTAACTTTGATAGCGTGTAATGTTTTTGGAGCCAGGCAAGCATCTCCATCCATTTCACAGCGAGTCGGGGTGATTGTGTGCAGCGAGGATGCTTCGGGAAAACTACGCAGATGCAGTAGGTGTGTCACCTCATTAACTCCATGAGACAGCAAAGCAGATTTCCCAAAGTGCAGCTCCTGGAGCGAGGAAGTATAATAATGCCAATTTCTGTCTGCACTTTTAATTGTTTGCATGCAAACGAGACTCCTCCTGCTATGTGGTAACTCGACCGGAGGGTAGTGATATAACAGCAAGCTCCCCATCCATACTGAGTGTCAGATCCCAGCGTGCACAATGAACACAACATCAGGCTGAGAAAGAGCTCAGCAGCCTGTTTTGGTTTTTGCCTATATTCTGGCCTGTGCAGCTATGGCTGGCTATTGTGACACGCATGTGTGTGTGTGTGTGTGCGTGCGTGTATGTGTGTGTGTGCATGCATGTAAGCAGCTGTCAGGTGGTAATTCTCATGAAGATTGGATTGTCACTAATGAGTGGTGAGGCACAAATTAGATGGCAAGGGAGGGAGCTGTACGCATCCTCTGACATTGATCAGCTGATGAATCTGTATCACGCCCGCCTGTGCAATAGAGAGGAAAAGCTCCGTCAACTCCATCAGAGACCGTAGGTTCGACCAATAAAGAAGATCCTCACATTATCCAAAAAGCTGCTCATGTTGTGTAGAATAGTTCTCCATAAAAGGCCTTTGGATATGTGTTGGCTTAATAATAAACAAATGAAACGTCAGTGTGAAAGGCACTGCAGTTTTATTGACCGTGGCTGTAGGGCAGGCTTTATCTATCTTTCTATTTATATCACATTATATTATTTGTATAGATTCATTCAAACTTGCCAAATGATCTCACACAATGCTAATTAAGTTCATCAGAGAAAGACTATCAAATCTGTGTCAACAGTCATGCACTGGATCGCTGGTAGTGACGCATTTTACACTGACCAGTGAAAAGAGACATGACAGGGTGGAAGACAGAGTAGGGTACACCAGCCAGAGGTATGGCGGAAAAACCTAGGAGGCTTCACATTAAACCAAACTTTGGGTTCATAACAAGGACTAGAGCAGGGGAGTCACTCATTTTCATTCGGAGGCCACATACACTCCAGTTTGATCTCAAGCAGTTTGGACCAGTGAGATAATAACCCATACGTAACAACCACTCCAGATTTTCTCCATTTGTTACATTAACATTAAGATAATGTTTACATTTAATAAACTATCCTTCAAAAAAATGAAATTTCTGAAGAAAAGTAAACACAATTTGGACACATTGCTGTCTCAGTGTCTCTTACTAAAACAGTGGACAAATTAGGTATAGCAGTTGTTTTAATCGAAAAATCTTTTTATGTAATTTTCACACTTTGCAAATTCATCCTGCTGGCCGGACTTGACCCTCTGGCGGGGCGCTTCTGGCCCGCAGGCCGTATGTTTGACACAGTCTAAAAACAAAAGTGACCAACAGCGGAGACAAACATGGTTTATCTCTAGTTGACGCTGAAAGATGAGATGGGACAGACGGCCTTTAGACACAGATCATTCCCACCTGTATGCAGTGTTTGTGTAATTACTCTCACTGCCAGAAGGGGGAGGCAAGAGCTCTGAACTGAAGCTTTAAAGGGAACGCCATTATGTAATATTGAACAGGCTGAGATGCTTCAGTTAAGTCAGTGACACATGCCTCGGTTCTCATTCAGGTCTTATGTGGAACTCTTAATTGTTTGGTGTTATTCATTAAAAGATGAACCTCTCATCAAGTCGTATCTTAGTCTTATCACAATGAATTAACTATTTCTGCTGTTTCTTTCTATTAGTTCTTAAAATTTCACCATTTGAAACATGATGCTTTGTGTTGTTGACTGTTGTATAAATGGAGACATCACTTTAGTTAAATAATCAGATCAAGTTTGGCAATAAAAACAGTGTGATTAAGTAAGACCCCATCACTTGTAGTGAGAAGGTGACTGAGCCTGCCCCTCTTCTGATAAGTTCCCCTCAATGAGGTGTAGAGACATTAGATTTCAGGATCAGGAAAGCTTTAAAATATATAAGCTTTGAATATGCATACATTTAGAGAGAGAGATGAATCTTTAATTAAGACGCCTCATGTCAACTTACCCTCTGTTTGTCACTGTAGATTTCTTCAAGTGGACATAGCTGACTGGGAAAATACCCTGTGGACAGGGGAAGAAGCAGAGATGTTACTGTGTGTGACAGGATTACATTTCTAATTCTGCCGCAACACATGACCGAAACGTAGAGCATTGTATCATGTTTGTGTTAGCAGGCAGTCCAAACCCAAACCGCGCTGAGAACTGCCATTGTCAAAAGGCAGATCTTACAATTCTGCTGGCAACACATTTTATGCTGATGGAAGTGCAAGATCACACTTCCTTTTTGACATTTTCTGCTTACATTTTCTGTGCAAAGGAGAAAAGAAAAAAAAAAAGTGAAGCCGGTACTGTTTTCACACACACACACACACGCACACACACACACACACACACACTGCAGAGACGAAGAAGAGGCAGAGAAGTGTGCAGGATCTCTATTGTGGCTTGGCTTAGGCGACGAAGGGCATGACAGACTGAGTGGTGCCAGCTGCCACCCTTGCAGTTCATCTTTCTTATTCTAATCTGCCAGATGTGAAGAATTGGCCACAGCGAGCACAACCAATTCTCTCTCAGAGCAGAGAGAGAGAAAGGGAGAGCGAGAGGGAGTATGGGGGCGAATGAATGTGGGCAGCACGGTACATAACAAAATGGAGGGGTGTTGTAAGAACTGTAAATAGCTGATGAGAGAAGAGAAGGACAGTGTGTAGCCGCTAACTCCTACATTTACCAGGACTGGACAGCTTTTGTGCTTTCTTTGAAGCATTTCCAGCAGCATCACATAACACTTCAGCTTTTGATATTACAGTTAAAATCAAAGTAGTAAAAACTACCTGCCCTTTTCATGTTTCTAATAATACAGCCGGTGCTTGTGTTTCCAGTGACGCTACTCGTACGAATATACAAACGTCACGTATTTGTTCCCACAACTTGCAACGGCGCAGTGACTTTCAAACTCGCTCCGCTACAGTTTATCTGTAATAAACCCACTTGACCGTACAGGCAGCTCTATAAGATGTCAGTCATAAATAATAGCCGTTTACCGTAGTGCAGAGTATTGATCTCTGTCAGCTGGGATTGTTGTCTTAAACAGTTTCACACCTACAGCCTAGTGCAGAGGGTTTGTTTCAACAGTGCTGCATGGACAGATAGCTAAGAGGTTTGGATCCTTTCTCTCTGCCCAATCAAAGCCATAACGACACAGTTCTGCTGCAGTTGCTGAAGAAAGCAACTTCCTATGCGTTACAGATCACAATTCAACTGCCATTTTATGTTTTTTATTTTATTCATAGAGCTATTTATTCATTTTAAGTTTTATGAGGGGTTTTCAGGTTAATAACTGCACCATCTGCTGGCTGAAAGCAAAACAAAAGTGTGGATCTTAAAGGGAAACGGTGCATAACGTGCACACACACTATATATTTATTCTGCATGTGCCATCATACATCACTATGTATGTAAACTTGGAAATGTCACTCTTTTTCAATCAGAGCAACTTGTATTCCTAGCAGCTCCAGAAATGCGGTCAGGAAACTTCTATTTTCGTCAAATCAAAGCGCTATTCAATAAGTTAATCAGCCATTAAGGGCTTTGTTGTCGAGACAAAGTTATTTTTGGGAACGTCTCTCACATCACATTATCATTCACAAAAATGCACGGGATAAAAGCTTCATTGTACTGCAGGGCAGCCAGCTTTGCAGATGTGTTGGCGACATTTCATTTGTCTGTTGAAATATTAGCTAACCTTGCTGGTTAGTGAACAATTTTGTTCCATTACCAGAAAAACATGCGCATGCTCGCAGACAACGGTTTTCATTTTCTTTCTTTTGTGTGCTTCACGTGTGGGTCTAGAGATACACTCATTTGAATAAAGAACGCTGCACCTATAGAAATCAACACAGTGTCAAACTTGTCATTTGTGCATGCCGTTATAATTACCTTGATAGATGGCTTCTTTGTGGAAAAGCCTCTGTACCAACCTGAAAGAGCAACGTGCACATGAGAAAACCTGACACTCACAACATCTTCTGTGAAAACGCATGAAAGTACTGAATAGATTTGAGTAAAATGAATGAATTGGTACAAATAGTTGACTTTAGACAAGGTCAGCATAGTTGTTGACCAAAGTGCAGATGCTCTTATTGCTTTAATCCCAGTAGCTAAAACATATCATGGTAGTAATGTTGGTAAATCATGTTGTTTTCACTTGACTATTAAGCTAACATAAGTTTAGAGTAGCCCTGTCAAAGCAGGCTTGTCACGATGGTTTCCAAAGAAAATGATTCAGTGCATACTGTATGTACATGGCAAATAAATTTGATTTTAACACGAGGACGTGTCGGCAGAGTTTAGGGGTTTGTAGCAGTTTAAGGATTGCGCCATTAGTTTGCTTTGAAATTATGCTTTCAGTGCAGTTTCTTCCCCTAGCCTGATAATTAAAGAGGGCAGGAGTCAAAGCATCCGTCCGTCCAGAAATCAACGTCTCTTTATAAACAGATTAAACCTCAAAGTGAAATGCGTTTCAGAGTGTTTCTCCATCTCCGTATAATTGAGTGTTTATTTTAAATTATGGATCTGTGCAATGAATTGTTGATGATTTACATCTGAGGGACTACATCCAGTATCTAAACCATCTCCATGCTGACGGAATAAAGTCCTGATGGAGAAATGCAGGCTCTTATGTGGACAAATGGTTTAACTTTACGTAATATAAAGTAACTAACGTCAAGTCTCCCCTGGTGGGTAAACCCCCTGATACCCAGATAAAATCCTGAAGGAGACGTTAAGGCCAACAATGACAGTGACCTCCACTTTACATTCTGTACCGCCGTAGGAAATGTGATTGCTTTTACCTTCGCTCTTCTCCAGAATCTGTACAGTTTCCCCGATCTCCAGGACCAGTGCCTGACATATTGATGATCGGAAGTTGCAGATCACTGTGCGGAAGAAAGAAACAAAAGACAAATAAATAAATGCATCTTTCACATACTGTAGTTTAGGGCAATCCTAATGTCAACAGAAATTACATTGCTGATTTAGATCAGTGCTTCATCCTTGCGACCTCTGATTAAACAAGGTGCATCCCCCTCCGCTGTCGTGTCTCCACCTTGCGTGTGTTTTGGGGCAGCTACTGCCGCTTTTTAATAAGCTGTTTAATGCAAACATCTAAACACAGTGTCACACGCGAGGCACTGCTTAGCCAACTGTAAACAAGCTCCCACCCTGAAGTGGGTAGTCATTTTAAAAGGCAATTAATTCTTAAGCGACCTGATTTTGTGCAATGTTAAGTTAATTGAACAACCTCCCAAAATAGAGCCCACACAAACTGCTAAGTAATGTGGATAAACGTTGATTTATCATAAGCTGGTATTAGCGTAAATCTTCCGTGCCACCTGCTTTTGCGGCGCGATGCATTCTTTGACCATACACAGACGCATCCTGTGACTCAAACACTGATGACATGATTAGTCTTTAGGGGAAAGATGCCACACTAAGGGCTTTAACAAGTGCACCGCCTTCAGAGCCTGTTTTTATCTGCGCAGCACTGCAGCTCTGCAACACGAGCCACGCACAGAAACTGTACACAAGCCTCAGCAAAGGCAAACTTGTGTAATAATGACAGCGCTCCACTGACAATTTCCAAAAACCTACAAATGGTGGCCCTTCAAGGAGAGTTTGGTGTGAATCATTATGCTAATGAACTAGCCAGGGGACCCAGTGAGGGGGAGGAAGAGAAGGAGGGGCAAGAGCTCGGCTCCGTTGCCTGTTTGAGAGCGCTCAGTTCCTGTGCTCGGGTAGCTATGGCAACAGATCATCCACAAACTGGAGGGCTTTCTTCACTGTAACGGCTGCGGGGATCTGGGCATTTTAAAATGGCAAGCTTATGGATGCTGCGTAGCACTGGAGTTTAAATCAAGCATATCGAGTGTGTGTTAAAGGAATAGAGATGGATAGACTTAAAGAGCAACCATGTCACCTTTTTCAGTCTGCCTCGGGCCCTCCTTCAGCCAGGGCTAAGTATTTCCCATTTGAGAGTCCCATTCTTTAATGGCCTCTATTTCATTTGAATTGCAAAGCCTGCATTCACACCATTTGAAAACTCTTCAGCAGAGGCCACGTCAGGAAAGATGAGATTGTCATGTCTGAGAGAGCAGGACACTCCGCACAGGCTCATATTTCAAAGTCCTCCCTCACAAAACCTCCAAGCTGTGTAAACACGGAGTCACACGCTCGCTTCATTGTGCCTTAAAGCTGACGAGCATTAGCATATCCTCAAAACACAAGCAGCAACATTCATCTTTAGACTTCAACATGTTGGACGTAGGATGTTGGAAGGCCTGACGGGACACGGAGTGGAAAATGTTGGCAAAAAACAACGTTTCTACACGGCAACAGTATATCAGCCCAGACTGTCCCTCCATTCTTCTGAATTCATGATCCACATGGCGTCTGGTGGCTGCTATTGTGTAACCAGCAACTCACTGGAGGGAATTATGTAATTAAAGTACGGGAGGAGACTCCTGCTGTCCTCCACTTTACACAAACTTATCAAACACGTCTGTGATTGAACCATTTGGGTTGGGTTTTCCACTTGGCTTCTCAGAAGGCAGTCATATCGTGTACCCTGAAGTCTTATCTGAAAAGAAAAACAAGTTTTGATCTTCTCTCTGGTCTTAATTGGCCAAATTTGTTATTTCAAGACAGTTTTTGTTAGGATTGTAAGTTTAACTTTTCAAAACACTTAAATAGGAAGTTAAAATGAAATATAGAGCTCACATAACGATAATAAACTTCAGCCAAGGCCTCTGCGAGTTTGATTGTCAGCACTTATATTCCCCTGTCTATTACAGAGTGATATGAAGTCTGCCAAAGAGACAACCATACAGAGATGCATTGGACTTTCTGTTGCAAGTGAATATTTAAAGTCTCCATGAATATGAAACAAGGCAAAGAAAATGGCAGCTTCGTTCTCACAAAAAAATGCAAGTGAAGACACTGAAAATAGTCTTTTGGGGATCCGGTTTTATGTGTTGGCGTGAAGTGAGAGCGCAGGCTGGAGCTGATTTTCTATAACGACACCTAGTAACCACCGCTATCAGTTCTTGTACGAAAGATATGGAGCATTATTCTTCGATTATTTTACCAAAACGTTCCAATATTCAAGCCACCGGGTCTATCCCGTCTAAAGCAGCACATTGGTCTCCTATTAGAGAGAATCACATTGGAAATCTGTGTTAAGCGCCGCGTTTAGAATGAACATTAAGCTTCAGTAAATCGGAGATAAAAGGGTCTCAGTTGTAAAATGGGATTTAAAATCATTGTAATATAATCAATAACACTCTTCTTCTGTAGCGCCATTATTTTTAAGTTTGCCGCTCCTTGCCAGCAGTGCTGCCACCCATGGTGTGCAGCAAAAAAAAAAGAAAGAAGAAGAAGCCTAACATAACCGGAACGGTCATATCATGTGGACAGAGAATCAGTGTGTTTTCTGAAACAGGAGGCCTCTGAGTGAACACTAAGACCCAAGCTGATTGAATCCTGCAGTGATGCAGTGTAAATGTTGCTTTTTTTGTGTGATGATTGCAGATAAATGTGTCTATTCAGAGCCCTCTGCAGTGTTAAAACCGAGGATGGCAGCTCCACAAATGTGGTGTCTGTATACCAGGAGCACATGTTTGCATCACATCAGCACGCAGCAACACTAAGCAGAGATCTGACAGCATTACTTGCTCTGGGATAAGCAGGGATACCACATGCAGTTGCTGAAAAAACAAAACAAAAGAAAATCCATCTATGGAGTCTGACCTTCGGCCTGTTCCCCTTATCTACGCCTCACTTTCCTGTGTCCTGTATTACTGTGCGGCTGAAAAAGAGAAATGTCAAGACAGATGTGTGTGCATTGTATCTCTGTAATAAAATCCATTTTTCTTTTATACAACAGCACAAAGCAGCTTGCATCACCTTCTAGTGCAAATAACTATTTAATGCTGTCATGTTGTGAAAAATGTTCCAGTGCAATATGTAATATAGTGAAACGGTGCATACGTGGCCTGATGACCCTGCTTTGAAATTAACGACAGACACATACAGCACATAACTAAACGGTGGCCCACAAGGGAGAAATATTCTGCAGAAAAGGGAGAGATGTTCCTGCCAGAGCACAGTAAACACTATCGCGGCTTATAAATTGTCTTCTGTATGTTCTGAACAACTGAGTGCTAATGGCCATACTCAGAAACGTTTAATCAAAGAGGACACTGTGCCCCTCTGAACTGTAGCGCAGTCATTAACTTACTTTCTCGGGTTTTCTTCTCCTTTTAGTTCCAGTTTCAATCCTAACTAGTTCAGCTGCGGATGAATTTCTTAGTGAGTGAATCCTTAAACCATTCCAGTAATGCAGCGTGAGTGTGCAGACCATGAATGTCCTGCTTTCCTGGCTTGAGTGGTCCTGTCCTAAATCTAGTTAACTTAAAATTACACAATGGTCTCTGGGCTTCACCCAGTGAGTCATGTAGCTCAGCACGACTTGAATGTACACTCCCTCCCTCAGACACATTACTGCACCAAAGTCTTGCTAACCAAGAAATTTCTGCCACACAGGCAGGGGAGCATTTTACTAGATCTAATCTCATATCAGAAATGCCCCAGAAATCTAGCCAAGCAATCCAGCTGCAGGGGAGAGTGGAGCTATGAGATGACCTCAAGTGTCCATGAACACGACTCACACATGTCACGCACGAAATCGCACCTATTTCTGTTGGCGTGCAAGTTAGTTACAGCGTGGAAAAACTTCTGAAAACTTTCCCCCTGCAGATCAGAGGGAGGCTTAAATCCGCAGCTAAAACTGCGGAGAAATGGTTAATCTCTCTAATCCCGCTCTCTGCTGAACATTAGCTCTATCTTTTGTTCTGTCGCGGACACGTGACCAGAGTTGTCCTTTTCAGATAATGGTTTTTCTCTGGTTATTTCATGTGATGCCACTGCTGCAGCTGTAGTTCATGTCTGAACCACGTTAAAATGGCCATGCATGTAAAGAAATGCTGTCTCTTATAGGAGGGGAAGCCGTCAGTCGGTCTTTTGCAAACTATTTCAAGAGGACAGAACTAATCTGTTATAAATAAGCTCCATAATTAGAGTTTGTGATATTCTAATTCTTAACTCTCAGGTAGACGATTAAAGAGTGACTAAAATAATATTAGATCTAGAGTAGAGCTGGGCACTATTAGAGTCAATGTGGGACTTCCTTATGACTCTACAAGTGATCTGCAAGCTAATATTTTCTGTGTAAACACAGAGAACCAAATAATAAATAGGTATGGATTCTTGGAAAGCCTTTAACGTTACATAAGGTGGTCTTCAACTGTTTCCTTATAGATGGAGCTTATTAAGATGCCACAGGAGAAAGAGAAAGGCCTGGCAGGCTGCTGACAGACCACAGATCGGTTCTCATATCACTGGTAATATGGGTGGGAGTGGATTAACACGCAGTGACAAAATAAGGAAAGGAGACATGGAAATAGGCAAAAATGATGCCACTAATAGCACGGATGAGGCTGTGGAAGAAGTGATAACAGGGTTATGTTGCTGCACTGTCAGTCAACAGTTTTGTGGCGCCGGAGAAACATTAACGCGTCAACACGTTTTCCGAGGCGAACAGGGGAAAGTCGACACGGTGATCCGTTTACAGGGTACAGTATGTACTGTGTAGGTGCTCTCTGCTTCCCCGCAATTCAGCACCGTGGACAGCGTCACCTCGGCGTTTCAGCACCACGGACAGCGCCGGGTCACTCCGCGCAGACTGACGCGGAGGCTGCGCCGAACTGTTGCTTCCCCGCACAGAAACTACCTGCTGAAACCTCCCTCTCACAAATGCGCGCTCGGAGGAGATCCGCAGCGATTCCGTGACGGATGGATGAACCCGGGGACGATTACATACGATGCGATTGCCGTACAGCCGCTGTGGGTGACGATATTACGGAGGATTGCCACCGGGGCTCTCAGCCTGCAGTGAAATGACGAATGCGATGCCTCCAAACAAAGTGTAGCCTGCATGTGTGGGCGTGTGCATGTGTGTGTGGGGGGGAGTATCATGTGCGAGCCAGCATGAGTAGCCCTGCAAGTATAACAAGCTGTAGAGCATCTGGACATGACTCATTCCCCTAATGAAAACCCTCCATAGCGTAATCATACGCTATAGACACTTTTGCCGTGAGTGTGGGACCCAGCAGTCAATTTATAACGCATCTGACTGCGGCATTTTCACATAATGTCGTTATTAAACTGTATTCATGCATCTTTAAGAGCTTTAACAACAAATTAAAAGGCAAAAAAACCCAAAAAGAAACAGAGAAACGCTGATCGCGTATTGGGGCCTTTTTGCTTTCCATCCAGGTCAAAGTGCACACATGCAGATATGAAACGTACAGTGGTGCGGTGCAGTCTGTCGCTGCAGCAACAGCAGGGTAGCTTTTTTTTTTTTAATCTTTTAGTCTACAGGTAGACTCCATCTCCACCACTCCAGCCTACACCTGTTGGAGGAAGGCAATCACGATGCCCCCTCGTGGTTCCAGCACAAATCGCGCTATTTCCCCCCCTCCTCTCTCCCTCCAAATAAGAAGGAAGAAGAAGAAAATGCTAAAATTATACACTGACGCAGTTTATATACCACAAAACTAAGAGTAGGAGAGCGATCCCAACGCCCCGCCTGCGCCTTGTGTATGCGATGGCATCTTTAAGGTGGTGGGCTGTAAGGCTGTATCATCCCACGCAATTTCCCCCTTTCTATGCAGTCACTGGCCGTGTATATCAGCCATTATAAGTGTATGTGTTTTTCATTGGGTGTAGTGGGCTTACTAAGAGAGAGAGAGAGAGAAAACACACACACAACAACAATATGAGCTGCATAACCGATGCGGGCTGTCGACGAACAAATAAAAATGTTTCTGCGCCTAAAGAACTGCCACGAAAACGCAGTTTGGTTCGTTTTCTAAAGGAAAAAAAAAAAAAAAAAGCCAAAAACGTCGTCAGTTGGTAAAACGTAAACGTGCAATGCACTCACCAACTCCGATTTTCTCCTCTTCTGTAGGTATCCACATATTTGGTTATTTTCCCTCCGGTAGAGCAAGCCACATTATGTCGAGATCTGGAGATGATGCTGCTGTAAAATGAGAGCTAAGAAACGATCCTGGCTGCTCATACACGGGGCTACATGTCTCGACCGGAATCGGTATCCTGACGCCTGTGTGTGTGCAAAGGAAGAGGGGGAGAAAGGACCATCAAAGCCTCAGTATCTCTGCTCTATTATGTCCCGGCGTGTGTCTCCAGTCTGATGCAGTCTCCGTGTCCACCTAATGTAACGCACACACACACACACACACACACACACTCTCTCTCTAAAACGCAGGCGCGCACGCACCCGCGCGCACAGAGAGAGAGCGGTTTCCACAAAAGGTGTTATTGCAGCCGCATTTCAGATGGAAACGGGGGACGTTTCTTTTCCTCGAAGCTTATTTATTTAATTTCTTCGTGTTTCTCTTCTTGTGTGTGTTTTTTTTTCCTCCTCCTCCCTCAACCAATCGCGCTCAGGTCCCCCCCTCCCCCCCCCCTCCTTGATCCACAATGGGCTGCTCAGCCAGCGGGAACGGGCTGGATCGTTCGGTAATTAGCGCGTAATAGGTCGCGATATTGTTCACCCATCCGAGCTGTCGAGTCGGTGCAAGAAAAAACTGGGGAAACTGCAATATACCATAAGCTGCGCCATCTTCATGCTCGTCACATGACTTGTTTTGTCAACACCGATGTGTCAAGCATTTGCAAATATGCTCTCTCTCTCTCTCTCTCTCTCTGCATGACACTTTCATCCATCACAAACACAAACTGCATTTCCTCCTGCTAGGATGCTGGATACCGGCTGGCAGCCTGCCTTTTATTTATTTTTTAATTTAATTTTGATTGAATGTGTTACTTTGGGGCGGGGGTTGGCTGTTGGAACATAAAGTAGCTCCCGGTGTTACACATCAGGCCAGACCATGTGGGGAAGCACCTCCCGGTTGACTCATTTCAAAGAAGCGGAACCAGCTTTGGCTGCTTTGTCATAGTGCAGTCATGCTCCCACACGGATGAAACGCAACTAATTCCTAACGGCCAATTTCCCCACTGAACTTGATTGATGGGTTTGGCAAAGCCGGGTTTCCCATCAGACCTACATCACACCACCACTGTCTGATTTATAGATGCCACTCACATAAGATAGACGATGGAAATGGAAGTTGTGACTCATTCTTGGTAACTGATTCAGGTTGAAGTTTTTAGGAGCTGGGGGTCACTGGATGTTCAGTTTGGAGTTCACCTGTAAAGATTATTTGCTCCCATTTGCTGCACTATATTCTGGGTTTCATCTTTCAGTCCTTAGCAAACGGAGAAGTCAGTTTCTGGAATTTAATGCGTTTTTGTTAGTTATTTTTTATAAACTTGTATCCTTACATGAAGGTCTAAATGCTGTTTCAAAGCCTCCACCCTGCTGGGAACAGAACCATTTATTCATAGACCTTCTCAAGTCGCAATAACATCAAATATACGGCCCACGCAGTGATTTTTATTACAAAAACACACATTTTCTTGATGCATCCATGCCAAAAATAATGACGTCAGGAATCCAGAGCCCCATCTACAGCTCAGATTTCACCAAAGCAGCTTTACTATAAGGCGGTGACGTCCGTGTGATGCAGTGACTATAGAGTCTTGTGCACAACACACAGACGTGGCGGCTGAATTTGTGGAACGCCAGGGCGTCATAAAGCGAGTCACTGCAGCTTAAACAGTTTGTGGGGTGATGAGCAACCCTGAGAACATCGGTTGATGTTGATGGAGGGAAGGTTGAACCACAGAAGTTACTCAGTAATCTTAAAACTTCTACTTGTGGGTGAATATCTCAGGAAGATTAAGAGTTGGTGTGAACCAGATGAATACACAGCAGTCAGCCCAGGGAATCTGTCACGGTGTATCTCCCCCATTACTCAACGCACATCTAGCTACTTCAATGCATTAAGCTGTCTTGTCCTATAGACAAGGCAGTCATGACTAGAAAAATAGAGTGATTTGGTGAATATTGAGCGTCCAGTGAGTTTGATGTAGTGTGGGAGGGAGGGCAGTATTCAGCTGGGTAATTTCTCTCCATCACAGCGACGCTGTGACTGACTCCCATCTGTCTATTACTTCAAGTGGAACACTGTGGGCGGTGTTCCAATCACATACATAAAGCCGAGGGAGTGCGGGGCGTTTTTATAAGCCAAATATGCATCCCGGGTAATAAACATTTAGGGAAGAAAATAAAACTAACAAATTACAGGCTTTCATCCATGCCTGAAGATAAATGTGTGCAAGTGAAACTGCTGCATGCAAATGGTAACACTTTAAAAAAATAAATAAATAAAAAATGCTGTGGTTACATTTAGCTCCTGCTCTGATGCTGCAGCACTGCGAGGATGAGACACTGGTCCACTGCAACAGCCCGATACAGCGAGAGCTCCGATCTGCTCCTACGCTCCCAAAGCCGGCAGACGACAAGAGGCAGCAGAGGAGGTAATAAGAAGCATCTCATCCATCATCTGCGTTCACACAAACAGATCTTTACTCTCTTCAGGAGCGTACATTTGATGCGCTCTGAGCTCCCTGGGTAAATAATCGGTCTTGTACACATGGACACGCATGTGCCTCTGCAGGGCGCACACACACACAGTTTACTTATTTGATCCGTCTTAATGTGTTTCTGGTGACTATTTTAATGCCTTCTATTATTAACTGTGGGGGAGGCCGCGAAGAAATTTAGTGGCAGATTCCTGCGTGCACAATTCACCGATCAAGAGGGATGTTGTGTAACAGAATACACTTTAAAGAATCCCATATTCATAAAGATTATTCACATGCAAGTGCATAACAAATATGACGACTGTGTGCAGAAAACTCGGGCGTCTTTCATATTTGCAAATAAATATGGCTTTCCCCCCGCCACGTTATCTTTCAGTTTCCTGTGTAATGATAAAAGGATTTACCAAAACAAAAAGAATCCATACATTATCACAGCCTTTATTCGACCATCTCGCTTTCGGCAAAGAGACCCAAGCGCTGCAGAAGGATACAAATTAAACAGGAAGAAGACGGTCAGTCACACACAGATTAAAAACAGATTAGACGTCTCTAAAATAATCCAATCTTAAAAGCCGAAACTCTTCTAGGACGAGGCTTTCAAGAGTTAAAGTCTGTTGTATTTCATTCTCTTCGCATGGTGCCAAGTACTGGGTTCCCGTTCCAGTTCAGTATTTACTCAGCAGGCAGCCAGCACTGTGATCGCCTCTGATGAAAAGTAGCTTTAAATTTGAGAAGATGCAACACACTGAAGCAGCTTTAGTGGGAACGATTTATAAATAATAGTAGTATAACTTAGTCCACAGACGTGATTGTCGATTGCACAATGGTTTTCTTGTATTCAAGAGAAAAGGACTTTGGATCTTGTGCTGGTTTCTCCACATGGGGCTTAAAAGTAAAATTATGCTTGAGGAAAGTGCAACATCTTTAAGTCCAGTTGATGTTAGAAAACTTGATCCCTTATTATTTACCAATGATTGAAATAATATTCTAACACAGAAAACAGACCCTAGTGGAACACCAAAGAAAAGTTCCTCAAGGATCCCCTTCAGTCACCAGCAGTTTGAACGTGACCCATTACATTTTCATTTTATCTCACACCTCCTCCGTTCCCCTCAGAAACCTCTCCTATGAAAGCTTATTTAACGTCTTCTGTCCACAAGCAGCGCCCACACCGAATTAAAGCAGCACACAAAGCTAATTTTGCGGCTTTATTTATAGTAAAAATACTTTAGATACATACAAGCTGTACATAAACCGTCTCAACAACTCAACACAAAAGTTTCCTCATTGAAAAGAAAACAGGTAAAATTAATGGATGCAAGGCAAAAACAAAAAAAAAAGAAACATGAGAAAAATCATGAAATGTTTGCACCGCGATCAAAGTGTGCATGTGCAAGGCATCTGTTTGTCATCGATCCAAAGTTTCCCGTCAGTTTATAGGAGGAACACACAACTGAAATACTCTTAGCTTCTTCATAATTTAAATGTAGAGAATCAGCAAAATCAATTTAGGATGAATTTGTTCAGTGGAAGCACAACCAAGGTCACAGTGATAAATGCTCGGCTTTCTAATGTATATTCATGTTAAACCTCTATTGTGTGACTGGACCTGCGCTGAACTGCGATATTTTTCCGAGAAGCCTCCACTCAGCACGGATCCTCGCGTGCGTCTCCCGTGAAGTGGCGCGAATCGACACAATAGCGGCGAGCTGCCTCTTCACGTGCGCCGCGCCGACGGTGAGCGGATGTGTCAATGGCTTCGTTACAGCGTCCGCACTAGTTAAGAGCACCAAGCTGATTCAATTTCTCTATTTACATAATGAAATCAGGAGGCGGCGTTTTTCGCCAATGGCACTGCTGTGTCTGGCGTTTTGGTCATCAATTTGTGGCGAAAGCAAAACCTGAAGGTGGGTTTTAATGCTTGACGAACCGTCGGCAACGTGTTTGTGCATTACGTTAGCTGCCTAATTCAATACTTCAGTACTTTTTTTTGGTGATTATTCCAGGCGGTCTGGCGAAGTACGAGCTCAAGGGAGCATTGCATCCTCAGCCACACGAATGCTGACCCTGTGTTGTAAGGCAGCTTCTCCTACAAAGACTAATCTGGGACCAAACAGAGGCTTACAAAGTGAGTGAATCAATATCAAATGAAGAGGCTCGTTTAGGCCAGCCATTAATGTGACAAAATATCAAACCTCTCTTTCACCGCATCGACATACTGGCCATTTCACTCATCATCAAGCTCACTTCTGTTGTATAAAACTATATAATATACAATCACTTTTGCCCAACAGCATGTCAATTTGTGTGCATTGTTGTTTTTTTTACCCCTCTATCTGTGAGCTTGTTCCTACTGGGTCTTGACACTCAAAGTGTGCGGACACCTACTGTTTCAAACTGGCAGTGCTCCAAGTTTTCTCCCACATTATCTGCTGATAATATCCTCTCTTTCGCGCCTGCTCTTCTGCAGCTCAAAAGTCTACGAGGCAGAAGGCTTGACACGTCGTCTGGTTCCTCGATCCTCACCGCCGAAGGCTCCTCACTCATTCAGGGATAAGATGATGTCGTCCTCAAGGTCAGAGTTGTCCGAGCTGTCTGTTGGCGTGATGGACAAATACAGATTTAGAAATGCGGGTATGCAGAGATTTTTGTGCTGAATAGGTCAGCGGGTAAGGGGAGAAACTGCCAAAATGGCAAAAACAGAGAGGCTTCGGCTCGATGTGAAGTAGCTCTACATCCACTCTTTTTTTTTTTCCTCCCCTCCTTTCCCGCCCACAAATTTCCACTTCTGTCAACGTCTAGAATAAACTTAGACAGCAGTTTTCAAACTCCTCTGGGAAAGGGAGTATTTCCCTCGCAGTGACCAGACAAGCGTGAAAACACAGAAACTGGACCAAACATGGGCCTTTTTTTTTCACTGTGATACTGTGAATTACTGCAACTGAATCCTCACTGACTGAAAGCAATTTTGTCCATTTCCCACATATCGTCTCATTGCCACATCTGCACATATCGGTGACATTTGCACACTTACTTAGACATGTACCACCCACCTAGACCAGACCAGACACCCCCACCCCATAGCAATGACACTCAGCAGGATGCAGCCTGACACAGGTGCACACACAAAAACGGTTGACCTGGCCTCCAAATTCGTTAAATCCCAATCTGATCAAGTATCTGTTGGATGCACTGGAACAAGGTTGATCCTCAAAGGTCCCTCCTCTCAACCCAAGGACCCAAACTAACACCATTCCACAGGACGCCCTCAGAAGGACCGTGTCCATTCTCTGATGAGCCACAACTATTTTAGAGGTACAAGAGAGACCTCCACTATATTAGGAAGGGGGTCATAATGTTATGCCTGATTGGTGTCTATTATTTTATAACTCGTATATTAAAAGGTGCTACATAAATAAAGTTGCTGCTTGGTAATGAGTCAGTTAAGTCTGTTAACAGGCCCAAGGACGATAAAAACTTTGTGAGAAGACGGAGACATCCCGCACTCACCATTGTCCCCGTCCAGATCAGCATCGTCATTATCCGAGTCGTCGTCGTCATTGTCGTCCTCATCGTCGTCGTCTTCGTCGTCATCGTCCCCAGCGTCAGCATCCCCCTCCAGAAGGCGCTCTACCTCCTCATCATCAGAGGGGGAGAATTCATCATTCCCGTCGTCCTCCTCTTCGTCATCTTCATCCTCTCCGCCGTTCTCGTTCTCCAGCTCGGCGATGAGGGGATCTGTGTCGACGTCGTCATCCGAATCGTCGTCGTCATCGTCGTCTTCCTCCTGATCGTCATCCTCCTTGTGCACACAAGACAAAAAAAGTGTCAGTGATAACGTTTTCTTTGTTTTTTTATTTCTGTCTGAAGGAACCGAAGAGCTGTGAGAGCATAATCTAAATCATAAGAACAAAGTTAGAACCTGATCCTCCTCGTCCTCCTCCTCTTCCTCCGCAAGTCTCTGTCGACCAACTTCATACAGCCGGCACACTGTGTCAGTGTTGACTGAGTCTTGGTTCTGTGGGACAGATACAGCATGTTCATATGTTTTAAGGTCAGTTATCTCAACCTCAGGTAAACAGATGTGTGATAAATAAGAACATACCTCAATCACAGCTAAGTAGCAGTCTTTCGTATCTGTGCAAAGGTCAAATATATTCCTCTTGACATCAATAGTGGCTAAGGAGAGAGATGAAAACCATGTCAGTGATCAATTTCTGCAGATATTACAATAGACAATAAAATAATTCAAATCACTTTAAAATATTTTTCTACTACTACTGGTTAGAATATAGGATGATGTGAGTTAAAGGAAGACTTACCAATTGGTTTATAGTCTGTGGCGTTGAACGTCCTGAACGATGAACCAAAAGGGCTTTTCATCTGCATTTCCATCATGTCGTCTTCATCATCCGCTTGCAACATTGCTACAAAGACAAAGAGCCACAAAGTGACAGAGAGAGTAAATAAAAGCTGAGCGCAGCAAGCTGGTTAGCTACGCTTCTGGCTCCTGAGCAGTTGAAAAGGTCGTATGGGCAGAGCCATTACGCTCTGGCTCTTCCTGTGAGGTGGCGTGAACCAGCTGGTTCTTTCTGTTGCCAATCCAACATCAAGCCTTCTGCCCATATGGCTCCGACTGACTCGGCGGTATCAAGTATCCGTGCGCAGATACACACCTACCTCGACGGGCTCTGTTCACACCTTTCTCCAAATCCACACACGCTCACTTTGCTTCGTAATTACCAGCCTTCCAATCAAACACACCTTTCACACTCTTGTACAGACTGTGAAGTGAGTTGTAGGCTTGATGCCAAAAGCAGTGCCTTTCCCATCAAGCAGCAGTTTCTGCATTACCTCCATAGATGACAGTGCCATTGTTGTTGAAAACTATTCTGCATTGGTCCAGAGCGGGAACCGTGTGGAGGAGGTGGAAGGTCCGCAGGTCCCACTGAAACACCCAGCTAAGGACTATGACATTTATTTCATTTTTTTCATACCAGTCAAATCTGCTATAAGTTAAATTACCTGACGATTAGGATGATCACTACAGGGGAGAAGATTAAAACCAATTTTTGGTGCAATAAATATTTAATGTCCAGCAGTGAAATGAACCCTCAGTAGTCATCTCATCACTGGAACAACTTCAAATTCAATCGCTGTCCCTTGTCAGAATTATTAAATGTGATCGAGACTCAATAGAGAATTCACTTTCACTGTCATTTAAGTAGTTAATTAAATATAAATGTAGTACATAAGCCACTTATTTATTTTTTAAGAATATTGTGATGTATAGACATTTTTTTTTTGCTTTAAAAACTATTTTAGCAACCACAAACCATACATTTCAAACAGTAAACATCAACATTTCATTTTTCAATATGCACAATTATACTTTCTTATAATTGTTATCGTTTCATAATTATTGGTATTGCATGTGTATAAATAAACAGATTTATAAAAATATTCATGCCTCGCATGTTTTGGAAAAAGGCCATAAACTAAATTCTGTGAATGGGTAAAATATGAGGTGGGGCTTCGGCCAATAGATTCCTTGCCATCAATAAAAAACTAACGAGATGAAAAGTTCTACAAACAAACTTAATGAAGGATACAATTTCTGTGTTTATGATGACCTCCAGGCTGTTGGGATGAAACACACCGCTGATGTTCATGTTGAACTTATCAAACTTGTGTATGGCCTGCGCCGTGCGTACGTCCCACAGGACGCCGTCGTTCAGCACCAGGTCGTCCGTTGGGTTGAAGGTGGCGCAGTTCCTCTTGTAGTTGTTTGCCAGATCTGGGTTGTTTAAAGTCAGAGTCACCTGACCCGTCTGGATGTCATAAATCTGGTGAAGGCCAGCACAGAGGGTGAGATATAATATTTACTACCGGTTTTTCTGCAATTAATATTTTACTTCATGTTTAAAAAAAGAAAAAAAACTCTGGGATACGTACTCGTGCCATGTGTTCCTTAGTGCCAATGACACGATCTTGCGAGAGCTTGCTGAACTCCACGTAATGGTCGCCCAGAAAAGAATGCCTGAAGACAAGGACAGCAACATTTAATCAAAAACATGGAGCAACTTTTAATGTTAAAGCACTTTATGATCTCATAGAGACTCAGTCTGCAGTGTCCAAGTATTGCCTTGGTTAAACTGTACAGACAAATGAAGCCAAATGCTCGCGTTCCATAGACTGAGGACTGTAGCCCTGAGGCTGATAGCGTGCATATCTAAACAGCATGTCATCTCCATTTGGCAGCTCCTTCCTCTGACAGGATAAAGCTGTTGTGCCATTGGGCAGAGAAGACCACATACATGGAAGCACCGGGATCACGGACAGGCACCGTCCCTGCAGGAACTCTGCTTGAGGTCACATGCTCACAGTCATGTGTCTTAATATCTTAATATTTTCGTTTAAAGAAACACATTTCACGTCACCGACAGTGGAAAAAAAGAATGACTTCTGATTTTTGTGAAAACATCACTTACTTCATGATGAACACTGATTTCATGCCCCACAGTGCAGACAGGGGGTAACTCCAAGACGCTGATGTTAGGAGCAGAGAACCATCCTAAAAAAATCCAAAATATTCTTTTAGATATGTATTAAGACACAAAATAAATACTCTTCTGGACGAACAATTTGAGTTCAAATGTTAAAATGTCCCAAATTTACATCCACTACTTCTCAGTGATTAAAACATCCTGAATCTATGAATATGCAAATATTCTCATTTCAAAACACAACTCCATCATAGATATATTCTGGAAAGTCCATTACTTTGCATTTCAGTTTGAGGCAGTTCATTCCTTACAATTCTGTAAAAAGCACACTCATACAATTAAACGAGTTGAGATGTAGCAAAATATTAAACTCAGGTTTAAAGTGAGTAAAGTCAGACACTTTTCTTGTTGAGGAGACAAATGTAAAAACAAGCCTCTAGTGTCAAACTCTAAGTCTGCACAGTGACTGTCAAAAACCCATAAAGTAACAAAAACAAAACCTGATCTACCGCTGCTGGTGCATTAGCGGCTTTCTCTACTGACCCGTGAGGGCTCCAGGTGAGTGATTGCTGAACTGTGACAACTGTAGCTGGCTTCCTCCTGGCCTGTGAACACATTGTAGAGTTTGAGCTGCCCTGTGCACGTCCCGAGCATCAAGAACCGCTCACGGGCTGAGAAGGCACAACACATGAATCCGCTCTCGTCCTCGTCTGCCTCCCTGAACACCGAGATAGGACGGAACCTGGACGAAAACAAAATAAAGTAAGTAGGCGAACTGTTGTGGAGGCTTATCGGGAAGAAAACATGAATGTAACAAAGCTACCCACCTGCTGAAGATGAGATGTCTGTCAAAGCATCCTCCATCCACGCCTCCGTATTTCGGATAGATGACCCTCCGTGTGTGTCGGGATGTGAAGTTGACGGGTGCTTGGCGTCTCTGTTTGGGTTCAGGGCATTGATGGGGGGTGAACAGAGAGAAAGGAGGGCAAGTTGCAACAGGGTTTTTACAGCGCGCATGCTGTTCCCTCAAGTACTCTGTGATAATACTGTCTAATGCAGGGGGGGACGGCAGGTGCCTGTCAAACTGCTTCTTCATGGCTGGACTCTGGCTGAAAGCCCCGTGGTCAGACTTCTGACGCAGCACGCGGGGTTTCTTGCAGGTCACTGTACCGCCTGGCGCCTGGCGTTCACGAGAGAAAACGATTCGCCCGATGAGAGGGGAGCCATTGTTGCAGTGAGGGACAGACGTTGAGGGGAAAGCAGTAGAAGAAGAACCAGCGGGTTGCGATGTAGAGGGACGTGTCTGTGGGTGGTTGGATCCAGGGGTGGATGAATGTGAGGGGTGGCTTCCGAGTCTTGACACGACACCATTGGCGAGGCGTGGTGTGCGGGGCAGAGTAGCAACAGGAGAAGCAGGTGGGGGCGGAGCGACGGGAGGAAAAGCAGACGTCGAATGTGATGAATGAGACAGACATGACATGGGGAGGTCTGCCTCCTTGGTGAGTGTGGTGGCCGTGTCATGAAGGCCTTTGGCCACAAGGTGGTTCCTAATAAGCAGCAGCAGCTCTTTGTCGGGGAAGGAGATCCTGGACTGAGCGACCACGCTGGCCCTCTGCAGCCAGGCCAGAGACACGTCCGTGCCAATGAGCAACGGTTTCCCAGAAATCCTTTCTATCAGCTCTGCCGCAAACTTACAGAACTTGACGTGCTCGCTGCGTTTGTCCTGGAGCACAGGCTCCTTCATGAGCTGCTGGATGTGCCCGCTGCTGAACAGAGGCAGCTTGCTGATGATCTGTCTGACGGAGCTGGAGCGAGACAGACCCACAAGAGCTTTGCAGGCCAGAGCTCGGATCTGATCTGCATCAGTAATGGGCATCTTCACCATCAGCAGGGACAGCAACACCTACGGGGCAGGCCCAGAAGTAGAAGTTAAAAACCATCGTCGACAGGATTGAAAAGCAATTTGTGATTAGCAAGTCTCCAGACTGAGTGAACTACGTCAGCATCTATGCAGCAGCCATGGAAAGAGGACTGGTTCTATGAAGGCTAAGGTAAATGGCTTCAGTACTTCATTTCATGCTACATTTGACTTTCCCTGTCAATGTATTTTACTTCCTGACTATGAATTTGACAAGTGTTCTTGTATACCGATCAGGCATAACATTATGACCTAATATTGTGTAGATCTCTTGTGCCACTAAAACATTTGTGACTCATCAGAGAACAGACATGGTCCTTCTGAGGGTGTCCTGCAGTGTCTGGTAACAGGATGTTGTTAGTGGGGGGGCTTTGGGTCCTATGGGTGGAGGGGAGGGGTCTCTGTGGATCATCCCACAGATACTTGATCAATTTTTGATCCAGGGAATTTGGAGGCCAGGTCAACACCTTGTGCTGTTTTTCATGTTTTCTGAGTTGTTCCTAAAATGTGTTTTTGTGTGTGTGTCTGTGTCAGGCTGCATCCTGCTGGGGATGGCTGCTGCCATCAAGGAGTGCCATTGCTGTGGGGTGGGGGTGCCTGGTCTGGTCTAGGTGTGTGACACATGTCTAAGTGACATCCACACGAATGCAAGGTTCAAACGTTACTCTGCAGAACACTGTATTGTCACAAGACAGTCAATGTTATTTACTTTTCCTGTCAGTGGTTTTAATGTTGTGGCTGATCGGTGATATGCCCAATGATAACTCCACTATATAAACCCAGTTACAACAGAAGCACCTGCTACTATGCAATAATATATCTGAAAATGTAGGCCACTAGCACAGCGTTAGCCACCCTGACCGACAGAAACACACCGAGGTCACCTTTTGTCAGCGTAGAAAAAGAGTCACAAGTGGCCTTACAAGCTATAAAAGTCACAAAGGCTTTTGTGGGTGGTTTATGTTACCTTGATGCCATTGTTGGACTGCACCACATTCCACATCTTAGTGAGCACACTCTCGCTGGCTTTGGTCTGCTGTGGCAGCCGACGGCGGGGGGTTCCCGCTATGAACTTGCCAATGCTGGAAATGCGCTTGTCTGGAGCACAGACGCAGTTGATGACAACCTGCAGAGCCGACTTCTGAATCTCTGCATCGTTCACAAATACCTCTCCCTCTGCCACTGCCAGGACTATGCTCATCCCTGAGAGAAAAAAGCCAATTATTAAAAATGAAAAAACCTTGCAGAAACATAATACTTGGAGTCATGCCATCTCTCAGCAGCACTGGGCACAGGTTTAATGAAATAAATTGAAATGAAAACCAAAAGCTGCTGGATGATATTCCATTCTGTGGACAGAGACAATTTTGATTTTATGGAGCTACATTGTTTGAAAAAGTAAAGGTTTGTCAGACGTCATAACGCTCTGTTAACACCTACCGACGGTTGAAACAGTGGATCCTCCTTCATCAAGCACAGCAACAGCCTCAGACAACAACAGCTGGGTCTTTGGAACGACTGTGAGGATACTCAGGATGTCAAGGGCATAACGCACAGTATCACTCCTACCAGGAAAGACAAAATAATAATCACTATATTACAATAACACCAAATACTCAATATGAAGAGCTGGAATATGTTGAAAAACGCAGTTTAAGCAGTTAAGACAATGACTGCCTTGTCAATACCTTCCATAGTAGGTTCTCCAGTCACAGGCAATGGAAATTAGCTGCAGGAGAAGCTGAACACAAGACAGCTTGTGAAAGACCTCCGCCGGTTCCCAGTATAGTCGGAGAGGACCGTACTCTATCAGAAACTCCATCATTTCCACCACCTGCTCACGGCTATAGCTTACCGCCTGAGAAAAGAGACGAGACTATTACTACAAACGTGCAAAACTGACTGAGAGACTACAAAACACATCTGTGCATTACAACCACAGATGTTTCTGTAAACGTAAAATGTCCAGTCATGTCAATCTCACTTATACTTTGTCCTCTACATACCTTGTAGTATGGCTGCGAGTGTATGGGGGCTCCCCCCTCTGTGCGCTGCAGGGATTGCTTCACCTGCTCCACCTTGATTGCCAGATGGGCCTCAAAGTACCTGCGCAGAGCCATGCAGGTGTGCTTGGCCGTCTGCCTGCTGGAGAAAATCTCATCATCACTCAGCAGAGCTCCCTGGTCCTCGGGGTTCAGGATTTCCAGCGTGCTTATCTGAAAGCAGTTCATACCATAAATTAGTGCACAACCAGTGCCTGCCAAGTTACAGTGTCACACTGACTCGGGTTTATTTTTCCCCCCCTCGAGCGATACTGATGGTTAAGTTTACATGGTCACAGAAGCCTGTGGGCTTGTCTCACCAGATTGACGAGGCGCCGGAGCCCGTCCTGCTTGTCGAAAAGCTCCAGGACGGCGCGGAAAGAAAAGGAGATGGAGAAGAACATGGTAGCGTGGCAGCAGCCGGACGCGTGTGAGCATTCCAGCAGCCACAGCGTGTAGCCAACCACATCTGACAGGATGGAGTGGGGCAACATGCACACCTTGAGAGGAGAAGACAAGGCATGAATGCAAATGTGGACCGCTGGATAATAGCATTAGAACTACGAACCATTTTAAATCAACTACCTCAACATTAATAAGACAACTTTGTGATGCATTATTTGGATCTACTACTCTGGCAGTGTGGTAATATTACTGATGTGATTTTGCGTGTCTGTTTCGTACCCTTTCCATTGCGTCCTGGTTATAGGCAAGGTAGTAGAGGCACAGCGACACTCCAGTAGCAGCCATGGAGGGCCTGGGGATTTCCAGCAACTTCTGAACTCCTCCATGAGCAACAAACTCGGCAGCAAATTTCTTGTGCAAAAGCAGCGAAGCCAGATACTGTGAGGAGGGAAAAGTGGAGAAATGAGTCTGAGGAGGTGGTTGCTGTGTGGCACCAATACGCTGGGTCACTACGGGTGAGAGTGTTTGTTTACCTTGAGAGCCTCAAAGGTGAGCTGCACATCGTTGGTCTGCTTTAAATCCATATAGTGCATGAGTAGCTCACGAGCTCCCATCTGCATGAACACTGCCAGCAGCTGTAGGTAGGAGGAGGAGTAGGATGAGGATGGAGAGGAGGAGGAAGAGTGATGGACATTGACAGTGGAAAAAACAAGTTAATTTGCTTTACCATGAAAACCTTCCTCCAACAATTTATGGTGCAGCATTTAATATAAAGCCCGGTAAATCTCTATCATTCCTTGTAAACTGGGAAAAAGCACAAGGAGACCTCTCAAAATCAGTGAGAGGAGAATCATTTATTTCATCCTAATTACAGAAGCCTGACATCTGCTGGTGAGTTTGTGACAAGACAACCGATAAACATTCATTGTCTAAACGAATAGAGCAGATAAACAAGCTGCATATCCTGCAAAAACACATTACATTTTAGTAGGGCTTTTGCTATTATTGCCATCATCGATTGAGACCAAACCTCAAAGATATTCACTGGAAATGGACCAACCTCTTGATACTCCCCCAAAGGAGTGAGATACTGCAGGATGAGCCTCTGCTCGATCTCTGGGGTTAAAGGGTACAGATGGTAGTTGTTGCCGATCACCCATGGGCTCATCTCAGACCAGCTGCTGTTGGAAAGCTCACTAAAGTTCCTCTCTGGGTCTGGCAAAGAGAAATTTAGCTTCTGTTTTGAGGTCCTGCCACTCTCCCGCTCTGCTTTCCTTCTCAGGTAACTGCTGCCATCTGACATGCCTTGGTAAGTCAGTGACCCAGGGGCAGACATGGGCTTCATCATGGTTTTAACAGCTGAGTTGGCACGGCTGCTGGTCTTGTGCGGGGAGTTGAGACGGAACGAAACTTCGTTTTCAGGCTCGATGGTCGAGAAGGGAATTCCGCCATCCTCCTCTGGCCCCGCCCCCTCCTTCTCAGTTCCATTTCTGCCTGGCGTAAAGGGCTTCTCTTCAAAGCCTCCATCAACAGTCTCCTCATCCAAAGGTAGCAGAGGCTCACCTAGAGTCTTCCGGGGGCTGGGCCGTTTGATTTCCCTTTTGTTCTCAGCATCCTTGTCCTGAAGCTCACGCAACCGATGCAGCATCAAAGGCACCTGTCAAAATAAAGCATGAAAAACAAATTGATGGACAGTCTCTGCTTCACACCACCTGTTTATGAGCAAAATGATGTGGGATAACGGCTGCTGTAATACCTTGTCTAACACTAGACTTTATTCATTCATTTAAACTAATGTGAGAAAGTGCAGAGTCCCCTACTGACCAAGACGGAGTTCTCCTCTCTGTAGTTGGCTGCGATGTCCTGGTTCTCCATGGCGCCCGCCAGCAAGCCTGTGGCATAAATTCTGAGGGGCTGCTCGGCCTCCTGAGCCCACTTAAACAATCTTTCAACTATGCCCTCCTGAAAAGACAGACACAAAGGTATGGTGAAGTACATATACAGTGGATCAACAGATTCTTGATCAGAAAATCAGATTTCCACTGAAACTGTTCCTCTGTCAACCGGTTAAGCTGCAGTTTCCATTTGTGGCTGTCTCATATTCTTAATGAAGGCTGAAGGAATTTTAGTGTAAAAGAGTTAGAGAAAACACTAATATCACAGTGAAGCTGACCTTTGACCTTTTGGATTTAAAATATATAATATATAAACATTTGTGCTACATTTTGTCCCCATTAGAGATATTTTTGAGTTGAAAACATGTCCTGTATACTAAATAAATCCTATCTATCTATCTATCTATCTATCTATCTATCTATCTATCTATCTATCTATCTATCTATCTATCTATCCGTAAGGTCACAGCAACCTTTGACCTTTTATCTAAACTAAATCAACTGGGTCCATCTGAAGAGTTATGCCAAAGATTCCCTCAAGACATTACAGATATAGCATTTTCAAAATCTGACTGGGTGGGTGAACATTTATACGTTCCAACAGACTACAGAAAACAAACAAAGAAGCAGCCAGCAACTGTGTATCTGTGTCAAATGTCACAGAGTGGTGGTTAAAGTGCAGCTAACTTGTAGGAATGACTGTGAGGCCACAAACACAATTTACATTTGAAGATAACTGACGCCGTCTCCAGCTGTCTGCAATTGACTGGTAGATTTGTTGGTCAGTATTATTGACGCACTGATAACTTTGTGAGCATACCGTGTTTCGCAACCCAAAGTCCCTGAGCATTCCACCTTAACCTACTGTAGTTTCAACCTCTTTAAAAACCAAAGACAGCTGAGATTAAGTCAACTGACAGCGCTTCCTCTTTTATGTAGTTTCCTCTTGTGTGCAAAGGTTGACCATATTATTTAGATCAGCAGACTGATTGGATTGTGAAAGACAGAAAACACATTTTTCTGAAAATAAAACAAAGGAAAAAACAAAACGCTGATGAAATCAGGAATGATGTACCTTTTCTTGAAAAACCACTGCTGTCTCCAGTCCAGGCATGATGTTCTGAAGCAAGCGGCAAGCTGCAGCATTCAGGGAAAATTCTCTGCTGGTCATCACATAACTGTTTACCAGCTAAGAAAAAAAGGGAATTATTTTGAATTAATCATCTCTTGATTGCACAGCTAAAACGATACTTGTGATTTTTCAAGATATCCCTCCATTCATTCTTACTGTGTTCATGAAGTCATCATTTTTGAAAAGGATCTTGAGGAGGTGCCCAAGCACACATTCTGGATCAGCTCTCCCTAGTGGCCAAAGAGGAAATGTCAAATACACAGACAATATTTATATCTGCAGCAGACTTGTAATAACATGGTTTGGTTTTTTTGTTTGTCCCTTTTTTCATACCAGGGTGTCGATCATCAAAAGGGTCGGGGTCTGCTTTGTGGTACTCCTCTGTCTCCTTCTCAACAAGCTCAGAGATTCTGAAAGTTAAGAGACATTGGACATTTAACCCTCTTTAAACAACGACTTTATCTTATGACACACCTGAATAAACTTGAAGGATGTCTACTCACTTGGTGAGCAGGTTAACCAGATCCTGTGTACTGCCTTGTTGATCCCTCTCCCACTGTTCAAGTAGAGCAGTCAGCTCTGCCTTCGAGTCCACACTGGCAGATGCCGATGCCATAGCACAGCCTGTCAGGATAGCATGCACTCAATGTGTATTATTCGTTTTATAATTATTGCATCCTTTATAATTCAGAGGGCTCTCATGTGAGCGGGCTGAAAACAACGTGTGCTGCTCAAGAGACTGGCAGTCAAGAAAAGTTAACAAACACAACAGCGAGATACCATCACAGGAAAGCTTGGCTGTAATTCAGTCGTCTGAAACAGTTTCAATAACAATAGTTTCGCTAAGATCAAGACAACAAAGAGCGAACAAGCGGGTTCGCTTCACCGCTTCACACACAACTGAGTGTGCAGGTGCAGCTGCTCTCCAGGGGCTGTTTGCAACTGTCAAAGTTGTGTTCAAGTTCGTGTGTTGCATAGAAAATCGATCGATTCTGGATAGTTGTTACAATATTAAGTAAATCGCTTAGTATGCTTAATGTTATAGATGACTGTGTAACTGTGTAGCTGGCCGAAGCCAACTCAGACACTGCCTGTTGCGATGTTTGGCTAGCCAGACTGTAGCTAAACAAGGAAGCTACTATACGTAGCTCAGTAGCAAAACCCTTAAAGCCCTCGCCTTTGAATTCCAGTGCTACAGTTTACTTTAAGCCCAAACTGTCCCGACATGTCCAGCTCATTGTGTCATATTCAATGACAGCCGGGCCGGTGAAACCTGCCTGCACATGTAATCTAGCACCAAGGAACTAGCTAGAAGCATCACAGGTAAACCTGGATAGTTAGCTAGCATGCTAACTTTACCTCGTTGTTCCGTTCAGTTCTTGCTTGGTTCTGTCAGATATACCAGGGCTTGCATCCACCGATATGAGTCCAAATGCGATTGCTGCTCAGCGAATGTCAACGCATCGATCGACGCTTCACAGCCAACCCTTAATTTGCTTTAATGTAGATTTGTGTTCCCCGTTTATTATCATTATGGCGAACACGTTCTACACGTCATTGCTCGAGCGACAGTCGACTGTTAATGACGAAACTACTCAGCAGTCAAACTTGCGAAATGAGATTTAATGCAAGCAGGCGATACATACATTTATCTTACAAAATTATAAAAGAAAATTACATTGATATAAAAAAAATATTTGTGATACGCTTGGTTACTGTACACATGACAATGAAACACACAACATGCGGTATCAAATGTTTGGTCATGTAAGATTAAACTGGCTCAAGTAGCAACGTATAATTATGGTTTATAGTGTGTCAGTACGCATTTTTTCTTATTAAGTCTGCATTAAAATGTAATGTAAAAATTATTTTCTATATATTTCTCTGATGGTTAGCTGACTTTTTATGTAGTCTGTTAGATATCAAACTTCAACAAAGTGACAGGCTGCCACTTGTCAGGTAACTTCCCATTAATGATTAGTATGTAGCTTGGTAAATATTATTTAACTGTTGATTGGCTTGGAAGGAAAAAAACACACTGATTACATGATGGAGCAGCAACAGGTAGCAGGATAGTCATCTGCATTAACTTTGAACTCATTTCCATAAACAAAGTAAATGTGTGATTTTCCTTTCCACGTGTAGGTGACCCTGGTGACGGGAATCAGCTCTATGGTTTGGCGCTGCGGACAAAGAAAGCAAATATGACTTGAACTATAGTGTACATTCATATCTAAATATTTTAAATCAAAATGAAACTATGTAAATACCTGTTGGAGAATACGTGATGACTGGGAATACTTTCCCTGATGGTCGCTGACAAGACGCTGCGAAGCTTGCATCACTGCAGGGTCTGGGAAACCCACCACTGGGTACACCTGCAAGGGAGGGAGGGTCACAGAAATCTTAACTGTTTAATCACAATCATCTTTTCAATTACATACATTCATTAGGTGATGTCTCATGCTGGATAACATAATATTTATTTACTTTACGTTTTGCAAACGCAACCAATGACAACCTTTAACAGGCCAGAACATAGTGTGCATAGTGAAAGCAGCATATTAACACATTTAATGTTGCATCGGTGTCTCACAGGATGTGTTCAGACACAGTGGTATTTTGTGGTGAGCACCGTTTTTTTTTGGTTTTTTTTACAGAGGCTGTAGTTACAAGAAACATTAGCACGAGTTGTGTAGACCCCCGTATTGATTAGAACACAGCTGAAAAGCAGTCTGTGTTGACAGACTTTGTCTATGTTGAAGAAAGAATTCTCACCATGTACTGAGAGTCTCTGTAAAGCTCCTTGCCAGACACCTTGTCAAAATTAGCCGCCGAAAGTCCGCTCAACTGCTCCACAACAAATGCATCCGAGTTATTAGTCCTGCATGCATATACATAAAACAAGAAATCAAGCTTAAATTTGCTGTTACACGGTAATTATCAATGAAAAAGGATGATAGCAGATGATAAATGACTTTCAGAGATAAATTTTAATGAAAACATACCACTTCACTTTGAGGTTGATGTAGACCAGAAGCTGCTGTTTTCCACGACAGACAATGCATTGACTTGATCCTTGTCCATGACAGAAATTGCAGCTATAACAGAATAACGTTTAGTAACTGAAACCTAATTTAGAAAAAGCACTAACTCCACTGTTTATAATGTCCTCTACGTGTAACACTTACTTCTCCCGTCCTCTGCCATTGCAGTGGTTGCATCGGTCTTCTCCGTGTCGATAACCAGATCCATTGCACACCCAGCAAATTTTCTGTCGGCAGCACGAAAAGAAATCATATGATCAGATCATCAAGCTTAAAGTCCTCAAATAACCTTTTCTCTGAAGCCTGTGGGAAATACTTACATTGCCAGCGCCAGCACAATGTTGGCAAGGTTTTCGGCCCATTCCCACACAGGCGTGGCAGGGCTGAAGATGAAATGTTTCTCGTGAGGATAAATCTTGGAATAAACGTATAGTAGCTTTTTCCCCAAACATTTTTTATACAATTTACCTTCACGGATGATGTGTTGGGAACCTTGATAGACTGTGTGTTTTCCATAAAAAAGTTGGGAGAATTAGCAGGAATATCCCAAGGTCCTGGAGGTGGCTGGGCATAGGCATCCACTGGCTGGCCTGGTCCCATTAAAACAACAAGACTGTCACTAGGGATAAACAACTGACTGATAGCAGAAGTAATGTTAATGTGATGTTGTTGCTGTAATATTCTTTATGAGACTTTGATTTTGTTTGTTTGTTTTGGTTTTATTTCTGAGACACAAATTTCCAATTTCCTCTTAAAATCCAGATTATTAATTTTAAAAACTGTGTTAGTTATATCCTAAGCAGAACGTAACAGTAATTGTGTTACCGTGGTATGGCTCATGGCTCCACTCCGTCGATCTTGATTCAGTAAAGGTCTCCAGGCGATACTAAAATAAAGTAGAGATGGCGAAAACAAACAGACAACTTTTAATGACGTCAAGAACGTCAAAATTGTTATTTTTGTTAATTGTCATTGACTTATAGCAGGGGTTTAAAGCACAGCTACACACACAAACAAGCTATGTCCTCTTACCCTGTACGTATTGAAAGCTTCCATCTTGGTGATCACACCATCCTTCGCAGGTGCAGCACTATAGCAGCATTTGCTGGAGGCAAACAGGACTAAAGCCTCCCGGGCAGTGTCTTCGCTTATGGATGGAATACTACAAGCAGTGAAGTAATGGGAGTTTTTAAAGGAAGTTGTTTCTCAAACCACATGAATAATGATGCAAATATGCTGAAATAACAGAAACGTTTGAGCCTTACTTCCAATGCGGCTGCTCAGGTCCAGGCTGGGGCTGGGGAGCTGGATAAGAAGGCATGGGTGGTGGCAGGTATCCACCTACAACAAAATTTAAAGAGTTTGCGTTTCAGGCCTAATTTAATAAAGGAAGATATTTTTGAAAGGTGTTTATTTCAAACTAGTGTTTACTAGAGTATGAGAAAAATAAGTATTTTTAAAACACTTTTTTATTTTATGTCACATTATGGTATGTTTTATTGCATAATGTTGCTTTTTAGGAGTGGTGACATCACAGAAACTTTGGCCTTTTAATCAGTCAGGAATCCACTGACTCTCAAGCTTGCGTTCACTATTGCTAACTGATTTAGTTGGCTAATTTAGTTGTTTTATGACTCAGCTTCAGAGCTGAGAGACAATATGAATTGCAGCAGCTCACACGCCTTCAGAGTTTGGTATTAGGCAGTTATGGAAAGCGACATACAACTCAGAAGGAGAAAAATAAATCAGTGGTCTCTCAAGCAAATGGGGGTTACGTGACGCTTAACATGGCCCGGCTATGTATGCAAACTTGACACAGGAAGGAAGTTTTGTTCCTGTATTTCTTTTTATAAGCAATATCCTTTGCCGTAAATGTTGCTCTTGCAAACAGGTCAAATGAGTAGCATTATTGTAAAAAGTTACAGAAAGCAGTATTATAAAACTTGGGGGCATTTGAATTTGAATAAAGACACTCCACTCAATTCACTTCATGAAAACTAATGTACAAGTATTAATTCATTTTTAGCACTGAAGAAGCTACTCGGATGAGTGGTGAAACGTCTTCTCCAAAAATCTACAAGTCCAGTTGCCTTTTTTGAAACCTTTTTGGATTAGTTTTTAACTGTTTCTCCATTTCGTGTTGTCACAGATGTATTAACATATTTCAACCAATGTGTTTAGGTATTTTAGAGGATTCATTTTTATAACTTCCACTCAGGCTGTCAGTGTGGTGAACGGGACCACCAAGGAGTAAGAGCAGGGTACTGTACCTCCTCCTCCCGCCAATGTTCCTTCATATCCAGGCACACAGTCAAACATGCTGGCTGGGGGAGCGCTGGGACCGTAGGGCTCAGCTGAGGGTGGGGCAACCATTGCTAAAACAAACCAGAAGAACCAGTTAAGTCGGTGTCAGGTGAAGAGTTTGAATTGGTAGAAATCTTCCATTAAAATATTCTCCTTAAACATAAATGGTCATAATCGGTGGTTCTGTATACAGTATATAAATTGTTATGTCTCCCTGTGCCGGTGGAGACTGCCCTGATAGAGCGAGGGTCCATTGTGAAATAGGGAGTTGGGAGAGTTGAGGGACGGAAACATGAGATGAACAGATTGAGGTGAAAAGGAAGAGAAAAAGTTCACGAAAGCTCGGTTACAATTTCCGCTCGGTGAAGCTTTGGGGCGTTACACAAACCGCGACCCCTTTAAAGACAGCATGATAGAGACTGTACATCAGATACAGAAGAAGATTCTTGGGACGATCCCAAGATTGTTTTTTTCTCTCTCTCTCCCTCTCTGACAACATCCTCAAAATATATAGCGACTGACTTACCTTGCGCCTCGGTGTTATACATCCTGGCGTGTTTACAGTCTCACGAATAATTTAGTAAACCCTCAGGGAAAAGTAAAAATCTCGGGACTCCCTCCAACTTAACATTACGTAGGCCTACATAGCCTACGTGAGGACACGCCCACTCGGAGGTACCGTTCCCGGAAACGCGATGTTGAGACCAGTATATATAGTCAATGGTTGAGACAATGTTTAATAATTTCACTTGCACGTCATAAAATAGAGTAATAGTAATTGTTAAATATGAACACATGTCAATTGACCTTACCTGGAATCCCCTCTGCTGTCGGTAAATAACCGGGATTAGCGATCCCGTAACTTTTCTGATGGCTGTAAAATAACGGGAAACGAAACTTAGCTAAGTGAATTAAGTGGAAAATAATGTTAAGAAGAAAATAAGAGTCGACCCTCACCTCATAATGGGCTGATTTTCCATACGGAAGCGGAACCTGATATCAGCTAAAAGAGAAAATGCACAAGAGTTGATGCGCGCTCTTATAACGCTCTTGTGGTGTATATTAAATCATGTGACGAAGCAGATGATTTACCTTTTATCACGCCACACCCCCTCTTCAGTGAGTGTGACAGCCTCCTCTTCTTAAATAAACTTACGGGCACTCTGGATTAGAGAATTTGCGGTGTAATAAAGCAGTCGTTACTGCTAAATGCATTAATTCCAAGGGGTCCTGGAGTCTCCCCCTCTCAGACAAATCTGCTCAGGAAGTGCGCAACATTTCGTTTTTATGGCACATGTGAATTGTGGGCGTGCAAATGTGGATGGTCAGCTCAATTCGAGGTTTACAATATAATAAAGTTTGCTACAACCTATAAAACATAAAGATTTCTTATATTGTACTCATTAAGTTTTTGGTAATTTAACATCCAATTGTATTGTCCAGTTCGTAACATGCGCCGCCCGATGAAATACAGTACCCATAAGCCTTTGCAGCTCTCACGGAAGTCCTTTTCTTTCCTTCCGCCGTCGTTGAAGTCCCTTTTGGATTTACATCGGCGGGTGAGTTGATAGAATCTAAAATAATCCGCGCAATTTAGGGCATTATTTGTCCACCCTGACATAATTTATCAATCATCACCAGTTCTTCTCTATATGCTGACAAGAATTTGCCACTTTATCGTTATATAGAGTGATAATTACGCCGTTGTGTTGCAAAGTGCTGCCGCTAAAGCCACTGACCGGCTGCTAGCGCTACCTCTGTTAAATGGTGTTGTAATGTTCAGTAAAGGCCTGCTTGGCAATGTGACTCACTGATACATAATACGAACCCTCCAATAACTAGCAATTTCCCCAACAAACGGGTTTACTATTACTATTAAATCAAATCAGTGAAGTTGAATGTGTGTAGTATAGTAGCATGGTTGGCTAGCTAGCTAAACATTGATGCTAACGTAGATGCTAGCTAGCTAACGCAGATCAACACGTTTTCTCACTCCACTGAAAAGTACACTTACTAATCGCAGGTCTATTATGTTTTGCTGGAGAAAGTTAATATCTGAATGTGACAGTGAAATTGACAGTGAACAAGAGCTATGTTAGGATTTCATTTAAGAGTTTGCATTTTTGTTATTTCAAGCCACTGGGTTCAAACCAATGTGAATTACGTTGAGATATAGTATAACAATACAACCTGGTGCATGCAGTCTTTGTTAACCTTTTTTTTAACTGTCTCCTCAGTCAACATGGCAGCCATCAGGCCCCTAACAAAACCCAAGATCGTCAAAAAGCGTACCAAGAAGTTCATTCGCCATCAGTCTGACAGATATGTCAAGATTGCGGTAAGTGCATCACGCTAGATGCTGAACAGGTTTTCCCTCAAGTGTCTGCAGTTCCCTGAACATCTGTTTTCACCTGTGCCAACAGAAAAACTGGCGCAAGCCCAGAGGTATTGACAACAGGGTCCGCAGGAGGTTCAAGGGTCAGATGCTTATGCCCAACATCGGTTATGGTAGCAACAAGAAGACCAAGTTCATGCTGCCAACTGGCTTCAAGAAGTTCCTGGTGCACAATGTCAAGGAGCTCGAGGTCCTGATGATGAGCAACAAGTAAGTTTTGAATGCCCACATATAGGAAGTAAATGTAATGGAGATTTATAGTATTTATGTAGTTCTCATTTGCAGTGCTTTCATTTTAGAAGATTTATTTTTCATCAACCAGCGTTTGCATTGATTAGACTTAATGTCCATACCAGTTGGTTCAGACATTGTTTATTAACGGGTGACTCTGACACTTGTTGCAGATGTGTCCATGTAATATATACAATTTAAGCCTTCGTTGAAAACAAGCATTTCCCATTTTACGACCACTTTTTTTTCTGGTTTTCAAAAATGTTTTTGTGTTTAGTCTCCCTAAGACGAGGTTTGACGCTTGAATGACGGAGACTTTAGCTTCTTTATTGTCACTATGCGGATGTAGGGTTTTATGAAAGACTGAGGAACCAAATTAAGACTGTTGGCTAGTATGATGGTACAAAACATCCTCTTAACAGATTTTTAAAGGGTAGGAACTACTCTGACTGGGCTTTGTTATAGTTCAGTAATTGGATTAGAATAACCACAAATACAGATGTCTTAATAAAAACAGGAAGGTACTAAAGGAAGATGATTGCACTTTAGTTCCTGTTCCAACCCAGTAAAATTAAAATAAAATCCGAGAAATATAAAGGGAAAATATTCTTGCATACAAATGCTGAACCCACACATAAAAGCTAATGGCAGCATGTGGAAGTGGATGTCTACTGTTAAAGCAGCGTGAAAGTAGAGAATATCTTACTGGAGGCTTTAGAGACACGGATTCTGCCTGCAGTCTTGCATGACTGGGTCGTCAAAGAAAAGGAAGCAAGAAGCACTTTTTAAACTATGGCCCTGTTTAATGTTGCAGTCACAGCATCCTGAGAATCTCTGTAAACACGACACAAAACTCTGTAGCTTCTTATCACGAATTGATTCCCAATAACAGAGTTGGTCCAAAAGAGTTGGTGTCCCATAGACCCACTCATCAGATCTAGGAATGATCTGTTGATTGTAACAGCCTGTTGATAGATATCAGCTGCAGAATGAGGTGAAAGTTTGTGCAAGGACAGATTTAATTTGAAGGTGTATATATTTAACCTGTACAATATTAGTACGGACGTCACAGCTCATGCCCAGTCAGCACAGGAACAAATAGATCGTGTTTTTAACTTGTCTTCAGTTTGATATTTTACCTGAGGAAATGACAAATATGAGCATACCATGTGAAATTAACTGTATAATCTCGTTGACCTTTCTAAGCCGGCAGTTAGCACATTTTAATTTTAACAAGCTTATAAATCACTATAACTGTTAGACTGAAACAGTAAATATATTAATCATGGATCAAACTAAACTTAGGTTAGGCAGTCTGAGATACAGAAAAGACTTGATATGATATTGAGGAGACCGGACTGCCTTGTGAACAGAGCTGTCATTAAACTGTTCAGTAGGTCACAGATATGTTGACATTGATTTAGCTAAAGCTCCAACTATGTCAGTCATTTGGACGAGTGTGAAAGTTTCCCAGAAGAATGGTTTAAATGACAGAAATCTAGTTTGGCAGCAAGACGTCCACCTCCAAACAGTTGCCTTTTTGTAGCTCAGTCAAGTTTAGTATTTGTCATTGGATGCATGATGAGGTTTATTGTCTTGTTTTCTATTTGAAGATACTTGGTAAAAGCTGAACAGGAACAGCTATTCCAATAGCTTTATTATGTTAGTGTGGTTGTATTTGGATGTAGTTTGCATTAACTCGTTCTCTCTGCTCCTCCAGGACTCACTGCGCTGAGATCGCCCACAACGTGTCCTCCAAGAACAGGAAGGTGATCGTGGAGAGGGCCGCTCAGCTGGCAATCAAGATCACCAACCCCAACGCCAGGCTCAGGAGCGAGGAGAACGAATAAACTGGTTATTCACAATAAACTCTTTAAAAGGAAAACTTGGCTGCTGGATTGTTTCTCTTTTCATTGGTGCTCTGCAAAATCTTTCATGTGAAAATTAACTCTTCATGCTGTGAAAATTAAGTTTACATCTAGTGGGTTGATTGAGTTTGTGACGAGAGTTAATGAACAGACAATCTAAAAATGGTGCTCTGTGCTGGTTGAGCATGAAACCACTATTAGATTTGCCTTTAAGTATAATATATCTTATGTAATGTGTACACCGATCAGCCACAACATTAAAATCACTGACAGGAGAGGTAAATAACATTGATCATACAATGTTCTGCATGTAGATTGTATCATCTACTGAATGCCACTGACACATTGATGGCAGCGACCATCCCCAGCAAGCTGATTAGACACAAACAGTTTAGGAACAACTCGAAAAACATGGAAAACAGCCTGGCCTCCATATTCTCTGAGGAATCGGAGCTATTTTGGAGGCACAAGGGAGACCTACACAATATTTGGCATGTGGTCATGTAACAATATGAAGCACGTTTAGGTGTGAAATAATACACACGCATAGTTTATACATCACATTCGACTGTAAGAAAATGCTCACGTCCGTTGGCATCTTCACCAATGTGTAGCAGGGTGGTTTTATTCTCCCTCTGGTAAATGGGCTTATTTCCTCACCTCCTTCCAGATGACTGGACACTGGAGAAGAAAAGGGGCACCATGCCTGAAGTAGAGTGTTGACCCACAATAGAAAAGGAAGAAGTCTCATAGTTTAATATAAACCTCTTCTTAGATGTGAAGTAGGCTTTTGAAAGAGTGTCTGCATAGTTGGAGGCCCTTTCAAAAATAGCCTTCAGTTCATGCAACTAAAATCACTCCAGAAGCCTGACCCCATGAAGCCTGACCCCATGAACATCTAAAAATCAAGAAGTGTGATGGATATAAACAGCATCTATGGAAAATAAGATTTGTTAACTGCATTTTGATTAATGACTAGTTTACAGGGTGGTATTGTGATTGTCTATGACTACTTCAAGAAAATTGCCATAGTCATCCTGGATCAGTTGGTTAAAACGAGCACTTTGCTGACACGCTCATGTAATTGTTTAAGTTGTATCGATAGATTAAAGAGGGTGTTATCTGACGTAATTGCCTTCAACTGGCCTGCTCTGATTTTACGATGTTCAGAGCCGGCTTCCTGCAGAGACATTTTCCATTGCACTCTGGCAGACAAGCTGTGTCCCACAGCCATGAGCCCTCTGCCATCTGTTCCTGTAAAAACCTACATTGCCAGATATGCAAAAACAAAACATTTTTGTAGCCAGTCAGCTTGTGGCCGCATGGATGTGGAAGTTGGTTATCAGTGATGGTCGTGGGAGGTGGGGGCAAGCACCGTGTGGGATCTGAATATTTTCCTCGCGCAGGAACCTGCTCCTGTTTGTGGAGTGGCCTGGAAGACTCACCTGAGAGGACTGGATGTTCTCCAGAAAGGGAGGAGAGTATGAGAGAGGCAGCAGCAGGGCAAGCAGCAGAGACTGCGATGTCTAAGAGGTGGTGAGGGTGTCAGGAAGCGGACCATATCTTTCCTTCTCACTGGTCAGAAAATGAACATGTCAGCAAGAGTAGTGTTTGGAAAGGGGCACCTGAGTCCCAAGCAGCTCTCCTTCGCCTTCCCTCAGACAGATTCTCTGAGGAAAGGCAGCCGGTCTGCTGGAGGAAAGAGGAGGATGTTCTCTTTTTCACTCAGATGTCGACTGGGAATCATCCGAGGGAGAAGCAAAGGTAAAAAGCCACCGTATAGTAACATTTTGTGACAAGCTTTTACAGCTTTTGTTGTCGATACATAAGAACTTTACCTCTACTCATAAAAAAAAAAAATGCAGTAAAAAATGATTGTAAGTGTGCTGCAGGCCTGTTAAACTGAGAAACTGCTTTGCTAAAACGTGGTTGTGAAATAACCACTTATCTGGGGCATGCATTTCGTTATTTACTCTTGTTTTGTGGCACACTGATCTTCACATATAACCTATGATCTGTGCTGGATGTCAAGCGAGTGGTTCTCCTCCCCCTCCTCCTCCTCAGACTTCAGCTGCAGCCGATCACCAGCAGATGGCAGTGTGGTCAGTTTGATGAGCGAAGAGGTTGAAATTCAGGCCCCCGATGCCATGAAAGTGTCAACCCAAAGGGAACATGGCGGCTATTTTCAGAAGGTTTCGCTTTACATTGATGGAAACAGAAAATCAGAGCTAAACAGAGAAAACAGTCACAAGGTTTTATGCTTTTTGGGTTTCTTAAATGCTTTGCACTTTTCAGCTGCGGTTTGATTGCCTGCCAAAAAGCCCTGCTCTCTTAATCTGATCAATACATCAACACTCACCTCACACAACATCGGTTAAATTGATTTCTGGCTCAGAGCAAGTGCAAAAGAGTGCATTTTTATTATAACACAATGTTTGCCTGTTCCCAGATGTGGTTTTTTTTTCAGTCCAACACACTTTTCTATCTCCCAGTTCTCTTTATTCTGTTAATTAGTCTCGCTCTGAAAGACTATGCTCACTCACACTGTAAATGGGGTATTAAGGACAAAAGTCTCAGAGGAAATTACCTACATCAAAGTGTATTGTGTCCACTGGAACAGCTGACTAATTAGGCTCCTTGCAACAGCAGGTAGAAACATGGAAATGTTTGTTTGTGAACGCTTTACACGTCGGCACAAAAGGCTGGCGTCAAGCTGTAATTTCTCCTGTGCCAAAGTCCGATGACAACTATTTGTCTGACCAATAAGAGAGATGGATCAGGTTCAGAGCGAGGCTGGAGGAGGGGGTCTGTTGGTGGTGGTTGCACTGGGGGTCAGGAAGTGGCAGGCGTCGAGGCTCGTGTGCCTGACAAATGGTCAGACAGGTGCAGCGACCAGCCCTCTGTGTTTGGGTGAAGGAACCTCAGTGGGTCGAGGATTAGCCAAGGATCTTTTAACCCTCTTTAGGGGAGGGGAAACACGGAGAAGTGAAACCCATTTTCACGTTTGCACAAGGTTGTTCAGATTCCATTTTCCCTTCTTTTTGTGTGTTGACTTGACCACTGTCCGTATCTGTCATCTCTGCTCAAACAACTGCACGAGATTTTTGAATCAATGTCAGGCATGCAGTCAGCTGTTCTGCACAGGGATTTTTTGCATGTGCATTTGCCACATTGTGTGCTTTGTGTGTGTGTGTGTGAGAGAGAGAAATAATCTGGGGTTGTGAAGATACAAGCTCTGTAAAATGGGTGCAGTCTCTATGTGAGAAAAACGTGACACTGTGTAGAGCTGAATCTGAATGTGCAGGTGGTGTTAATTGTGCCGAGAGTTGGGGTTTGCGTGCAGTTTTGTTTCGTCGTGTCTAATCTCTGTGTGGGTGGGAGAGTTTGAGGATGTTTGACTTGGTGGGAAACGGATGAAGTGTGTGTGTGTGTGCGCGCACAAGGGGGGAGGGAGTGACTGTGTTGTGTGTGCCTGTCTCACTGAACCCCTCTGGCAGAGAGAGCGAGCAAACACACTCTGTGGCTCTGTGTGAGAGAGGAGGGTTATGTGTGAGCTCATATGAACGTACGAGCGGGGCACGAGAGATCCTCTGGAAAAAAGACGGAACGCCTGAAAAGGTTAGCTCGAGAGACACTGGGGCCACGGCAAGATGGCAAGAAAAGGAAACGGACCATTCGTCTCCCTGCTTTGGATTTTATAGTTGTTATATTTGTGAGGATTGAGAGGAATCATCTAGTAAGTTCAAAGAGGAGGGGAACAGGAGAGCATCTGAGGATCAGAATTTGCCCCCTGGAGCTCCAGACTCCACTGGGACACGGACTGAGGAAATATTGGACATAGAGCAAAGGAATGAGGAACCAAAGATGCTTTATTACTGTTTGATTTGAGCGGCTGAGACCTGGTCTCTGGGGTCGCCCGCTTTTTCCTCAGGTGGAACCGCAAGTGTCTGCCCCGCTACTAAAGCTCAGCAAGGTTACTTCCAGAGGGTGGCTGCGCTGACTTAACTGCAGCCATGCTGTGTGGTCTGAGGAGAGACACCAAGAGCTGCATTGGTAAGAGCACCACACTCTGATCTTTAGAGTCAAAGGTGACCGCTGTCTAATCGAAGCAGCAGGAGGTCAGTGATCACTGCTTGCCTTTTGAGGGTTACCTAAATGTACCATGCACGCGTCGTAGTAGCAGTAGATTTAAATGTTGATGGACTCGACCACGAGCTCTGCATAGCATCCTTGCATGTGTAACTGGGGCAGATATAGCAACATAATCTGGGTCTGGATGGACCCAGTTTATAAATAAAGTTTTACGTCTGAAAATAGCATTATGATTTCATTGTCATTGTCAGCTCTGCCCCCATATTTAACCTACATTCTGATTGGATGCGGGAGGGATGGCATAGAGTGCCCTGAATTAAGTCAGCAGCTAATTAATTAACTGGGGAAGAATTTGATTTTTACTCATCAGGTGCTTGAGATGCAGCCTCTACGGCAAAACATGTCACCGCGCCAATAAGTGAGAGGCAGCGGAGAAAGTTGAGGCTGATTAGCTGTTTCCCGGTCGGGGCTGTTTCCAATCAGCTCCATCCGGATCTTAATTCTGTGTCTGAGGGTGAGTGATGGTTATTTTAAGCTGGAGGAGGATGACTGGATGATGGCTTGATGGTACAGTAGCGTTCAGTCACGTGCAGCTTGCTGGGTTTGCGTAACCCAGAGCCAGTGTTGCCTTTTGACTGCAGTGACAGCTGCTGGACTGTAAGGCCCCCCGGGAGCTGCGTGGATACGAGTCTTCTCCATACATGTGTTTGTGATGTGTCACACAGCCACTGGACACAATGCTTGCACAAGGATGTGTTTAAATTAGTGTAAAATACCAGGTCACGTATGTGAATATTCTTTACGTCACATGTAATGTAAGTCCAGTGGAGATATTTCTGAAGGTCTGACTCATGCAGCTGTGTGCAAACGAACGCTGACTTTTTCCTCTTTGCTCCTCGTGTCCCGGGGCTGCCCAAAGGTTTCAGGTCAGTGAAGGTATGACAAAGGATCTACGCCTCTCAGCTGTCCAAAGGCTTCAGCTTCAGTTGGACAGATGTGGAGACTCTGTGTGGACGGAGATAAAGCAGTGGGCTTGATGGCCTCCGAGCGCTTGCTTCCCCCAATTCAGTCTCCACAGCTCAGCACCGATAACAGAGAAACGGCGTTTTTCATGTCAAACTAATACACTCACAGACCTGAGATGCTACTACTTTAAATTAGAGTTGTTTTTTTTTATTCTGCTGAAACCATTATTATTTTCTGTTTTAGCTTTGTTTTGTAAGTAATCAAATTTTAGGTGATCCACAGTCAAAATCAGTGAGTCATGCACCGAACTACAACCTGAATCCCGCTTTTTTTATCCATTTTGACAAAACAGCACTATTAAAAGCGTCCCGGATCAGCTAATGGAGGAAAACTTAAAACCGTAATGTTTTGCAGGCACAATCTGGACTTACGTGGCTTGTTGTTTTTAACAATCTGTTGGTGAATGTTTAATCTGCAGGATGTGAGAGTAAATGTGACACGATCGCACAGTGTGAGACTGAATCTAAAATCGTGTCTCACATAGATTTAAATAACCTGAGCTTCCTCCAAGTATTCTGCGCCTGTTACAAAACCAAAGGATCAACTACAATAACTTTGATGTGTTTTTTGTAGACCAACACCAGATGACACAGCCTGTCTGAATCATCCTTGATTAAAATAAGAGGTGGTTGAGACATAAGATTCTAACCATTGTCTTCTCTGTAGTTTTAAAGACTTGTGAGGCCTTCACCTGCAGTGTAAAAAAAAAAAAAAAGAGGACCTGGCCAGTTCTTTTTCAAGTTTATAATATGATGTTCAATCACTGTGCTGCACGGCTGGAAAGGTAATCCAAAGTGGACAGGATTAAAAGAAGTGCCAAGTCGGTTTCCTCATCACTGTGACTGCTGACACGGTTGCACGGCTGCATTCAGGTTCAGATGGCTGGGCAGTGGCTCTGCTAATCTGAGGACAGCCCTGTGCTGTGTCAGAAACGGGTCCCATCGTGGGTAAGAAAAATCTGTCCCTCTGCAGAGCAGATTGAACATTTCCCAGCTCTCTGTAGCATCTGCTAATGTAGTAGCAAGTGATGTAGCAACTGAAAGTTATGATTTGCTCTCCATGCACGAGCAGTCCATTAACCGCATGCTGTTCCTTCAAGAGCATTCCCATGCTTTTGTGGCTGCACACATTGAGCTCGCCACAAATGTATTCTTGTGTTAAATTAATGGGTTTCAAGGGTCTCCTCTGCAGACAGAGAGGAGCTATTCAGACCTCTGGACCCTTTTATGAAATTATTACGGAAACAAAGAGGAGTGACCGCTCAGGTTCTCCAGTTCAAGAAGCTCACTGTGGTTCAGTTAATGCCCGACGGATGAGGCTTAGTGCTGTTTCTCTCCCACAGCCCCCTCATTACAGAGGGTGAAGTTCAAAGCATTAAAGCGTGGGTTGCTGTCATGATGCGGCAGTGGACAGTCACGTTCACTTAGGGTTCTGCTGAAGAGTTTCCCCTCACGTCCTACCTTCCTACTGTCTCTTCAGATGACGGACCATACTCCAAGGGGGGCAAGGATTCAGGGGCAAATGACCAATCACATTCGTCCCGGAGGCGCAGCCTTTCAGGTACAATACTGTCAAACCCTGACTTTACCTCATTTTGTCTTGGCTCTTGTCTGATTCATGCTACTGTGTCCAGTTCACCTGGGCCCTCGAAAAAGGAAGAGTTGTGGCATCTATGAGTGAGGATTTGTTTTCTGCGTGCGTGTAGAGCCCTGTGTGTTTTGCTTGATGTTGCACTGTTATGAATGCTTAGATAAGGTGAAAAAAATGCTTGTGCGGCATACCTGTCATTGGCACTAAACCACACTGAGTAGACTTCACATAGAGCGACTTAACAACACAGCACAATGTGGACAAGAGGACAGAATGAGTCCTCTGATGACACCATATAACCACGTATCAATGAATCTCAGACTCGTTTCCATTCACGGACTGATGAGCCTAATAACATTTGCAGTCAGTCTATATGGTTATTGTATTACAGTGCCTTTTCTTTCCATTATTAGTATTTAATGTGATATTAATAGTAATAATGTTTCCATTTCCCTTGTCCTCTTTCTGAACCCGTCACAAAGATTCACTCATATGAACAGATCTGAAGCAACTAAGACTAGAGAGTGCGAAAGTAAAATATCTGTTCACGTGTCAGAACGCATTTCTGTGAGAGATATGGGGGGGAAATTATTTCCTTGCCTCTGAGACGCGGTGACTCTGTCGAGCAGACGCTAATGCTGACTGTGACTCTGTGCCCACGTCTGTCTCCGTCTGAGCAGAGGAGTATCGAGGAGTGACCACGGTGGACCTGATGAAAAGGGAAGGCAGCAGCCTTGGCCTCACCATCTCCGGAGGCTCTGATAAGGACGGCAAGCCCAGAGTGTCAAACCTACGGCCAGGTGGGCTAGCTGCCAGGTGAGATCTCTGCCCTGTGAAATGCTCAAAACCTGGCAACTGCGCCAAGCTGTCCGAACTTGTTATTCTGCCCCCACAAACGTGCATGTGTTGCAAGGCTGCACCAGCACGCGTTGAGTTAGATCAGCTTGACGTCGACCGCAACAGAGAAGTTTTTTTTTTTTTTTGTCATTAAAGTCCACAAGAAACCATATAGCAGCGTCTCTAATCTATTTTTTTTTTCATTACATTCATTACTTTATGCTTACTTTAGTGTATAGTGGGTAATTATTCAATATGTGTGGTCTATCAGGTTATTTCTTTAAGCTCAGGGATTGCTTAATTGGGATGAAACTAATTTTCCCCAACACCAACCACATGAAAACAAAATGTAGTGGGAGACTCACATTTCATGATGATTAAGCTGCATGTGACTGGAGTGAAACACACACACACACACTCATAGCTTAGTATGACGCAGGCCCTGTGAAAATGTCTTGGCCAAATATGCCACCGCTTGTCAAGTCCAAAGAGGTTTAAAGACAGACACCGCGCTAATTCTTCCAAGCAGCTTGTCTTCCCACAGCTGAGTTCACGCTCATGTGGAAGTGCTCGCTAATTTACTGGGTGGAGAGACACGCAGACAGACAGGAGAGTGACTGGCAATGACATATAGTGTGATGAGACCGGACCACCATGACAAGCCGCTCGACTCTGCCGGTTAAGGCGTCTCTCTCTCTCTCTCCCTCTCTCGGCTGTCACAGCTGACTGGCAGTAGCCTAAAGGTTAGAAGGGCGAGCAGGGCAGAACATCTATTTAATTAATTAGTTCTCCGATGAGCAGCGTGTTGACTCAGAATGTCATATGTGAGACGCAACGTGCAATCATCTCCGTCAGAGTCGAAAGGTTTGAGGCTGTCTGCCGTCACACTCCAGCTTCCAGTCGGCGCTCCGCACAGGTGGATCTGTGTGTTGGTCGACTTTCAGCTTAGTTTCTGTAAATACTTGAATTACAACACAATTTCTGCCTCTTTCAACACATGGATGGTGCACTAATAAACACTAAGAACATTAAGTCAGATAAACTAGCAATGATGGCGAAGGTTGTTGCCTTTAGTTGTACAACCACCAAAGAGTCGTTGATGATTCTCTGTGAGTTCATTGCATTACAGCTGCTGGGCTGCACATTCAGGATTGACGAGCCAAGCAATTTTTAGGGGCCCCGTGAAAAAATAAATGATTAGAAAGGGGCCCTAGATGGCTACTTTTAGACGTATTTAGCAATGACAACCATAAACCTCCTTAAAACTATGAAGGCCCTATAGTTCATAGGGCCTGTGGTGCAAATTTGCAAATTCAACAGCACACATGGACTGATTCTGGAGCTATTGTTGGCCTCTGTGGTGGGAAGGAAGTTGTCTTCTTTCCTCAGTCAGTAGCTGAAAATCGAATTGGTCTGGTTTGGTCACAACTTTCCTCAGGAGCGACCAGCTGAATGTCGGCGACTACATCAAGTCAGTGAACGGCATCAACCTGTCAAAGCTCCGACACGATGAGATCATCAGCCTGCTGAAGAACATCGGGGAGCGGGTCGTGCTGGAGGTGGAGTACGAGCTGCCCCCATTCGGTGGGTGAAGTCTGCGGCATGAATATTCCACCTGCATGCTACTGATGAACAAGCGCTCTCATTAAAATGAAATGTTTGCACTAGGACAGGAAGCCGGTTGATAAACTAGACCACTCTCACTGACGATATGTAAACCACTGCCAATAATAATAATGTTTCGTCAGCTTGAAACATGTGGAAGAGTCTGCATGAAAACTGTCTTTAAAGGGGACCAACTGTTGTGTGTCCCTCTCTGTCTCAGCACATTATCATTATTGTTTCAAACTTTTGCAGCCAAAAACACAGACAAAAAGTGGTTAGGCGATAAAAGGAATAGCAAAAATAAAGCTTGTACATGATACAGTAGAAGCTCATATTGGAGCTTTTTGCCAGCCTACATTTCATAAAGGTAGGAGATAAGATGCTGAAGCTTGAGACGGTGAGAAAGCGATGGGAACTGTGGCTTCGGACTTGGACATTGAATGACGCAGGTGACGTTGAGGCCATTGCACCTCCAGACATTTCATCCTTCACTGCAACACTCTTGGCTCTAACGCATGTTTGCATGTGTCTGCATTTTAACACCAAGCCTAGAAAATCTGTGAAGCACAGCTGCTCCGTGCAGAAATAAAGACATTTTAGTTTTGTTGACAGAAAAATAAGCCCTGTTAAGACCTCACTATTGAGATGTCTCTGATCCTGAAAATCACCAAATCAATGTTTATTGGGTTTATTTGATCAAGGCGCTGGCCTCAGACACAGAGTTGGTCCCCGGGCTCTGCTCTGTTGCTCTAGATCATTAGAATCGGTCAAACACAGACGATTACGTTACCCACTGAGATGAATTGGATCATATTTCCACTATGCTTTGTTCATTCTCCTAATTTAACACTTATTAGATGTCACTAAAATCAAACGTTTGCATGCACATAGTTCCTTTTATCTGCAGCTTCATGGGATTGTCGTGGTAATTTTGTGACTGTGTCGTTTCCCCTTTACTCTCAGTCCAGACCCCTTCAGGAGTCATGACCAAAACCATAGAGGTGTGTTTACACAAGGAGGGAAACAGTTTTGGATTTGTCATGAGAGGTAAGATATAAAAGAAGAAACGTTTTGTTTTTGCAACCTGGACCTTATTTCTGGTGTAAAATATGATTGTTTATTCACCCATACAACCTTTGTGTAATTTGTAGTCGTTCAGGAGATATTTAGATCTGCATTTGTTCATATAGTGGGAGTGACTGGGGCACCGAAATGCAGCCTCTAATAACGCATTATCTGCCGTGAAACTCTTTCATTTCACCAATATTTTGTTATCGTATGCTAGTGCTATTCCCCATTGAGTCTGGAGTTAGAGATGGCATCACCCAGGTCAGAAGACATCTGTAGGTCAATCTACAGATGACCCCAGATGATGAAAACAGGTAACTCTGGACTCAACGGGGAATAACACCGGCATACAATAACAAAATATTAGTGAAATGAACGAGTTTCGCAGCAGATCATGCGTTATTTAGAGGCTGCGTTTCTGTGCCCCAGTCAGTCCCACTGTGTGGATATACACAGATCTAAATATCTCCCGAATGACTCCAAATGACACCAAAGTTATATGGGTGAATAAACGATTGTATTTTATGCCAGAAATAAGGTGCAGGTTGTAAAAAAACACAGTTCCCCTTTAAGTCTTCATTAAAATATTAAGCATTGGCTTTTTGCATGGACTTATCGCGACTTTTTGTTATTTCCAGGAGGCTTCCACGAAGACTGGCGCAGGTCACGTCCTCTGGTTGTTACCAGCGTCAGGCCCGGGGGCCCTGCTGACAGGTAAGAATATAAACAATGCACACATTGCTTGTGTACGTATGCACAAGTATAGCTATTTTTATGTCTTGTGTTTATTTAATGTCCTCATGCATGAATGAGCCTATTCAAATGATTGTATGAGTGCATGCATGCATGTATTTGGACTGTGGGTATGCAGATGGGAAGCCTAATGGAGGCATTTTACTAATTGTCATATTTTTGTCTGTTGTTAAAACATCATCGTCGTCCTTGTGGGTGTGTAAAAAAAAAAGAAAAAGAATAATGCATCTTTAAAACAACAACCACATTTCCATCCCTGTTTCATTTGCATGAGTGTATGCTCAGGCCACTGAATGAAACATGAAACTGTGGCTGTGACACATATAGAGTATGTTATCTTCAAAGCAGAAAGGCCACTGCTCATCCTCAGGCTAATGCAACACTGCACTTTTCCCCACGAAAACCCAAAGCGCCGAAACACTGGAGCAAACATAATTCACCATCAAAGACTTTACGGCCGTTTATCTCGTTTATCCTTCATCTCACCTGGGAGGAAACGCTCATGTGGAACTGTTTAATCATTCAGTGTGACTGGTGCTTAAAACGCTAGTGTGCACACCGCACGCCGGTCTCCCTGTGTTCTTATTCCCCCGCTCTTTTTCCTGCCTTTCTCCAGAGAGGGCACACTGAAGGCCGGAGACCGAGTGCTCAGCATAGACGGGATGCCTTTGAACAGAGAGAGGCACGCTGACGCTTTGACCATGCTGATGCAGAGCGGCCAGGAAGCTCTGTTCCTGATCGAGTATGACGTCTCTGTCATGGGTGAGCACACATACACACACGGGGCAGTACTGCTCTGAGGGTAAATAATGTGAGCCGTTTGGCTGCGTGGAGGCGAGCGAGTGGCGCCACTGTAGACGCCACCAGGGGAGTCACACAGGCCCGAGAGAGCTCCTCAAAAGAAAAAGGGTCGATGGGTGATATTATGTGTTTCATCTTAAAGCATGGTCCTTTCACTTCCTAAAAACAAGGATTCATTGACTTTAGTCTTGGCTTCGTGTACAATTTGTTTGTTTTACATGACCTCAATAAAACATGAGCAATAGGCGGAAATTTGATTGTACGTCCCTAAGTCCTGATGACGCTGCATTCTTCAGGGGACAAGATGGCATGCGCTCAAAGCCGTATATTATCCCCTCAGCCCACACTCTTCCTCTTTAGTGGCTCTACGGTTGTTGAAATCATCTTACTCCTTAATGACTGTTATTTCCCACATTTCATTAAATCTATACTGTGCACACACAGATTCTCAAACACATGGTTTAATGGCATTTTAATGGCACAAATGCGGATTTTATTCTTTATATAGCGTCAATAACAAATACAAAACCAGGCATTAAAGCCCCGGAGCAAGCATAGAGGCGATGGTGAAAAGTAAACAGAAAGAAACCGTGAGCATATATCCAAGGACCCATCTGCTTGAGGCCGGCCTACATCTGTCATACATACATACATCTGACATGAGAGGTTGGGGAATATAAATAAAACCGTAGGCCGTGAAGACTGGGCAGGTGGATGAGAGTAGTATGGAGATCCACAGGTCAGAGACACACAAGATGGAGGACGAGGGGACGGGAGGGAAAGGAAGATGGAGAAAGGGACCCACACACAGATTATGTGCTTTCTAATAGCATTCAGGATGTTTTATGCTTCGCTTGAAGGGAATGTTTGCATCGGTGTTGTTGGTAATTGTAGTGAACTGAAGCAATAAATTCCTCTGTGCATTCAAGTTCTCTTGCACAGCCTACATGTACCAGGATGCATTGCACAAGAGCATCTGAACCAGCTGAAATGTTGTTACCTCGTTGTTCTGTGTGGACCAGAAGTCATTCAAATAGTGAATAATAATTCGTGAACAATGCATGATCGGCCTTGTTGAGCATCACCACCTTAACCTGCAGGTGTTACTTTTTGGGCAAAGTGTAGTGTTACGTGACAAACACCACATTACTCACTCATCTGCCCTTTCAGTCCTGCTAATCTTGGCTGTCTTTCCCAATTTACCTTTGGGATGTTGAAGGTCTCAAGCACACCTTTGTCCAAATAAGAGTAAAACACATGGACCCCCTCGGGGACGACGTCAGCAACAGCGTCCAACGCAAAGTGCCCACGCGGAATGATTCAGTTTCTGCTGGCATCGGAGAGCAGCTTGATAAAAGGCACCACCAGTGACCAGTTTTCTCTCAGTTTTCAGGCCGGCCCCCGTCTGACATATCCTCTTGGCAGGTTAATGCAGCTGTAGCGTCTTCTCTCCGCCCGATTGATTACTGTTATCTTTGCTGTCTAAACGGCTCAGCCAACAGACTGCTAAATATATCCTTGTCCATAGCATCCTCTGTACTCACACTAAAAGATGCTGTTTTTGCATAGTTAGTTTACAACACAAGAAACATATACGGTAAATGTGGTTCTCCGTGGTTTGGTATGGTTTCAGCTGGGTCCTGGTTCCAGTATTGGTGCTTCTAAGCTCATTTGCATGTGTGAAATCAATGGACCCTTGAGTGAACTGGTGATGACTGCTGATTCTAGTATTTTTTTTGGTGATGTAGTTTTTAGATCACGTCGTTTCAGTTTTGTTAACTTCCTCTTGATGCTCTAATTCATTCTGAGTTCAGAACAGTCTCGTCATCGGGTCAGAAACTTGTAAAATACGCCACTGAACAGAAGACCTCACTGGATGACTAAACGCCTAATTATAACCTCCATTTTGGTCGTGGTGACTAATTCTCAAGATTGCACACTTTGCAGTGGTCCGGGCATAAATAGGGCAGGTCGCCGAGGACAACTGACACACATTATCTTTCTGCGTGGGGATTTAGGATTCAGACCTTCCGCCTCCAGACTGAAACAGTCGGAGGGTTTCACAGCTAAAGGAAATCTGAAATCCAAACTGTTTGTTTGTTTGCGCCCGTTATAGTTGCTCAGTTGCCAGAGTTCGTTATCTGAAACACTGCTGAATAGACATTAAAAGCAATCAACTCATCGTTTTAAACTGAGCGATAGATACAAGGCTCCATTTGTCCTGCAAAAGGACCACCACTAACAGATTTCATTTCTTTAGTGTAACTGTCTCTGAAATGACGTGTCCTTTAGTCACTGCTGAAGTCAAAACGGCTGAACATTTCTAATATGGACTTACAGTACTTGTATCCATCAAATGATAATGTTCACCTTTTCTCTCTCTGCTCACAGTGAATACCGTTTATGTAACAAAATTGCAGAATGAAAGCACACTGAATGCAAATGTGTCTGCATCAAACTCCCCTATCTGCCTATCGGGTTTATAAAAGATTTACAAGCTGCAATGAATGCATTTACCAGTGTTAAGACACCATTCACTAAGGCTTTATAGACCAGTTCTAAGCCACAGATAAGAACAAGCTTTGTGTTGTCAGATGTCTTCTTAAGCAGCCTTTTAATGTCATCAAGGAGGCGCCTCTGGTGTTTGTTTGACCTCTGTTCTCTGGAAACGAGCTGATTAATATTTACATATTTGCAGATGACTGACTTCATTAGTGGCTCATCGACCCAGAGAATCACACACAGTCACATTATTACGCAGCATCTTATTCAGAGAGGTCACTGTCGCCAAAGAGTCTTTATTCAGACAATGCACCAGGAATTTACAATGTAATATGTTAACATTTTTACTTTAATGGCGATGTTTTGCTGGTATAGCTAGATAAACTGCAGTGTGTTTAAGTGCTCATTGTCAGTGGCTTAAAACTGATCAGTAAATGGTTAAATCATTTTGCATCTAATTGAAGCTTTTAAACCACATCCTGTCAGACGGTGGTACCAGAGGCAAAGTCACAGTAACCATGTAAAGCAATTACAAAAACACATTGTGAGAAAAAGAGCTATTGTGACACAGTAAATCTGGTCACAATGTGCTCCTCTGAGATTAGAAAAGACATTGTTCCTTGCTTTAGATGCAGTCAGTACGCTGTCATATCTGTGTGTATTATCTTTCAGATGCAGTCCATCAAGCCTCGGGCCCTCTGCTGGTGGAGATAGTGAAAGGTCCCTCAACCACCCTGGGGATCAGCCTCACCACAACAATATACAGGGGCAAACAAGTTGTTATTATTGACAAGATAAAACCGGCCAGTGTGGTGGAAAGGTCAGACAGACTTTTGAAAAAGAACGGAAACTCTCCACAGACTCTCCACAGAAAACGTCCTGACACACTGCCTCGTCTTTCTTTCCAAGGTGTGGAGCGCTGCATGCAGGAGACATCCTCCTGTCCATAGATGGGACCAGCACAGAGCACTGCTCCCTGATGGAGGCGACCCAGCTGCTCGCCAGCACCTCTGAAATTGTTAAACTGGAGATTCTTCCCGCCAGTCAGAGCAGGCTTCCCGTCAGGCCTCAAGACACAGGTACGGCCTGCAGGTGATGAAAAGGGGGAAACGAAATTAGACTTTTAAGGACTGACAGTGAAAGGGGAATCTATTTAAGACGAAAAAAAAAAAGGTGACCTGCTGAATTTTGATATTGAAAGTTGACTCCTCAACTGTCAGTACGGACAAAATACAGCATTAACTCCAGAAGAGAAAACAGACAAAAGCACCAAATCTGATCCAATCGATCAGATTTCATCAATTTCATCTATCAACAATACATTTGTGTAAATATCTTCCATGAAACATCTCACAAGTCCGTGGCATCCTCTTGCTCTCAGTTAGGACACACATGCACTATTCTGAGGCAAGCGGATTAAGGTCAGCTATTTGTGCACAAAAGCAACTACAAAAAAAGATGGAAGATAGAACAAAGGGGTAAAAAGCAAGACCAATATAAGAAGGCCATATGAAAAAACAAAACAGAATTATGCAGGGTTATTTCATGGTTGAACCCTAACTCAGAGCAATCTAACATGATGAAACCTGAGGGCTTGTGTGTACTCATACGCACACTGAGGACTAATGAGCAGCGTGGGAACAGGTGAGCAGAGCAGATCAGGTGACCAGGTGGTAGGTGGGAGTGGCTGATCTGCGGGAAAGAATGAATGAAGCTAAACTAAACGTGGCACGTGAGACCTTTTAGACTCAAGTCCCAGGGCTGGAAACCACGACACTGACTCTATATAAAGCAGTTAAAGCCAGCTGCCTCAACCAGCTAACCGATAAATCAGTCACATGAGTATTTTTATACTGCAAAGCATCTAAGTACTTTTTCAAACCTGTGTGTGATACATGTAAAAGCCGGGCTCTGAAGTATTTTAGTAAAAAAACATCTCAACACTAAGATGCAGCACAAATGTAAACATGCCTGAGTGTAAATCTGCAGGGCACAGCGAAGGATTCAGCAGAGGATAAACCAATTGATTTATCGCCGCAGTACTGCTTCATTGTATGTGCAGATGATGGAAACATACAGCAGACACACTGGCGTTCAAGCATGTTCTCCTCAACATATGTACAGTGACTGCTCTGCTGCTCTTAGCTACTTTACCTGCAGCTGTAAAGAGCCTGTCTGCCTCCCAGCAGCCTCCTTCCCCTCGCTCTGAATCAGTCCGTGTGTGATTGTGATTGTGCCACAATCCCTGCGGCTTTGGGTACACGCTCGGCCTCTTATGCATACCAACAAGCTGCACACAAATGCCCGCACGCACACTTTCCCAGTCGGAGATCATGTTCTTGCCACGTTCTGCGGACTTATTTCTGGGTCAGCAGCTGCAGGGACTCCTTAACGCGCAAGAGCCACACAACGTGACAAAAGGAAACAAGCTGGAGTTTAGCCTTAAATACAGCCACTGAACGATTTCGTCTCCAATGTCTGTTTTACTTCTGCTCATTGTTTGTCGTCAGTTAATACATTGTGAAATCATTTCAATTATTTAAACAGATCCTCTCATCACACTGCAAAAAAAAAGTAAAAAAATATGAGCAAAAGCAGTGTTACTTAAGTAAAAGGATCTTTTTTTGTTGTTGTGTTTCACTGAAGTGTGTTTTACTGAATTCTTACTATTTTACTCAGAACTGCAGTTTATGGTGACTTTTATGGATCATTTATACGATTAATCTATTGATTCAGGCACAATACTCCAGTAAATGTACAACGACATCTTTGAAATGCATCAGCTCACGGCACAATCGTCGCATCTCTATAAAAATCCCGGACGTGTCTTCAGACATTTCAATTCAACAACGATGCAGCTCTCAAGCGAGGCGTTGTAGTGCTACGATAAGAAGATGTTTTCACAGCTCCCCCCGCACCCACGGGATAAGGCATGATTACAGGATGCAATTTGTCTAATCTGCTGTGGGGATTTAAAAAGACTGATATGGCCACTAAGAGATTAGGAGTTAATGTTTCTTTCCACCAGCGTGGATTGAAACCATAATTTCTTGGAGAGTTTCCCCTAGGTGAGCTTAACGTAAGCCGCCACAGACAGAGCTGTACAGGTTTGATTGAGCGAGATAGAAACTGTTTCCTTGAAAAGGGGCCAGAGGTTTCTTCCTTGCATGTTTTCTCTTTTCCATGCGGCTGCGTTTTAATCGGGCTCCCTGAGTGTGGCAAACAGGCGCTACACTTTCCTCGTCCGTGTTTCCAGCAAATCCTCCGTCCGTGTGAGCAAGTTGTCGGAGATTAGACCCCTGCAAATGAAGCATCAGGGATTACTGTCACATCTAACATTCAGTGACAAATTTAGCTGTGTGGATTTGTAAAGGAAAGTTAATTATCGAGGTGTGTGTCATTCAGCGGGTCAGCTGTTTCGCTTTGAAGGCTTCATGAATGCTCTGTGGAGGGTTTACCGTGACAGATAAGATGGCTCTGGGCGTAAAGAATAAAACAACATGTGACTATGAGTTGTATTCATAGTAGGGACAGCCACTAGAAACACTCAAAAAGGGATCAACCAATGAGATGCAGAGACAAACAGTCGGCTTTAATGCCAATCAGGCTTTCAGCTGGGCCCAATCAAGGTCAAGCCACCCGCCTCCAAACAGCCACGATCACCTCCTCATCATGCCCACTGGCCGACTTACTCAGGCCACTGTTTTTGCACCTTTGAGCTCTTTTGAAAATGAAACGATGAAAATGATTTTCACTTTGCACTCTGCTTTTTGGAAGCTCGCCAGTAAAAGTAAGGCTTCTCTTTGTAGACCCTTCGCGATTTCCAATACAACTGATTCACAGATGCTCATCAAAATACATTAAGCCACAGGGTTTGATCTAGTGTGCCATGACAAAGACATTAAATATCACTTACTCTGCTTGGAATTATCCTTCAGGCACGGCATGGCGTGGTTCAAATTTAGACGTGGGGCATGAATGGTCGATTTCATGGGTGGAATTTAGAAACAGCACAACGGCAGAGATGACGTGGGTCTGGTTTATTTTAATGGATGTTGATTTCTTCCTTGCCGCTGCAGTTAAAGTGCAGAAAAGCAACCACCATCACTGGGACCAGAGCAGCAACTACTGCCATCCCCCACATGCCAGCCACAGCAAGACATGGAGCAGCCCAAGCCACCCACACAACCAGCAGGACCACTGCAAATGTAAGTTATCACTTGTGACAGCGCTGCTGCTCCCGGCGACGCACCATAGCAGGAGCCTTTCCTTCTGCACGATTGTTAAATCTTTTTCCGAGAGGTTTACCCCGAAATTGGTGTCTTGCCTTTTCTTTCTTTGCGTGTTCCCTTGTGAGTGCACACTGTGGATGATGAGTTTTGCTCTTGCCCGCCTTTTGATACATGCAGTGCTGTATTTCTTTCCAGCTCTGGTGAGTGGTGGCTTCTCCCCTTCCTCCACAGCCACCTCAGGCTTCAGCAGCCAGGGGAGCAACACGCTGCCCTGCCCCATTCCTCCCATCGCCCCCACCAGCCCTCGCACCTCGACCGGCAAGAGGAGGAACAGGAAGAAGGACCACAAAAGCTCACGTAACCACCAACTGCCTTCCTCTTCCTGTTTCTCCAACCTCACACAGCAAAATCAAACGGCAAAGGATTTCCTCACTGAAACCAGTCTGAATTCATGCAGTTCATTTAATTTGACTGTTTGCAGAGCAACAAACGCAGACTGCCAAAGTGTTAAAAGTTATTCTGTCAGTAAAAAATGTGTTTTTAAATGCAAAACCACATTTCCTGCTGTTTCTCTCAATGTGTGAACACATAGGACTGATCACTGACGTAAACATGATTGGCATAAACTCTGATTAAGTGACTCACCCCCATCCCCTCCCCCTTCTGTTCCCATGTCGTCTCTATGGGCGCATGTCTCTTCCCCTCACCCTCCTCCTTTTTTTTCTACTCCCCCCTCCCCATTGTCTCCCACAATCCCTCTCCTGCTCCATGTATCTGCCACTTCTCCACTGATATCTCTCCCTGATGTGTCCCCTCTCTCTCTCTCTCTCCCTCTCCCTCCCTCTCGCTCAGTGTCTCTGGCATCCAGTTCCGTCGGCCCAGGGGGGCAGATTTTTCACGTGGAAACGAGCGAGGTCGTCCTGAGGGGGGATCCGCTCACAGGTTTCGGGATCCAGCTGCAGGGGGGTGTCTTTGCCACAGAAACCCTGTCCGCTCCCCCAGTCATCCGCTTTATTGAGCCCGACAGCCCGGCTGAGAGGTAACGCAATGAGACACCTAACGAGTAAACACAAATCATATAGGGAGTCACCTTCAACTGTAGGGCTTCATTGCTAATCATTTAGTCCGGCAACGAAACATCACATGTGGGGTGGGGGGCTAAGTTTAGCCGAGAGTCTGAATGACTGCGTCTCTAATCAGCCCCCACGTTCACTCATTCACTTCCTATGTAAGAGAGACTAAGGAGTTTATCCAAGTGTGAGGATTAAGTTCAGACTTTTGACACTTTATCATCATTTTGTGTCACAACTGACAGCTGTTGAGTCACATGTCAGTTATTTTAGCATCCATATCATTGTGGGATCGTCAGCAGAAAGTACATGCCATGGGCACTGCTATTTGTACGCTTGTGCACTTTTAACCAGAATTTAAATTTAAAACAAAATCTCATCTACTGTATATGTTAGCCGTCATGCTTGTGATCTCATTAGGCAGATTTCAGCTGCCCCACTCCCTGTTAGGTTAGAATCTGAATTCTTTTAAATGGCCCAGCCCCAGCCAACACTAGAGTTATAGCCACATGTTCCAGCTTATGCCTCGGGGTCGTCCATTAACCCGACCGCTGCTTTCGCACCATCACACCCATAAAAACATTGGGGAATCGGGCTTTTGTGCCTGTGCACTCAAAGTCTGGGAAAGCTTCGCCATTACCCTTCAAATAACGCCCCTCGCAGCGTTTGCATTGATGTAAAACTGTGGTTTATGTCCGATATGTTTATGGCACTGCTAGTGTTGATCTGCTGTTATGAATCGCTCTGCACCACGAATGGCGACATCTGTATGGAAAGTTAACTTTATTTCAGCATCAAGACAGCAGCGTTTTAGCTGCACCAGTTTAATGCAGCGCTAAAGGGACGGGATCAAACCCACAGAGGGGCTCACGAGATAAATCTGAAGGTTTTAAGAAGGAAAATAGTCACATGCTGTGCCAAGTTATACTTCCTTTTTTTATTTTTGGCATTCCTCTATTTTTAATGGAGTTGCTGCAGACAGATTGGCTCTAGGGGCAGTTATGTTGGTCAGTTAGCTCTGAAATGACTTCATCTGTCCCAAATGATGAATCCTTTGAGGGGGTTTTTCCTCTACCATGACCACAAATGATGCCTAATATTGGACAAACTCTGATTAGCACAGACTTTAATATTTAGCACATAAAACTGTAATTTTAGTTTGGTTTGTGACCAAACAGTCTCAGTTGGTAAATGTTAGCCAGCTAATATGTCAAACAAAGATAACTGGGGTCATAGCTGAAAATCACCATGTTGCTTTTAAGATGATCAATAAACGCAGAATACTGATAAGGACTTGATCATGGAACAGTTAGAGGATCGGGAATCCTGCACATTTGACACATTCAATGAGATGACTCCCGTAGTAGCCTGAATTTTATTGATTGAGATTGCATGTTGCAGTCTAATTAACACACAGCTCAGATGAGGCCAGTTCGTAGTGTCTGTTGTCGTCTTGCAAGATTAATGACGGTGTCTGCTGGCGGTGCAGGGCCGTCTCCCCTGAGAATTGTAACATGATTAGTCCGGTAGTAGTTGGACAGGAGTGAGTCAAGTGCAGCGTCCGACTGTGACGTCGGTGTCTCAGCCTCTGCACAAGGTTAATGAGCAGCCGTGGTAAGTGAATTAATATCGGTTGACAGAGCTTCACTGTTTCCCCTCACAATTAGAATTTAACGTTAAATATGCGTGACCCCCCCACCACACACACATACACACACGCACACTTGTATGTGTGCTTGCTTGAATTGGTAATTTTGAAGTTCATGTGAGGCCGGTTTATGTAAAAGCCTAAAGGCAGCATTTCATTTTATACATGGCGGTTTAAACGTTCATCTCATCTGACACATGCCGCTGAACTTAAAGGGACCGTGCCGCAGATGTGTCAGAAGCCATCTTTGTTGACGTCATCCCGGAAAACGCACGGTTAAGTGTGGCTGAAATGAATGCAGACACAATTAGAGACTTAACTGATTCTATGATTACTAAGAAATCAGATCATTTATCATCAAAGACTAAAGGAAAACAAGGACAAATCATAACAAGTTGATCTTTTACCTGTTTTATATAATTTCTAATGTGGTACATTTGGCTTTTGGACTGTTGATTGGATAAAACAAGCAAACAGTATAAAATTACAAAAACAAAAATTAATAAATTCTTCTGACCTGCCACTATTTAAATTAGCATATGAGGTTGTATGATCTCTAATAGGCATGATTCTTTGTTTTGATCTTACATCATGCCTTAGACAGAGTGTTTCTGATATGTAGCATGCTAGGCTATTAAAAAAACACTCTACACATGAATAAATTAAATATGCCGTGCGTATTAAATTGATCCGCCTTAGTTCAAATCTGAACAATTTATTTATTTGAAATACACCCACATATGCTGTGATTGCTTTTTACAATATTATAGGAATAGCTTCGGAGTGAAAAGTCTGTATTATTAATCACTGTTTGTTCTGTTTTTGTGTGTTTGTCTGTGTCAAGGTGTGGTCTGTTGCAGGTCGGAGACAGACTCCTGTCCATTAACGGGATACCGACTGAAGATGGCACCCTGGAGGAGGCTCATCAGCTGCTCAGAGACTCTGCTCTGTCTAATAAGGTCACAGTGGAGATTGAGTTTGATGTTGCAGGTACGGTATAGTAAAAATACATTGTGCGGATTTTATTATCCAGCCAGGCAGCTTAATATCAATATTATATAATTGTGAGATCGTGGACATCCGCACTTTCATTTTTACCTCGACTCTAAATCTCGCTTAGAGTCGGTGGTTCCCAGCAGTGGCACCTTCCACGTCAAACTGCCCAAGAGGAGAGGAGTGGAGCTGGGCATCACCATCAGCTGTGAGTTGGCCGGTCACCAGACACTCACCAGGGGGCAGTGTTGCTCAATAATACATCAATGAATTGAATCGGTGTTCTGTGATCCATAAAACTCAGGCTTGCAAGAACATAAAGGTACATAGCTCATTAGCTCTGAATAATGCTGGCCCGCACCAACATTCATCATTACCCTTTCTGCTCTAACTAGCTCTGAAACCACGATAAAGAGAAGCCGGTTTGTTAGAAACAAAAGAAGAGAAAGCTGAGGGATTTGAAATGTTTAGTTAGTCACGCTGATTTTACCCTTATGTCCTTCTGGCTAAAATAAACAGTTAACACTTGACTTTGTCTTCTGTTTTGTCAGCAAGTAAGAAACCTGGCAAGCCCCTCATCATCTCTGACATCAGAAAAGGAAGTATAGCACACAGGTATGTAATATCACTGTTGAATGCTTAATTGACGCAGCTCTCAGCACGCTATATTATATTTGTCATTTGTAAAACAGCTCGTAGACTTCAGTTCAGTTGCATAAGTGTTAACGGGACAGTATTTCCCAGCACTTCAGGGTGAAGGTTTTCTCAGCTTATGAGGGATTATTCATGAACAACATAAAATTTTGTGTGTCCACTGTGTAACGATAGCCTAATTGGATTGAGCTATCAAAACTGGATCAGTAGGGCAGAGCATATAAGGGCTCAGTGTTGATTAGGGTGAGGTCGAGGTTACGGTCACCCCCAAGGATCCCACTGAGACAATGAGGCTAATAGGATTCTGGTGGTGAGTCAGGAGGCGCAGCTCCACGGTCAACGGCTCACGGTTGCACATCCTCTTCCTCTTGTGTCCGGTAGAACAGGCACTCTGGAGCCTGGGGACAGGCTGCTGGCCATCGACACTGTGCGTCTGGAGAACTGCACCATGGAGGACGCCATGCACGTCCTGCAGCAGGCTGAGGACATGGTTAAACTCCGAATCCAGAAGGACGAGGACAACATTGGTACACGACCCACTTAAAAGTCTTATTATACACTGTTAAACCAGGAGATCCCAGCCTGTTTGAAAATTATGTCTACCTGAGGGTCTTGGGTTAAACTTTATATGGCTGTTGTCAGTCTAAACATCTCAGACGGTTTCATCTAAACTGAAGTTAGTCTGAATACCAGTGTTTCACAAGAAAGTAACCAAATAAACAGCTAACTATGTGATGAGCCCTCAGATTTATTGTGAACCTTGTGAAAGAGTAGTTATACAACTGCTACAACTAATAGTTATTTCCATTCATGAATAATCTCACAACTATTTTCTCAAATCTTTTAATTGTTTGGTTCCCTTCATATAGTAATCTAACAGTCGTGAGTCCAAAGACACTATTAAGAAAAGAATAACAAGTGAAATTTTGGCATTTTTGCTTAAAATAAAATAGTCAAACAAACACATGATGATTACCGGCCGTGATAAAGCTGCTGATTTTCATCTGGACTCTGATTTGAGGCTTCCTGCAATATGTGACAACCTTCCCGTGTGCCCATGGACGCAAAAGAGAAGCCTAAACAGAATAATGCTTCTAAAAAGAATTAAATGATTAATTGTGCTCCACCTCGATCTGTTACACCGGTAAAATGCAGGTTGACTACATTTACTTGTGATCCTCAAAACTCAGAAAGCAGCGCTTCCCATTTGAGAATTTCTAAATTGAAGCCAGTGAATTTATTTTTACATAATTTATTGTAAAACTAAGTGGAGTCCTAAGTGTCTTTTCGGTTCCCTCTCTCTCTTTGCGTGCTGTAGATGAGTTGGAGATGTCCGGGTCTATAATCTACACAGTTGAGCTGAAGAGATATAACGGACCACTGGGTATCACGATTTCTGGCACAGAGGAGCCCTTTGACCCCATCGTCATTTCTGGCCTCACCAAGAAAGGTCTGGCTGAGAGGTGAGAGAAAGGCAGGTTGAGAGGTGAGGAATGGCATGCCAGGGGGCTGAGGAAGTTATTTGTGAAGATAGTTACACATTAAGCTGAAGCCAGTCGAGATTGTTAGTGTCACTTTTTTTTTTCTCTCTCTCTCTAAATAAACGAGACAGTAAACAATGGCTGTCTCGTCTTTTTCTGTAACAAGAAGCCTCTTTGTTTTTCCGTCTCGGTCAGCACTCTGGCAGCCGGACAAGCTTTCTGGCTCGCCTGTTGGTACTGTCTGGTATACTCTGGTATCGCTGTCTCCTCTCCCAACCCTGCAGGACTGGAGCCATCCATATAGGAGACAGGGTCCTGGCCATCAGTGGGGTCAGCCTGAAAGGAAAGCCACTGAGCGAGGCCATCCACCTCCTGCAGATGGCTGGGGAGTCTGTCACCCTCAAGATCAAGAAACAACCTGACAGTACATATATGTTTTTGATTCTTTTAAATCACTCTTAGAGGTAAATGATGTCCCAAATGCTGTTGCAATAATGAAGAAAAATAACTTTTAAGTGAGCCCAAATTGGCCTTTTTTCATTTGTGAAAAGAATATTCCTTTTGTCATATGATCATATGTTTGATCTGTGCCTGATCACAGGGCGGCACATGTTGTTATTCAGTTTTACTTGGGTAGTTTGTACATATCTGCTTTGTTCAGTACTAACCTAACTCAATTTCTGTTGTCAGAGTCTGATGGCCGGTATCCTCTGGACAGAGAAGCCGGGTTTTTAAGTGACACAGAGGATGAACTAACAGACTCTCAGAAGACCAGTAAACACTCAGAGGTCTACTCCGCCACCGTGCCCAGTATAGACTCTGCCATGAGCTCCTGGGATAGCTCAGGGTTCGATGCAGGCTACGGTAGCCAAGGTGAGGTCCACAGTTCTTGTGATATATATATATATATATATATATATATATTTTTTTTTTTTAAATGCTCCATTTTCTTCCCATTATCTCATGAGATCAGTGGGATTTCATCCCTTTCTTTTCTTCCAGGGACATACCTTCACAAAGCGTCTGATATACTGCTCAATCCACACGAGTGGAGGCGTACAAAGCACAGGAGCCAAACCAGTTCCACCTCCGCAGGCCTAGTCCACCACACAGCGCTGTACGATGGGAGATTCACAGAGGATGAGTGGGATAAGATACCTGGGTAAGTGCAGAAACCTGGGCCGCTCTAGTAAGCATGTTTAGTTAAAAGTAAAAAGTATTTTAACACTGATATTGTCTCATCTGAGGTCTGATTCGTCTGATTCGCTTTCATTTCCTCAACCATATTGATAGAGTGGGACTGTCTGTAAATACATTTTGACTGTGATATAATTAACTTTTGTTTTATTTGTACACAATGAAATTAGTTATCACATGCAGTTTAACAAAGATTCAACTTGACACTTGTTGCCTTGGTAACTTTTCAATGCCAAATCCAGTGGTTGCAATTTGCGCTCATTTGTGAGGATAACAGCACTCGACACGAAATAAAGAAATTAAAGTGTAGTCGTTTCACACCTGCTTTAAGGAACAGACCTCTGTAGTTTCCTCCCTGTCGACATTTTGTCTTGTCAGTGCAGCTTTAAGTGGTTTTTCATTTCAGTTGCATTACTTCAAATAATATTCTGTGAATTTGCAAAATGTGTCTCGTTTCTTCTCCCTCTCTTTGGTGTCATTGACGAAAGCAAAGTGCACTCTGTGAATTATTGTCTTGTCATTTTGTCATGTACGTTTCGTGCTTTTCCAAACTGTCCTTTTCTCTTCTTTCTCAGGTATTCTCTCTCTCATCTGCTTTACTAACAGCCCACGAACTCTTTGGTGTTTCACATAGTTGCATCTTTTTTCTGTCACCCCTTGTCCACTCAAAAAAAAAAAAAAAACATTTTCTCAAAAGCCCAAGGATACATCAGCCTTATCTGTCTCTTCACGCTTTTTTTTTTCTGAACTTTTGTGTCATATGTTTTCAATTTCCTGCTTTTTTTGTGGCGACGTTTGTAAATTTGAACTCTTTTGAAGCCTTTATCTAATCTTGAGGACTCCTCAGCGTTTGAGCTGTTGCGTGCGAGAGAATTACAGTAAAGCCTCAAAGCGACCCTGAGAGATTTTCAAAGGGACTCTACCGGCTTCGCAGC